>JARHVA010000370.1:1652500-2852500 GCA_037957365.1 Torreya grandis
ATTATTCTATTAATTACATAAGTATGAGGAATTTATTGTTTAAGCATGACTATTGAAGGAAGATTTTTTTTAGTCAACTTATATCAAGAATGAGGTCCTAAAGAAGTGGGTAACTGCATAATAATGCTAGAAAGAAGATATGAGGTCTTGATCTTAACATTGATTTAATCAGGCTCATCATCATCAAAATTTAATAGTTTATGGGGTGTGTTTCCGATAATTTTAGGGTGTTCATTTTAAATGTAATTAGAATTAACATGATATTTAAATCTTTGATATTCATGAAAGGAAATGCTATGCAAAGGTTCAAGGGTGGGTACTTTAAAAAAACTAGGATCTTGGAATTATTCAAAATTTAAAAGATTAGTGACTCTTTGAATTTTATATATAACACCATTTTGGGGGAATTTGACACACTAGCATGTAGAAGAGTCGATGGCTCTCATGCAATGTGTCTAACGTCATCCAAGTAAAATATTATAGGATAGATGAAAATTAAAAATCATGACCTTATTTATAACATGATGGGAGGGGCTGTGTTGAGGATACAAACATAAAAAAGATGAGTCATTTGTCTTTTATCATAACCCTAATATGTACTTTGGGTAGATTTAAGATCACATTTGGAGTATCCAAGAATATTAATGAAATCAAGGGAAGCAATATAAGTGCATGACCCTTCATCAATTAAGTTATGTTTAAATTAAATATCACCCATTTAAACACTAATAAATAAAGGAATATCATATAATATAGTAATATTTCATCGAGAATCATAAAATATATAAGAAATTTTATTGAAAGAGAAACATCTAATGTTTCATCAACTTGTATGGACATTTCTTCACATTGTTAGTGAATACTATCCTCAGACCTAAACAAGGTGGCTTCTTGTCCTATAAGTGGTGGTTGGGGGATATTAATTTTGAATAAAATTTGCATTAATCAATTATGATGATGAGGGGAAGTCCTCATAACTTCAAGAAAATCAATTTTAGAGTGAAGGTGAGAGAGTTTAGTGATGGGATCCCACTCATCATAACCTAAGGGTATTGAACTAGACTAAGATAATGTTGTGTAATAATAAATTAATTTAGGTGATGGAATAGTTGAAATAAATTTAAATTGAGATGAAACATGTTTTTTTATATAGATGATGTAATTTGACCAGGTGGATCAAACTACATCAAGATATTTGGTGTAGTTTGTAGCACAAAAGAATTACAAACTACTCGTATCAAGTTGGTCAATGTAGTAACAACAAAAGAAGGAATATAAACATACTACATCAAGTTGGTTGATGTATTTTTAATAGAATACAAAATATAAATAAATTACATTGAACTAGTTGATTTAGTTTATTTAGATATAGGAATAACATATTGCATCAAATTAGTCGATGTAGTTGGTTTTAATCAAGCTAATTGTATCAGGTTAACTAATGTAGTAGAAATAGAAGGATGAAATATAATAGACTGTATTAAGTTAGCTAATATAATTGGGGAGTTATTTTTACATTGGATCAAAGTGATTGATATAGAATGAACTATTATAAGTGTGGGTAACTATATCATATTGATCAATTTAGTCATAATAAATGAGCTAGTATTGATTATCATATGCTCAACATCTATAAAATAAGATGGGTATGTGTTTTTCACTATTTTATAGTTAGGATTTTTTTTATAAGTGAGTGTGGATAAGGGTCAATGTAAGATACTACACACCTCATGTTGTTTATGTTGACCATATTTTCATCACTAGGTATATAATTAGGATCAACTAAGGTTTTCACCGGATTGGAGGAAGGAGGTTGAGTAGTAGTAGTGGGTTGATAATTTGGAAGTGGATCTTTATGAATGGAAAGATGAGAATTAGAATTATTGATATCATCATGCTTAACTTTATAATCATGAGATTTAAATACCTTATCATAGGTTGATTAGATTTCACATATCATGGTTTCATGATTGAAATTGGGACCAATGATAAATTTAAGAGAAAAGTTCCTAAGTAGCTTGCATGTTTCATGTGAATGTCCCTATTTTGCATGATACCAATAAATTTTTTATAGATCATACTAGTGTTTTGTAGGGAATGTAGGGTCAATTTATCTTACTAAAGGTTTAGGAATACATTTTTTAATTACTATTAGGGAAACAGGTTTGGGAATGTCAACATTATTTATGTATGGTGATGAAGAGGGAGGAGGCCAAGAGGGAATTTAAATGAAATGTTGGGAAAGAGTTACCTCATTGGAGCCACCAGGAATAATAACATGAATGTCATGTATAAAATCATAAGTTTTTATAACACCATCATTTTTAACATGTTTTTTTTAGATCTCATAAGCATATAAGTTTTAGAGGAGGTTGGGAAGGCTAAAACTATCTTATGAGGAAATATTGGCATTTAACTTGATTAAGGGCCTCCTCTAAAGATTTTGGAGAGAGAATCATGAATCTATATTAGAGTTTAGGGTGAAGATAACTAGTAAAAAAATGGAATAGGATGTCTTTTGACATGTTGTGTTTGACTTTGTTAGATAAGGATTTCCAATGCTTATTGAAAGTTAGGGTATTTTTAATTTTTGCTTGTTTACAGTAAATGAAATGGACTAAAATATTCTTATGAAGATCATTGGTTTGGAATTCGTAAACCAATGTATAAATAAGTATTATAATATAGATATACTATTATAATTAAGTTTATTGTACCAATCTAGGGCATCATCTGAAAAGATTTTAGCTAAAAGTTTGGTATCAACAAAGATATTTAGTTTAATCCAATCTTTGTAAATATTACCAAAAGATTTTAAATATTAAGTAGGATTTATAGATCCATTATAAGTGATAATAGGAGTGATGTGTCCTATGTCTATGTTTGTAATTTGAGGAATTAATGGTTCATTTTAAACATGATTGATAATTTTTTTATGAAGTGGTAGTTGAGAAACAAGATTACCATGTGCATCTCTAGGGGGCATTTGGATTTTACACTTCCCATAGAGGTTGTTGAGGATGAATTTTAAATTGAAAACATTGAATTTGCATCATTTTATTGGCATTATTAGTTTCAAAGGTATCCATTTCATTCAAGGATTACAACAATATTTGATTAATATTAAGAATTTATTGACTAATAAAGGTAGCTTCATATGCACTATTGGTAGCATTAACATGAGTATTAATATGAGCACTTTGAGTAGGCTCACTAGAGGAAATACCTACCATAGTATTGGATATAATAACTCTAGTAGAATAAAAAGTAAGAGAATAAGTCATGTATTAACTTGCCCTAAATCCTATTAGAATTATATGTGTAGGTGAAGAGGGACATCCTATATGGGGTCACATCATGAGGTTATTAAAACCTTAGGATCCTTACCCTTATGTTGAAGATTTTAATTAATGAAAAAGATCATTTTGGAACTTACTCAAGTTCACTCTCATCCTAAAATATAGGCATGTGAGGAGGATATTTGAAAGGATCTAGATCAAATTGGTAGGTATAAAATGAATTATAATCTATTATTCTAGTGGTTAGATGAATATTTCTTTTATCTTGGTTATAGATAATATAAAAATGATATTTAGAAGCTTCATGGGAGTTATTTAAATCCATTGTATCATGTTGTGTTCTTTATTTTAAATTGTCAAAGATATACTACATGATGAATGGTTGAAGCTAAATTGGGATAGCCAAGTAAGATAAAAAAGTAATTATATCAGCCATATCAATAAATCAAAGGAATTAAAAATATATCATATAGTTTGATGTCATTTATTACTTAGTGCATTTTTAGATATAGGATGTATCAAATAATATGATGTAGTTTGGTATAAAATTTAAGATGTACTCTAGAAGTGAACTATATCAAATTATTTGATGTATTTATTTAAGTTGGAGATGAGAAACTATTGGGCCCCAAATATGTCTAAGTTTAGGATCTACACCAACATAGTAGACACTTGGGCATAAGGCAATCACTTGGTTTGATTGTTATTTTGTCATCTTATGGTGCTAGCTGATAGGTTGCTAACCAAATCCTTACTAACTCAAGCATCATCAGGAAGTGGGCACATGGGATAATCATGGCATAATCAAAGTGAGGTAGTGGTACTGATAGAATGATTGCATCTAGTCTCAGCCCTTGACATGCTCTTTTCACCCTGACACTAAGATAATCCTAAGTTATATAAATCCAAGATTAATATAGTTAGCAGAGGGAGGTGAGTTGGAGTAGAAAATCTCTACAGGATTATTTTTTAATGTTATATTCACCATTTAGCTTAATTTTTAGCATGGATGCCCCTAAGGATCCTCATTGTAGTGCCCAACATTATTTATGAGCCTCTGGGCCTTTAACAACTTTAAGATGAGCATTTACTTAGTTTCTATTCATATTTACTATGTATTTTAACTCTATTCAATGATGAATGGAATTACATATAATGAGTGTTAGCTTGGTTTACATGATTATGGTTATAGGCTTAGAATGAGAATGGTTTTCACAATGTTTACAATAGTTATAATGCATAACTTTATATTATTAATATTGAGTTCTAATAGGCTTTTGACCTAGCCCATTCATGGATTTTTTATAGTGTATGATGACATTAGCACTCTATATATAAATTTTCTAAGTATAGGAATGACCCCACACCTCGTGATGATACATATGCCAAAGAATGAGTCTAAGCCTAAGCCCTTCATCTAAGTACTTCATTGAACCCTCCAAGTACCTAAACAATGCTAAGCTAAGGAAACCAAAGGCTTGAGCCTATGAAGCTATAAAATCACACCATATAGGCTTATGTGCAATATACAGTCAAATTCCCCCTAGAATGGCTTGCACCAATGAACTTACTACCACCATTGAAATAACCAGAGTCCCTAGAATATAGGGTTATGCCATGACATAACTAGCCCAACGTAGGCCCTGATCATTTCTCTATTGCATTTTGAGTGAGCATATAAGGATCATGCCTTATGTGAAGTGATGTCATCATAGTTGAGTGATAGATGTTGAGAGCTATGGGATTAGTCATGCCTTATGTGAAGTGATGTCATCATAGTTGAGTGATAGATGTTGAGAGCTATGGGATTAGTCTTGGTTCAAGCCTAGTTGTAATAAGTCTAGATTTAATTTGAATAGATAGATAAGTGTCTGACAAAGCCAATGACTTAACACCCAACTTTTTTACAACAATTTGGTTCTATTTTTGAGACTTGAACATGGGTCTCTCAAGTGAGATCTGAGTATCCTAACTAGCTAGAGTTGTTGACACAAACTACAAGTGCCTAAATAAAGCTACACCATTTCAACTAGTGTTTAGTATTGAGGTGATTCTACTAATGGATTTCTTGGTGCCATACTTATGCATCATGTGAATTGGTTTATTAGATGACCAAGAATACTTGAATGTAAAGCTGGAGGAATTGAAGCACTTAGATGAGGTGCATGCGTAGGCAAGGTAGAGCTAGTAGATAGAGAAGGCACACAAGAATCTATATCATGACAAACATATCAAACACAAAGTAATAATTTAAGGATCATTAGTCTTGCTCTATGACTCCAAGTCCTCAAGCTCCTGTGTAAGCTATAGGTAAGGAGGATGGGTCCATATGTCATCCAAAATATATTAGATACTAGTGCATGTAAGCTACACATGTTATCAGGTGAGATGATCCTTAAGCATTTCAATAGAAACTAATTAAATCATTGGAATTAGGATGACACTTATGCCATCAAACACCATATCTCCAATCATGAGTCAATGTTATTATGTGATTAGAATAAATTTTGACAAAAGCCAAATAGTTCCTGATGAATTGAGTTGTATTGTGTTGTTGTAGTGATGAGTGAATAATAAATGCTTTGAGGCATATCAATAAAAATATTTTGATGACTTCTAAGTTTAATTGTTTTTTAATATTTATTTATTTATTAAATATTATATTGGTTTTTATTAAATTTTTAATTTATATTAAAAACAATTAAAAATAATTGTCGGTTGTTTTTTTAATATGATTACAACATAGATTTTTCTCCACTCCTTTTTCATTCTAGAACATCTTTTGATATAATTAATAAATATCTAGGTGAGTCTAGCAAAGACACTTTTTAAGAGCCTAAAGCCAGACACCTAAGTTATGGGCACGTGAATTTTACCATATTTAGACATAAGGTACACCAAATCTTAATGCATGAGATTCAGAAAGCAAGGTGCCATGAGGCCCGTAGGAAGATTGTTTTGGCACTTCCACACATAATACCAATTGGGTGAATCAAATGAGGTTGCTTCCTATGAACCTATGACTAGACACATAAGTATTTGGGCACATGGAACTCACTAGACTTAGAAAATAGGAATACCAAATGATGAAGAAATATGCACAAGATGCTTCACACACAAGCCACCTAGAGATTTATGTACTAGAGGACCAACGTAAGGTATTTGTATGAGGTAGGATAGGATAAGGGAAGAGATGAAAGAATATATAAATTAACCAAGGTAGGAAAATATTCTTAGAATGAAAGCATAATAAGAAGAGTAAATGGGACTATGGAGACTGAATCATGCACACGTGAAGGACAAACCAAGTAAACAAAAGCATAGGAGAAATGTTTTCATGACAATTTGGAATCCACCCAAAGTGAGGTGATAATAACTACACATCACTATTATAACTACACATCACTTTATCAAAATACTATTAGAAGAATTAATTAAGGTGATAATAGAGGTAACAAGATTCACATTAAATGTGTGCATGATAGCAAATTTTTGTATATTTCATGGGTTTTGGTGAACCTCAAGTATTCTAAGCAATGTCATGCCATTAAGAACCTATAATTAATTTGGTAGCTAAATTAAGGGTATAAAATGGCTAAGGGATAACTAGTTAGGATTATAAACTCAAAATTAATTTGAACTTAGAGAAGCAAACCAGAGCCAAACCAATGAACTAGAGCCAAAGTAATAAGATGCTACTATAGTGAGAAATTGAGCACCCATAGTCACCAAAAGTGAATGAGTGAATAGAGGGAAGAATTTCACTCTCTTTAAGATTGACATAGAAGAGTGTAAGGCATAGATTATACAAAAAAAGTGGTATAAAATAGGAGTGATGCTGAGGCCACCATTAATGACAATTAAAACTTGAGAGCTAAGGTTGTATTCATAAATATCATGACTATGAGGTGTGCCATCAAAAATTATAGGCTTCAACAACATGAATAAACCATAGTTAAACACTAGTTGGTTCAAGATGGGGAAGAAACAAATGAGTTATGGGCCAAAATAGTCGTAGAAGGATGATAAGAGAGTGTGAGTGATATAAGAAGCATCCTAGATAAATAATAAAATGCAACTATTGGAAGGAGTTAGCATCATCGAGGTTGATTTAGAGGTACTTGTAAAAATGTCATACCAAGAGATGCAGTTCTCAAATGAATTTTTGGTAGGACAGAGATGGGTATCCTTTACGCATACCTACCATCTCAAGGAATATAACCACCATACTTTTATCAATGTACAAGATATAACACAAGACTAGATGGTATACATGGGGGCCAAAATAGAATCAGGTGTGACATTATTTGATGTCTCCATTTGAGACAAACTTGTAGCCACCAGTGTAACTCATCTCTATGAGTTACTGTGTTTCAAAAAGTTGTAAAAATTCATATAGTTTTTCTTATTTTGTGTCCATGGAGATAACATATATTTTTTAGGGAGGTGCATGTGGATAACAATGCATCTAATAGGCAAAATTATTAGGCTCCTAAAATATGGTGTAGACATCTATCAGCTGATGGTGAATGATGCTGAAGTTGAAAGGGTCAAAAAGCTCCTAGGGTACTACAAGGGAGGTTTTTCATTCCTAATGAAATACATCAAGGACCCTATAATAGGGAAAAATACATGCCTCATGAGTTCAAAAAATTTCCCCAATGATCGATGGGTAGACCTCACTAAGGCGTACTTATGTATCACCTATCACATGGTAAAGGGCATTAAATTTAGCATCACTAAGTTCATAGTGGAGGAAATGGTGAATAACATGATAGAATGTCATACATCATGGGAAACCTTTCCACGGGGATTAATTATGATGCTAATTATTATGGAGGATATTGGAGTGTTAGATGGTGATGAAAATAACCTTTGGGTCTCTCAAGTGCACAAAGACTCCCTAGTACTAAAATATTAAAACTTTACCTATGCCTTGTATTCTCCAAGAAATATAAGACTCGCATGATGGGGTGGTGTGCCTAGTACATCAAGGCATTTAGAGAGGAATGACACATTCTTGAGGAGCTCCCTTATAATTTTTTGGGGAGGGTAACCTTTGCCATAATGAAACACTTATGAGTAGTGTGTTTGGTGCTCATAGATGGCAAAAAATATGGATAGATAAAAATACCCTACACCTTCTTAGCTAAATAATTTAAAGATTTACTTTAAATACTCCCCAACACATAATAGATAGACATCTTGATCAAGACCATGGATTTAGAATGGATCAAGTTATGGCACCAATATGTGCACCTAAGGGAGAAAGTGACCAAGGATGAGGAGGATGACTCAGATCACACTAACATCCATCCCCTTCAAAAGGAGGCCATACTTAGGCACATCCACATGCTCTACTATGAGATGAAGCTAAGGAAGAAAGGTGCATGCCCAGAGAAGGATGATGACCTCCCCCTCTAGATCAATGATGAAGGGAAGCTGGTGTCAGTATCATTGAATAAGTCTCCCTAAAAGAAGGGGGAGACACTTGAGGAGATGTAGGAATGTATTAGATTGAATATCACCTCCAACAATGAAACCACTCCCTCTACTATAAAGAATAATTCTATGGCATTCACACCATGAATTTTTTCTCTCAAGCCAAGGGTGAAGAAAAAGAAAAAGTCAAGGGGCTAGTGGTAATGCCCATGATAACCTTGCTAGAGAAGGAGGCACAAGAGGCATGCGAGGAATTAGAATTGGCAAAGGCATGTGAGGAGATGGAAGAGGGAAAAGAGGAATAAGATGGAGGGACAAAATATACATCATCTAAGAAGAATAAATATGAAGTGATCCTAGTGCTGCATTGAAAGAGCCCTTCACAAACTAAGGAGGAAAAGAGGAATTTATAGAAGGAAATAGGCCTCAATGAGGAACATATAGAGACAGTGTTAGAGAAAGATTGGAAAAGAGAGGCCATGATAATATCCAACATGACCTAGACAAATATTGATAAGGTTGAGGCTAAGGAAATAAAGGCTAAGGAGGAAAAGATAGTCATAATAATAAAGAAGAGGAAGGTGGAGAAAATAAAGGGCCAAGAAGAAAGGGCTAAGATATAAAAGGAAGAAAAGAGGGTTGCTAAAAGCAAAAAAACCGTAAGGGAAAAAGAAGTAGAGGCAATTACCACCACCACTAACATAGTAGAAAAAGTTGTACCATAAGCATGCCCAAGTAATGAAGGGGAACCTAGAGACAAGGAAGACAATACTAGTCCCTTAAAAGAGCAAAACAAAGAGCATAAAAGAAACTTCATGGACGTCAGAGGGTGAATCTAGTGTCAAGGAAAAAGAAGTAGATGAAGGGGATGAGTCAAAATAACCCCTATAAGAGCAAGGAGGAGAGACCTCAGAGGAGGGAACTAAATAAAGTGTTAACACTAAAGAGGAAGAATAGATGGAGCTTTTCACCATCAAAGAGGAAGGCATTGAGCCAAGCCTAAGGGAAAAGGCACAAAAGGATTGGATCTATGAGGACTACTATATGTTATAATACATGCCCCCTAAATGGACACAAGGATGTGCTAGTATTTATCTTTTTCTTTCAATAATTATATGGTTGAGACTTATTTCAAGGTGTTATTGAAGGTTGTACTAGGTGTATATCAACTAGAAGAAGGGTATGATTACCTTATAATAAACCCCCATGAAATGAATCCAATCAAGTTAGCTAATGTAATCATCTAGATATCCTTATAAGTAGCACAAAAGAACATCATCAATGATGTTAGGGATGAAAAGTGGAAGAAGATCATACAGAAGCACATGAAGAGGTAAATACCATGAAGCTCAAATTATAATAACTGGTGGAGTGCATCGAGGAAGTTAAGCCATCCCTCTTGGATGGCATTGAAAATTAAATTTTTTTGGAGGTCATTAAGGTATGAATGTTAGTGGAGAAGATGCTCTTAAAGTTGAAGGTAGGTTTAGCACTAGAAGAGGAGGAACCTTGCACTGTAATAAAAAAGATTAGATACAAATATCAAAGAGGTGGAAGGCCTCCTCACATAACTTCAAGAGGGCATAGATGAAACCTATTGATGCAAGTTTTATGCATACAATAGCTATAAAAAGGTAGCCTATAATGTTTTAGGATCTCAATGGAGGCAAAATCCACTCTAGGGCATGAGTTTCAAGTATACATTCTTTGACAACCTATTGATGGAATAGTGGGTAGGGTATGTAGGTTGTTAACAAGGTTTTTGGATAGAGGTGTGGTTTTATAATAGAGTGAATTCCTATGTGATTTGTGTGATCTAAGAATTTGGCTCAAGAGAATATGGTTAGTATGGTGTTAGTTCCAAAATGAGAACAAATTGAAATAAATACACTAATAGCATAACATCTATAGGCCTAGACACTAGGGAGAGATTAGCTAACAAAAGTAAATGATAAGCACAACTAAAAAGCAAGGAATGAAAATACAAGAATTCCTTTCACCTTCCTTAGATGCTCTAAATACCTTTTTAATGGTGGCTTGCTTAGCTTATGCTTCATGAGGTCTTCTTCAATGGAGTGTGGCTACCTTCATCTCCTCTTGGCACCTTTGGCTTATGGCTTCTTGGCTTGGAGTCAATTTGGAATTATAACACTAGTTTCTTGAAGCTTTTTGGAACCAATCATGCATCATAACTTTGGACTAATTAAGCTTAGAAATGATGTTGTGAGGCTTCCTATTTATAGATTTTTAGATTTGATCAAAATCAACCTCAACCATCCATCTCAAGATTGAGATGTGTGGTTGAGGATTAATTCAATTTTTGGAATTAAATTTTTAATTATCCTCATCATGGTATTGGAAGAAGGGGAAATTAAGAGGCATGGAGGGAATCATGGAAGGCATTGATGAGGCATGCAAGGCATGAATCTTGATACTTGTGGCATTTATGGCCTAGGGATGTCTTCTCAAGAAATGAGGTCACTTGATGATGTAGATATTCAATATTCATTTCCAAAAATAAGTATTAAACAAGTTTCTATGGAATTATTGATTATGCCTTGATTTGGGTTAATTAGCTCTTAAGAATGATTAAGCACTTTGTGCATAAATTACTCAAATTGATTAGAATGCCTTGTTATTAGTCCTAAATTTGATTGAATTTGAATTATAAGTCCACATCAGATGTGTTAGATGCATATTCCCATTTATGATGTTTCCAATAACAAATAATAAAAGCACAAGTCTTGTGCAAAAGATTTGATAGGAAAGAGCAGTCTAGAGCACGTGGGTGCAAAATTGGCATTTTGAATCGAAATAAACTGATCAAAGTTACATAGCCCATAAATTGCATTACCCCATTTAGGGATACCCTAGATAAAATCAGCACTTGAATATATAATTTTCACATCATTTTGCATGTTTTAGTGTTTTTAGGCCAAATTATTCATTTTGAGTAAAAATTGGTCAAAATACTGGTTGGAGGTTATCGGTGGCTAGTTTTAGGTGTCTATAATTTGCCCCTTTTTGGGAAGGCATTGCAAGCTCTAAGCATAGTAACATATTCTCAAATAATGAAAAGGTCTTGTACACCTACAACTATAATGATGATAAACTAGCTATATGATGCCCCCTCGAGGAAACGGTTGGACAAGCAGGTCAAAAAATGGTCCCTTAAGAAGAAAGAATAAAAATGAGGAGACCAAAGAAAGGAAAGATGATGGGGTGAAAACACAATGATATTGAAAAAGCAATCAAAATCATTGAGAATGCAAGTGGGACATTGTGTAATGGTTTTACCAAAGGCAATTATAAGCATTGTACCCTGATAGTGGCAATGTGGTATGATAACACAATGATTTTTCCAAAGGCAGTTATAATCATTGAGAAGATGAAGCTTCGCTAGTTAGGATAGATAAACAAGCTAATAACATGCCCTTATATGGGAAAAAAAAGTAAAGTGGTGAAAACATAATGATTTTCCCAAAGCTAGTTAAAATCATTGAGAAATGCATGAGGGATAGTGTACAATGATTTGCCCATAGGTAGTTATAATCATTGGACCCCAATTATGGAAAACATGACAAATTTGGCCAAGGATGATGATAAATTAACACAAAGGGTAAAGATGAATTGGAATAACCTCCTAGTAGGGAGATGCTCGTTCAAACTTATAAATGTTGAAATTCTTTCTTGTTTAATTACTCTATTTGGGATATGATTTAGGAGTGAATCAGGATGTTGGTGCTAAAGAGATGCCACCATTTTTGAATAGAATTCTTGAAGTTAAGGTCTTTTGTAGCATGTGATGGTAGGATTTATGATAGAACATCATAAAGACTTGACCAAGATATGCATGAAGACTTACTCCTGTAATCCAATACCCAATATAAAATAATGCACCCATGATAAAAACCATGATGACAATGTAAACATATGAATAGGGATGGATTCAAGTGTAAGTGTGGACAAGGAATCACCTAATGAACACACATAAATTGAATCAAGGCAATAGTGTTGAAAGCAAACAAATAGATAGATAAATAAATAACATAAATAGAAACAAACAAATGAACAATACAATAAAAACCATACAAACATTGACCCTAGAAAATAGATGACAACTTAACAAAAAAACAAAATGAGGGAATAGAAGAAAATCAAGGGGATGTCTGAGTTGTTTCCATATGAAATAGGCAAGTGGATGCTACCTACATAGTTTCATGGATGTAATATCTAATAAAAAAGTTTAGGCCAAATGTATTTTTCTTAGGGAATGGGAAGAATGTGATAATTGATGAAAAGAAATAGAATGGATGTGATAGAAGAATAGGAATGATCTTGAAAAATGACAAGTATGTGAGAGAAAAATGTTGAGATGGATGGGGAAACTAAATGACAAGTGATTTTCTTGTAACTTAGTAAGGGTTCTCAAAATCCTTAAGGCAAAGAAGTGGTCATTGTTTTTGTTTCTCTCTAATGATTTTTTTGAAATGTTTTTGGAATTATTTTGGAGTGTCACAACTCAATCAAGAATGATTATACACTAAATGGTTCAAGCTCATAAAATTACAAGAACGTTCATACTTAGATTGTTCTCAAAATGGTGAGAGCATAGCTTAGGTTGCTCACAAAATGGTAAGAGTATGGTGGAGAAGGGTGACTAAGCTAACCTCAATAAGCATTGAGCACTACCTACATAGTCCTAGAATAGGACCTCAAGTCACTATAGCTCTACCCTTACAGTGGAGGAATTTGAATAGTGTAGTAGCCAATTCAAACAAAATAGGCACAATTGATAAAAAAAACATAGTATGGCATAAGAAGTGGTAAGTCAGTATATCAAAGCTTAGTATTTCCCCTATTTTACCCATAGGTGGTTATAACTAGGACACAATGACATAGATCAATGGTACTAATTTTCCCAAAGGTAGTTATAATTAGTAAAAAGACTAGTGGTAAGAAATAATAACAAACAAAGGATGCAACTACTAAAACTTCTATCACACTATCACAAAATATGAACTCTATCTAAAGTTCTTGAACAAAGTAATGAACTGATCAAATACATTTATTCTAAAATTTCATAATGAATAACAAAAACCAAGATCAAATAGGCTAGGCTTTTAGAACACACTGGGTTGATAGGTTAGAAGCAAAAAGTGGATATGGCAAAGAGGACATATAAGAATGGTATGTGTACAAATAAGAATAATGACAAAAAGGCATAACTAAAATGGTCTTTATATATAATACACCTTAGCATTCAAGCATATTACTACTTGAGATGAATAATATTCATTGGCTCTGGAAGTTCATTGCCATCTAGTGTGGCAAGCATGTATGCTCCTGATCTATAATTTGTAGTTATAATGAAAGGTCCTATCCAATTTTGTTTAAATTTCCATTTATGTTTCTTCTTAGCTATGGTATTCTTTTGGTTTTATTTAATAATAATATCACCAACTTCAAATGTTTAATACTTTACACATTGATTGAGTTGATTCGGATATTCTTGAAGATTGTTGAGCATAGCCATGCATTTCTCATCTAGTAGGTCTAGCTCTTGTAGGTGAGCTACTCAATAGTCATGATCATCTAGGACATGCTTGAAAGAGATACATAATGAAGGCACCTTGACCTTAATGGGAAGGATGGATTTAGTACCAAAAATAAGTGAGTATGGAGTGGCTCTTATGGGGGTACAATGATTGGTATGGTATGCCCAAAGGGCTTGGAATATCTAGAGGTGCCAATCATGACCAACATCATTGACAATCTTTTTGAGAATGTTGACAATGGTTTTTTTGAATGCCTCACCCTGGCCATTACCTTGAGGATAATATGCTATAGAAAATTATTGTGTGATGTTGTATTCAGTACACAACTGGTCTACATCTTTATTCTTGAATGATCCTCCATTATCATTTATAATTTTAGAGGGGATACCATAGCGGTAGATGAGATGATTGAAGATTAATTTGGAAATTTGATTTCTAGTCATGTACGTGAGAGGTATAGCTTCAACCCACTTAGTGAAATATTTGGTGGCAATAAGGATATGTTTATGGCCATCAGATGAAGTGGGGTTAATCTTCCCAATGAAGTCAAGTCCCCATATTGAAAATGGCGATGGTGTGAACATCAATTTTAGAGTTTTTGCTGGGGCATGAATCAAATTAGCATGTCATTGACATTTGTCACATTTATTTACATATACAGTGGCATCTACATCCACTTAGGGCCAATAATAACTAGTACGTTAGAGATTTTTGGATAAGACTACCCTGCTACAATGGGATCCACATACTCCTTCATGAAATTCTCTTAACACTAATGTAGACTCTGCCAGAGTTAAACAATGTAATAGAGTTCTATCAAAACTATGAAAATAAAGGGTGGATCCAAGTAAAGTATAATGAGTGGAATGATGAATGAAGGCTTTGGTTTATTTTTGAGATAGGTTAGGTGGAAAAACTTAGTCATGAAGGTATTTTTAAAGGTCTAATTACTAGATAGAATTAGGACCAATAATATCACAAATCATGGCAATGATTGAAGGTTCATGAGCTGGTGTTGACAAATTCTCGATGAGGAATTGATACTCTCTAGCTTTGTCTATATGTTGAATCAATGAACCAATAGTAGCCATGGTATTTGTAGTTTTGTTACTATCCCTTGGTATATGATCAAACTGAATGTTAGCACTTTGCTTTTGAAGAGTGTTAACTATGGCTTTATATAGAACCAGCTTGTCATCTTTGGTCTGAAAATGCTCTGTGACTTGATTGATAATTAATTGAGAATCACCATAAACTTGGAAATGAGATATATTCTATTGTACTGCTTGTCAAAGTCTTAATATAAGTTCTTCATACTTGGCTATGTTGTTTGTATAAGGACAACTGATTTTGAATGATTTAGGGATTAGATCCCCTTATGGTGTAATAAACAATAGGCCTGCTCCTGATCCATGTGCAGTGAATGAACCATTAAAGTAGAACTTCTAGGGTTTCTCCTCAAGGGGTGTATCAATAATGGTCATGATAGATTCATCAGGAAATGGAAACTTGAGTGGTTGTGTGTCCATGAGAGGTGCTTCAACAAGTTGATCTATAAGAACTTATCCTTTGATTGCTTTTTGGTTGACATACTCTATGTCAAACTCACTAAGAATCATGATCCATTTAGCCATTTTACCCTGAAAATCTATTTTAGATATTAGTTACATGAGTGGATCTACCTTTGAAATGACCATGGTTTTATTATTCAACATGTAATGATGTAGTTTTTGAGTTGCAAAAACCATGGCTAGATAAGCTTTTTCAATAGGTGAATATTTATGTTTATATGTAACCAAGGTATAACTTAGGTAGTAAAAATCATGATCCTTTCCATTGTCATCATGTTGAGCCAAGAGTGCCCCCAGAGCATAATCAATAGCTGATAGGTATAAAAAGAATGGCTTTCATAGCATAGGAGGTAATAAAATAGGTAAATTGACAAGATAATCTTTGAGTTATTGAAAAGCTATGTGGCAGTGATCATCATAGTGAAATGCAACTCCTTTTTTCAAAAGGTGTGTAAATGGATGGCACTTATTTGCTAACTGAGAGATGAAGTGTCGAATGGATTAGATCTTACCCTACAAACTATGGAGTTACTTTAAATTAGTTGGTGGTGGCATCTTGATTATAGTATGGACTTTAGCTAGATCAACTTCAATACCTCTATGAGACATGATGAATCCAATTAATTTACCTGGAGTTACACCAAACACACATTTATTTATATTTATTCTAACTTTGTACTCTCGTAGTCTTTCAAATATCTTACATAACACTACTGGATGGTTGGCCCTAGTCTTGGATTTTCCCAATATGTCAATGACATAGTCTTTAACAATATCATGCATCATATCATGGAATATGATAGTCATGGCTCTTTGATATGTAGCTCCCACATTCTTAAGGCCAAATGGCATCACCTAATAGAAAAATGCTCCTCGTGGAGTGATGAATACTATTTTATGTTGATCTTTTGGAACTATTTTGATCTAATTATATCTTGAAAAGCCATCCATGAGTGAAATCATTTCATAAGCTATCATAAAATCGACAATCATGTTGATATTAGGCAATGTAAAATCATCTTTAGGACAAGCTTTGCTGATGTCTCAAAAATTAGTACAAATTCTAATTCCTTCAAGCTTTTTTATAATAGGTACTACATTAGAGATCCATTCTAAGTAGTTAATGGATTGGATACATCCTACTTCTAAGAGTTTTTTAAAATCTTTCTTTACCAATATAGCAATGCAAGGATGCATTTTATATAGCTTTTATTTTACTAATTTGGCATCAGGATTAACCAAAAGGTGGTGTAGAACCAAGGTGGGGTCTAATCATGGTATGTCAGAATAAGCCCACATAAATATATCCATAAACTCTCTCAATAGAGCTATAAAAACATCATGTTCCTCCTTAGTGAATAATGCACCTAATTTTATCCATTCTAGGTCTGCTAGAGTCCCGATGCTTACCTATATTGTATCTTTGACTAGGAGGGTCAAACCATCTTCTAGGATAGTAGGCAACAACTTAATCTATTGGACTATGTCAGGGTCTTCTATTAGGACTTGCTCTTTAACTTCTCTTAGGCATGATGAATTTGAGTCTCTTAATGATATATTTGGCCATGTGACAAAAAAAATCAAAAATTCTTGGAGAATTTGATTAAATACTTGTTATTGCTGAAAATTTAACTTAGATCCATAGGCAAGTTCATCATTAGTGGTCTCCTGGTCTAAATTTGAAGAATAATGAACACCCCCATCTAATGGCACTTGAAATAGGTTTTCACCACTAGACTGGACTTTATCTTTACTTTTTCCTTAGTTAGAGAGTGCCTCAAAGAGGTTTATACTTTGGGACCTCAATTTTTTACTTATTTGTTTTTGGCTAAGGGTGTTCACTTGCTCTCAAAAATAGGCTACAGGATCTAATGTGATTGATAATCTTGGTTTGTGATCTCCCAATGAAACATTATCTCTAAGGCCCAATAAATCATAGAATGCCTCATCATTCTATAACTCATCAATCAATAGACTAGATTATTGTTGGTCTTAATCTATCAATTGGGGATAATATAATGGAAATGGATTATGATGAATGGCTTGGGTAAGGGTACAAATGTCATTATTATAAAATAGGTTGGTTTCAATTAGGTAATCAAAAGTGAGGCTATGATCAAAATTTACTTCACTATCAACATCATCATCACTAGTCACTCTGGTGATGGAGTTTGAATAAGATATGTGGGGTCAACTCCAGGTGGTTTAAATCCAAGTCCATAAGGTCTTTCATACTTAGTAATGTAAATTGGCTCAATGGTTCCTTGTTGATTCAGTCTAAGGCCTCTTCCTTCATAATTATGATGTTCCATGATCCTATTGGGAATATGATACTTTGCATTTTTATAACAATCATCTTGGTCATCTTTGTATAACCATGATTCATTTCCTTCAAGAGGGTCAAGTCCTAGGCTAGATGCTGGTATAAATGTGATAGGTCTCTTATCTTTATTCTTTCATTTCCAATGCATATGTGGGATGACCTTAGGTCACCCAAAGGTTTTGAGATTCTAAGGAAGATTGGAAATGTGAAATGTGTCATGGGTCACATATTATCCTAGTCCATTATCTAAAATGGTGAAATGATTAGAAGCTTCAGGAGGTGACATGTGAGAAAGGGAATCCAAGGTATTGGCATCTATGTAATTATTTGGTGAAGGATCAATAAGTATATCCTTTTTTTATTCTACTTGGAACTTGAAATCCTGTCCTACTAATAATTATAGCTTTGAAACTTGGCCTTAAGATGCTTGTAGTATTCATACGGGTGTAAATCTCTTGGAATACTCACCTCCATCCATGAGTTGGAAAACTTGATACATTGGTGTAGTGTTGACAAGATTGCATGAATATCATGTAACCAAGGCCTACCTGGAATTATATTGTATGATAACTCAAGATCTAACACATATAAAAGTGTATCATGGGTCAAAGGCCCAATCATAACTGGAAAACTAATGGTGCCTTATGATTCTCTTTCCTAATTATCATAAGATTTGATAGTTATTATTTCTAGTTGAAGATCTATCATTGTGTACCTAAGAAGTTTGATGAGTTTAAGGGACACTATGTTGAGGGTAGATTCATTGTTGATAAAGACACATTTCACTTTATGTTTTCTGATACAAACTTCTATGTACAATGGGTTATTATGGAGTGGGCTAAGGGAAGACATATCACTTTGGTTGAATGTTACTTGTTAGGCTAGAGCTAGGTGTCCAACCAAACCTTGAAATTTATCAGGGGATATGTCACTAGTAATAATGGATTGCATACATCAAAAACTCATTTAAGATGTTTTTGTGGATTATTGATGTCTACAATAAATCTAAAATAGAAATTTGTGCTGGTGTCTTCTACAATTATTCCATAATATCAAACTTCTTATCTTGGTCAGTAGTAAATGGTTTATTCTAAGGCTAAATGGTTGGTTGGATGATAAGTAAAGTGATGGATAGTTATGGGCCTAGGATAGTAAGCTTCAACCTCTGAGTTGTGATTGCACAATTAGGATTAAATATCAAACCATTATTGCTAACTGATGCTAAAAATGGTGTGGGGCCAAATAGGACAAGTCTTAGTTGCTGGTGCACTTACATGTGGCCACATGGCAAGAATGAGTTATTGCTATAAGATCCAAAAGTGGAAGTCCTAGTTTGTTAGTTTGCTTGTATGCACTCCTAGGTCAAAGAAGGATTATCCATGTGATTTGGCTGAATATTGCTGTTTAGAAATGATCTAGGCTAGTTAGTGCTTGGTTTAGGATTAATGGAGATGGTATTAAAGCTACCCCCTATAATATGACCTATAACCCTATTGTAGTTATGTGCTAATGTATGGTAGGTTTGTTGGTTGTTACCATTCTAACGTTGGTTTTGTCCATTATTTTATCATTGTGGATTCTACTGCTAATTTTGTTGATTCTTTTGGTTTAGCCTTTGATTCTGATATTGTTGATTTTGTTATTATAATAGCTATTATTATTTTTGTTGATTGTTTTACTGCTATTGATTTTTATATTAGAGAAATGGGTTTTGATAGATCTAAAGAGTTTGATTGGAAGTGAAAGAACCATTATCCAATTTTATCTCCCCATTCTCCAACATATTTTAAATTAAATGCTTGATTTGGACACATCTTCATAGATTATGCCTATTGCCCTGATGATAGTCAAAATTCATTTTCACGGTACCAATCAAGATAAGGAATTCCTTTTAGATAATGTTATAGTATGGGCCAACTAATTAGATTAGTAGTAACAAACTTATAAAATGCAAAATCAATAGGTTATCCTAGGTCACTAAAGACATGACATGTAGGGATGGTTCTTCTAAGAGGAGGGGTTTGAAATAGTAAAGACTATTGTATTTGTTGTGTAATTCTTGCTTGTTACACTTGTGACATTGGTTGGAGAGGTTGAGGGGTATGAGTAAGCTGAAAAGGTGGTGTAGATGATGTCTGCATAGTTTAGACATGATGAGATTTAGTTAGTCCATTTCCCACAACATTCCTATTGTAGTTGAATTACTTTGGTCTTCCTTGGTTATTGGCATGTGTCAGTTGCAATGCTTACATTTGATTGGGATGTTGGTCATTTCCATGATAGGTACCTTGATTTTGATTAGTTGAATTAAGCTTGATGACTCCATTATTTATGAGTGCCCTATCGATCAACAAACCTTTATCAATGATCTCTTTGAATGTATGTGCACATTACAATTCCAAATGATAATATATCTCACTATACAAATTTTTAGTAAACACATCAATTAATTATTTATCTGGTAAAATATGGGTGAAATGGCTTACAAGGGCCCTCTATCACTACAAATAACTTGCAAAACTCTCTCCAACTTTTTTCTTTGCTTGTGTTAGGTCTACTAATGAAATCTCATGCTTGAGATTATAGGAAAAGTGTTGCACAAATTTATTAGAAAGATCATCAAAGTCTATTACTGAATTCTTGGGCAACTTTAAAAATCACTCCAAGGCTTGTCTAGCTAGGCTCCTTAGGAATAATAGTAAAAGGTATATGTAACTATATGCCACTGGTTGACATGCAACAAAGAATTTGGTCAAATGAGCCTTAGGGTCACCTTTCCCTTTGTACTTATGAAATTTGGGTGGTTCATATCCTACAGGAAATGGTATCTATAAATACTCCATGTTGAATGGATAGGAACACACATCATCCAATTTGAACTTTTTAGTTTACTTCCTCACCTGAATAGCAGCAATCACATCCTTCATCTGTTGTAATTCTTGGGATAGGAAACTAGATGGAATATTGGTTTGAGGGAGAATATTGGTTTGGGTAAATATCTAGGAGGTCACAAGTGGGACACTTTGATCAGGGTATAATGGAGACACCTATTAGGGTATATTGGCTTGGTTGGGGAAAGGACCAGGAATACACATATGTGGACTAGGATGTATTTGAAATTTCACATTTAGCTACATGATATTTTGGTTTGGGTTGGAGATAAAGGTTTGACCTAGTGGATTTTATGGTTGGAATGGAGGGATATAACTATATTGTTCCTATTGTGGTTGAAAAGGGACATGCTACTGACTAATAAAACCTTGTTATTGAGTAGGAACTTGTGGACCAAGACCCTATCTCTAAATTAATGGCATATTTTAAACTAATAGTTGTCTAGTAGGTACTTGAGAAATATGGATACCTCCTTGTTGCATGAATCCCTATGAAGAAGTGAAAGCATGTTACAAATTTAGCATCTGTTGATGACCAATATTTGCATGTTGTTGATTAGTCATTGTATGGTTTTGAATTGTCATATTAGTTTGTGACTGAAGAGGTATGTTTTTTATTACATGGTGAGGTGGAATATTTGTTACCTCTGATTGAGGTGGCAATGTAATCATCCTTTGTTGTGTTGATACACTAGACTATGTCTACTATTGGGGAATACTACTCGCTACCTATTGAGGAGGAGTAGGATTCATCACATTCTATCATTGAGGTGTGACATTGATTTTTGTTTGATTACCTAACCCTGTAGGTTACACACTTGAGAAAGTAGTTGGTTGAGGCCAGGGTACTAAAACTCATATTCATTGGTATGATGATTTGCTCATGGGATTAACTATAGGCACATGTCGTTGGCTGGTTGTTTGTGCATTAGTACCACTTTGAACAAGATTGGATGCTATTTTCACATTGTTTACTATGTTTGGCTCACTATTTAGTGTAGAAGTTAAAGACACTTCTTCAATAACTAACATATGCATGAAGTTATCTATCAAATTTATTTGTACAAATGGGTTAAAACTTAGATTTTTTTGTCTAGTTAATTCCATCAACACTCTTGTTAAAGGAACTAAATCAATGAGAGACTTACTTACCATGTTCATCTGATTGAAATCATGTGATAAATTCAGATAAGTTTGATATGTTGTTTGTATTTAGTTAAAGTGATCTTCCATGATGTTTTTGCCTCGATTGGATATATTGGGGTCTTGGTACATTATTTGGACTAGAGCCATAGGATTGCTAGAAGAAGTCTGTTGAGCATAAATGATATTGTGGGGCACTCTTACAAGACTTGGTAAATTTTCATGGGGGAAGTCTATGAAAAATATGGCCCCTACCTCTATGGCTCTAACCAAAATCTCATCTTTATTCTCTAACAAATGTTTCTCAAACAAAAATGGATCATATGTGGAAGCTATATTAGTAGAATATGGTTGTTGAAGTAATGACTCATCCACTATGGGTATTGTAGCTAAGTATTTCATGGTTTGTTCTTGGTCTTGTTCTATGTAAGGTGGTGTGTTAACCAAATAGTTAGCTAATGGATCTTGGCTTTATGCCCCTAATTGAGTATTATAAGAGAGATAAGAATCCATCTCATAAGTAATGTTATCTACATAGGGGTCTTGCACCATTTCTTCCTGTGCAACTACATTACTAATACTGAGATTGTACATGAGTCCACTATGAGTGTAGGAATACATGCTAGGATCCATAGTCAATGTTTTACAGTAAAGTGTCAAAGAGTTCTACAAACTCTAAAAAGGATATAATCTAAAACAAATGATGCCTTCAACTTGGTCTAGATTTGTTTAAAATGATCAAAAATTTTATACAAATATTTGTGAGGAAACAATCTAGCATAAAATACCATAAAATACCTAATGTTTCACTATTCACCCAAAGATAAGCAAGTAAAGGGACTAAAAAATTGAAATGCCAAAATCTAAGGTTGAAGTGTTTTAAATCAGTTTGATCTAGGAATTTAAAAGTTGTTAGGTCTTTTGGCCAAATGCAGAGTCAAAATCTAGGCTCAATCAAGGCATGTGTTAGGATTCTTGGCCAAATGATGTCAAAATTTAGACTTTGAAAATAGAGGACAGTTTTAATCTAATGGATTTGAAACACTTCTAACAAACACTAGGCATTTGATTCTTAGACATGAACTTGGTCAATTAGGTATAAGGTATGAAACAAAAGGCACTTTTATCAATAGTTTATTTTCTCATAAATAATGGTATAAAACTTGGTTCCTTTGACAAACAGGCTAGACTAAGGTGAATAGTATAATTGTGCTTTAGACAAAGGATCAAAAGTACACTTGGATTAGTCTGATTTTGTAGGAAAAAAATTGGAACTCTATGCAAGAGGGTCTATGAAATAATGTTTGAAATTATTTGGGCAGTGTAATGATGCTATACTATCCAAAAGGTATGATGAAAAAAAATTATTTCAAAGACTCTCTAAGGCAAAGACATTTTTCCACAATTTTGACAACATAACACTACCTTTCTTAACTCAAAATGTTGTGGTGTATAGACTTAAAGTGCAAGTGTTTAGCACAAAATGACTTAAATATATCAAGTGATGATAATGATTATGAGTCTTAAATTAACTTCAACCTAATTTGGAAATTAAACCTAAGTTCCCTCAAGTTTAGTGCAAATGGTGAACTCACTTAACACATCAACCCTATGAACTTGTAAAGGTGTAATATTGAATTTAAATTATAAGTGAAGGATTTAAACAGCTTTGGTAAAGGTCTAGACTCAATTAGGCAACATAAATATGCCAAAGTGGATGATATGACTCTCAAGCTTTTGATGAACTTTTGAACAAGGCAAATGGATAATCTCATGCGAGAAACATAACACCTCTTTGTTCAAAGGAAAATTTAGACTATGTGTTTGGTTTGGATTATTTTTTACACCAAGTTTTGACTCCAAACAAGACTTTAATCTAGGATAAGACCAAATAATTAATCACCCTTAGATCTTAAACTGACAAGGTTGCTTGGTACTAATGGAATCCATTAATATACATCATTTAAGAGGATTTTAAGTGTTCATCCAAAAGTAAATGCATATTATATAGTAAGGGTTTTACACCCCCCTTCTCTCAAATGATAGTACTATGACATGGACCTTGAGGTACACCTTGCACCAATAATACTTCCATGGCAAGTGGGGATTTGTCTAAAATCTAACAAGTTTTTGAATGATCTAAGGGAATCAATTATACAATGACTTTCATGCCAAACAATGCAAAAGAAAAGCATGGATTTTGGGTCTGTATCACTTGACTTGTTTCAAAAAGGTCTAGTCCTTTTTATAACCACTACATCCTATTGTTCACTCAGTGTAGTGCGATGCCCAAAGTGCCACTATGTCCTGTGTGCAACTCTAATGGAGTCAATATCAGGAGATGAAACCCTAGGTTAAAGCTTCCCTAAAGAACTTGTGGGAGGTGATGAAGTCCCCCTCATAAGCCAAGATGCATAAATAAATAAAGCATGAAAGTAAAAAGACTTTAGGGTCATTTTCAACATCACCCCAAACTTTGATGAGTTTTTGGGGAGTGCTTTAGATGACTTTATTTCTAAGCCTTGGACTAGGATACTTGAAATAGGAATGGTGATTTTGATTCCAAGGGTTCCCTATAGGGGAAAAATGGAAGAGCATACATGTAACATTCCTCTCTTTTCCAAACAAAATCTAATTAAACAACTATTGCAAGAAAAAATTGACAAGTGTGTTTAATTTTAAACCCAAATGAAATGTTTGGTGGTGTTCATTTGACCCCTTGGTCTTAGTTGTAAAATTTGAAAACATTAATAAAAACCACCTAAATTATTTGTTAAAAATCAAAACAAAGTTCCTAATTAAATTTTAAGCATGTAAAAGTGATTTAAACATGTTTTGAGAAAAAATCCTGCTTGGTCCTATAGCAAAATTGTTAGCATATCCTTTAGCTTTAAATCTCTTTTGAATTTAAAACATCAAACTTTGAAAAAGTAGGTCTCGGGTCTATGTTTTTGGAAAAACATAATGAATATCATCGGTCAATACCATCAACGTTGGTTATTTCCAACCAAGATTTGATCGATGTTGGTTAAGACAAGTAACTGATGTCAGTATTTTTGTCGATGTCAATTACTGTGTAAAAATTGTGGCAACCAAAAATGGCAAAATAAAGTTAGAAAATCAATTTTCAAGAATTTTAAAGTCTCAAATGAATTTTTTAAATTTGAAGAAGGATCTCCTTCAGGTTTAGGATGCATCTAGTCCTACCAAGCATGCCATTATGTGATCTAGGAATTTAACGTAAGAGAGGATGGTTAGTATGGTGTTAGTTCCAAAATGAAAACAAAGTGAAATAAACACACTAATAGCATACCATCTCTAGGCCTAGACACTAGGGAGAGCTTAGTTAACAAAATCAAATGATAAGCACAACTAAAAAGTAAGGAATGAAAACACAAGAATTCCTTTCACCTTCCTTGGATGCTCTAAATGCCTTTGAAATGGTGGCTTGCTTGGCTTGTTAGGATCTTACAGCATAATTGATTACTTTTTTATAAGTAACTAAACATGAAATTAAATCAGAAATAATAAGTAACTAAAAATCAAAAATAACAAAGAATAGGAGATACAAGAAACAACCAATCTTGTATTAAACTCTTCCAAAAGGAAATACAATAAAGAAATCTCACTCTTCTTCCCACACCTCTTGGAAATATAGTAATTCTCCCTCAAGAGTTCTCTCTCTCAATCAATTACAATCACAACTCAATAACCAAGATGTTCCCTCCACCAGTCAGTGACAATCAACCCAATAGTTGTTGTTGCCTACTTCTAGTCCATCAAGTAGATCTCCTTGATCTTGCACCCTTGTAGATCTAACTGATCTTACTTACCATGTAGATCTCCCTGATCTTGTTACATGCAGATCAACTGATCTTACACCCCTTGAGACAACCAATCCAATTGTTGTTCTTGCCTTCAAGTTGAGGATCTAATCCTTAGTCCTTGATTACAATATAGCCCCATGGGTCTTTTAAATAGATCCTAAAACAAACAATAATTAGAAATACAAACTCAAGACTAAAATTAGTCTTTACATGAAAACTGACTGTTCTCCTAAAATTAGCAATTCTAATTTTGGAAACGCTACCTAGAAATGCACAGGTGACCGATGTCGGTTCCTGTCTGACCAATGCTGACTAACCACTAACCGATGCCTATTACTATGTAGCTAAAGATAATCAATGTTAGTTGGACTGATCAACGTTAGTTACTATGTCACTTAGCAACCTCCACATTTGCACACCTATGAAGCTTTTAGCTCCACAAATTAATAATCTCCCACTTGGAGATAAATAGCTGCACCTATACCTATACCTATACATCCTCTAATTTGTTTCTGGCTTGTATCCCTCTTCAAGTTCAATCTTGAAGACCAACAAAAGTTGAATGAAGATTCAACTTCTCCTTTATTCCCAAATTTGTTAACATATCTGTAGGGTTCTTATCCTTGCTAGCCACTATGACTGCAACAACCTTTTACAACTCTAAAATTGAGCTAATCGCCATTCCACCAATAGTGAACACATATCCTGTGGTGCTTCTCCTATCATCCAAGTCACCTTCCATATCTGAATCTACATACCCATGTAGAGAAGTGCTTGACCCTACATAGCATAAATACCTACTATTGGTCCCTCTCAGATACCTGAGAATCCACTGAACTGCTTTCCAGTGCTCCTCTCCTGGATTGGCCATAAACTTGCTGACAACTCCCACTGCTTGGGTAATATCAGGTCTAGTACATACCATGTACTCAACTTCATCATATGATTTATAACACTGTTCATAGCTCAACTTGAACTATCCAACCATAGGTGTGCTTACTGGTTTTGCATCCTACATATCAAACCTCTCCACTACCTTATTCACATAATCCTCTTGAGACAAAATCAACATGTGATTTTCCCTGTCTCTAGAAATACTCATGCCAAGGATTTTCTTTGCTCCTAAATCCTTCCTGGCACATGTCTAAGCTAATTTTACGTTTAGTTCATCAATTCCCTGCATGTGTGACCCTGCAACAAGAATATACACTACATACGGTAACAGGATAATGTAGCTACTATTATCTAAATTGGTAAAACAAACACAATGGTCACATTGACATTGACTAAAGCCATGCTTTATCATAAACCTATCAAACCTCAAATACCATTGTCCTAGAGCTTGCTCAAGACCATATAACTTGGCCTTCTGTCTCACCTGTCCATTCTCTCCTTTCTTTAACCTGTGAATCCATTCATCTTTCAGTGCTTTCTTTTTGACTGACAACTCTACCAAATCTCACGTTTGGTTCTCTTCTAAGGAATCAATTTCCTCATTCATGCCATGCTCCCATTGTTTCCTAGATTCTACCTGCATTGCCTCTTCAAAACTTCTTAGTTTTCAACCATCAGTGAGTAATAAGTAGTATAAAGAAGGGGAATAATGAATTTAAGGCTTACTTACCCTTTCAAACCTCCTCATGGACGCTTGAGACTCATTGACATCTTGATGTCCACCAAAATTTTGTTCTAACAGTGATCAATCTCGGTCATCTCTAGCTGACCTCAGTCTTCACCTGACTGATGTCGATTCCTCTTGATCACCGACATCAGTTTTCTGACCAACGTCGGTGTCCACTTGCCTGACATCACAGACTTTGGTCTCCACTGAATCAACATCAGTTCCTACCTAATCGATGTTGATTCTCACTTGACTAAAATTGGTAACTGTGTTTTCCTATGAGTGATGATTTTTACTCGTGAGTTCATTTTGGATCATAACCTTGTCCAAATCAACACTGCCTTACTTAGAATTATTTAGCCTCTTGAGTTGATCTCTATCCATCATCTTCTCCTTGAAAACTAAGGCTTTCCAATTCTTAGAAGTGTCAAAAACATCATATTTCCTCTTAATGCAATACTGTGATCCTCTAATAGAAGCTCCCTGAGTTGGTCCCCACACGTCTGTGTGAACAAGCTCCAACTTGTGCTTCTTCTTTGTTGACCCAGTTTCAAGAAACCTCACTTTCTTCTATTGCTTACAGAAATTTTGATCTATGATTTTCAAATCTAAAAGCTTACCTTTTGACTTAAGAACATCCATTCCCTTCTCACTCATGTGACCAAGCCTATAGTGCCACATCTTTGCATCTACATCTGAAGTAGATAAAATAGAAGGAGAATCAGTAATACAAGTAGATAGATAAAGTGTACCTACTTTCTTACCTCTTTCTAAAACAAGTGCACCCTTGGAAACTTTCCAAGATTCTACTGTGAGAGTTACTATGCAACCCTCATCACCCAACTTTCCTACAGAAATCAAATTCTGCTTCAGGACTGGGACATGCATGACATCCTTCAACACCCATGTGTTTCCATTCTACAATTTCAGCTGCACTTCTCCTTTGCCAAAAATTTGACAAGGCTTACCATCCCCTAAATAAACTTTTCCAAAGTCTCCACGGACATAATCATGAAAAAATTCTCTATTTGGGGTTGCATGGAAAGAGGCACCAAAATCTAAAACCCAAGATTCTACTTTATCCAAGGAACATATAAGAGCATCTTATGTAATAATACCTGCATCTTTTGTTTCTTTATTTCCTTCATGCTGATCTTCTTTCAACCAATAATCTTTCTTTACATGCCCTTTCTTTCCACAATTCTAGTAGGTTATACCTCCATTTTTGGATTTGGATCTCCTGCCTATCTTTGACCTTGATTTCCCTTGCTTGCTCTTCTCTCTTTACCTTCCCCTGCTTTCAACACTTAAAGCATTACCTGATGATTCCCTTATGCTTTTCTTGTGATTTTTTTCATTCACGATTACACTAACAACATCATCAACTTTCAAGATATTTGAAGTAGATGCAGTATTACTAACTGCCATTACCAAGCTATCCCAAATTTCAAGTAAAGAGCATAAGATTAAGAGAGCCTTAATTTTATCATCAAAAACTATTTTGACTGAATTTAACTGGTTTACTAAACCATGGAAATCACTAAGATGACTATATACCAATCCACCTTCCTGCATTTGCAAATTAAATAATTGCCTCATAAGAAATATCTTATTTGAAGCTAAGGGTTTTCATATAAATTTGTTGAAGATTCCATTAACTCTACTGTTGTTTTTGCCTGTAATAAGTTGGAAATCACAGACGATGCCAGGCTTAACTTTATAGATCCCAGAGCCTTTCTATCAAGAACATTCCATTCTTCATCTTGCATATTTGTGGGCTTGCATGCAACCCCACCCAATGATAAGTACAGATCTTTCTGATACAGATAATCTTCTATCTGCATCCTCTATAATTGATAATTCTTGCCATTGAATTTCTCAATTTTTAGCTTACTTTTTTTACCATTACTTTACTCCCACTCAATTAGAAACCCCTGAGAATGAACCTATAATCAACAAACACTTAACACACTCTAAAACTAAGGTGTTAGTGAACCAAGCTCTGATACCAACTGTTAGGATCTTACAACACAATTGATTACTTTTGTATAAGCAACTAAACACGAAATTAAATCAGAAATAATAAGTAACTAGAAATCAAAAATAGCAAAGAATAGGAGATACAAGAAACAACCAATCTTGTATTAAATTCTTCTATAAGGAAATAGAATGAAGAAATCTCACTCTTCTTCCCACACCTCTTGGGCATACAATAATTCTCCCTCAAGAGTTCTCTCTCTCAATCAATTACAATCACAACTCAATAAATGAGTTGTTCCCTCCACTAGTCAGTGACAATCAACCCAATGGTTGTTGTTGCCTACTTCTAGTCCACCAAGTAGATCTCCTTGATCTTGCACCCTTGTAGATCTAACTGATCTTACTTACCATGTAGATCTCCCTGATCTTGCTACCTATAGATCAACTAATCTTACACCCCTTGAGACAACCAACCCAATTGTTGTTCTTGCCTTCAAGTTGAGGATCTAATCCTTAGTCCTTGATTATAATATAGCCCCATGGGTTGTTTAAATAGATCCCAAAATACACAATAATTAGAAACACAAACTCAAGACTAAAATTAGTCTTTACATGCAAACTGATTGTTCTCCTAAAATTAGCAATTCTAATTTTGGAAATACTACCTAGAAATGCACAGGTGATTGACGTCAGTTCTTGTCTGACCGATGTTAGCCAACCACTAATTGATGCTAGTTACTGTGTAGCTGAAGATAATTGATGTTAGTTGGCCTGACTGACGTCGGTCACTATGTCACTCAACAACCTCCACATTTGCACACCTATGAAGCTTTTAGCTCCATAACTTAATGTTAGGTTGTGGAGCTAAAAGCTTCACTGATGCAGACATGGAGGAGGTTGTTGAGAGGTTGTTGAGTTGTAGAGCAACCGACATTGGTCTGATCAACTGATGTCAATCATATATAGTGAGAAGAGCAACCGACATTGGTCAAGATCGACTGACGTCGGTCATCTCCAACCAGACAGGGACCGATGTCGGTCACTTGTGCAATTTCAAACTGTAAGTTTAATAGATAGTTTGTTAACGAATCAGTTGTTTGCATGTTAAAGGCTAATTTTAGACTTGGAGCTACAGATCTAATTATTGTGATTAGATGTCTAATTATTGTTTGCATGGGATCTATATAATAGACTCATGAGCTATATTGTAAAGTGTGCTAGTTGAGTAAGAGCAAGGTTAGCTCCTTCAGAGTGAAGAGAGCAAGGTGTGTTCTTCCTAGTTCCACAGGGGTGTCGAGTGTGTATAATCAAGTAGATCTATGGGATAGCAAGATCTAGTAGAAGATCCAATGGGGTACTAGTTTGGAGAATCATAAGGACTTGGTGAGGTAAGGACAAGGGTTCTTTAGGGTGTAGAGAGATCTACATGTGGTAAGTAAGATTAGTTGATCTACAAGTGTGTGTGTGTGAGATCTAAGTTTGTAGAGGTACAAGATCAGGGAGGTTAGCAACACAATAGGTAGCAATATTAGGAGAGATCTACTTGGAGTATGTGTGTATACTCAGTTGTGGAGTACGTGGAGTACTTGTGTATTGGCAGTAGTGATACTGACTAGTGGTACTAGCAGTAGTGATACTGACTAGTTGGAGGTGAACACCAACTCTATGTTTGAGTTGTGTGTTGGGACTATAATTGAGAGAGTGATCTCTTGAAGAGATTTACTATTTATGCCCTAGAGGTGTGGGAGCCCTAGAGGTGTGTAAAGAAGAAGAATGTGGCATCTTTTTTATTGTATTTCCTTCTTGAAGAGTATTAATACAATTGGGTATTATCTCTCATATTCTGTGTTGTTTCTGATTTATAGTTACTTATTACTTCTTGTTAATTTTGCATGTTTAGTTGCTTGGTAATCAATTTTGCTTCCAGGTCCTAACAGTTGGTATCATAGCTAAGGTTGCAAGGAGCAGGTTTGTATTTGATTATAGGTCACTCTCAGGGGTTTTTGATTGAGTGGGAGTATAGCAATGGTAGAAGAAAGTAAGCTAAGAATGGAGGAATTGAAAATTAAGAATGATCAATTACAGAGTTATGGAAAGAAAGAGCAGGAAAAGAAAAATTGTTGGTTGGTAGAAGATCAGCATGAAGGAACTGAAGAAGTAGATGTTGCAGGTGTTGTTACATAGGATGCTCTGGTATGTTCTTTGGATAAATTAGAATCTTGGTTTATAGATTCTATTGCCTCTTTCCATGCAGCCCCAAATAGAGTATTTTTCCATGTTAAGGTCCATGGAGACTTTGGAAAGATTTATTTAGGGGTTGGTGAGCCTTGTCAAAGTATTAACAAAGGAGAAGTGCGGCTGAAATTATAGATGGCCAACAGATGGGTGTTGAAGGAGGTCATGTAGGTCCCAATCCTGGAGATGCAGCTAATTTCTATAGGAAAGTTGGGTGATGAGAGATGCACAATAACTCTCACAGTGGATTCTTGGAATGTTACCAAGGATGCACTTAAATTAGCATGTGGTAAGAAAGTAGGTACTCTTTATCTACTTGCTTGTATTACTAATTCCACTTATGTTGCACAGGTGTGGCTTTGTAGGCTTGGTCACATAAGTGAGAAGGGAGTAGATGTTCTTAAGTCAAATGGTAAGAGTTCAGCTTTGGATAGCATAGACCAAGATTTTTGTGAGCAAAGGGATGCTATAAGAAAGGATTGTGTTTATTGTAGGAAAAAGAAGTCTGATGTATTTGACAAACTTAAAAACTAAAAAGCCTTGGTGTTCTTAGAGGAGATGACAGATAGAGATCAGTGGATGGGGCTGGATACTTCTGAGTAGGGCAATTTGGACATGGGTATGATTCAAAGAAATATCGTAGGTAAAAAGTCATCACTCACAGGAAAACACAGGTATCGACGTCAGTTAGGGGAAACCAGTGTCAAACAGACAGGCACCGACATCGGTCATGTGTAGACTAGAGAAGGTGGTGTCAGGCAGGTGAAGATCGATGTCGATAGGATAACCAGCATCGGTGACCAAGTCAATCACATGGAACCAATGTCGGTAGGATGTAGATTGGGTGGTGACTGACATCAGTCATTGGAATGGATTTTGGGCAGACAACAAGCTGTCAAGGAGTCTCAAACACCCATGTGGAGGACTAAAAGGGTAAGTAATCCTCAAATTCATTATTCTTCTTCTTTATACTACTTTTTTCTCACTAATGGTCAAGAATCAAGAAGTTTTTAAAGAAGCAGAGTAGGTAGGATCTAAGAAATAGTGGGAGCATGGCATGAATTTTTTGGAGAAGAACCAAATGGGAGATTTGGTAAAGTTACCAGCTGGGATGAAAGCACTGAGATGAATGGATTCCAAGGTTATAGAATAGAGAGAATGGACACATGAAATGGAAGGCCAGGGTACATGGTCTTGAGGAAGCTATAGGATAGTGGTACAGGTTTGACAAGTGTATGACAAAGCAGGGCTTTAGTCAATGTCAGTGTAATCATTGTGTTTGTCTTACCAAGTTGGATGATGATTGCAATATTATCTTGTTACTATATGTGGATGATATGTTTGTTGCAGGTTCAGACATACATGGTTTTTTTCTGAGATAAAGGTAAGGTTAGTTCAGAGGTTTGCCATGAAGGATTTGGAAGCAGCAAAATTCTTTGGCATGAGTAATCCTAGAGACAGGGAAGATCACAAGTTGATGTTGTCATAGGATGATTGTGTGAAGGTAGTACAGGATGCAAAATTGGGTAGCACACCTATGGATGGACAATTCAAAAAATAGGGTCCCCAATCGCATGATGAGGTTTAGTACATATGTACTCCCTGATATTTGCCCCAGTAGTGGGAGTTGTTAGTAGGTTTGTAGTCAATTTGGGATGGAAGCACTGGAAAGCAGTTCAGTGGGTTCTCAAGTATCTGAGAGGGACCAACAATAGGTTGACATGCTATGCAGTGTCAGGCACTTTGAATGTGGTAGGTTACTTGGATGATAGGTGTTGCACCATAGGATGTGTGGTGGTTGGTCTTCAAGATTGAGCTTGAAGAGAGATACAAGCCAGGGAACAAATTAGATGGTGTACAGGTATAGGTATAGTGTAGCTATTTATCTCCAAGTGGGAGATTGTTAGGTTGTGGAGCTAAAAGCTTTATTGATGTAGACATGGAGGACGTTGTTGAGAGGTTGCTAAGTTGTAGAGCAATTGACGTCAGTCTGATCAATTGACGTCAGTCATATACAGTGAGAAGAGCAACTAACATCAGTCAAGATCAGTCGACGTTAGTCATCTCTAGCCAAATAGGGATCGACGTCAGTCGCCTGTGTAGTTTTAAATTGCAAGTTTCATAGACAATTTGTTAACAAACTGATTGTTTGCATGTTAAAGGCTAATTTTAGTCTTGGATCTGCGGATCTAATTATTGTAATTAGATGTCTAATTATTGTTTGCATGGGATCTATATAATAGACTCATGAGCTGTATTGTAAAGTGTGCTAGTTGAGTAAGAGCAAGGTTAGCTCATTTAGAGTGAAGAGAGCAAGGTGTGTTCCTCTTAGTTCCACAGGGGTGTCGAGTGTGTATGATTAGGTAGATCTATGGGATAGCAAGATCTGGTAGAAGATCCATTGGGGTACTGGTTTAGAGAATCATAAGGACTTGGTGAGGTAAGGACAAGGGTTCTTTAGGGTGTAGAGAGATCTACATGTGGTAAGTAAGATTGGTTGATCTACAGGTGTGTGTGTGTGTGTGCAAGATCTAGGTTTGCAGGGGTGTAAGATTAGGGAGGTCAGCAACACAACAGGTAACAAAATCAGGGGAGATCTACTTGGAGTACGTTGTGTACTTGGAGTATGTGTGTATACTCGATCATGGAGTACATGGAGTACTTGTGTATTGGTAGTAGTGATACTGACTGGTGATACTGGTAGTAGTGATACTGATTGGTTGGAGGTGAACACCAACTCTGTGTTTGAGTTGTGTGTTGGGACTGTAATTGAGAGAGTGAGCTCTTGAAGAGATTTACTGTTTATGCCCTAGAGGTGTGGGAGCCCTAGAGGTGTGTAAGGAAGTAGACTATGGCATCTTCTTTGTTGTATTTCCTTCTAGAAGAGTATTAATACAATTGGGTATTGTCTCTCATATTCTGTGTTGTTTTTGATTTCTAGTTACTTATTACTTCTGGTTAATTCTGCATGTTTAGTTGCTTGGTAATCAATTGTGCTTCTAGGTCCTAACACTTAACATGGCTTGTGCTTCAAGAGGTCTTCTTTAATGGAGTGTGGCTACCTTCATCTCCTCTTGGCACCTTTGTCTTATGGCTTGGCTTGGCTTGGAATCAATTTAAAATTATAACACTAGTTTCTTGATGCTTTTTGGAACCAATCCTACATTATAACTTTACACTAATTAAGCTTAGAAATGATGTTGTGAGGCCTCCTATTTATAGATTTTTAGATTTGATCAGAATCAACCTCAACCATCCATTTCAAGATTGAGATGTGTGGTTGAGGATTAATTCAATTTTTGGAATTAAATTTGTAATTATCCTCATCATGGTATTAAAATAAGGGTAAATCAAGAGGCATGGAGGGCATCATGGAAGGCATTGATGAGGCATGGGAGGCATGACTCTTGATATTTGTGGCAATTATGGCCTAGGGATGTCTTTTCATGAAATGAGGTCACTTGATGATGTAGATATTCAATATTCATTTCCAAAAATAAGTATTAAACAAGTTTCTATAGAATTATTGATTATGCCTTAATTTGGGTTAATTATCTCTTAAGCATGATTAAGCACTTTGTGCACAAATAACTCAAATTGATTAGAATGCCTTGTTATTGGTCCTAAATTTGATTGGATTTAAATTGGAAGTCTACATCATATGCATTAGATGTATATTCCCATTTAGGATGTTTCTAATAAAACATAACAAAGGTAGAAGTATTTTGTAAAAGATTTGATAGGAAAGCACAGTCTAGAGCATGTGGGTGTAAAATTGGCATTTTGACTCAAAATGAACTGATCAAAGTTAGCTGACCCATAAATTGCATTACCCCATTTAGGGATACCATAGCCAAAATTGGCACTTGAATATATCATTTTCACATCATTTTGTGAGTTTTAGTGTTTTTAGACCAAATTGTGCATTTTGAGTAGAAATTGGTCAAAAGCCTAGTTGAAGGTTATCAGTGGCTAGTTTTAGGTGTCTATAAGTTGGACAGATGGTTGGTATCTAATATAGAGTGGGTAAATCTTAATAACAAAACACAAAAAAAAGGTAAGGTAGGGTAGAAAATAAATCTCTATGGGTCTCAAGAATTACTTCCCTTGTTGGTTTCTAGATAGACATGTATTTTCTTAAAACCAATGCTTGTTGTTAGCAGCAATTGCACACATGCAAACATACACAACTATGAATTCCAAGGGAATAGAGATGTAGGAAGTCCACCAGTCTTAGATAAAGGTTGATCCTATCGATATAGTTATTTCACACCTATCAATCAAGGGATTATGGCTCAAGATAATGAATTATCTAAGGCAACTATAGTACACACTCAAAAAACTACACCAAAAAAACACCAATACACATCTAGAAATATGATAAAATCTAACTTGACTATTTAAATTAATAAAACCAATATTTAATAGTTATTACACATCTAAGATTAGAATATTAGTTAAAGCAATCAAGAATCTATTCATAGCTTTAACACACTAAAGATAATTGAAGCAAACAACCATAGAAATAGAAACTAATAACACAATAGTGGAAATAAAATACTCAAACACATCGCTTGATAACCAAAATGGTTTTCTGCTTTATATTCTAATGTTTTTCAACAAAAAATAAAGTTTGGGTACAATTGTATTTATAGATATTGGGGAAGGGGTCATCTCATCCTCCAATTCTATGCATGATTGTTACATGTGGCAGTTAGAATGTGTAGTTCTAATTGTGGTCTAAAACTATTTAAGAAAATATTTAAAAAGCTATAAATAGACAAATTGAATTTACAAAAGTATACAACATGTGCATATATAAAAAATACAAAGTTAATTTTATAATGATTTATCTATTTTATAAGGAGAATCTAAATATATGTGCCGCCAGGATTCATACATGCATAAGGCTAAAGCTGTGTGGTCCCAAGTGCTACACGGGCCTTAGTAGGAGTGGAAGTTAAAGTAGAAGATGAAGATATAGCAACACTATCAAAAACCTACTTCATTTTAGCCTCATTATCCTGATAGAATTTGTGTGATGCCTCATGTTATTGGTGAATGATGTTTTAGTTAAGCAATGAAGGTCAGTGGAGTCTCTTGATTTGCCCTAGGAGTCTTGCATGTTCATCTTTAGTCAGCTGGAACTTACTCCTAAAAATCTCCACTTCAGTCACTTTCCTCCTAACTTTGCTTAACTCTACTTCTATTCTTTCCATTTCCAAGCCTTGTATGCTTTTCTTGAAGTTCTTGGTGGCCTCTTGGATAATTTTATCAAAATTGATTCTATTAATCAATTTGCCTATAGAATCCCTTGCTTTAGAAAATTTTAACTCATTCAAAATTTGGAGGAGTTGGGGCTTATGTACTTGGTAATTTGAAATTAAAGCCACAATTGCCTTCAACCATTCTTTTACCTCATCATGCTTGATGACAACTAGATTTAGGGAATTAGATGCCTCGAATGTGGTCATTAAGTTAAAGTGGCTATACAATGAGTTTCCCATATAGACAACCAACATTTTAAGCCTATAACTATCCTAATCCAAAGATCCACAAAGTTTATTTCTTGGTTCACATGAGGTACCATATTAACCTTCATGAATTACATGGCTTCCAAGGAATTTTAACATTTGGAAGCACTTTCTTGAACCTCAAATTTGATACCTTTAGGAATATGTGATGTGCTAGATTGTTCCTTGAGATGCTCATCCTATGGTTAAAATTCCTATACTTCTTCTAGCTCCTACCAAGCTAACTCTATTCCTTCATGAATGGCCACCACCACATCCTTGTGTTCTTAGGCTAGGTCTAAGAGATTCTATTCATATACAAACTTCCTTGTCTACCTATTCTACATCTTAGTGAGGGACAACACCAGTTGTCATTCTTCAAGGATGATGGTTGTACCCTGGTCATCCTCAAATTTTCTTTTATTTACTCTCTGGATTGAACCAATTGGGGCATCAAACAAAGTGGACATAAAGGGGAGTTATGTGACCTTATATCTCAACATTTAAGTCCTCAAATCCATGGCCTAAGGTAGAATGTTGAAGGGTGTATCAATAGTTGTAACAACAATTTCTTTCTCAGCTTCCTCTTCTTCCTTCTTCTATTTCTTACTCACCTTTGTGAAGACATTAGGTAAGGAAGGCCATATTATTTTTGACCAGTCCACTCCTCTAACATAAGGGAGTGGGTGGACTACAACTATGTGAGGCTTGGCCTTCCTTCCCTTTTTCAAGTTACTGTGGTTTCTTCTGTAGAAGTAGAAGTGGGGAGTGGAAGGGAGAGATATGTACATTGGACATGAAGTTGGGGGTGGCTAGAGTGGTATGCACTTTCCTAGTTACCTTGTTATTTTTGTGAATTCTCATAATAGAAGTATAAATAGGTATAAAGGGAATAGTCATGGGAAATAGTGTGTTAGTAAAGGAGGGATCAATGGTGGTTTTGGAAATGGAATGAATGGGCATAGAGGTGGTAGGAAATAAGGGGGTGGATGTAGTAGAGGGAATGGGGAATTCCATAGAAGAGATAGGTATCTAATCAATGATAGAAATTGAAGTCAAAAGGAAACTAGAGAAGGTCTATGTACCTTGAAGATGAATCTCAATGGGGTCAACTTGAAGACTCATAACTTTGGCTATCTCTAACTTAGCCTCTCCATTTGAATCATTTGTTATGTCTTTGATAACAACTTCATCTTCTCTTGATTGTTGTGAGCTTGGAGGTAGAATAGGCAAACCTTGAGATGTATGCACTATTGGGCTACCTATGGGAGTTTTGGGATTCCTAGTGTAGACCAAAGGGGTTTTTTATTTAATGGGAGAGCCTTAAGATATGGATGTTATTATTTGTGAAGTAGATACCCCAAAAAATGAAATAGTAGGTACATGGGGGGTAGCCATATGGACTTGACTAGTGATAATAGTAGGCATCTCTTCTTTCTATCCTCCTCCTCATCAGATTCTAAACTGATAGGATTTCCTCTTTCTCTTCTTCTATGTACACTAGGCTCAAGCAGCCTAAGTTGTCTCTTTACTAATTTTAATTTCAATTTTAATGGAAGTCCTTAAGATGAGGATGCTTCCTATTCTCCAAATTACCCTCTCCAAAAATCTAAATGTTGCCATCCTTTAAAGAGAGCTCTTTGACTATCTAGTTCCCTAATGGAAATACTAAGTTCAATTTGGATCATTCTTAAATGATCTTCTTGTAGCCCAACAATTTGTGCTCATTCTAGCACTTATTCATCTAACTTGGCATTCATTAAAAAAATCACAACATTAAGTCTGATAACAATAAAGAATGTTAAAACCATGAATATGTTGTTGGATTCACCCATGAGGGTCCCACTATCTACATGCTATTATGGGAAATCCATATCGATTCTTCTTTCTTCCAACATCTCTAAGATGCTTCCTCATAGTGTAGACACCAAAATTATGTCACACACGTGTCCCTATGTCAAAAACCCCCCTTGAGCCCTTTTTCAATAATAATGATTAGCCTCCCTAACCCATGCTTTTATCCCTCACATATTTAATTAATTTAAAATATATAATTAAGTTAATTAAAAACCCCTTTTGCCACCTTACCTGGCCACCTCATCCTAAGACTAATTCTCACCTTGTGAGTACCTCAAGACTTAGTCACCTTATCCTAACTACCCAAGACTTGCTCTCACCCAAAAAATAAATTCATAACCAACTATATCCTTCTTAACCTCCTATTTCTACTATTTTGTAATGGATACCACACTTGGCATGAGGAACAACAAAAAATAGGCTAAAGATAGTAATTTTACCTATCCTAATTTCATCGACATCAGTCAACCTATGATTATTGTCAGTGGGATTGTACACGTTAGTTATAAGCCAAACTCTAAAATAATGTTCAGGTCAACAAAAATTAATAAAATTGATTCTTATTTGCATACAGGCTTTTAGTATTCAAGTTTTGACATCTTAACTTACTATTATCTTGCATAAGTCAATCCAGATTAGGATCCAAGCTCTTGTGAATCAGTAGCACCCACTTGTTTTCTCTATTTAAGGCATCAATTTTAGACTACGTGATAAGATCCATCCATTCAGCACTTATCATTCAGTCACTACTACAAATAAGTACATCACTTATTCTGTAAATCTTTAAGCAGTTACTTTACAACTCCTTTACATCTACTATTTATTGCTTTTACAAATTCCTAATGAACCCCTGTGAAGGAGGTTATAAAGCTTCCTCACTTATTTTTCCTTATTCTAACACACCAAAACTCTGACCAGATGCATCCAAACACTACTCTCTCTCTCTCTCCTCTCTCTCTCTCTCTCTCTCTCTCTCTCTCTCTCTCTCTCTCTCTCTCTCTCTCTCTCTCATCTCTCTCTCTCTCTCTCTCCTCTCTCTCTCTCTCTCTCATACACACACACACACACACACATAACTCTCCCCCAACCTTCCATACTTGACCAAAAACCATTTCCTAGACCTAAAAAAGCCTTCTACAAATTCTTAGGCAATTATTTCCTCTACTGATATTGGTAGGACTAACTAATATCAATCACATTTCCTCACTAACCTCAAAAACCTAACCAACATTGATAATTATGGATTTACTAACCCTTCTAAGACCTGCCCAAATAACTTCCAAAATATAAACTAAATATACCACTTGCACTCTGTTACTTTCTACTACACTCAAGTTGTGAATAATGGTAACATTATCTATATTTTACTCTATCTTTTCCTCTCTCTCTTGGTTATTTATTACTCTTTTGTCTCTCAAAATTGGATTTCCATCTCTAAATAACTTTGACACTTCCTAGAATAAGTGCATAGCTTGGTAGCCCACTCATACATCTACTAATAGACATTTTTTGGTAGTGTCTTCATAATTGTAGGTAATCCTCTCCAGCCAAAGAGGAGTGCTCACAATGTTTGGATATGGTGCACAAATCAATCCAAGTTCATTCTAATCACTTATCCCTATCCTTCTCTATTTTTCTTTAGACTTGAAATAGATAAATATTTGTGAAACATTTTTGGTGCACCCGGTGGGACCCTAGAGTTTTCCTTGGGTTCATTGCTTGTTTTAAGCATTCATATAGGTGCATTATAGTGAAAATTTCATTTCTTGCACTTTCTCCTTCATTTCTCCATCAACACAAAAATTCAACATTTTATTTTCTATTTAAGGGCATTAAACTAAAACTTTCTGCTTCCTTGCTACTCTTCTTTTCTCTTTGCCTCTAAAAGTAATTTATCATTTTTATTACAACTTGAAAGAATCTCTTCTTTATTTATTTATTGTATTCACATTAGGATAGTGAATTTCATTCTCTACTCATATTTCATCTTTGTTTTTCATTTGAATCTAAACATTTCATATTTAGGTTTAAAACTTACTACACTTCATTGTTTGCTTGTTGCATATTAGCTCACCTAGTTAATTACAAGTATTATGAATGAATTGTAGTGCACCTATGTTACAAAACCAGATAAAAATCATAAAAAAAACATCTAAACTCACCCTGAGATAAGACCCATCATGATTTCATCACCTGGTGGATCACCTTACCCTACCTGGCTATCTTATTTAGATTTCACCACCAAGAGGAGAACCCACTCCATTCTCTGGTAGAGTATAAACTCTAGGTAGAAGGTATATTTTGGCTAAGAATCCTAGTATAGATTTAGGTCCATGAAGTGTGGGGGAAAAAGATCCTATAACAAGCCACATACCTAGTCTAACATAGATTTCCTCTTGAGCACTAAAACTAACCTGGAACTAACTCTAGATTGATTTCTAGTACCTTCAATAACAAAATTCTCTTTTCACTATTTGATTAAGGCATAAGCCAACATGAGACTAAAATTAATCTCTAAGAGTTAATAATTAGTGGTTATATGTTCTTTTTATACTTTTCTATTGCCTTCTGTATTTTGGATTTGGTAAGGATGTTATTTCCATTGATTCACAAAATCAACACTATTTGTAATACTTAGTTTGCATAACCTATTATATCAAGTTTTCTAAGTGTTCTTCCTTCTTACACAAACTTATTCCATATTGTTTTACCTATATTCTACCTTTGGATTACTAAAACATTGGATTTTCCATCTCCTAAGATATCATAGTGATTAACATCGATTAACTACATCGACATCGGTAGGCTTTAGCTACTGACATTGGTTAATCCCACCGATGTCGAAAAACATTTAATATCGACATCAGTCAAGTGATCAACGTTGATGACTACATAATTTTGATTTGTTCAAAAATAGAAAGCTAAAACAACCCACTTACCTGCACTTGAACCTAGTATTTCCTTATTTTGTCACTAATATAGAGTATTAAGACTATTCTTACTTCTTGCATGATATTGATGTGAGATCAAACCAAAATTATTACCGATTACACAAGCTAACAACCACTCACCTTCCCCTCTTTCTTATGATTTTATCATGGAGTAATAATTTAGATACAGAGCATACTCCAACCCTTAACCAAATTCTCATTGTGCCTAAAGGAGATCAAGATTTTGCTAATTTTTTTGATCTCAATGTAGCAGCCCTTCAACATTACCTTGTCATGATCCGAACTCATAATTCTTTGGGTGACCCAATCTATGGTATGCCAACCTCTCTAATTAATACAACTTTAGTTTCAAATGTCTCCACTATTTTCCTTATGGTTACTCAAACCACCACCTCAACAAGTAACCTAACCATAAATAATGTCCAAAGTTTAGCATCACCAACTTCCCAATCCCACCTAAACCTTGGCGTGACTTCCCTACTTTCACAACCACAAGTAGTTCAATCAAGTCACACCCCATTTTATAATTTGGTGGTACCTATTCCATCTAATCTTACACCTATAATTACCTGAGTTATGACTCACCCTTCATCTAGTCTAACCATGCCAATAACCCAACCTATAATAACAACATCTAACCAAAGCATATTCTCTAACCCAATAGGACAAGCCCCTTTTCTTTCCACCCCTAACATATGATTCATTATCCTTATATTTCCCCAACACAACCTTGGCAAGCTATGACATACACTCCCTCTACTTCCTATCAAGTTCCCTATAACTTAAGGGGTATCTCCCAAACTAATCTCCCTCCAAACCTCATTAAGATGCTGATGGACAAGATATCTAATCTAGAGACATCCATTTCTAGTTCAAAGAATGTGTTATCTTATGATCAGACATATAATGAACCCATTCATCCTTCTGTGCCTATCTACCCTTATCCAAGCCAATGGGAACTCCCAAAATTTACTCATTTCCAAAGTAAATAAGACCCAAAATAGCATTTATGAGCATTTAGACATGATTGTTATTTAATACGGCATGATGATGCATTAATACTTTGCACTTTCCCGATGTCTCTTTTAGGTACTACCCTGGATTGGTATAGCTCTATACCTTATCACTCCCTTTTCTCATTAACCCAACTCACATAAATATTCCTAGACCATTTTTCTATTAACATTTCTAAAAAGGTTTATATTACAAACCTATATTCTATTAGATAATTTGATGATGAGTCTATCATAGATTTTATCACTTATTGGAGAGGCTTGATCAATCAGCTCTCCTTCTCCTTACCCCAACCTGATATTATTGAGATCTTCTCAAGGGCATGTGCTAAACAAATTTCATCCACACTCCAAATACAAACTTTTTGCACATTTGATGAGGCCTTTACAATATTACAAAAACTTGAGATTCAAGCTATAGATGAAGGCAGAGTCAAATTACATAGTAAGAATGCCAATTCCAAATTGAGTGAATCCTATTCTTCTAATACTTCTCCTTCTAACCAAAAATCTAAAGGATCCACCAACATGGTGATCATTAAATCATCTTCTTCCACAACCACAAACCAATATAATTCCTCAACTTCCCAAAAATCTGACCAAGCAATTCTAACAATGGTATAGATCTATTTTGGAAAAAACTATTGTAACAAGGTGTCATAACCCTTCCTCAAATCAAACCTCCTATACAGTTTGGCCCTTCTCATCCTATTCCAACTTGGTATAGGGAAGATAATTTTTGTGGCTACCATTGAGTTAAAGGCCACAATTCTAATAATTATAAGACATTTAAGAACATTATTCAAGACATTGCTTGATGGGGGTGGTCTCATCTTGGATAATCCTAATGCACCCACTAATCAAAATATGGATGTGTTCAAACAACCTTTTCCTAACCATTCACCCAATCAAAATATTTTTTAGACCATGACTAACTCATGTGATCATAATATCCATATGGTTAATATGGTTTTACCTTTACCTCTACTTTAACCTCCCCCTCAACAAGAGGCATCCATTTTATCAACTCCTCCCCCAAAATCAGTAGCATTTATTTTTCCCATTCTTCTTCTATAGGTAGAAGATCATATTTCACCCATTTCAATCCCATGTGAGGAAGGGCCTCCTTTACCACTCTTTTTACCACTAGAGGAGCTTGTGTAGCCAATTCCTTTTGCACCAATGTTACCTATCCTTTTACCACTTGAAGACCATGCCTTGCCCATTCTGTAGCCACATGTTGAGGGGAACATCATTCTTATGTTATAACCTCTTGAGGAACCCTCTTCACCTCCCTCTCCTCTATTGATAGAGAGTAATACCCCATCCACTCCACCTTTGCACCTAGAAGAGTCAGTGTTATCTACCCCACATTAGGTGAGAGACCTATTATGCCTACTTTAATTGTACCACTCTTACCACTTATTTTACCTATGGAGGATCATAATTTACCTATTCCTCACCCACATGTTGAGGGATCAATAATACCTATGCTCTACCCCCTTGAGGAAACCTCTTTGCCTACCTCTCCTCCACCCATGGAAGACCATGCCTCTTCTCTTGTCTCTATCGAAGAAGACCCTATTGTGGCTCTTTCTCATCTTTGGCCCAAAGTAATAGAGAACAATAGTTTCCCTCTTTTTCAAACACCTCAGCCTTCTAAAGCTACAACTGTAAGGCCTACATCAACTTCATCTAAACCCTTCTCACGGTTGGTGAAAATTCTAGAATTTCTTAACTCCACGAAGCCAGATCACACAACATTTTGAGACTAACTTAAAACTCCTTATCCAACATGAGTGTCAAACTTTACCACCAACCCTCTCACTACCCTTTACCCTTAGGTCTTTGACAAAGCTAGAGCTTCTTAACCAAAATCACTAAAATTTCTTCCATCTTTGCCAAAACCCTCACCCTCATAGGCTTATGCCACATTAAAGTAAATCAAGCCTTTAGTATGCCCTGTCTCTAATCTAATTCATCCATAAGTGAAATTAGATCTAACTCTCCAACCCCAAGTTAGAGTTTCATAGTCTAAACTAAAAAAATGTTAATATTCTTAGATCTTTCCAATCTTTCCCTCTTCAAACCTCAACTTTACCATCAATTTTGGGGCCACACCCCTCTACTTTAGTTGGAGTATCACTGATCCAAGCAAAACAAAAGGCTAAGTTACCTCTACTACTACCTTTGCCACTTGGTAAGCCTTTCACATCTGACACCATGATAACTAACACCAAGAAAGTGTCAACAAAACACGTAAATCCACCACCACCAAACAAGGTGCCATGTAAAATCACCCTTGTGACTCCTAAACAAAAGGTGTCCACTCTTATTATCAAAATAAGTGTGAGCTCACCCACAGGCTCTCATAGTTATTTCTTACATCATTTATTTTTATCTTCTAAAATAATTCTTCCTCCCATTAAGCCTTATACTCCTCTTGGAATGAATCCATCTTGGTTTAATGATACACAAGTGTGTTTATATCATCATTCACCTGGACATGATAGTGAGAGTTGTAAAGCTCTCACAACAATCATTCAGTAACACTTTGATGTCGATGCTCTCTTTGTTGATACTCCCATTAACCTTCTTATTATTCCACGTCTAGCATCCATACTTCCTCCTACTATTCCACCTAAATTCAAACCTAAAGATGTTATCATACCCTCTTTTCTACTTCTTTCACCTATATTTCAAATCAACATAGTTAATGTGGCCACACAGTCATAAAACCAAAAGGATAAAGGTAAAGAAAAAGTCACTACTCCTTGGGCTCATCCCTTTTCCAAAGACACTCCTCCTTTGCATCCCAAGATTTCCATTTTGGGTGTCCCAAAATTAACATCTTCAAGCGTTATTCAAAGCTTGATGGTGAAATAGCTTCACCAAACTCCTGTGAAAATGTCCTTGTATGAGTTAATCCAAGACTCACCCCAATACTGTCAAAATTTTATTAGTGCCTTGTAAGCTGTTGAGGTACAACCTGATGATCCCTAACCTCTTGCAGCTTTGGTCAGCTTCTTTAATTCCATCTCCCTAATTTCCTTCAATAATTCAAAAATTCCACTTCAACAACCTAAATATTAGGATTTTGCCCTTTTTATTACCACATATATTGATCAAAATCATGCTGAGAGAGTCATGATCAATAGGGGATCTAGTATTAATATTATTTCTACCCATGCCTACAAACAACTAGCTCTTCTCAAGAATTGCATGTCTCAAACTGATGTGGTACTCTGCACCTTCAATGATACCACAACTACTATAGTGGGAACTATTGTCTTACATATCTATGTAGGTCCCTACGCAATTCTCAAGCTCTTCTATGTTGTATAAGGAGATTTCCAATATAATGTACTGCTTGGATGACCTTGGATATGTGTTATGGCATGTGTGCCCTCAATTTTGCACCATTGTGTCAAGTTTGAGAATGATGTGCAATTGCATGTTATACCCACTAACCCACCTCCATTTAAAACATATAACATAAATTATAGTCCTAATGATGTTCTCATTCCATTAAAGACATCATCTTCTCCACATTGATACTTTTGAAGCTTCCACAAGCTCCACTACCCTAGTTACATAGATACTGATAACACAAATTCCTGACATGGATCCCATGGAGGAAAATTTTAAACGTTTATCACTTGGAGAATATCATTTTTTGACACTTGACATGTTCTACACTCCACAAGAATATGGAAAAATTCATATGCACTCAAGTTACAATCCTTGCATTGGTATGGTCATCCGTTATGGGCCCCCTAACCTTTGAACTAATTTCACATATGGGGGAATCGATCAAGCTCCCACTATCGGCAATCCATCCTATTTGCCACAACCATTTACCTATGACTTCTCTTTCTTGAGTAAGCCTAGATTCACTCACACCTATCTCTATCGATGTCCTTGGAAAGGATTTGGTTTGGGTCATTACGAGTAGGGTGTCCATATGCCTATTAAATATCCCACTAGCCAAACTATTGAAAATTCCAAAAAGAGGCATGGAGTGGGTTATGATGAACTAAATAAAATCACCAAAACTTCCCATGTACCAATTATTGAGGAGATAGTCTCTTCTTTTCCACCTTCTTTTCCACCATCACCTACCAAATTAGAGGTATCTATGCCTCCTAATTTTTTTAAATAAATGCCATCCATTTGGGGCCTCTCACCTATCACCAGGGTAAGGAAACAAGGTCCCTTCCTCTCATTCATCTTGAAGTAATTGATGAAGATTCTCCCACTATTAACACTATCTAATGTCAAGATGATGATGCTAATCTCACATACATGGGTGCAGATGATTACTATATGCAATGATCACTCCCATCTAAAACACAATCTATATTAAATGAATCAACCATTGACATTGATTTTCCATCTTATGATAACCCCCACGTCCTCAAGATTAGTCAATCTTTGGGTTACTCTGAGCAAGAAGATTATGCCACATTTATTAATAATCATATCAAAGCCTTCCCTTGGTCTTATAATGACATGTTTGGTATTGACCCCTCTATCATCACCCATAACATTATCACCAATCAATATGTTAAACCTATTAAGAAAAATCTTTGCAAGATGCATCCTCATATTGCTCTCCTTGTCAAAGAAGAGATATAATGCCTCCTTTCTATTAACTTTATCCAACCCATCGACTACCCATAATGGATTTCCAATATTGTTCCTATCACAAAATCAACTAGGGGAATCTATATTTTCACTGACTATCATGACTTAAACCTCACTTATCCAAAAGATGACTTCCTATTACCAAGTATCGACCAACTTTTTGATTTAACAACTGGCCATGAGATGATATCACGTATGGATGGTTTCTCTAGATATAATCAAATCCTATTTTCTCCTGAGGATCAATATAAGACAACTTTCATTACCCCATAGGGGAATTTATTTTATCAGATCATGCCTTTTAGTCTAAATAATGCTAGTGCCACCTACCAATGCACTACGACTTACATCTTGCATGATCTCCTACACAATATTATGGACTTTTACATGAATGACTTACTTGGAAATTCTAAACTTTTCCAAGATCACTTGATGATTCTCAAAATCATATTCACTCATCTCCTCCAATATAATGTTTGACTAAACCCAAAGAAATGTGTCTTTGGTGTTCTTTCTAATAAGATCTTAGGTTTTGTCATATCTCTTTGTGGTATTAAAGTTGAACCTACTAAGGTTAGATAAATATTAGAGATGCCTCCACCTACTAATATCAAACAACTCCATAGCCTTCAATGCAAACTTCAATCAATCCATCACTTTATCTCTCAGTTGTCAGATCATTACCAACCCTTTCACCATCTCCTCAAAAAGGATGTCTCCTTTCATTGGAATATAGATTGATAGGAATATTTTGATGCACTTAAAGAATATCTCCTTTCCCCACCAATTATTATTCCACATAAACAAAATCAAACTTTTTACCTTTACATCTCTACAACAGACTATTATTTGGGTGTTATGATTGCACATCAAGATGATCACCATCGAGAATAGGTGGTTTACTACATAACCTTCACACTTATTGATTATGAGACTCGATATACCCATACCAAAAAACTTTATCTCGCACTGGTCTTTTCAACCTCCAAGCTTTGTCATTATCTCCTAAATCAAAAAACCTACGTGGTCACCCATATTGATCCCCTTAAATACGTGCATTCCAAGCCATATCATAACCAACACATAGCTCAGTGGCTCATGCTCCTTGTTATATTTGACTTAGAGTTTATTCAACAAAATTCTATCAAAGGGAAAATGATCACTAACCAGTTAGCTACCACCCCTTTACCTAACAACCAACCTTTAAACCTCAAATTTCTTGATGAATCCATATCAATGATATCCACTGATGTCATCTCCTATCAAATTATGATGTTCTTTGATGGATCTAAATATCAATCTATTGGAGGTACCGGGGTCATTCTTATTCCTCTAGATGGCGAGCCTATGACTTTGTCATTTAAACTAGATTTTGAATGTACTAACAATATGTCTGATTATGAGGCTTTGATCTTAGGGTTTCAAATGGGTCTCTTCTTAGGTATCAAATCCAGAACCATTTTTGATTATTCTCAGCTAATGGTTAATTAGGTTAATGGTTCCTGCCTATGCAAAAATGAAATTTTACAGTGGTATAAACATCATGTAGATACATTATTGGGATCATTTGACTCTTATCTATTACAAACTATTCCTTGATCTACAAACAAGTTTTTTGACATAATGGCTTCACTTGCTTCACACATATCCTCTTCATCCTCTTCCTCAAGAATCTAGGTCACTATGTATCACTTAACATTACCCTCCTATGCATCAACCAACATCCTCTTTATCAAAAATGTAAAATCTAACCCACATATCTTATGGTTTAAGAAACTCATGGATTATCTTTCCTTTTCTATTACCCTTTCTAATCTCTCTAATAATGAGAGACGTGCCTTCATAAAATGTGCCACTCATTACACTAAGCTAGGGGGACTTCTCTACAAGTGAGGTTTTGATGGTCTCCTCCTTAGATGCCTCATTAGTACTGAGACTCCATTCACTATTAAGGAATTCCATGATGGGATTTGTGGTGGACATTTCAATGGTCACGTAGTTACCAAGTGTATCCTTTGACTCAACTATTATTGGCCAACACTCCATTAAGAATGTGTTGATTATGTTCAGTGTTGCATGAAATGTCAATAACACACTAACCTCCTTCACATTCCACATCATGCATTACAAGTCACCAAAGACTTCTGGCCCTTCTCCTAATGAGGCTTAGATCTAATTGGGGAGATTAACCCTCATTTATCCCTCCATCATCATTCTATCATTACTAACACTGAATACTTCACCAAGTGGGTCGAGGCCATTCCTCTTATCTCTACTAAGGCTGATAAATTTTTTGACTTTATCAACCATCACATCATCTATCATTTTGGTGTTCCACATAAAATTATAATAGATAATGGCAAATCTTTCAAAAACAAGACTGTCCAAAGTCTTTGTTGATACATTCAGAATCATATTAAGCTTTTCATTGCCATACTATCCACAAGTAAATGGATAGGTAAAAGATTCTAACAAAACATTGACCAAAATTCTGATGAAGGTAGTCAATGATGCAGGAAAGGATTGGCATACACACATTCCATTTGTTTTATGGGATTATCACACTAGCATTCAAACCCCTATCAGTGCTACACCTTTTGTCCTTGGTATATGGGATGGAGGTTTTTTTGCCTCTTGAGGTTCAAATTCCTTCTCCTTGCATTTATCTAAAACACATACTTACTAACAATGAGTTTTACCAAGAATGTTTGGCTCAACTCTAATTGCTTGATGAGCATCATCTCATATCCCTCAACCACCTCCAAATCTATCAAGAATGTATCAAACATGCTTAGAATAAAAACCTCAAAGAGTGAGATTTCAATATTAGATATCTCATCTTAAAATAAAATCAACATGTGATGAACATGAAGAAAATTAAATAGGGTAATTTTGCTCCTAATTAGCTTAGACCCTACATCACAACTCACAAGTATGGCTCAAGAACTTATCACTTGTCTTCTCTCAAAGGAAGGCCAGAACCTGAGCCTTTAAATGCCTTACCCCTATGACCATTCTTTTGTTAAATAAGTGTCACTTCACCTCATGTTTCAATTGAGCTCATCCCTTGAGCACCCCTATTACATTCCTCTGCCTTCCTCTTAGCCCTTACTCCTACACACTTAATTAACTTATGAGGTACTATGGTTTTGCCCTTAACATGGAAAACTCCTAAGCCTCTATATACTTATCCATGACTAAAAAATAAAAATAAAAAATAAAAACAACAACAACAACAATACAGTGGGATATCTAGATGAGTTATAATCTTTCAGGTCATGATTCTCAACATAGACTGATCCCATGAAGGATAGCTATTTAAACCCAAAAATAAACACTTAGACCACTCCCTTGAAAGATGGCTAGGCCAAGATTTGATATCAAAGGGAAATATAAATAAAAAATCTTCTCATATTGATCAGCTTCATATGACCTCAACACATACAAAATCCCATTGTAGGCTTCACGCATTGATCAGATTACACAAAAAAAAAGAGCTTTAAGTCATGGACTTGCCTATAGTAGCTCTCAAGTCACCTATAGTAGGGACATATCATCCCCACTTTAAAGGTTATGCTACCAAAACACTTTCACTCATTTTACCATTTTTTCCCTCATACTCTTTCAAGGGAATTTGAACTCACTTAACATAAGGTGAACATGATGCTTCTCTAACAAACAAAATGGTCCAATGATGCAAAGCATGAAAGAGGCTTATCTTCTTGAGCTTATTTATGTTAATATTATGGTCTTTGCCAGTACTCGATCATTTTGTCTCTTTATTTTCCCATCCAAATCACATGTCGATCTCTCTACTGAGATGAAAACATCATATAAACACTATCAATCCTAATCCATTTAATTTAAGCATACACCATCATAAATATGGAAAAATGTTAAAATAAAATAACATAACCAACATATTTATTTTAAGCATACATCACAAATATGGAAAAATGCTAAAATAAAATAACATAACTAACATATTCATTTTAAGTATACACAATCAAAAATATGGACAAATGTTGAGATGAAGCTAACAAATAAACTATGCATATACCATCACACATATGGGAAATGCTAGTCTAACTCAACTCACATGCTAAACATTAGCATAAAATTAACATAAAAATAGTAATAATCATCTACATCAACATCATCATCATAATCACAATAAACACATCTCAAAATCATAATAAATATACATACACACACACACACACACACACACACACACACACACACACACACACACACACACACACACACACACACACACACACACACACACACACACACACACACACACACACACACACACACATGCTCAATAATATGTGCATGTAATATCCCTTCAAATATCAAAACAAAGCTCCAAATTGCTTATCTAAATTTCTGCAAAATATCTTCAAATAGATAAATAAATCACAGTATAAATTCTTATTTATTTGCTCATAAGCTTACAATAGAGATCCTCTATCAAGTATACAAATAATATTGAAAGTATGGCCTTAATAGCCTAAATATTCTACAAATTGGTCTGAATCTAGTACGTCTCGCCCTGCTGTGTAAAAAACACAGTCACCGACGTCGGTTATACTGCCGTCATCAGTCGACCTGTAGACGTTAACTTGCCGACGTCGATAATATGTCGACCGATGTCAGTCTCTGTAGGTCCCTATTCACCGATGTCGGTCCCTGAACTTTCTGTAGGTGCGTATGGATTTTCACGGATCTGTACGGAAGTCATACGGCTGTTGATGTCACACAACCTGTATGCTTGATCATGATCTGTAGAATTATGGGCTAATACAAAGATCTATATCTGGATAATTCTTGAATCAAAAACCCAAAATAATGAAATACCTGTAAACCCTTGTGATAGCTTCTATGTGAAGTTATCTCTCAAACTTGTAAACACCTATGATAACTTTTGTATGAAGTTATCTCTCAATTTGGCAATAGATCGGCTGATCTTTCACAACCTCTTAATCGCACACAATGAAGAGTTGACGTTATTCAATGCAAATGGAATCTTGGAACCCTTGGCTCAATCTTCACAGAAGAATTTCTTAACAAGAATCAATATCAATAATGGTCATGAATACCAACTCTCTCCCATGAGACTTTCTTATACTCCTCCAAAGGTGTGCTTGCTAAAATTAGATTCCCTTAAATTAGACTTAGGGCTTCTTAAATTAGAACTAGGGCTTCTTAAAATTAGAACTAGGGTCTTAAATTAGAATTAGGATCCTAAAATTAGACCCAATAATTAATAATTAATAATTAATTAATACTTAATAATTAATAATTAATTAAAATTGGACCAAATAATTAATATTTGATTAAATCAATCAAATATTAATATCTCCCTTAATTCATGTCTGAAAGAGCCCAAACGAAAGCCAAGCCCAGCTCCATCAAGACCCTCTATCCATCTCATCAGCCTACGAGGGTCGCATAATAGGCTAATCATCTACTCTGCACATGTCAACTAAAAAGGGGACATGACAATCTGCCCCTCCTAAAATTGCTTGCCCTCAAGTAATCACTGAATGATAGACCAATCAATCCACCTGGATCCCAAATGAAGTCTCGATCTACAGTGCTGTCAACCAACACAAACTCTAGGCCCTATCCATCACCACTCTCATCCAATGGCGTCACATCACCTCTGTCTCCTGTACGCATATTGTCATCAACATGTGACCCACCTGTAAAAGAAAGCTGAGACTCTACCACATGTGCTAACCCTTGAACTGAACTCACCTTAAGACAAAGCTCGTCCTCATATCTCTCCTGTGTTGGTGCCAATGTGCACTCGTCATCGCACTCTATCATGTCATGTAGTATAGGCATCTCCATCCGATGAAAAAACATATGTTTGAAGCTGCTGCCCTGTATTGCCTTAAGAATATGTGTTTTCCCATCAACCTCAAAATGAACCTCCATGTCTTTGAGATGAAGAGTAACTTCCTCAAATGAATGAAGCCACTTCATACCCAAGACTAATTCTATGTCCCCCATGTTCACTACATAATAATTAACCTTGAACTCATAGTTGTTCAAGCGCAATGGGAGGTCTCTAATCATACGCTCACACCTAAGAGTGTGACCATCGGCTACCTTAACTCTAATGCCCTCAAAATCTTCGATAGTGAGTCCACGCTTCTCCACAAATCTAGCATCTATGAAATTATGTGTGGCTCCTGTATCAAGAAGGGTGGTGACCTTCTACCCTGCCAAAACTCCACGGAGTCTGAATGACTCATCCAACTGAATGTTGGATAGGCGTGTCTCCTGTATATGAAGCTCTAAATCTGCCTCTGCCTTAGGCTCTGAAGCCTCCACCTCCTCAGAACTATCCTGCTATTCAGAATCTTCTGATTCTGCATCCTCATAATACGCCCACATCACACGATTTGCTTTGCCCTTAGGCCTCAAAGGGCAATCATGATGGATATCATATGGACCTTTGTAGTAAAAGCAAAGCTTCTTCCTGCATAGATCATTAAGCGCCTCACGAGCCAAAGGTGGTGCTGATGGATTGGCCTTTGAATCATTTTTAACCCTGGATTTATCTATGTTAAAATTTGATCTCTCTATATCCCCATTAGAGTGCTTATGGTCTCTAGATGAAGAAGTACCTCTAGAGTTAAATTTATTAGATGGCACTGCCATCTCCATATTATGCGCCTTCGTCATAGCTACCTGTAATGAAGGAGGATCAAAGACTTTGATCTAACCTTTCAATGGTTTTGTCAATCCCTCCATGAAGAGTACTACTAGTCGCCTCTCTGAAATGTCAAGAACCATGACTGATAACTTTTGGAAGTCACCAATGTATGACTCTAGACTGTCGCTTTGGTACAACTGTGCCAACTCTCAAAAATAGGACTCTGGATCCCTCTTGTCAAAATGCTCTACCAGCCTGTCCACAAACTCCTGATAAGAAGTGATCTGATCATGATGGAGTGTCACCATCCCGTGGTGCCACCAAACATGAGCTACTCCCTCAAGATGTAGTGTCGTATATCTAATAGCATCTTCCTCGACCATCGAACGCAATGTGAGAAAGGTGTCCAACTTACTAATCCAAGCCTACGTTGTGACCTTATCACTTCCGTTGAACATCGCTAGTGTGAGCCTGCTCGTAGCATGCTTTAAATCATTATTTTGGGGCCTTGGTCTCCCATTCTGTCAACCTCAGTAATGTTCTTTACTTTGTGTGAGGAATCGGTCAAAGGTAATCATCTCCCTCACCATAGGTGGTAATGATGCCCACTCGTCAATTGCTGCCCTCAGTGTGTCTATAAATGCTTCCTCATGCTCCTCACTTGCTATCACCTCCTCTACCTCCTGTCTCAAAAAGATAGGCCTAGTAGGCCTATTAGCTGTATGAGAAATAGTCCCATAGCCTCTTTGTGATCCTGCATCACTCTTGATCTCGTCACAATGTGGAGAATGTCCCCTTGGAGTACCCAATCTCGGCAGTGCTGCTGCCAACTGTTGTAGTACTACGTTATTCTACCTTTGCCCTTCTCGTATGTCTCTAAGAGTAAGTAGAACCTCTACATCATCTTGATCTCTAGGATAGTGAGGAATATAGGGCCTATCAATTTCGTCACCCATGTCTTCTGGCTGCTGTCCTAAAACTTGAGTGCCTTCAAGCAAAGCTCTACTGTGTGTGTTATACCTATGTGGACCCAACTCTTGTGGCTGCATAAGATCTATCAGCCCCCTCAGGATGGCAAGATTTAGCTCTGATACCACTGTAATATCCCTTCACATATCAAAACAAAGCTCCGAATTGCTTATCTAAATTTCTGCAAAATATCTTCAAATAGATAAATAAATCACAGTATAAATTCTTATTTATTTGCTCATAAGCTTACAATAGAGATCCTCTATCAAGTATACAAAGAATATTGAAAGTACGACCTTAATAGCCTGAATATTCTACAAACTAGTCTGAATCTGGTACATCTCAGCATGCTGTGTAAAAAACACAGTCACCGACATCGGTTATACTGCCATCGTCAGTCGACCTATAGACATTAACTTGTCGACGTCGATAATATGTCGATCGATGTCGATGCCTAAAATTTTTGTAGGTGCGTACAGATTTTCACGGATCTGTATGGAAGTTGTACGACCGTTGATGTCGCACAACCTGTATGCTTGATCCTGATCTGTAAAATTATGGGCTAATACAAAGATCTATATCTGGATAATTCTTGAATCAAAAACCCAAAATAATGAAATACCTGTAAACCCTTGTGATAGCTTCTGTGTAAAGTTATCTCTCAAACTTGTAAACACCTGTGATAACTTCTGTATGAAGTTATCTCTCAATTTGGCAATAGATCGGCTGATCTTTCACAACCTCTGAATCACACACAATGAAGAGTTGACGTTATTCAATGCAAAATAGAATCCTGGAACCCTTGGCTCAGTCTTCACAGAAGAATTTCTTAACAAGAATCAATATCAATAATAGTCATGAATACCAACTCTCTCCCATGAGAATTTCTTATACTCCTCCAAAGGTGTGCTTGCTAAAATTAGATTCCCTTAAATTAGACTTAGGGCTTCTTAAATTAGAACTAGGGCTTCTTAAAATTAGAACTAGGGTCTTAAATTAGAATTAGGATCCTAAAATTAGACCCAATAATTAATAATTAATAATTAATAATTAATAATTAATAATTAATTAATACTTAATAATTAATTAATAATTAATTAAAATTGGACCAAATAATTAATATTTGATTAAATCAATCAAATATTAATATCTCCCTTAATTCATGTCCAAAAGAGCCCAAACGAAAGCCAAGCCCAGCTCCATCAAGACCCTCTATCCATCTCATCAGCCTACGAGGGTCGCATAATAGGCTAATCATCTACTATGCACATGTCAACTAAAAAGGGGACATGACAGTACATCATCACAATATCATTTCTCTCTTGAAATATACATTTCTCATATTCAAATCATAGGTTGATGTACATATAAAATATATAAAAAACATAAAATCTAGAACTCAAAGTCCTCAAGGCTCTTGCATGGTCTTGAGGAAGCAGTGTCATCACCACTCTCCACCCATCTATGTCTGTGTGAGCTAGAAGCATGGCACATGTCACTAATCTTTCTTGCTCTTTGAACTTAGAATATCTCTAAATCTATGGGAACTACCTGATGGCCCTCTCATAATAATCAATATCATCAAGGGTAGTAGTATACCTTACCAGAGATATAGTCTATGGTGGTCCTATTACACCTATTGAAGGCCTGATCTGTACTGGTCCCTATGGTGGAGGAGGAGTAGCCTGGCCTATTGCTCTTAAACTATCCCTCTATACTATTAGTATAGTAACTTGACCCTATAATTCCTTGACCTAGCTCTATAATGTCACCATACCTAAGCCTGAGTTGTATCTCGAGTCTATACTATTGTATCTCAAAATTGCACTACTACATCCCAAGCATGTATGATTGCATCTCTCTCTCTCACCAAACCCTATAAATCTGGTGGTGGCCTCCTAACCTCCATCATAAGATGCAAACCTACCCACCAAGCCATATATGTCACTGTGCACCTTGGCTCTACTACACCTAGCCCTGCTGGTAGCTCCTCAAAATCTATCTCATCTATCTTTTATGGCAAGGGTAGGGGTACCTCTATATCATTCCTCCTATATCAAAGGAAGGTAGGAGGTGAAATCTTATATCAATCCAAAATACCTCTTGACCTATGTCATGGGTACCATCTTTAGCTAATTGGCTCATCTCCCTCTAACCCATAATGCACTCTATAATCCAACAAGTGACTATGCATATCCTTTGAATGAAGGGTATGTCAAGCAGGGTCTCCACTCAATATCTGTAAGGATCAATCCCTCTATCATGCACCTATAATAATCAATATCATGTACTATGTCATCTACTCAAGTCTGGGCCATACCATCTCTCCACTTTCTAAAATGAACCCTGAAGTTGGCTAGAATTGTGGTAGGTGTGATCTAAGAATTTGACTCAAGAAAGGATGGTTAATACGCTGTTAGTTCTAAAATGAAAATAAAATGAAAGAAACACACTAACTATCATAATATCTCTAGGCCTTGACACTAGGGAGAGCCTAGTTAACAAACATGAATAAGACACACTACTAGAATGCAAAAAAAAACCCTCTTTTACCTTCCTTGGATGCTCCAAAATATTTTTTTAGTGGCTTGCTCAATTTATGCTCATGAAGTCCTTGGCAATGGAAGCTTGGCTACATCTATCTCTCCTTGGCACCTTTGGCTTGTGGCTTGGCTAGCTTGGAATCAATTTAGCATGGTAACACTAGTTGCAATGGCTCCTTGAAGATATTTGTGCATTATAAATTTTCACTAAAATAGCTTAGAAATGATGTTAACCACCTCTCTATTTATAGATTTTTGAGAATGTCTAAAATCAACCTGAACCATCAACCCTGAGATTAAGATGTGTGGTTGAAGCTTAATTCAATTTTTAGAATTAAGTTTATAATTATCCTCATCATGAAATTAGAGGAAGGGGTAATTAAGAGGCATGGAGGGAATCATGGAAGGCATTAATGAGGCATAGAGGGCATGAATCTTGATATTTGTGGCATTTATGGCCTAAGGATGTCTTTCCAAGAAATGAGGTCACCTGATGATGCAAATATTCAATACTCATTTCCAAAAATAAATTTTCAACAAGTTTCCATGGAATTCTTAATTAGGCCTTGATTTGGGTTAATTTTCTCTTAATCATGTTTAAGCACTTTGTGCACAAATTACTCAAATTAATCAGAATGCCTCATTATTGGTCCAAAATTTGACTAGATTAGAATTGGAAGTCACTGTCAGATGCATTAGAACCATATTCCCATTTAGGATGTTACCAACAAATAATAACATAGGCACATGTCTTATTCAAGATATTTGATAGGAAAGATTAATCCAAAGCACCTAGGTGCAAAATTGGTGTTTTGACTCAAAATGATCTGATTAAAGTTAGCTAGCCCATAAATTGCATTGCCCCATTTAGAGATACCTTGACCAAAATCAGAACTTGAATATGTTAGTTTCACATCATTTTATCATGTTTTAATGTTTTTAGGCTAAATTATGCATTTTGGGTGGAAATTGGCCAAAACCCTGATTGGAGGTTATTGGTGGCCAGAATTAGGTGTCTATAGTTTAATCCTATTTATGAAGGCATTGAAATATATAATCACAATAACATCTTTTCAAAGAATGAAAAGGTCCTGTATACCTACAACTACAATGATGATAAACTAACTGTATGATGCCCCCTTGAGGGAATGGTTGGCACAAGTAGGTCGATAAGCAGTCCCTCAAAAAGAAAGAAGTGAAAGGAGGGGACCAAAGAAAGGAAAGATGATGGGGTGAAAACATAATGATACTAAAAAAGTAGCCAAAGTCATTGAATATGCAAGTGGGATGGTGTACAATGGTTTTCTCAAATGTGGTTATAAATATTGTACCTCAATAGTGGCAATGTGGTATGATAATACAATGATTTACCCAAAGGTGGTTATAATCATTGAGAAGATGGAGCTACCCCAGTTAGGATTGACAAACAAGAGAATAACATGCCTTTGTATAGGCAAAAAAATTAAAGTGGTGACAACACAATAATTTTCCCAAAGGTGATTATAATCATTGAGAAATGTAGATGGGATAGTGTATAATGATTTTCCCATAGGTGGTTATAATCACTAGACCTTGATTATGGAAAACATGATAAAACTGGTCGAGGAGGATGATAAATTAACACAAAGGGTAATGATGAATTGGAATAACCTATTAGTAGGGAGATGCTCATCTGAACTAATAAAGGTTGAAATTATTTCATGGTTAATTACTTTATTTGGGATATGATTGGGATGGAATCAGGATATTGATGTTGAAGAGATTCTGCCATTGCTAAATAGACTTCTTGAAGATGAGGTTTATTGTATCACATGACAATAGACATAATGGTATATTATCATGAGGACTTGGCCAAAATATGCATGAGGACTGACTCCCATAATCCAATACTCAATAGAAAACAATGCACTAATGATAGAAACCATGATGACAATGTAAACATATGAATATGAATGGATTCAAGTGTAAGTTTGGGAAAGGAATCACCCAATAAACACACATAAACTGAATCAAGGCAATAATTCCAAGAAAAAACAAACAAACAAATAAACAAAAAAAGAAGAAGAAATAAACAAGAAAATAACACAATAAAAACCCTATGAACATTGCCCCTATAAAATACGTGACAACTTAAAAAATGAACAAAATGGGGGAATAGAAGAAAAGGAAGGGGGTGGCCAAGCTGCCTCCATATGCACTAGGCAAGTGGACACTGCCTACATAATTCTATGGATGTAATATCTAATAAAAAACTTTAGGCCAAATGTAGTTCTCCTAGGGAATGGAAAGAATGTGATAACTGATGAAAACAAATAGAATGGATGTGATAGAAGAAGAGAAATGGTCTTGAAAAATGGCAAGTGGATGAGATAAAAAGGCCAAAAAGGATGGAGAAACTAAGTGACAAGTGATTTGCTTGTAACTTAGTAAGGGTTCCCAGAATCCTTAAGGCAAAGAAGTGGTCAATGTTTTGGATGTTTTGTAATAATTTTTCATATGTTTTTGAATTTTTTTTGAAGTATCTCAAGTCAATCGAGAATGAAGAAACACTAAATGGTTCAAGCTTATAAAATGGTGAGAGCATGGCTTAGGTTACTCATAAAATAATGAGAGCACGGTAGAAAGGGTGACTGAACTAACCTCAACAAGTATTAAGTGCTACCTATAAGTCCTAGAGTAGGACCTCAAGTCACTATAGCTCCACCCTTATAGTGGAGGAATTTGACTAGTGTAGCAGTCAATTCAAAAAAAATAGGCACAGTTGGTTAAAAGGCATAGTACAACATAAGAAGTGGCAAGTTGGTATGTCAAACCTTAATATTGCTCCTAGTTTTCCCATAGGTGGTTATAACTAGGACACAATGGCATAAATAAATATGACTAATTTTCCCAAAGGTGGTTATAATTAGTAGCAAGATCAGTGGTAAGAAAAGAATAACAAATAAAGGATGCCACTACCAAAACTTCTATCACACTATCCCAAAATACAATCTCTATCTAAAGTACTTGAACCAATTGATGAAACCAATTAGATAGCTTGATATTGAAATTGTGTAATGAGTGGAAAAAACCAAGGTCAAATGATCTAGGCTTTCGAACACATTGGGATAATATGTTTGAAGCAGAAAGTGGATATGATGAAAATGATAGATAAGGATGACATTTGTACAAAGAAGAATAGTGCTATAAGGGCATAACTGAAATGGTCCTTACAGATAATACACCTTAGTGCTCAAGTATAGTACCACTTGAGATGAATGATATTCATTAGCTTAGGAAGTTCCTCTCTATCAGGTATGGCAAGCCTATATGCTCCTAATACATAATTGACAGTAATGATGAAAGGCTCTATCTAGTTTGGTTTGAATTTCCCTTTATGCTTTTTCTCAACCATGGTATTCTTTTGGTTCTCTTTAAGAAAAAGATCACCAAGTTCAAATATTCTATACTTAACACATTGATTATAGTGGCCTTTTAGTTAGCTTTGATATTATTGAATATTGTTGAGCACAATTGTGCATTTCTCATTGAGTAGGTCTAGCTCTTGCAAGTGAGCTACTCGATAGTCATGATCATCTAGGACATGCTTGAAAGAGATGCACATCAAAGGCAATTTCACCTCAATGGGAAGGATGGATTTAGTACCATAAAAAAGTGAGTATGGAGTGGCTCATATGGGGGTATGATGATTGGTATGATATTCCCAAAGGGTAAGGAATATCTACAAGTGATAATCATGACCAACATCATTGACATTATTTTTGAGGATATTGACAATGGTTTTGTTAGATGCCTCAGCCTGGCCATTACCTTGAGGGTAATATGTTATATAAAAATATTGTGTGATGTTATATTTAGTACATAACTGGTCTATATCTTTGTTCTTGAATGATTATCTATTATCAGATATAATGTTAGAGGGGATAACATAGCAACAAATGAGATGGTTGAAAATGAATTTGGAAATTTACTTTCCAATCACGTGAGGGGTATAGCTTCAACCCACTTAGTGAAATAATAAATTGTGGAAAGGATATGTTTATGGTTGTTAGATGAATTGGGGTTAATATTCCCAATGAGGTCAAGTCCCCATGTAGAAAATGGCCATGGTGTTAACATTGGTTTCAAAGTTTTTACTAGGGCATGAATCAGATTAGTATGCCATTGACATTTGTTACACTTTTTTACATATGCAATGGCATTTACATCCATTATGGGATAATAATAACTAGTATGAAAAATATTTTTGGATAGGACTACCCCACTAGAATGAGCTCCACATACTCTATGAACTTCTCTTAACACTAGTGTAGACTCTACTGAAGTTAAACAATGATGTAGAGTTCCATCAAAACTGTGATGGTAAAGGGTGGATCCAAGTAAAGTATAATGATTGTAATGATGAATGAAGGCTTTGGTTTGTTTTTGAGATAGGTTAGGTGGAAAAATTTGGTCATGAAGGTAGTTATAAAGGTCTAAGTACTAGATAAAATTAGGACTAACAATATCACAAATCATGGCAACTGTTGAAGGTTCATGAGATGGTGTTGACAAATTCTCGATGAGGAACTGATAATCTCTAGTTTTATTTGTTTGTCAAATTAGAGAGACAATAGTATCCATGGCATCTATAGTTATGTTACTAGCCCTTGGTATGTGCTCAAATTAAATATTGGTAATTTATTGTTTAAGAGTGATGACCATGGCTTTATATGGAACCAACTTATCATCTTTGGTCTGAAAATGATCTATGATTTGATTGATGATTCACTAAGAATCACCATAAACTTGGAGATGAGATATGTTCTAATGCACTACTTGTCGAAGTCCTACAACAAGTGCTTCATACTCGGCCATGTTATTTGTACAAGGAAAGTTGATTTTGAATGATTTAAGGATTAGATCCCCCTGTGGTGTAATAAAAAATAGGCCTACCCATAATGCATGTGTAGTAAATCAATCTTAAAAATATATTTTCCAAGGTTTCTCCTCAAGGGGTGTGTCAATGATGATCATTATGGATTCATCAGGAAATTGAAATGTGAGTGGCTGTGTCTATGAGAGGTGTATTGACAAGTTAATCCGTAAGAACTTATCCCTTGATTGCCTTCTGATTGACATACTCTATGTGAAACTCACTAACAAGCATGATCCATTTAGCCATTATACCTTTTAAATCTATTTTAGATAGTAGATACTTGAGCAGATATAATTTTGAAATGACCATGGTCTTATTATTCAACATGTAATGGCATAGTTTCTAAGTTGTGAAGACCATGGCTAGATATGCTTTTTCAAGGTGCATGATTTTGTTCATATGTAACCAAGGTATGGCTTAGGTAATATACAACATACTTCTTTTCATTTTCATCATGTTGAGCCAAGAGTGACACTAGAGCATGGTCGATAGTTGATAGGTATAACAAGAATGGCTTTCCTGGCATAGGAGGCAATAAAAAAGGTAGATTAACAAGATAGTATTTGATTTGTTAAAAAGTTGTTTGGTAGTAATCATCCCAGTGAAAATCAACTCTCTTATTTAAAAGGTGTGTAAATGGATGACACTTTTATGCTAACTAAGAGATGAAGTGTTAGATTGACTAGATCTTACCTTACAAACTATGGAGTTGCTTTAGATTGGTTGGTGGGGGAATCTCAGTTATAGCATGGAATTTAACCAGATTGACTTCAATACCTCTACAAGACATGATGAAGCTAAGTAATTTTCATAAATTTACACTAAACACACATTTATTTAGATTGATTTTGAATTTATACTCTTGTAATCTTTCAAATATCTTATGCAACACTATTGGATGGTCAGCGCTAGTTTTAGATTTTCCTAATATATCATGAACATAGTCTTAAATAATATCATGCATCATATCATAGAAGATAATATTCATGTACCTTTGATATGTAGATCTAGAATTTTTAAAGCCAAATGGCATTACCTAATAACAATATGTTCCCTGTGGAGTGGTGAACATTATTTTATGTTGGTCTTCTAGTGCTATTCTAATTTGGTTGTATGCTGAAAAGCCATCCATGAGTGAAATAATTTCATAACCTATGATGGAGTTGATGATCATGTCAATATTAGGCAAGGAAAAATAATCTTTGGGACAAGATTTATTGATATTTTGAAAATCAGTACAAATTTTGATCCCTTCAGGCTTTTCGCTAATAGGTATCACATTAGAGATCAATTTTGAGTAGTCAATGGATCAGATACATCCTACATCTAAGATTTTTTCCAAATCTTTATTTAATAATACAAAAATTCAATGATGCATCTTATGTAACCTTTATTTTACTAGTTTTCATTATAATTAACCACAAGGTGGTGCAGAACTAAGGCAGAGTGTAAACCTGGCATGTCAGAATAGGCTCATGCAAAGATATCTACAAATTCTCTTAATAAAGATATAAAGACATCATGTTCCTCCTCAGTGAGGGATGCTCCTAATTTTATCCATTTTAGGTCTGATGGAGTCCTAATATTTAACTCTATTTTATCTTTGACTAGAAGGGTCAAACCATCTTCTAGGATAGTAAGAAATAACTTAAGTTATTGAATTATGTCAGGGTCCTCCATTAGGACTTGATCTTCAAATTCTCCTAGGCATGATGAATTTGAGTCCCCTCATGGGAGATCGAGCCATGTAACAAAAATAGTTGGAAATTCTTTAAGAATTTGATAAAATACTTTTTGTTTCTTAAAGGTGTACTTAGATCCACAGGCAAGTTCATCATTGGTGGTCTCCTAGTCTAAATTCAAAGAATGAATACCCCCATCTAATGGTGCTTGAAACAAGTTTTCACCACTAGAATGGCCTTTATCTTTACTTTTTCCTTGGTCAAAAAGTGCCTCAAATAGATTTTCACTTTAGGACCTCAATGTTTTACTTATTTGCTTTTAGCTAAGGGTGTTTACTCACTCTCTGAAATAGGCTGTAGGATCCAATGTGGTTAAGAATCTTGATTTGTGATCTTTGAATATAACATTGTCTCTAAGGTCTAAAAAGTCACATAATGCCTCATCATTCTAGAACTTATCAATCGACAAACTAGATTCTTGTTGGTCCCAATCTATCAATTGGGGATAATATAATGGCAAAGGGTTATGATGAATGGCCAGGGTAAGGGTAGAAATGGTATTGTTATCAAATAGGTTATTTTTAGCTAGGTTATCAAAGGTGAGGCTATGATCAGACTCTACTTTGCTATCAACATCATCATCACTAGTCACTAGTGATGGAGTTTGAATAAGATATGTGAGGTGACCCCCAAGTAGTTTAAATCCAAGTCCATAAGGTCTTTCATACTTAGTCATGGAAATTAGCTTGATGGTTCCTTGTTGATTCAGTCTAAGGCCTTTTCCTTCATAAGTGTGACACTTTATGATCATATTGGGAATATGATACTTTTTAGTTTTATAATAATTAGTGTGGTTGTCATTGTATAACCATGATTCATCCCCTTCAAGAGGGTCAGGTCCTAGGCTAGATGCTAGTACAAATGTGGCAGGTCCCTTATCATTGTTCTTTTATTACCAATGCATATGTGGGGGGACTTTAGGTCGCCCAAAGGTTTTTTAATTTTAAGGAAGATTGGCAATATGAAATGTATCATGGGTCACATACTCTCCTAGTCCATTATCTAAAATGGTGAAATGATTAGAAGCTTCAGGAGATGGCGTGTGGGAAAGGGAATCCAAGGTATTAGGATTTATGCAATTATCTAGTGAAGGATCAATAAGTATAGCCTTTCCTTTAACCTACTTAGAACTTAGATAAATGCCATACTAATAATTATAGCTTTGAAATTCAACCTTGAGATGCTTGTATTGTTCATATGGGTATAAATCTCCTAGAATATTCACTTCCATCCTTGAGTGGGAAAACTTGATACATTGGTGTAGCATTGATGGGGCTACATGAATCTCATGTAACCAAGGCCTACTTAGAAGCAACTTGTATGATAACTCAAGATCAAACACATGGAAAAGTGTATCATGGGTCAAAGGCCCAATGATAACTAACAAACTAATGGTGCCTTATTATTCTCTTTCTTAATTATCATAGGCTTTGATAGTTATTGTTTCTAGTTGGAGATCTGCCATTATGTACCCAAGAAGCTTGATGAGTTTTAGAGACACTATGTTGAGGCTAGATCCATTGTCTATAAGGACACATTTCACTTTATGTCATCTTATATAAAATTCTATATATAATGGATTATTATGGAGTGGGCCAAGAGAAGACATATCACTTTGGTTGAATGTGACTTGTTGGGCTAGAGCTAGGTGTCTAACCAAAGCTTGAAATTTATTAGGGGATATGTCACTAGCTATAGTGGATTGGGTCAAAAACTCATTCAAGATGTTCTTGTGGATTATTGGCATTCTCAACAAATATAAAATAAGTATTTGTGTTGGTGTTTTATGTAATTGTTCTATAATATCAAAAAATTTATCTTGGTCAGTAGTGAATGGTTTATTCTAAGGTTGAACGATTGGTTGGATGACAGGCAAAGTGGTGGATGGTTTTGGGCTTGTGATAGTAATCTTTGACCATTGAGTTGTGATTATGCAATCAAGATTAAATACTAGACCATTATTACTAACCAATGTTGGGAATGGTGTGGGATCAGACTAGACAATTCTTAATTATTGGTGCACTCATATGTGGTCACGTGGCAAGGATGAGTTGTTAATATAAGGTCCAAAAGGGGAAGTCCTAGTTTGTTGGTTTACTTATATGCATTCCTAGGTCAAAGAAGGATTATTCATTTAATTTAGCTAAATGTTATTATTTAGCAATGGTCTAGGCTGATTAGTGCTTGGTCTAGGATTAATGGAAATGGTAGACATGATGGGATTTGGTTACTCCATTTCCCACAACATTCTTATTCTAGTTGAATTACTTTGGTCTTTCATGGTTATTGGCCTGTACCAGTTGCAATGATGGAATTTGAATGAGATGTTGATGTTGGTCATTTCTCTAATTGGTACCTTGATTTTGATTAGTTGAATTAAGCTTGATGACTCCTTTATTGATGAGCATCTGATCGATCAACAAACCTTTATCAATGATTTCCTTGAAAGTATGTGCACATTGTAGTTTCAAATGATAAGCTATCTCATTGTGTAAATTTTTGGTAAACACAGTGGATAATTATTTATTTAGTAAACTATGGGTGAAATGGATTGCAAGGGCTCTCCATCACTATAAATAACTTGTAAAATTCTCATTGGCTTTTTTCTTTGCTTGTGTTAATTCCACTAATGAAATATCATGCTCAAGATTATAGGAAAAGTGTTGCACAAACTTATCAAAAAGATCATCAAAATCTACTACTAAATTTTTGGGCAACTTCAAAAACCACTCTAAGGCTTGTCCAACCAAGCTCCTTGGAAACAATAGCAAAAAGTATATGTTGTTATATGCCACTGGTTGGCATGCGATAAAAATTTTGGTCAAATGAACCTTAGGGTCACCTTTCCCTTTGTATTTATTGAATTTTGGTGGTTTGTATCTTGTAAGAAATGGTATCTATAAATACTCCATGTTGAATGGATAAGAACATAGGTCATCCAATTTGAAATTTTTAGTTTGTTTCCAAGCCTAAATGGCGACAATTACATCCTTCATCTATTACAATTCTTGGGATAGAAAACTAGAAGGAACATTGGTTTGAGGGAGAATTTGGGTAGATGGTTGGGATGTCACAAGTGGGATACTTTGACCAGGGTATGATGGATATACCTATTGGGGTATATTGGTTTGGTTGGGGAATGGATCAAGAATACACATACATGGATTAAGATGTACTTGAAATTCCACACTTGGTTTTTCGATATTATATTCTGGGTTGGTGATAAATGTTTGACTTGGAGGATTTTATGGTTGGGATAGAGGGATATAACTATATTGTGACTGCTGTGGTTGAAAACGGACATAATATCGACTAATCAAACCTTATTATTGAGTGGGAATTTGTGGACCAAGACCTTGTCTCTGAATTTGTGGCACATTTTAAACCAATGGTTGTCTAGTATGTACTTGAGAAACATGGGGACCTCCTTATTGCATGAATACCTATAAGGAAGTGAAATTAGGTTAAAAATTTGGCATCTATCACTGCCAAATATTTGCATGTTGTTGACTAGTCATTGCTTGGTTTTAAATTGGCATATTATTCTATGACTAAAGAGGTGTGTTCATCATTACCTAGTGAGGTGGAACATTAGTTTCCCCTGATTGTAGTGGCAATGTATTTGTCTTTTGTTGCATTGATACACTAGATTGTCCCTGTTATTATGGAATACTACTTGTTACTTCTTGAGGAGGAGTAGGATTAATAACATTTTATTATTGAGACATGACATTAGCCATTGCTTGATTACCTAATCCTATAGGTTGTATACTTGAGGAAGTAGCTAGTTGAGGTTGGGGTCTAGAAACTCCTATTCTTTGGTACGATGATCCACTCATGGGATGAACTATAGGCACATGTTGTTGGCTAGTTGTTTATGCATTATTACCATTTTGGTTGGGATTGGATGTTATTTTCACATTATCTACTACATTTGGTTCACTATTTTGTGTAGAGGCTGAAGACACTTCTTCTATAATGGGCATATGCATCAAGTTATCTATCGAAGTGGTTTATATGAATAGGTCAAAACTTACGTTCTCTTGTCTAGTTAACTCTATCAACACTCTTATTGAAAGAACTAGGTTAATGATAGGCTTGCTCACTATGTTCATCTAATTGAAATCATGTGCTAGATTTAGGTAGGTTTGATATGCTATCTACATTTGGTTAAAGTGATGTTACATTATGTTTTTACCTTGATTATATGTATTAGGATCTTGGTACGTTGTTTGGACTAGAGCCATAGGATTGCTAGAAGAAGCATGTTGATTGTAAATGATATTGTGGGTCACTCTTACTAGACTTGATAAATTTTCATGGGGGAAGTCTATTGGAAACTTAGCCCCTACCTTTATGGCTCTAACCAAAATATTATCTTTATTCTCTAAAAAATGGTGCTCAAATAAAAATAGATCATACGTGCAAGCCATATTAGTAGAATATGACTATTGAAGTACTGGCTCATCCACTATGGGTATTGTAGCTAGGTATTACATGGTTTTTTCTTAGTCTTATTCTGAATAAGGTGGTGTGTTAACCAGATAGTTAGCCAACAGATCTTGGCTTTGTACCCCAGATTGAGTATTATAAGAGGGATAATAATCCATCTCATAAGTAATATTATCTACATAGGAGTCTTGCACCATTTCTTCCTATGTAACTACATTACTAATCCCTAGATTGTACATGAGTCCATTAAGAGTGTAGGAATATATGTTGGGATCCATAGTTAATTTTTTATGATAAAGGGTCAACAAGTTATACAAACTCTAAAAAAGACAATGTCTAAAATAGATGATGTTCTAACTTGGTCTAGATTCATTAAATAGATCAAAAGTTTTATGCAAAGATTTGTGAGCAAATAAGCTAGCATGAAGTATCTAACAGTTCACTATTCACACAAACATAAGCAAGTAAATGGACCTAAAATTAAAATGCCAAAATCTAAGGTTGAAGTGTTTCAAATAGGTCTAATCTAGGAATTTAAAAGTTGCTAGGTCTTTTGGCCAAATGCGGTGTTAAAAGCTAGGCTCAAACAAGGCATGTGCTAGGACTCTTGGACAAACAGTGTCAAAAGCTAGAATTTGAAATAGATGAAAGTTTTAATCTAATGGATTTGAAACACATCTAACAAACACTAGGCATTTTATTTGAAACACATCTAACAAACACTAGGTTTTTTTTGACATGAACTTGATCAACTAGGTATAAGGTATGAAACAAAAAGGCACTTTTAGAGATAGTTTTTTTTTTTCATAAAAAATGGTATAAAACTTGGTTCTTTTGACAAACAAGGTAGACAAAAGTGAGTGGTATAACTATTTTAGACAAAAGATCTCAAAAGTATCCTTGGATTGGTCTAAAAATGTAGGAACAAATTTGAAACTCTATACAAGAGGGTCTATGAAACAATATTCAAAATATTTTGGGCAATATAATGATGTTATACTACCCAAAAAGTGTGACAAAAAGGTTTATTTCAAAAACTCTCTAAGGCAAAGACATTTTCCTATAATTTTGATAGCATAACACTACTTTTCTTGACTCAAAATATTGTGGTACATAGACTCAAAGTGAAAGTGTTTAGCACAAAATGGCTTAAATCTATCAAATGATGATAATGATCATGAGTCTTAAATGACCTTTAACCCAAATTGAAAATTAAACCTAATTTCCCTCAAGTTTAGTGCAAATGGCGAACCCACTTAACACATCAACCCTATAAAATTATAAAAATGCAATTCTAAATTTAGATTATAAGTAAAGGAATTTAAACAAATTTGGTAAAGGTCTAGACTCAATTGGGAAGCATAACTACACCAAATTAGATGATATGACTCTCAAGATTTTGATGAACTTTTGAACAAGGAAAATTGATGATCTTACATGGGAAACGTAACAACTCTTTGTTCAAAGGAAAATTTGGGCTATGTGTTTGGTTTGGATTGTTTGTTTACACCAAGTTTTAACTTCAAACAAAACTTTTATCTAAGACAAGACCAACTAACTAATCACTCTTAGATTCTAAACTAATAAGGTTTCTTGGTATTGTTGGAATCCATTAATATATGTCATTTGAGAGGATTTTAAGTGTTCATCCAAAAGTAAATGTGCATTATACATTAGGGATTTTATAATCCCATTCTCTCAAATGATAGTATTGTGACATGGACTTTGAGATGCACCTTACACCAATAATACTTCTGTAGCAAGTGGGGATTTGTCTAGGATCTAACAAGTTTTTGAATGATCTAGGGGAATTAATTGCATAATGACTTTCACGTCAAACAATGCAAAAGACAAGCATAGAAATTAGGTGACCATGGCATTAGCTAGTTGTAAAAAGGTCTAGTACTTTTAACAACCACTACATCCTACTTTTGCTTAGTGTAGTTTGATCTCTAAATTTCGATACATCCCATGTGTAACTCCAAAGGAGTAAGTGAATTCAATGCCAGGAGGTGAAACCCTGGGTTAAAGCTTCCCTAAAGAACTCACAGGAGGTAATGACATCCCTCTCACGAGCCACATTTGCATAAAAATAAAAATAAACAAGAAAGTAGAAAGACTTTAGGGTCATTTTCAAGGTCACCCAAACTTTGATGAGTTTTTGGGGAGTACTTTAGATGAATTTCATTCTAAGCCTTGGACTAGGCTACTTGCAATAGATTTTGATTCCAAGGGTTCCCTAAAGGGGACAAATGGAAGAGCATGCATGTAACATTCCTCTTTTTAACAAACAAAATCTAATTAAATAACTATTACAAACAAAAATTTATTAATGTGTTCAATTTTAAGCCCAAATGAAAGATTTGGTAGTGTTCATGTGACCCCTTGGTCTTAATATTTTGAACTTTGAAAACATTCATCTAAGCATCTAAATTCTTTTGTTAAAAAACAAAACAAGGTTCCTAATTGAGTTTTAAACATGCAAAGGTGATTTAAAACATGTTTTTTATAAAATTTCAAGCTTGGTCCTATAGGAAAAATGTTAACATGTCCTTTATCTTTGAATATCTTTTTGGTTTGAAACAATGAACTTTGAAAAAGATCTCTTGGGTCTATGTTTTAAGAAAAACACAATGATTGACGTCAGTTTCTATAATTGATGACAATGACATTTTCTAACTGATGTTGATTGGATAACTGACATCAGTTATACCAATGTGACTGATGATAGTTATAAAACCAATATCAATTTTACTAACTGACGCTGGTTAAGATATGCAACCGATGTCAGTCTTACTTGTCGACATTGATTACTATGTAAAATCATGGCAAATAAAAATGTCAAAATAAAGTTAGAAAATCAATTTGCAAGAGTTTTAAAGGTCTAAATGAATATTTTGAAGTTGAAAAATGGTATTATTCAAGTGTGAGATGCATCTAGTCCTACCAAGCATGCCATATTGTGATCTAGGAATTAGACTCAAGAGAGGATGGTTAGTATGGTGTTAGTTCTAAAATGAAAACATAATGAAAGAAACACACTAACTAGCATAACATCTCTAGGCATAGACACTAGGGAGAGCTTAGTTAACAAACATGAATAAAAAAAACAAATATAATGCAAAATAAACCCTCTTTTACCTTCTTTAGATGCTCAAAAATGCTTTTTGTAGTGGCTTACTCAGTTTGTGCTCATGAAGTCCTTGGCAATGGAAGCTTGGCTACCTCCATCTTTCCTTAGCACCTTTAGCTGTGTCTTGGCTTGGCTTGGTTTGGAATCAATTTGGTGTGGTAACACTAGTTGCAATGGCTCCTTGAATAAATTTGTGCATTATAACTTTGCACCAAAATAGCTTAGAAATGATGTTAACCACCTCTCTATTTATAGATTTTTGAGAATGTCTAGAATTAACCTAAACCATCCATCCTGAGATTGAGATGTGTGGTTGAGGATTAATTTAATTTTTGGAATTAATTTTATAATTATCCTCATCATGACATTGGAATAATGGAAATTTAAGAGGCATAGAGGGCATCATGGAAGGCATTGATGAGGCATGAAGGGCATGAATCTTGATATTTGTGGCATTTATGACCTATGGATGTCTTCCCAAGAAATGAGGTCACCTGATGATGCAAATATTTAATATTCATTTCAAAAAATAATTTTTCAACAAGTTTTCAAGGAATACTTAATTAGGACTTGATTTGGGTTAATTAGCTCTTAAGCATGTTCAAGCACTTTGTGCACAAATTACTCAAATTGATTAGAATGCCTCGTTATTAGTCCAAAATTTGACTATATTAGAATTGGAAGTCACTATCAAATGCATTGAAATCATATTCCCATTTAGGATGTTACCAAAAAAAATAACATAGGCATGTGTCTCATGCAATAGATTTGATAGAAAAGAGCAATCTAGAGCACCTAGGTGCAAAATTGGCATTTTGAATCAAAAAGATTTGATCAAAGTTAGCTGGCCCATAAATTGCATTTCCCCATTTAGGGATATCCTAAACAAAATCAACACTTGAATATGTTAGTTTCACATCATTTTATCATGTTTTAGTATTTTTAGGACAAATTGTGCATTTTGGGGGAAAATTGGCCAAAATCCTGATTGGAGGTTATTGGTGGCCAAATTTAGGTGTCTATAGTAGGTAGCCCCAATGATCATGTCATCATGATATGTTCATATTCCCAATAGTGGAGTAAGTTCTTGAAAGACAAAATATATCACCCTCATAGTCTCAACCCCCACAACTCTCTATATAAATGTGCTAGAAACACTAGTCCCCATACACATACAGTCTACTACTCAACCATCTATGCTATAACACCTATCAATACAATAGGACATCTCTCACTAGCTATATCTGGTAGTGCATACACTATAATCCCTATCATCATCAAGATGCTCAATCAATGTTGCTCCTCATCAGTAATGTATAGTGGCTCATAGGCAAAACTCATTGAGTGATAGGTCACCTTGCTAACATGCTCTCCAAATAATGCTACCATGTGAATATAATGCTCCTCTCTCAAACATGAGAATAGATCTTCACCCTAGAGTGGCAATCATAAAATCCTATATACATCCTCTTGGGTCACTATCAACTCTCTAACTAGTAGATGGAAGGTGTTGGTGGTGTGATTCCACCTCTCAATCAATGCTATAATCAAACTCACATCTCATGTGACTATGTAATATCATTTCAATCCCCCTAACCCTATGACTACCATGTGCTCCCACTCATCTGGGGTGGCATTCCTACTCATCCACATTATTAATGTTGGTAGGTGATCCCATAACATCAACTCCAACCTCACCTACATCTATACACACACAACTCAAGTCACATACATTCTAATATAATCTCTCATCACATTTTCCCTCTTATTTGGGAGAACTACATTAGTCTGAGGCCCTCCATTGGGATATGTAGGCAACACTCAATCAACACAAGGTCTTCTAAGGTTAGCTTAGCCATATACTCACCTAAATATCTAACCTACTCTCCCCTCTCTACCCTAGGCTTCACTGCCTCTCTCTCCACCCTAAGCCCAACTTCCTATTACAACTCTAGGCCTCATGGCTTATATCCCTAGCCTTTGATCCTATGACCTATCTCTTAAGCCCTAGGTCTCTTAACCTATCTCAAACTACCTTTTTAACCCATTTCCCCTAACACACTTTTAACCATACTTTAGATCTTTGCCCCTAGGCTCTAGGAGAACTACATTGGTCTGAGGCCCTTAATTGGGCTATGTAAGTAGCACTCAATCAACACTAGGTCTTCTAAGGCTAGCTCAACCATTAGGTTAGTTGACTACTTCAATTAGGGATCCAAATTGACCTTTTCTCCTATTTTGGGTTCTTCATGGTCATCGACATCAATTTTGTATGCCAACATCAGTGCTTGGTATCAGATGACATTGACATTGGCATCATGTCAACCAACATTGACGGACCCTATCGATGTTGATGACTAGTTTGACCCTAGGGCTGAACAACCCATCTCCCCAAATTAACCTAAACCTACCCCCCCATTTCTTACCCCCCTCACCACCTTTTCTCTACCCACACTTTAAATTTAGGCAAACTAACCAACTCAAATTCAAAATTAACTTGTGGAGACTCTTACCTCATCTCTCTATCTCCTCCAAGCTGGCATAACTAGCTCTTATGATGGCATGCCTCTTGTTGGGTCCCCTCCTAGCTCTACCATCTCACTCACACTCAGAGCTCTTTTTCTCTCTAATAAAATGTTGTAAATGAGTTTTGGTGGGCCATCAAACCCCTTTTTGTCAAGTTTGGTCACCCATAATGTCAACATACTTGACCTAATCCACTGATGTCAGCAATATTTCCCACCAATGTCAATAACCTTACCCTAAATCACTAATGTCAGCAATATTTACTATTGACATCAACGACATAATCAACATCAACATCATTGCATTAGAATTTATACCAACAACCACAACCCTTTAGACTGTACCCATAATTTGAGGTAACTTAGAGATCACGTATATCTCCTTGACCATAAAAACTAACCTAGAGATCACATATATCTCCCTAACCATGACAACCACCCTTGGAGATCAATTAAATCTCTACCCATGATGACTTTGATTGGAGATCACAAATATCTCCTCACTCATTGACACTTTTACACCAACCTTGCATTACTTGTCTATACCACTTATGTTATTCTGCTATAGTTGGCTATTGTATACACACATGCATATTAAGTGTTTTAGATGGAAACCAAGCTTGTCCTATCACTTGCAACCTTTTGTGTTTCCCAAGGGCACTTCCTACCTCAGATACCTGGCACACATAGACCAATTGAGCTACAAATTTAATTATTTTAACCTTGTTAGCTATCACTTACAAACTATGCTTTGGTTATTTCTATTTGAGTCCTCCTTAACCTTACCTATTTTTGATTTTGTTGACTATAGCTCATAATAGTATATGCATAAGCAATGATACCATGTTCTCCTCCACTCACACAATTCACTTATTATCAGATCAGTACTTGATTCTAGTTTATCCTCTGTTGATTCCTATTTTGAGGGGGGATACCTCATCCAATACCTATAGCATCTAACTCTTGTTTTTGTCTTGTAACTTGTTAGTGAAAATTACAAGACAAAAAGGGCAAATATAGACACCAAAATTACGTCACACATGTGCATAACTCCCTGTGTCAAAAACCCCCTTGAGCCCTTTTTAAATAATAATGATTAGCCTCCCTAATCCATGATTTTACCCCTCACATATTTAATTAATTTAAAATATATAATTAAGTTAATTAAAAACTCCTTTTACCACCTTACCTAGCCACCTTGTCCTAAAACCAATTCTCACTTGATGAGTCACCTCAAGACTTAGTCCCCTTATCCCAACTACCCAAAACTTGTTCTCACCCCAAAAATAAATTCCTAATCAACTACGTCCTTATTAACCTCTTATTTCTACCATTTTCTTATGAATACAACACTTGTCATGAGAAACAATAGAAAATAGGCTAAAGATAGTATTTTTACCTATTCTAATACCATTGACATCAATCAACCTATGGATGACATCGATGGGATCATCAATGTCAGTTATACAAGCCAAATTCCAAACTAATGTTCAGGTCTATAAAAACTAAGAAAACTCATTCTTATTTGCATACAGGCTTTTGGCATTCAAATTTTGACATCTTGACTTACTATTATCATGCATAAGTCAATTTAGATTAGGAACCAAGATCTTGAGAACCAACAACACCCACTTGTTTTCTCTATTCAAGGCATCAATTCAAATTTCCCGATAGGATCCATCCATTTAGAACTTATCATTCAGTCACCACTATAACTAAGTACATCACTTATTTTATAAGTCTTTAAGTATTTACTTTATAACTCCTTTACATCTACTATTTATTACTTTTACACATTCCTAATCGAACCCCCATGAAGGAGTTATAAGACTTCCCTACTTGCTTCCCCTTATTCCAACACACCAAACCTTTGACCAGATCCATCCAAACACTACTCTCTCTCACACAACTCTCCCCTAACCTTCAAGACCTGACCAAAACTATTTTCCAGACCTAAAAAAGCCTTCTATAAACTCTTAAGAAATTATTACCCCTACTGACATCAACATCCTAATCGATATCGATCACATTTCCTCATTAACCTCGATAGCCTAATCAACATCAACAACTATGGAGTTCCTAACCCTTCTAAGACCTACCTAAACAACTTCCAAAATACAAACTAAATATGCCACCTACACTCTGTTACTTTTTGTTTTACTTAGGTTATGAATAATGGTAACATTATCTCTCTTTTACTCTCTTTTCCTCTCTCTCTTGGTTATTTATTATTATTTTATCTCTAAAAATTGGACTATCATCTCTAAGGAAGTTTGACACTTCATGGAATAAGTGCGTAGCTTGGTAGCCCACTCATACATCTACTAACATACATTTTATGGTAGTGCTTTCTTACTTGTAGGTAGTCCTCCCTAGCCAAAGAGGAGTGCTCACAATGTCTATATATGGCATGCAAACCAATCTGAGTTCATTCTAATCACTTATCCCTATCCTTCTTCTATGTTTTTCTTTAGACTTGAAATAGACAAATTTTAGCGAAACACATAGTATGTCATTCTACTGATTGAAATTAAGCTTCTAAAGAATAATCCCTTTTTCTACCTATCCAAATCCTCCTCGATGTTGTTCTACAACTAGAAAAAAATATCCTACTTAGCTAACTTATCAAATACATACCTTGGGAGGCATAAAGGTTCAACCTTATTTCCCCAGACCAGGATGACTGTAAAGTCTAGATATAGGATAAGATCTCCTTTTCTACTCAAATTATTTAGAATATTTTCTCCAAGATTGAGCATAGACAAGCCATTAATAGCTTGCCACACCTATGGGTAAACATCTTTACATATCTTGACCATATGTTTGTGATAGGCATATATATGCATGAACTAGAAGTGGTTTCAAATTCTATTTTCTACACAATCTATGGCCAATGCCCATAAATTTCCCAAATCCTTATAATAGGTTCCCATGACTTCATATACCAAATATGACATCATATAAAAATCTCCCATAGGGGTGGGACATTTATCTTTATGTATAATTTACTCTCTTAATCTCAAACTGATGACTTCCTGTAGGGCATAGGTAACATCATGTAATAACATCATGTACAATAATGTCACCCAATCTAAATTTTCATAATGGATGATGGGCATACCATATAATCTATTAAGCAGAGCCATACCTATCTATATTCCCATCCTAAATTTGTCGATTGGAATCACTCCCTTTGACTTCATAACTTGCAAGGTGATGGACTAGTTTGGGAGTAGCCATGAGGAGAGCACCTTTGGGATTGAGGTTTTTGATTTGAATTTCACCCAAGTGTGCTTATCATAATAGATGTCTTGTATGCTAAGAATAGATACCTTCGAAAATTGATTCTAGAGTTGTATATGACCACTGTATCTCTATGAGAATGCAAAAAGTAAGCATAATGTGATATTTTGCCAGAAAAGAACAAATCCCTAAAGAGTTCTATACATGGCATAACTTTTAGTTTGGCCATGAAAAAATATAATCTTTGGAATTTATATGCTAGAAGTTCCTAAAGAAACAACCTTTTTTCTAGCATCATTTCATCATCTAATGAAAACGTATTGATTAAATCAATCGCATCCCAAAGTTATGAGTAATTATGATACTTATCTTGAAATATCTCTACATCAAAGATAATGTCTTTGAAATCTATATAATCCTTGATTGAGAATGTAGATTAGGGATTTGTTCTTTAGAATGTCCTAGATGAGGAAGCCATATCTATGTGTTATGGACTACTACAATTTCCTTTGATATGCTACATACTATGTAATCACTTTGGCTCTTAGCTTAGTCATTGTTATAATCATAGGATGAACTAGGACCCTCAGTCACTATTAGAAATGAAGACGCTTTGATTTCAAGTTAACTTGGATGAAAATGATGGCTTCAATGGTTACGTATCATCTATATAGGATCCTTAATTGAATACCAATTCATGTGATATAAATATGAAACATCCACTTTTCAAATTTGTTATCTTGGGTTGGTGGGGGGCCTTTAACATCTATCAGATATGAAATATTTTATCTTTACTTAGTTAAGTATGGTACAATTTAAATAGTGTTCTTCATAATAAAACACTTAGGAGTACAATGTCAAAAATGTGATTTCAGGTCAGTGTTTGTGGATAATTCCCTTGAGGGAATTATTTTCGATAGTGTCCATAGAAATTATTCCAAAGGAGTCTTTTCATTGGGCAGAAGTCCTAAAACAATTATTTTGAAGGGTTAATTCATGGCTAAAGGGTTTTTCAATCTCCTCAAAGGGTAATCTTGGTCCAAAGGGTCCACTTCATAGGGCATTTTTTTGATGACAAAAGTCCTAAAGGGTCTACTTCACAAATGCCAAAGGGTATTTTTGAAATTCCCAAAGGGTACTCTCATACATCTATGGGTCACTTCAAAGGTCTCGAAGGGTAGTTTTGGAGGGATGAAGGGCACCTTTGATTTCTTAAGGGCACTTATGTATGGCTAAATTTAAATTTAAATCTTCTAAAGGGTACTTCACAAAACTTGAAGGGTATGTGCCTTTAACTTGAAGGGGTCAATTCAAGAAGTCTGAAGGGAAAGCACCCATTCAGAGGAATTGTTTAGGGGATTTTGCATCAAAAAAATGTTTGAAACAAAAAGTCTGAAGGAAATGGTCTGGGGTAAAGGTGTGAGACAAAAATATTAGAGGGCATGTCCATGAAAAGGTTCATTCACAAAGACCGAAGGGCACTTTTTATAAGGCTATCAGTTAAAATAAATATCCCAAAGGATAAGTCTTGTAGGGTAAAGGGTTCAAAAAAGTTTTAAAGTGTAGGCAACACAAAACCCAAAGGGCATGTGTCATAAAAGAATTGGTCAAAAAGGGTTAAATGGTCAATTCATAAAGGTCGAAGGGCTAACTAGAAGGGTTTTAAAGGGTATGTAGAAGGAAATCAAAGGGTCTATTTTGGGGTAAAAGCTTGCCTGAAGGATCTACTTTTTAAAGGCCAATAGGTTGGTTGGTAGGGTAAAAAGGGAATTTTAAAAGCTCTGAAGGGCAATTTTAAAATGTTGAAAGGTACTTTGGAAATAGCCCAAAGGGTCTAATTCTTAGGACATTTGTCTATGATAAAAATCTTGAAGGATCTACTTCATAGATGTCAAAGGACACTTCCAAAATTCTTGAAGGGTACTCTTGTATGAATAAGGGTCATTATAAAAGCTCCATAGGATAAGTTAGATAGGGCCAAAGGGATAATCCATTGGGGAATTAGTTTTGGGGAATGTGTATGCAATCCATAATTCCTTAAGGCTAAAAGTCCATAGGCTAAATTTTATCAAGATAATTATTTTAGACAAAGATTATACAATAATTTATTTGATAAAATAAGGCTTCCTAAAAAAATAAGCCTAAAAGAAAATAAGATAAAAAATTTCCTAAAACATAACATCTAAAAGATAAGTTTGAATGAAGGCTGAAAGAATTAACCTAAAGACTATGAACTCAAAGAATTTACTTGAAATACACAAGTTAGTCTCATAAACATAATAAACATGATGCCAATATCTTCCCACCAGAAAAGTGAAATATCCTAGATTTCCCAAACTTTAAATAAACATACAAAATATCATATTTTAAAAGAAAATTTGGGTCCCCATTTTCTTGTGAAAAAATGGGAGTGTTGGGTACAATAAATGATGACTTATAGGGGGAATACTCCTAAGTATTAGAGAACCCAAAACTCTAGTTAGCAATCAATAGATCAATTTTGAAGTGTGTCATAGAGAAAATACTTGTGTCAAAAATATGGAAGGGACTCCTAAGATAATTTACACAACATACTTGACTTCAAATTTTTTAGATTGCTATTTGATAAAATGTGTAATTCATTTACCCCTTACTATGATGAGTTTTTATAAGGTTTTGATGACATTGTAGGTTTCATTCCAGTATCTACTAAAGCACAAACAAGGGAAGCTCATGTATTGCTCTGCTACCAACTAGGCATCCAAAGCCCAAACAGAGATACTGTGGGCTCCTTTTCTTCTCATTCCATTGCTCTCTTTTAACCATGATGTGTGGTACATTGACCTTATTTCATCATGTGAGCCTTTTGATTTTCTTTTGCTCTTTTGAACTCATTAGTTCTCTCTTTCTTTTTGTTCTTCTTTTGTAAAAGAAGAGCTATAACCCTAGTGAGTTGATATAATTATAAAACAAATCATTACTAGGACATCCTTGCTAGCCAGATCTATGCCTAGAATTATCATTTCCAATAATTATTTCTTGATGAGTGAATTTGATCCAACAAAACAAGAAAACTTTCTAAATTTGTATGAACACTGTGAGAGCAAATTCCACATACCTAACAAAAGTATTTAATTGTGACACCATCCAAAATAATCTTGGATGGCTATTATCATTTTAAAGGACTCAAAACATAAAAATATACCCAAAATATATAATAATATCCAAATGTGTCAAGATTTTAATTTTCACCCTTTTTACAAGTCTCACACTCAGTTGTTTTGGATTAATTTTAAAAATAACTAGAGCAAACAAAGTCCTGATCATCAGATAAAACCAAGAACAACTAATTTGGAAAATAAGTAACTACTCTAGAAAGCACAATACTAAAATTAGGAAAGACTAATCTATAATAACATTGAAAATCTAATCTAGGAAAGCCAAAGTACTAAAAAATAGGAAAGACTTATCTAGAAAGCATTGAAAATATAATCTAGTCCTATGTTTAAGTTTATTTGAATCCTGTCAATCATTAATATCCATAGATGGAACAACTCTAAAGTAATGATTCAAAAATTTTACATTAAATGGATATGTAAGCTCATTACCCTTTAGAGGTCTTTTAGATGAAACATGTTATTTCCCATGATCTCTAAAATTTGATATGGTCTAATCCATAATAGAGAAAACTTGTCATGTTGTCCTTTTTTTTCATGGGCTTTATCCCATAGTAACACTAGATCTAAAACTTTGAATTCTTTGATTTTTTATCTTTTATCAAACCACCTTTTAACTACATCTTTGTGTTTGTTAAATGTCTATATAACTTCAATCCTTGAATCCTCCATTTCTATTACATCAAGCAGTCTTGATTTTGCTTGGTCATTTAGTTCCATGTAATTCTACATGAACTGATAAGGGGGTAGCTTCAACGTGATGGAAAAATTGGTCTACATCCATACACCATTAGATAAAGCAAAAATTTTAAGGCTTGCTTGTATCTTGTTTGGTCTACCCAAAGAGCATACTTAAGTATATTGTACTAGTCTCTAGGCTTGTCCCTTGCTAACTTCTTAATAGCTTCAATCAAATTTTTATTTGTTGATTTGGCTAATCCATTTTATTGAGGGTAGTGGTTAGAAGCTGACCTGATTATAATTTGATTTCCATGTGCCCACTTAGTGAACTCTACTAATATAAATTTTGGTCCATTTTCACATACTAGAGAGATGGGCATGCTGAATCTAGTAGTAATGTGTTCCTCTAAAAAGTAAATCACATCCTGTGCTCTGCTATTTTTTGTGGTGACTACTTCTATCCATTTAGTACAATAATCTATAGTAGTAATCACAAATTTATGGCCTAATAAAGAATTTGTGTTGATTACACCAATGAAGTCCAAGCCCTAATGTCAAATGACCTTCCTTCAACAACTAATTATAGAGGCATGGCTACATGAACCTCTATTTTGGCCAATGTTTGAGATTCATGGAAAGTTTTGATGTGCATGTGAGAATCCTTGAATATGGTTGGCCAATAATAGCCCAACCTCAATATTTTATGGGCTGTGGTGTTGCCAGCTAGATAACCACTAACTATCTTTTGATGTAAATATTCCAAGATCTCCTTGGCCTCTTCTGTAGATACACATCTAAAATATATACCTTCATAGTTTATTATATAGAGAATTCCCTTTTTGATTATGAAATGAGCATATTTGAGCCTCAATTCTCTCCTCCTTTCTCTCTTATATTTTGATGGAAAAATTCCTATAAGTAAGTATTGAATTATGTCTATATACCACTCACCTTTAAAAACTTGTACTTCACATACCTCTTCAATAGTGATTCATGGGTCAGGCTCAATCATGAGCTAAATAATGCCTTATCCTTTGATGATCTATGTAGGCTTGATTTCTATGTCAAACTCTTATAACTTAGCCATCCACTTCCCTTGATGTTCTTCTAGCTCATTTTGTGATAGATTGAGTTTACAATAGGGTTTGGGACATTAGAAATGGTTTTGTTACTCAAAATGTAATGTCTAAATTTCTTCACTACTTTAACAAGGGAAAAGATCTACTTGTCAATCATGGAGTATTTGAGTTCTGTATCCTTTAAATTTGTACTCATGAAGGCAATCAGATGCTCAGTTTCATCCTTCTATGTGATGGAAATAACAATCATGTGTTCTAAGGTGAATGAATACATACAGAAATCCTTTGTGAAGTCTGGACTAATCAATACTAAAGCTTGAAATATGGCATATTTTATATCTTGCAAAGACCTTTTAGCCTTATCTATTCATTATATTTTAGCATTAGTCTTAAGCATAGCATTTAGAGGCTTGACAATTTCTATGAACCCTGAGATAAACTTCTTGATGAAGTTGATTTTTCCAAAGAACAATTTTAGCTCCTTTTTACTATTTAGTGGCTAAATATTTGAAATTGCATAGGTTCTATTAGGATCAATGGTGATCCTATCCTTAGTGATGATGTATCCTAATAGTTTTCTTTCAGTTACCCCAAATATACTTTTCTTTAGATTTAATAAAATGCTAAATATTTACACCATTTAAATATAGAATGTAGGTGAGCTATATGATCCTTTCTATTATTTTAAAAAACTATGAATTCATCCATATAAATAATTATGTATTTCTCAATCAACCCCATGAAGGCATGATCCATGGCATGTTTAAAGGTAGCTCCTATGTTGATTAGGCCAAATGGCATCCTTTTGTATGCATAAGTTCCCCATTTCATGGTAAATGTAGTCTTCATCTTATCTTTAAATTATACTAATAATTGATTGTAACCTAAAAATCCATCTAAAAGTGACATCATTTTGGAACCACTCACAATTTGTATTACCTCATCTAGTAATGATAGAGGGTAATTATCTTTTTTGGAAGCTTTATTTAGATTTTTGAAGTCCATGCATAATCTAATTTTGCCATTCTTCTTCCTTACTAGGACCAAATTAGCCACCCAAGTGGAGTGTTATATGGGGAAGATAAGTTTGGCACTTAATAACTTCTCCACTTCTCTCTGAATAAGAGGCTCCATAATAAGGTTCACTAGCCTTTACCTTTATTTGAATGGCTTATGGTCTTGCTTCAAAGGAATTATGTGAGTGATGACTTAGGGGTCAGACACTCTTAGGTCCTCATATGTCCAGGTGATAACATCCCTACATTGAATGATTAAATCCCTCATTCACTAATTTTCCTTAGGAGTACAACTAAGACCAATATTGACATAATGTAAATTATGTTCATCTCTTAGATTTTCTTTCTTGAAGTCTAATTCATCGACCTTGGGATACCTATGTTATTGTGCCTAAGGATCCAAGTTGAAAGGCCTTTTCAAGGAGACTAAGTTGACTGGTATTCAATTCTCCTTAAATTGGAATATGCCTTCTTTATTCATTTCTTCTTGAAAAAAAGTGATTGAAATCTTTGTCATCGATGATTTGGGACTTAAAATCCCCTGAATTGGTTAATAACTTGATGATATACTAGTCATCATCAAAAACTTGGAAATTTTCTACATTATATGGAATAGAAGAACAAGGAGCTAACTCAATAGAAAATATTTTTACCTTGGATTCTTGTAGTGGTTCTATATTGGTAGCAATAGTGGTTAGTGAATTAGTGGCTTGATTTTATTCTCTTAGGAGTGACACTATATTAAAATCTTCAAATCTTTCAATTAAATCCTATGCTCTATGCTTATACCTCTTTAAATAAAATAATTTTGCATTGGTATTTGTTTCTTATTTAGTGAACTACCAGCTCTGAGTCTCTAAATACTTTTATCTGCTTGACATTATTTTTAGTGCAAATTGTAGTCATAAGATTAGAGCTTTATACTCAACCCTATTATTTGTATAGGGAAACTGTAATCTATAGGTAGCTAAGAAATTCTTACCTTGAGGATCAAAGAGCTCAATTCCCACACTTGATCCTTGCTTAGATTTAGCTCCATCAAAATGCATTGTCTATAGCTGAATTGAACCTTCAGGTTCTAGGTTTTGCATTGAACTATGAGTGGTAAAAGTATAAATTCCCAATGAGGGATAATCATAATTTACCTCTTTGTTCTTGATGTTGTATTTAGTGATGGGATATTTCATTTTGAGATCTCTATCAATTTTGATCTAATTTTCAACTCCTATTCATGGTAACTAGATGTGTGAGAAGTCTATGGAAATATACCCATTAAACATTTTGAACCAATCTCGACTAATAAATAATCTGCAGCCTTCTAGTGTGTCCACTACTAGGATATTGACACTCATCTGGACTCTTGGTTCTGATGATACTTGAATGTGTACATTATTTAGCTCTCCCACTATTGGTACTACCATTTTATTTAGCTAAGTGATTGATCTCTTTAAAGTGTTGGGAGTAGGACCAAGATTTTTAGATATATAAGTAGGCATAATAGATGCATATTCTCTAAAATCAACCAAATAGTTATGAATATTCTTATTAAATGATCTGATGTTTAGTAGGAATGGTGGTACTTTAAGATTAATTTTGTAGATGACATTGGTATCAACTACTTTCACTTCTCTTGCTTTGTCTGAAGTTGTTCTAGTTTTATTCATAGGGGTCTTTTTAGTGATAGACTTACATATCAGCTCCTTTTGTTCAATAATTTGGGCTAAATCATGAATCATGATATTTTCCTTGATTTTCTTCATATCTTTCATGATGTTGTATCCTCTAGATTTACCTGATTTCTCCTTGCTTGGCAGTGAATCATTCCCTTTTTGAGGAGGTGGATTGTTATCTACTTTGTGAATGGGTGGAATTATTGTTGTGTTTAGAGGAGTTGATATGGTCAAAGGTTACTTGTTCCTCAAGTTGTATGCACCTCTCTAAAACTACTAGAAATCATGAACTTCATATGTATTATCTTTTGGTTCATTGTCATCTTCTCCTAGGAAGGGAAATTAATGAGTCTAAAAGAACAAGGTTGTGCTAGAATATCCAAGGTCTTGGTGAGATTCTAGTAGATTATCCATCTGATCCTACCTAGTAACTTCCATCTTAAAGATCTCAAATGTTGTACAGAACTCAATGCAATTAAACTCACCGTGCTAAGGCATAATGCATATCATGTGCTAATTAGGGAGAGTTTTTTCAAGGATGTTGATTTTTGGGAGTCTACCAAATTGCTCCTTATTATTTATAGGCATGTTAAATGGCCTATTATATCTTTATAACCTAGTGTTTTGGTTACTCACCTAAGCATTGGTATTGCCCATGTTTCATTGCATATTCAAAAAATCATTACTTAATTTTTGACCCATCTTATGAATAGAATCTAATTTGGATTTTATGGAATCTACACCTTGTAGAATAGAGTTAGGAAGTGCAGTTGCATGTTGGTTTTATTGGTAACTATTTCCTATCACATGATTGCTCAAATAACCGAAATTTAGCTACATCATTTGTGTTAATGTAGGCAACATCTATCATTGATTCTGATTGCATGCTAGGATAGTCTATTTCACATGTGGTATCAGATTGAGCACTAGGATTCCATTAATGATAGTAGGTACCCCAGGTGTCTGTATATTGAGCTATCTATCGATATTAATGGATTATTTGAATGCTAATGCTAAATTATTAGCAATAAGTGTTTTTCTCAGGAACACAATGGTGATGCGATCTAAGGCATTTTTGTACATCTCTAGTGCTAATTATAGTTATGGTTTATACCCTAGGGTCAACCAATTGTACATCTTCTACCATCTTGCATTGAAATCAAGGATGGGTTCATTAGGTTCTCTCTTAATGCTGGTAAAGTATTGATATACGAATCCAAGATTGGTGACCTATCCAAACTATGCAAGAAAATCCATCTAACAATCCACCCAATTGGTGATGGAGTTTTTCATTAGATTTAAATGCCAATCACAAATAGCATCCATTAAATTAAAAGGGAATAACTGACATGCAACATCCTCATCCACTACATTCATTAATCTTAAAGCATCTTTAATAGATTTAATATGCTCTTTTGTGGTCTTTGGCCTTGAAGGAGAAAATGATGATGTATATTTTTTGGGGTTCTAGGGTAAATCATGTACATCCCCTAAAATGGCAATGGTAGATCAAACTAACTAGTGCTATTGTTGAACCATTAGTTGATTAACAAGAAGAGGGTTCATTATGGGTGAAGGGTGCCCTAGTGGAGGTGGATTATTTTGAACTGGAGTTGTTGGCATAGATCTAGGTCTCCTATGGCTTACTAAGAGTGATACTAATAAACCATCCTAGGAATTGTATCTGGTCACTCTCCTGGGTGACTCCAGTGTAACTCTATACAAGGACTAACCTACATTATTAGGAGGAAATTCAAGGCCCTCCTTCTAGCACTAGTGAGACCATTGATGTAGGTTTTATGCACATCATAAATGCAATGAGGTAGCCTCTAATGTTTTTAGATCTTAATGGAGGTAAACTCCACTCTAGGGCATGAGTTGTAGGTATGCGATCTTTAACAACCTATTGATGGAATAATGAGTAGGGTATGTAGGTTGCTAACAAGGTTTTTAGATGGAGGTGTGGATTTATAATAGAGTGAATTCCTGCGTGAGTTGGATAGATGGTTAGCCTCTAATCTAGAGTGGGTAGATATTAATAACAAAACATAAAAACAAGGTAAGATAGTGTAGAAAATAAATGTATGTGGGTCTCAAGAATTACTTTCCTAGTTGGTTTCTAGATATACCTATATTTTCTTAAAAGTAATGCCTGTTGCTAACATCAATTACACACATGAAAATAGACATAGATAGGAATTTTAAGGGAACAAAGATGTAGGAAGTCCACCAACCTCAGATAAAGGTTACTCTTATCAGGGTAGCTATTGCACACCCTTTAATCAAAATATTATGGCTCAAGCTAATGAATTATCTAAGGCAACTATGACACACTCAAAAAACTACACCAAAAAACATCAATACACATCCAAAAATATGATTCAATCTAACTTGATTATTTAAATCAATACATTCACCAATCTTTAATAGCTATTGCAAATATAAGATTAGCATATTAATCAAAGAAATCAATAATATATTCATATATTTAACACAATAAATATTATTGAAGCAAATAACCATAGAAATAATAATGAATAACACAATAGTAGAAAATACTCAAACACTTCGCTTGATAACCAAAATAGCTTGTTTCTCTGTATTTCAAAATTTTCTAAGAAAAATAAACTTGGGGTAAAATTATATTTATAGATCTTTGATAAGGGGTCACCTCATCCTCCAAGTCTATGCATGATTGTTACATGTGGTAGTTAGAATGTGTGATTCTAACTGTGGTCTAAAACCATTTAAGAAAAGCTTAAAAAATCTATAAATAGACAAATTGACTTTACAAAAGTATGCAACATATGCATGTAAGGGAAAATACAAAGTTAATTTTACAATGATTTTTCTATTTTATGAGGAGAATCTAAATATACATGCCATTGGGATTTATACATGCATAACGCTAAGGCTGTGTAGTTTGAAGTGCTGCATGGGCCTTAATAAGAGTGGAAGTCAAAGTAGAAGTTGAAGATGTAGAAACACTACCAAAAGCCTCATTATTTCTCACCTCATTATCCTGATAGACTTTGTGTGTTTCCTCATGCTATTGGTGAATTATGTCTAAGCTAAGCAATGAAGGTCGTTGGAGTCTCTTGGTTTTCCCGAGGAGTCTTGCATGTACATCTTTAGTGAGCTGGAACTTACTCTAAAAACTCTCCACTTCAATCACTTTCCTCCTAACTTTGCTTAAATCTACTTCTATTCTTTCCACTACCAAGCTTTGTATTCTTTGTTTGAATTTATTGGTGGCCTCCTAGACAATTCTATCAAAATTTATTCTACTAATCAATATGCTTATAGAATCTCTTGCTTTAGACAATTTTAGCTCATTCAAAATTTGGAGGAATTGGGCCTCATGTGCTTGGTACTGTAGAATTAAAGCCATAATTTCATTTAACCATTATTTTACCTCCTCATACTTGATGATAAATATATTTAGGGCATTAGATGCCTCGAATGTGGTCATTAAGTCAAGGTGGATATACAATGAGTTGCCCATGTAGACAACAAACATTTTAAGCCTAGCACTACCCTGAACCAAAGAGCCACAAAGTTGATTTGCTTGGTTCATGTGAGGTGCCATCTCAGCCTTCATGAATTCCATGGCTTCCAAGGAATTGTAAAATTTGGAATCAGCCTCTCGAACCTCAGCTTTGATACCTACAAGAGTATGTATTATGCTATATTATTCCTACTTGAAATTCCTCTACTTTTTCTAGCTCCCACTGAAATAACTTCATTCCTTCATAGATGGCCACCACTTCATCATTATGTGCTTGGGATAGGTATAAAAAAATATATTCACATACAGACTCCCCTAATTACCTATTCTACCTCTTAGTGAGGGAGAAAATCAGTTATCATTCTTTTAGGATAATGTTTGTACATTGGTCATCCTCAAATTTTCTCTTCTTTACTCTTTGGATTGAACCAATTGGGGGTTCAAACAAAGTGGACATAGAGGAGAGTTATGTGACCTTATAGCTTGACATTTTAATCCTCAAATCCATGACCCATGGTGGAATGTTGAGGGGTGTATCAACAATTATAACAATAATTTCTTTCTCAGCTTCCTCTTCATCTCTCTTTTGTTTCTTATTAGCCTTTGTCAAGACATCAAGAAAGGAAGGCCATATTATTTCTTATCAGTCCACTCCTCCAACTTGAGGGAGTGGGTGTAATATAACTAAGTGAGGCTTGGCCTTACTTCCCTTACTTTTTCTAGTTACTGTGGTTTCTTTTGTAGAAGTGGAAGTGGGGAGTGGAAGGGAGAGCTATGTAGACTGGACATGAAGTTGGGGGGTGGCTAGAGTGGTCTACACTTTCTGGGTTTGCTTATTTTTGTGAAGTATCATAGTAGAAGTACCAATAGGTATAGAAGGAATAACCATGGTAAATGATGTGGTAGTAAAGAAGGGATCAATGGTGGTTATGAAAATGGAAGGAATGGGCACAAAGGTGGAAGGAAACAAGGGGGTAGGTGCAGTAGAGGGAATGGGGAATTTCAAAAAAGAGATAGGTATCTGATCAATGATAGAAATTAAAGTTAAAGGGAAACTAGAGAAGGTCTATGTACCTTGAAGATGAAGCTCAATGGGGTCAACTTGAAGACTCATAGCTTTGGCTATCTCCAACTCAGCCTCTTCACCTAAATCATCTGTTATGTCTTTGATGATAACTTTATCTTCTCTTAATTTTTATGATTTTGGAGGTGGAATAGTCAAGCCTTGAGATGTATGCACTGTCGGGATACCTATAATAATCCTATGATTCCTGGTATAGACCAAAGGGGTCTTTTCTTGAATATAAGAGCCCTAGAAGATAGATATTATTGCTTGTGAAGTAGCTACCCCAATAAATGAAATATTAGGTACATGGGGGGTAGTTATAGGGACTTGACTGTGATGATATCAAGAATCTCTTACATCTTGTCCTCCTCTTCATCAAATTCCAAACTAATAGGATCTCATTTTTCTCTTCTTTATGCACTAGGTGTAGGGAGCCTAGGTTCTCTATTTATTGATTTTAATTTCAATTTTAATGCAATTCCTTGGGATGAGGAAGCTTCCTATTCTCCAAATTTCCCTCTCCAAAAATATTAATGTTTCCATCCCTTGAAGAGAGATCTTCAGTTGTCTAGTTCCCTAGTGGAAATACTAGGTTCAGTTTGGATCATTTTTAAATGATCTTCCAATAGCCTAGTTATTTGTCCTCATTTTAGTACTTCTTCATCTAAATTGGAATTCATAAAAATAAAATCATAATAATAAGGTTGGTGGAAATAAGGAATGTTAAAACCATGAATATGCCACTAGATTTTCCCATGAAGGTCCCAATCTCTGTGTGCCATTATGGGAAAGCCATATCGATTCCACTTTCATCCAACATCTCTAAGATGTTTCCTCATAGTATATGTCATTCTACTGATTTAAATTAATCTTCAAAATAATAATACATTTTTCTACCTGGCCAAATCCTCCTCGATGATGTTCCACAACTAGAAATCAATCTCTTACTTGGCCAACTTATCGGGTACATACCTTTGGAGACATAGAGGCTCAACCTTATTTCCCTATACCAGGTTGACTGTAAAGTCTGAATACAAGAAAAAATATCCTTTTCCACTCAAATTATTTATAAAATATTCTCCAAGATAAGGCATAAGTGATCCATTAATGGATTTCCACACTTATGGGTAAATGTCTTAACATATCCTAACTATACATTTGTGGTTAGTGTATATATGCATGAACTAGAAGTGGTCATAAATTCTATTTTTAACACAATTTATGGTTAGATCCCATAGATTTCCAAAGTATTTATAATAGGTTCCCATGACTACATGTACCAAATATTACATCATATAAAAATGTCCCATGATGGTGGGACATTTATCTTTATGTAGAATTTGCTCTCTCAATCTCATACTGATGACTTGCCCCAGGGCATAGGCAACATTATGTGATATCATAATGTACACTAATGGCACCAAATATAAATTTACATAATGGATGCTAAGCATACCATATAATATATTAAGTAAATCTATACCTATATGTATTCCCATCTTGAATTTGTTAATTGGAATCACTCCCTTTGGCTTTGTCTCTTGTTAGGTGATGGACTAGTCTTAGAGTAGCCATGAGGAGAGCACCTTTGGGATTTAGGTTTCTACTTTGAATTTCACCCAAGTGTGGTTATGGTAATAGATGTATGGTATGCTAAGAGATAGATACCTTTGAAAATCACTTTTAGAGATGCACACGACCATAGTGTCTCTATGAGAATGTAACAAGTAAGCATCTTATGATATTTTTAAAAAAAAGAACAAATCCCTAAGGAGGTCTATACATGGAATAACTTTTGGTTTGGTCACAAAAAATGCAATATTTGGAATTTTTAGGCTAGAAGTTCCTAAATGAACAACCTTTTTGCTAGTACTATTTCTTCATCTAATGAAAACATATCGATTGAATCAATAACATCCCAGAGTTGTGAGTAATTATGATACTTATCTTAAAATATCTCTGCATCAAAGATAGTGTTTTTGAACTATGTAGAATCTTTGATTAAGAATTTAGATGGGGTATTTGTTCCTCAAAATGTCTTAGATAAGGAAGCCATAGTTGTGTGTTCTAGACTACTACAATTTTCTTCGATATGCTACGTACTACATAATCAATTTGGCTCTTAGCTTAGTTTTTGTTATACTCACAAGTTGAATTAGGGCTCTTAGTCATTGCTAGAAATGATGATTCTTTGATTTCAAGTTAACTTAGATGTAAATGATATCTTCAATGGCTATGTATCATCTATATAGGATCTTATATTAAATACCAGTTTATGCAATATAAATATGGAACATTCACTTTTCAAATTTGTTAGTTTGGGTTGGCAAGGGGACTTTAACATTTGTCAAATAGGAAATATTTTATCTTTACTTGGATAAGTATGCCATAATTTTAATAGTGTTCTATATAATAAATCACTTAAAAGTATAATGTCAAAAAAGTGCATTCTGGTCAATGTTCATGGATAATTCCCTTAGGGGAATTATTTCAGACAAAGTGTCCATAACAACTGTTCAAAAGGAGTCTTTTCATTGGGCATAAGTCCTAAAATAATTATTTCAAAGGGTTAATTCATGGATAAAGTGTATTTTTAAACTCCCTAAAGGGTACTCTTGGTTCGAAGGGTCTACTTCGTAGGGCATTTTGTCCATGATAAAAGTCCCAAAGGGTCTACTTCACAGATACCAAAGGGCACTTCTAAAATTCCTAAATGGTACTCTTGTATGTCTATGGGTCACTTCAAAGGTTCTAAATGGTAGCTTTAGAGGGATGAAGGGCACCTTTGATTTTTGAAGGGAACTTCTATATGGTTAAGGGTAACTTCAAAGGTCTTGAAGGGTACTTCACAAAACTTGAAGGGTATGTGCCTTTAACTTGAAGGGTTCAGTTAAGGAAGTCCAAAGGGAAAGTGCCCATTCAGAGGAATTATTTCAAGGATTTTAAATTGAAAAAAATATCTGAAACAAATTTTTTGAAGGAAATGCTATGGGGTAAAGGTGTGGGACAAAAATATTGAAGGACATGTCCATGAAAAGGTTCATTCATGAAGATTGAAGGGCACTTTTTGTGAGGCCAATGGTCAAAAGAAATATCCTAAAGGATAAGGTCCCATAGGGTAGAGGGTTCAAAAAAGTTTCAAATGGTAGGCAACACAAAACTTGAAGGTATGTGCCCTAAAAGAAGTGGTTAAAAGGGGTTAAATGGTTAATTCAAAAATGTTGAAGAGCTATTTAGAAGGGTTTTGAAGGGTAGGTAAAAGGAAATCGAAGGGTTTATTTCAAGTTAAAAGCTTGACCAAAGGGTCTACTTTGTTAAGGATGAAGGGTAGGTTGGTAAGGCAAAAAGGGCATTTCAAAAGCTCTGAAGGTAAATTTAAAAATTTCAAAGGGTACGTTGGTAATAGTTTGAAGGGTCTAGTTTATAGATCATTTATCCATGATAAAAGTCCCAAAGGATCTACTTCATAGAGGCTAAAGGGCACTTCTAAAATTCTTGAAGGGTACTCTCGTATAGGTAAGGGTCATTCTAAAATTTATAAATGATAAGTTAGATAGGTCCAAATGGATAATCCATTGGGCAATTAGTTTTAGGTAAAGTGTATGTAGTTCAAAATTCTTTAAGGCCAAAAGTCTGTAGGCTGAATTCTATCGAGAGAATTATTTTTAAAAAAAGCTCACAAAAATTTCTTTGACAAAATAAGGCTTCTTAAAAGAATAAGCCTGAAAGAGAATAAGACCAAAAATTTCCTAAAACATAACATCCAAAACATAAGTTTGCATGAAGGTTGACATAATTAACCTGGAGACTATGAGCCTAAAGAATTTACTTGCAATACACAAGTTAGTCTTGTAAACACAATAAATATGATGCCAATATCATCCCTCTATAAAAGTGAAATATCCTAGGTTTCCCAAACTTTGCATAAACATATGAAAGATCATATTTAAAAAAAAAAAGTGGGTCCCCATTTTCTTGTGGAAAAAAGGGGGCTGTTGGGTACAACAAAGCTAACCCATCTTTTACAAATTCTCCAACCAGGGATTAGTCATAGATGTGCACCTCAAAAAGGCAAAGGGGGAGAAGAATAAATTGATGGAAAAGGTATACATCATGAGTAATGTCAAGCACTCAAAAATTATGATGTAAGTCAATACCTCGAGTGCCTAAATAAAAACCCAAGAGTAGGACCTAGAAGAACTCTTTTGTGCTTTACGAATAAAGGCCTATGATCATAGAGTAATCCTAATGAAGGGGCGATGAAGGCAAAAGAAAGTATAGAAGCCTTTAGGAGGGAGTTAGAAAATATGGACATGATCACACTTAGTTTCACCTTCATGGAGATTGAGAGTGCCATTAAGTAACTTAAGCTCACCATCAAGGGCTTTGAGAACTTTAGTATAGATCTAAAGGAGAACACGTTAGAGTTCTATACACCTAAGGCATTAAAAGACTAATATAAGGATAGAATAGGAATTTTTTATGGGGTGATGTTAGGCCCCAAATCCATCTAAGTTTAGGATCTACACCAACACAATATGCACTTGGGTGTGAGGCAATCACTTGGTATGATTATTGTTTTATCATCTTGTGGCACCAGCTAGCAAGCAACTAACCAACTCCCTACTGACTCAAGCATCATCAAGAAGTGGTAACATGGGAAAATAATGGCATGATAGAAGTAGGGTATTGGATCTGGTGGAATGATTGCATCTAGTGCTAGCTCAGCCTTGGCATGCTCCTTTCACCATGGCACTAAGATACTCCTAAGTGATATAAACCCAAGCTTAATCTAGTTAGTGGAGGGAGGTAATTTGGAATAAAAAAGCTCTATAGGATTATTTTTGAATGTTATATTCAAAATTTAGCTTAAGTTTTAGCATAGACGTCCATGGGGCTCCTCATTGTAGTGCCCAAGTTGCCTATGAGCCTCTAGGTTTTTGGTAGCTTTAATATGAACATTTAATTAGTTTCTATTGATATGTATTATGTATTTGAACTTTGTTTAATGATGAATGGTGTTACATCTAATGAGTGTTAGCCTAGTTTACATGGCTATGGTTATAGACATAGAATGAGAATGGTCTATGTAATGTTTACAATAGTTGCAATCCATAGCTTTATATTATGAATATTGAGTTTCAATAGGCTTTTGACCTAGTTTGTTCATGGAATTTTGGTAGTGTATGATGATGTTAGCACTCTATATATATGTTCTAAGTATAGGAATGACCTTGCACCTCATGATTATACTTATGAAAAAGTGAAAGTCTAAGCCTAAGTCCTTCATCTAAGTACTCAATTGAACCTTCTAAGTGCTTGAATGATGCTAAGCCAAGGAAACTAAAGGCTTGTGTCCATGAAGCTATAAAATCATACCATATAGGCTTACACCCAATAAACAGTCAGATTCCCCCTAGAATGGCTTATGCCAATGAACTTACCATCACTGTTGAAATAACCAAAGTCCATGGAAGATAGTGTTGTGTCATGGCACAATTAGCCTAATGCAAGCCCCAATCCTTTCTCTAATGTGCTTCAAGTGAGTACATAAGGCTCATGCCTTATTTGAAGTGATGCTAGTACAATCAAGTGACAAATGTTGAGCATTATGGGATTAGTATAGGTTTATACCTAGTTGTAATGAGTCTAGATTTGACTCGAATAGATAGATAAGTCCTGATAGAGCCAATGACTTAACACCAAATTTTCTATAATAAAAACAAACATAATTGAGTTGGTTGATATGGTATTTTCTAAAGAGATTTTAAATGTCAGGGAATATATTGATTTGATATATTTGATGTGGTCTATAGATTAAAAGTACGAGAAAAATAGTGGGGATGCAAATTGTATCAAGTTGTTATATGTAGTTGTAAAGGAAAATAAATAATATATAAGGTAATAAATAGTGTAAAATTATTTTATATAATTATGGATTTAAATATAGAATATTGTATCAATTTATTCGATGCAGTATACAAACATAGGATATTATATTGAGCTGGTTGATGCAGTCTACAATCACAAGTAACTATACCGATGTTGGCCAATGTAGTTACTACATAAAACATATAACTATATCAATGTAGGTTGATGTAGTCTACAATAATAAATAAAATAACAAGCAGTAACTTTAAACACTAATTATTTTTAATTACTATTTTTCCAAAGAGTAGATCAAGTAGATGTACTTAATGACTTGACCAATTTGTATGATCTCATATTTATTGGTTCATACATTTGATAGTGTTGGATTAATGTTTCAAAACACTAACTATGGAGGAAGTATCCTACCCATAGGCCAAAAAACTTGGTATCAAAGGTAACTTAAGAGTAACTTCTTAGCACTTAGAACTAACAACTAACCAGTGCACTACATAATCAAATAGCTAGATGGATTCCTAAAGCTCAATAACAAAGGAATCCTAGACATTTGTAATAGACCAAGAGGCATGTGGAAACTAAATATGTACTATGGAAATGAGTATTAGGTTAAACCCATTATCCCAAGATGTATGAAAATAATAGGCAAGGATTGTAAATAGATCACTGCAAAGCCTTTCATGATAGTATCTAAGTAGTTTTAAACTTTTTGGAACATAATGTTTAGGTAAAACTAAGATAATATAAAATAAATTTTGAAAATAAATATCAAAAACCAGTTTGTAACATTTAATAAATTAAAATAAACATTTAGTCAACTTAAAATGAAATGTGTGATTATTTTTAGAAAATAGAAGTTAATTTAACTTGTTTATTCTTGAAAAATGAAACAAACAACACTATATTGGGTGTTAGCCAATGTAGTTGCACACATAGTATGCATCGACTAGATCAATACACTCTATGTAAAGTAAAATTTCAAATAGAGATGGATTACTGGATTAAGTAGTCTAATTCAATTTATTGGAAATAATTATATTTTAGAGCTAAATTAAATAGTTTGGCATGGTTTATCATAAATAATGACATATATAAATAAATCAAATATTTTGATGTTGTTTAATAAAAAATAAATGCACTATAAAACTAATTCAACCAAATCAACATTGTTTGTTAAAAATAATAATTATACAAAAATAAAAATGTAGTTACATAACTACATTTGTCACATCAAAAATATTGAATAGAAAGGTGGTTATAAATAAATAAATTGACTAGGTCTATATAGTTGGCTAGAAAAAATAAAAAAACAAGTCTACAAATAAGACTGTCACATTGGGCGAAATAATTCACTAGGAAATATACAGAGATTAAACTATATCACATTATTCATTATAGTTTCCTATAGGTAAAAATTATGATTGAGCTATATCAAGTTATTTGATATAGTTTGATTATATCAAAATAAAATAATAACCGAATCAAACTATTTGATACAATTCACTACAGAATTGAAAGCAATGGTTTGCTTCACATTGGCTTGACTAGAATGTATGCAATGAGATAGGATTGACCTAAAACAATCATATCTAAAGACATGAACTTAGATAAATTAAATCAAATATATCCCATTGATAATTAATGAAATTATGATGTAACTAATGGATCTAGAAAACCTAACAAGAGGAGCACTTACAACATAATGTCAAGAGAAAGGATTCAAAAACCTCTAGGAAATCAACATAATGCAATAGACCTAACTAGAATATAATTTGAAAGTATTAAAATATTTAATAAATAAATATAAGTAAGGATATGTTATAAACATATTTAAAATTGGTAAGGATCCATGCTAGGCAAATATGGGCCCAGGCTACCTAAAGTGTATAAATAACAATGTTGAATAATCATATGGCCACACTAAGTTTAAGTGTAGAGATAATTCAAACAAGGAGACATAACTTCAGTAACCAAGCAATTATACAACTTCTATCCATCAAAAGGAAAGAGTTAGGATTATAAAATACTTACCTTGAATAGGCCCTATCGAGTCTCACTCCCTCCCTTGGCCAATGGTGATTTGCAAGATATTATCATGGTTGTAAGGATATCAATGGATAAATCAAGCTCTAAGATAAAAGAATGACTCCTATTAAATCCATGATTCCACAAGACAAGCTTTTCCCTTTAAGATAAGATCTAAGCAATAACTCCTACTAAATGTATACTTAGGTTAGAAGTGCAGGTATTATCAATAGGAAATGAATGCTCCTCTCTATTTGATTAAAATGGTGGCTTATATATATAATGAGGAGTGACCTTAATCCCTTTCAAATATTTAGTTGATAATATCATCTAGCTTGATTTAGTCCTGAATAGGTAAACTAACCTCAATTAAGTCAACTAAATTGAATAAGTTAAAAAGTGTGCATGAGAATATTTTAAAATGCATCAACCTAATTGGTGTAGTTGGGATGGGGAAGATAGTTGTTATAACTACATTGAACTGGCCGACACAGTTTGAAAACATAGGTCTTCACATAGTTATAAAATAATGGATATGAGGAGATAATTTAAGCAATCAAATATAGGGAAGCTAGAATAGATATGAGGATAATAGATAACCAACAATGTCTCTCACAAAACACCATCAGTCTGCCCATACCTTTATTGATGCACCCTTTAAGGCATGCACTTAGAGAGATTGAAACTTGATAGGTGTAGACACTATTTTTGAATTAAACATCACCTTAGTCTTGTAGATTTGGAAAATACATATCATGGATGCACTTTCAACATATAGACCTTTCCCACTACCACAAGGCTCACATTCACTATATCTTTATGCTTAATTAATTATATCTTAGTCCAACCAATGTTATTTTGATGACTCAGACCTTATATCTTTCCTATAATGTTATAACCTTATTTATCTTCCATCTCTACAAGTTTTGGAGTTGCACCTATTTTTCAATTGCTCAAACACTTATGTCTTAGTTAGACACCTGAATTAATGCAAGTTTATTTTCCTAACACAAGTGTCCATTTCCCTAAATTCATCTAATTTTTAAATGACACATATTCATATGGTTATTATAAGTGATTTAATATGCGATATTATCCAAATGGATTGGTATAAATATAATATCAACCCTCATTCATTCAAAACCTAGAAAATAACCTTGAAAAGACCTAAAGAGACCAAGGTAAAGTACCAAAAACATTATATCGAGTACTTAAGTAATAAAATATTTTCTATTTTATCCTATTTCAATGTTAGTTATAAGGACAATACATATACAGGTTTGAATAACTAAAGGAACATCCCAAGGGCTATATTTACCAAGTTAAAAGCTAGGTCACAGTTGTACTTACTTATCACACATTCCATGATTCACACATAAGACAAAACATAAGGGAGAATTACATAATTCTGAGGCCCTCTTTAGAGTATTTTCTATGTAGGTAGTGATCATTGACAAAATGGGTTATTGGGTAGCTTGACACTATGTGCCCATTTACCCATTTTCCCATAGTCAATACAAAGATGAACTAGGGTTTTGCTATTTGACAAGGAGTAACAGCCCATGACCCAGATATGAATGGACCAAAGTGAAAGTGACACAAAAAATAGAAGCATTCAAGTTATCTCATCTATTTTTAATAGATATTCGATATTGGACACTTGCATTTGAGTCAAACTAAAGCATAAATGTAACCATCCTAGGTCGATGCAAGTGTTTATGACTATAGAGGTATAATTTTTAAAATCAAGCAAATATTCCAAAATCTAGATCCAATACACTTTATACCTATTCTAGATCCAAATATGTATTTGCATCAAAACTAGCTAAGCATATTGTTTTCATTTTATTTCAATATCTAGCATAATTTTAATCTCTATCTTTAGCATATCATCATAATAAATTTAGTATATGTTTTATCTAAGTTTCATAAATAATTGGCCTAATTTAGAGATAGTCTACTATCCTTGTGCCCTAGGCTATCTCTACCCATTTATCCTTATCTATCCACACATCTAGATTCTAGGGTTAAACAATAGGTTATTACAAGAGATAAAGTGTCAATGAATGATAAAGTTTAAAAATACTATGTATACACTCCTCACTATGTCATATAGCACATTCTACATCAAAGTGTGGATGGTCCCATCTACCATCATCAACCAATATGCATCAAATATAGTATCACATTATATAAATAAATTAGCAATAAAATTTAAAGACTATTAACTAACACTAAATGCAAATAATCATGCTTAGATATTGCAATCACAACAACTACATCAAGAAGGCCATACACATCAATTAGTTATGAAACATGATAAGGTGTTATTTGTGTTATATACTATGGTGCAAGTGGTTTTCCTAATTAATCTCCACCTCCTCCACCACATCCATCCCCTCCACCCTATACAAGGGAACAACACCAAGATCACCCAATATGATTGGAAATAATACATCCCATTGAGAAATTGTCCACCATTATGTAGAGGCTAATGTGTATCCTATGTCATCACCTTCTACCAATGGAACTATAAGATACCCCTCCCTTAGTAATAAAGGATTTTATTATACACTCGTAGGCTCTTATCTTGACCTTGTTCTAATAGCATCTCTATGGCTCTTGCCCATGAGTAGGGCATTACAGGCGAATCCTAAATTAGCCCAAACTATTGAGTAACCTAATCGTACTAAAATTTCTCATAAACACCAAAGAATTAATCTTTTATTCATACATTAACTCACATATGATGTAGCTCTGTACATTTTCTAGCCACCTCATATATCTGATATATGGCCATCACTAAATCATCATTGGTGTCAATATATCTAAAATCACTATGTATTCCATAGTGATCAACCCCCTCCACCATGGTAACACCTATATACACACAATAATTTTATCTTTATGTAGTCATATAAAATGTGAAAATTGGTATCTTGAGTGTGGTTTGTGACACCCAAATTGTTGGTCCTTCTTGCATGCTCTCATGACCCTTCTAGACACCTTTTTGCCTATAACCGACCATCTATAGACTTCTAAGACCTGATTCTAGTTCAGCCAAGTTACATTTCCTATGATAATTACATCCCCCTAGGTTCCATACATATAGGAAAATAGTGCCTAACTTGGACTATAACACCAGACCCTAGGGTGTTTATTTTTGACACTCTTATCTAGTTACATTTTTATCTTCAATGGTCACTTCCTTCTGATTCCTATCCTTCTTCTTGTCAACCTAATGTGAATATATTTGACCCATGACCAATAGATCTCTATAAAAGCCCATTCAAATTTTATTTAGAAGGGGTTGGAAAATATCACAAAGTAAACAAGAATACAAGTAAGACTACTAAGTCATATTTACCTATTCTCTACATACATCCATCTAATACAACCATAAACTTATTCAAAACCCTCACACCAGTCCCTAGCCACCTCAAGCACACCTAGTTTAGCATTTTGCATCTTCATATACACTATTGCACAAAGGAGATCAAGTGGGAGAACTACATATGTATGGATCCCTCTTCAGAGTATTGTATGTAGGCAACATGCCCACATAAGGGGTGTGGATATATGTTTAGTGCATCTTACGCACACTAACCCCCCTCTTTCTCAAAGTTTGTTAAAGCATAATGGAGTCTAGGGTTTGAAGACTAAATCAAATCTATAGGGAGTTATACAGACATAAAACATCTAAAATTTCATAGGCAGGCTCACATAGAGACAACAAACAAAACTCAAAAAGCTCAGGCTTCTAGGACAATAGTGGCAAAAGAATACTATAGTACCCGACTAGGGTGTCTTATTTCAATGCTCCTATCTTTTCACAAAATGAAAGCTAGATATTGATTTACGACACTATCTTAGTCCTATACATCAAATTCTAGACCCTATCTCAACTATCTCAATCCAGTTTAAGCAAAGTTACATTTCTCCTCACTTATTACTATTTTTAGAAAGGTTAAAATTATAATTAAATTATAAAAATTAGTAGCTTAATTATTTTAATATTATCTATTAATTTAATTAACTCAGACCCTTAACTAAATTAAGAATAAGACTAATATTCCTAAAACTATTAAATCATTTGGTGAACTTGACTTACTTTGTTTGCACATAAAAACCCTAGGGTTAATAATTTGTTGATTTTTACAATTTTTTTTAATTTTTTACTAGCATATTTAAATCAGAAACTCATTTTAATTTTTAAAATTCCATAGTAATTTATTATTATTTTTTTAACAAATCCCTTTAATAGTTGCATATACTAGGTCCCTTTAAATCAAGAATTTTCCAATAATTTTATTATTTTTTACCTGCATATTTAAATCATAAATTCACATTAAATTTTAAAATTCCTTAGTAATTTTAAAATAAATCATTTTTCAAAACCCTAATTGTATATACTAGGTCCCATTGCTTTTGAGGTATCACCTTACATGTTTGTGAGCTTTGTATCCTTTTTATGAATTTTCTAATTTTTTATTTTTATGACTTAACATTTCCTATATTAAGTAATTTCCTTCCATATCACTTTGCTTATTAAAAATTATTTCAAAAAAATCAATCCATTTTCAATTTGTTTTCTTACGTTAACAATGGCCAAATATACCAGTTTTGACAAAACTGATAAGATGAAACTTCAAGAACTTTTAACTAAATATCATGATATGAAACATAGCATGCTTAAAATAATACAATAAAAACAAAAAGTGAACACTAGGAAATCTTCTCAAATCACAGAGAAACCAATTATAAAATGACATTACGGGGGCAATATGTCTCAACAACCCTATATAACAGTCCAACTTTTATTTGAGGTACCACCATTTATGACTCATACATATTTGTCTCTTGGTGTGGAAACCCTTATGCAAGAGATATATTATCTTCAATCTAAGGTGTTACATCTTGAACAAGGTGCCTTTAGACCTATACAGGCTTTGGATTTTTTTACTCTACTGAATACACCATTGACACATCATATTGATTTGACACGCTTGCCATAAGGTCTTAATATACCCAAGCTCATTCTATATGATGGAAAGGGTGATATAGAGACACATTTGAGAGATTTTCACACAACATGATTGGAATATGTACCAAATGAATAGCTAATAACCAAGTTATTTTCATAGAGTCTAAAGGATTATGTTTTACAATGGTTCTATAGTCTACTGAATTAGTTGATCAATGCATTCAATCATTTAGCTAACATGTTCCTAGCTCATTTTATCATTAACATAAGTGAAAAGGTTTCTTATGCCCAAGTGACAACAAAAACAAAGGTCAAATGAGCATCTCATAGATTATGTTCTTTGATACAATACTATCTTGGCTAAGATGACTATCCTCATGGATGATCAAGAATTACAATATATCTTCAAATAGAGTCTTCTACCAACTTTTCATGATTCAATAATGTTCAAAAGGTTCTCTTCCTTCACTGAGCTATGTCATACACTAAAGAAAAGGGAAGTCAAACTAATTTCTATGGGCAAACTCAAGTACATGAGCATATCAAAAATAACAAATAAGAGTAACAATAAAGTCCCATATATATTAAAGGTTAATGATAACAAGAGTTAAAATCAATGTATAATCAATGCATCTTTAGAGCCCCCTCAATGAGTGGTTTTATCAGTACCTCTTTGATGAGCTTTTACCAATCTATCAGTATCTCTGACTAGAGTCTTATAGTAGTTATTAGAATGTAATATCATATCTCTCCCTTCTATTTAAGAAGTTGATCCAATAAAGCCTCTTACACGGGGATATGATCAGAATGCATTTTTTGATTTTTACAGGGCACCAAGTCACACAATGAATATATGCATTAGTTTTTAACACAAGATACAAGACTTAATAGATGAAAACATTATTGATCTTAGCACTCTAATTGAGCCTCTTCAGGTAAATCAAACATAGGATAAATATTTGAAAATATTTTTAGATCATTTCCCACAACATTCTAAATAAGAGACAGGTGATACATTAGGTGTTCACCATGCATATCATGCACATCCTCCATCAGCTACATATAGGGCACCTTTAGTTTAGTTCTACCTTTTGAGGAACATGATTGGTATATATAATTCTAGAGTTCTAGATAGACCTTCAATCTCCTTATTAGAATAGGAGATAGTTGAGGATGATTCAAATTATCATGCACTCTTTATCAAAGCTTACATTCATAATCATCCTATTCATAATATTCTCATAGACAATGGGTCCAATGTGAACATGTGCACTATGACATTACTAAAACATTTGGGATATTTATATTAGGATATAACCCTAATGGACATATTTATCAATGGATTTAGTAGGCACATACAAAGTTCATTGGGTGATATTTTACTTCCTCTACATGTTAGTCCGACACATGTGACTCCACCATTTACTATTATTCCTAGTGCAGGATTTTTTGATATGTTACTTGGTTGCCATGTATTCAAAATTTTTGAGAAGTACCTTATACAATTCACATATGCTTGAAATTCATTCACACTAATCAATTTTTTATAGTTGGTGAAGTTTCATATGAGTTACCACTCCCCACTTCAAATCCATCTACTACTTTACAGTCACTAGTTTTAGTTCCATCACTAGTTTCAGTTCTTATTCTAGTTCAAATTTAGACATGGTCGAGGCCTCCATCACCAAAACATATAGTTCATACACTTCCACAATAGCCTCTTTTATATAAAGCACAATTTCAAAATTCTAGATAGCTTTCAGCTACAATGTTCACACCTAGGGTAGTATCATTGAGGTCTCATACCTCTACACATAGAGCACATGTTCAAATAGATTCTTCTACCACCAGATGGGTCTCTATGATCCCTAAAGTTGCATTCATTTCTTACAGTTACAAGGGGACCCCACCATTGGTTTCTACTTTAGATATTTTAGAGAATTTATAGTATACATAACTTTCAAAGTTACAATCTTATCCATTCCATCATGCTTTATGATCACGCATGATCCCTCTCATTGATACAAGACACCATGATAGGGAGTCTCCCATGAGACTCATTAGTTAGCATCATCTCTCCTCAACCTTACTTGTACATAGTTTTTTTATGATTTATTTTGCATAGCTTATATATCAAAAAATCCCAAAAACATTCAAATATGTTAAAATATTAAAAATAATATAACATTTCAAAATACAAAAACATTCAAATAATTCAAAAACACAAAAAAAATTCAATTATATGCATTATCCATGCTTTACATTTTTACTACCATGCTAGACTTATATTAACTATTCTATGATATTATTTTTTGATCTATCTACATTACCATGCTTCATATGATCTTCTTTGAGTGTGTGTAGTGACATCTAGATCCTTGATTGCTTCACTCTACCCATTGAGGGGGAATCCTACTTCTACAGTCAAGACACACCAATATATTTACCCACTTAGGGCATATTATACATGACTACACCATCCAGGTTATGCCATTCCTATACCACACACTCTAGTTATCATGTTGATGTACATTATTTACTAGCTTATATAGATTACTCTATCAATATTCCACTAGTATATAGAACTTGTGTATTTCTTAGCATATACCTATTCTTGTAATACATATATTGCATACTTTCACTTCTTGCTTTGATTAGTTAGATGAGATTGTGTTTCTAGAATTTACATGTTTTCCTTTCTTGCTTTACGTAGCTAGATGTGATTGCATTTCTTAGTTCTTATTTTGTCTCTTATATGTACATTAGGATATTTGCCAATGTCCTTTGCTTCTATTATTATGTGTGCCTTAATACATTTGCCAATGTCCTTGGCTATACTCTTCTATGTGATTATGGCTTTCATGCCAACCATGCTTGTTTCCAATTATATGTGTATGTGGCATTTGAACATGCATTGAATATTTGCTTTCTGCTTTGAGTGACATGCTCCCATGTCCCTTGTTTTCTTATCCCCTTGGTCACTCTTGTATGCTTATTACTTCTTGCCTTACATGATTTTTTATTATTTACTTCTTAATTGTTTACAATGCCATGATCTACATCATGCGTTATCTTGCTTTTTTGGATGCCATGATGGACATCATGCATTATCTTACTTTCTTGGATGCCATGATGAACATCATGATCCATCCCTCCTTGATAACTAATAACTAACCAGACTTCTAGTTCTAATTCATTATATTTCACATATTATTACATTGTTATATCTATCTAGGCATACCCCTATTGATCTAACAATCTCCATTATAAACCATGCTATATCTTGAGATATCTTATCAATTATCATTGTTATAAAATGTATGTTCATATCATAACACAATTGTATGGATCTTTCATATCATAACACACTTTTAGGGATCTTTCTTATGAGGATAGTCATTGCAGGTTATTCATTCCTACCCTTAAAAGAGGGATCAATAAACAAGGGTTTTATCATAGAGATCGAATCTCCTACCAATTGAAAAATAAGCTTTCAGAACACCCAAAACAATATCTAGACTTCAAACTAGGTAGAATAGACTAGGCAAATAGTGAAAATTATAGAATAGTCTTCAGAATCATCAAAAGACAAGAGCTCCAAGATTGGACTACATCACTGGATAGGATGGTGTCTAATTTTGGCATTCCTATCCAAACAACAAAAAACTAGATTTTTCAAAAATAGATAGAAAAGTAAGTACAATTATAGTTTTATTAGAAATAGTTTAGTTTAGAATAAGTAGTTTTAGTATAGATTTTATCATAGAATCTAGATATATGGGGCATCATGTATAACATGATGGTGCTCAATTCCAATTTTAAATTAGTAAATTGGTATAACTTCCAAATTAAAATCCATGTTTCAAACACTAGTGATTGGGGGTAATGTGCATGACATATTTGACTTCTTTTCTTTTCAAGTTCAGTACATTACCCAAGTATTCTCAGTAGTTGCATGCCTTATTCCATCTTTAGATGGTTGACAACATCTCTAAGTGGCTTCCACATAAGCATATTGCCTAGTTTCAGAGTGGCTTTCATATAAGCCTACTCTACACCTTTTTTGAGCATCCAAGAGTGGTCTAGTTTCTAGCACACATTTGGCTATCCATGCCACATTGTCAAAGTATAGAGTATTTATGGGCTTCAAGAACCATCTCATATGACACATATTCATACTAGTATTAGTTCATAGCTTCACTTCATGGGGCAATGATGAAGCTATAGGACTAGCTAGCCTTTGTATTCTTGAGCCACCTACTTAGAGGGATTGGACACAAAGTCCAAACATTGATTAACACATGCATGACCACATAGATTTACTTAATGGGTGATGATGGAGCCAAAGGTCCATCCTTTGAATTCATGAGATACTCTTGGGGAATTGAGAACTCATATTTGTTCATGATATTACTCTTGGTACAACACATACCCAACATTACTCAACATCATTCAACATCACTCAACATCACAATAGGTTTTGTATTAGTCTGTATACCCAATGAGGTGTATTCATTCCTTTCTCTTCCTCTCTCTCTTACCTAGCTTTATGCATTATTATTTTATATATAGCATACCTAGTAAGAACTAATATATTCTTTGTTTTCTCTTTTATATTTACACTCCATAGCATGCTCTCTCTATGTACACCCAACATCACACAACTTCATGGACTTCACCCTTACAGGTAAGTTCAAATATGCTTTCTTTTTTTTCTTTATCCTAGTATTTCACTTTATTGCATCATTAGAATAAAGGCGGGGGGGGGGGGGGGGGGGGGTGGGAATGTAGTCATATAAAATGTGAAAATTGGCAGCTTGAGTGTAACTTGTGACACCCAACTTGTATGTCCTTCTTGCATGTTCTCATGACCCTTCTAGACACTTTTTTACTTATAACTAACCATATGTAGACTTTCAAGACCTGATTCTAGCTTAGATAAGTTGTATTTCCTATGAAAATTCCATCCCCCTAGGTCCCATACCTATATGACAATAGTGCCCAAATTGGACTATAGCGTCAGACCCTAGGGTGTCCATTTTTGATGCTCCTATCCAATTACATTTTTAGCTCCAATGATCACTTCTTTCTGGTTCTTATCCTTCTTATTTTTAGCCTAATGTGAATACATTCAACCCATGACCAATATATATCTATAAAATCCCATTCAAAGTTCATTTAGAAGGGGTTGGAAAATATCATAAAGCAAGCAAGATTACTCAAGAATATTTCCCTATTCTCTACATACAAACTTCCAATATAGCCACAAGCTTATTCAAAACCCTCACACTAGTCCCTAACCACCTCAAACATACCTAGTTTAGCATTTTGCATCTTCATATACACTATTTCATAAATCACATCAGGTTGAAAACTACATATGGCTTGATCTCTCTTCAAAGTATTGGTATGTAGGCAACGTGCCCACACAAGGGATGTGGATATATGTTTAGTGTATATTACACACACTAACCCCCCCTCTTTCTTGAAGTTTTTTGAAGAATAATGGAGTCTAGGGTTTGAATATTAAATGAGATTTATAAGGAGTTCCACATACATCCATCATTTGAAATTTCACAGGCAGACTCACACAGAGACAATGGACAAAATCCAAAAAGCTCAAGCTTCCAAGACAATAGAGGAAGAAGAGGACTATAGCATGGGAACCTAGGGTGTCCTATTTTGGTGCTCTTATCCTTTCATAAAATAAAATCCAAATCCTAATTTGTGACACTATCCCAATCCTATATAATAAATTTTAGACCCTGTCTTAGTCTAGTTTAAGTTAAGTTACATTTCTCCTCACTTATTACTATTTTTAGAAAGGTTTAAATTACAATTAAATTATACATATTAGTAGCTTAATTATTCTAATATTATTTATTGATATAACTTGTAGACACCTAAATCTAGCCATCAATAACCTCCAATCAAGTTTTTGACAAATTTCCACCCAAAATGCACAATTTGGCCTAAAAACACTAAAACATGCTAAATGATGTAAAACTAACATATTCAGGTGCTGATTTTGGCTAGGGTATCCCTAAATATGGTAATGCAATTTATGTTCTAGCTAACTTTGATCAGATCATTTTGAGTCAAAATGCTATTTTTGCACTTGGGTGCTTTGGATTGCTCTTTCCTATCAAATATTCTACACAAGATGTGTACCTTTGTTATTTATTTTTGATAACATCCTAAATGGGATAATGGATCCAACGCATTTGACATCACTTTCCAATTCCAATCTAGTCAAATTTTGGACCAATAACAAGGCATTCTGATCAAATTGAGTAATTTGCGCACAAAGTGCTTAATCATGCTTAAGAGCTAATTAATCCAAATCAAGGCATAATAAAAAATTCTATGGAAACTTGTTGAATACTTGTTTTTATAAATTAATATTAAATATCTTCATCATCAGGTGACCTCATTTCTTGGGAAGACATCCCTAGCCCATAAATGCCATAAATATCAGGATTCATGCCTCCCATGCCTCATCAAAGCCCTCCATACCTCTTAATTTCTCCTCTATCCCAAATATTTATGAGCCTATTTATGGATTTTAATTACATAATTGGATTAATCCTTAGCCACACATCTCAATCTTGGGATGTATGGTTCATGTTGACTCTAGACATTCTCAAAAATTTATAAATAGATAGGCCATGAACATCATTTCTAAGCTATTTTGGTGCAAAGTTATAATGTAAAAATATCTTCAAAGATCCATTGAAATTAGTGTTACCATGCAAAATTGATTCCAATCCAAGCCAAGCCATAAGCCAAAGGTGCCAAAGAGATATGGAGGTAGCCAAACTTCCATTGCCTAGGACTTCATGAGCACAAGCCGAGTAAGCTACCACTACAAAGTCATTTGGAGCATCCAAGGAAGGTGAAAGAATTATTGTGTTTTCATTCCTTATTTTTTAGTTGTGTTTGTCATTTATTTTTATTAAAAATCTCTCCCTAGTGTCTAGGTCTAGAGATGTTATGCTATTAGTGTGTTTATTTCATTTTGTTTTCATTTTGGAACTAACACCATTCTATCCATCCTCTCTTGAGTCAAATTCCTAAATTACATAATGGTACACCTAGTGGGACTAGACACCTCTCACACCTGAAGAAGATCATTTTGCAACTCTAAAATATTTATTTGGACTCTTAAAACTTTTGCAAATTGATTTTCTAACTTTATTTTGCCATTTTTTATTGTCTCGGTTTTACATAGTAACTGGCGTCGGCAAGTAAGATAGACCTCGGTTACATGGCTTAACTAACATCAATTAGCAAAACTGACATTGGTTAGATTTTAGTTATCTAAGGTAACCTTCATCGGTTGTATATAACTGACATCGGTCACTATGTTTTTCCAAAAACATAGACTCGAGAGTTATTTTTTCAAAGTTCATTATTTCAAACCAAAAAGAGCTTCAAAGATAAAGGATATGTTAACATTTTTTCTATAGGACCAAGCATGATATTTGCTCAAAACATGTTTAAATCACCTTTTCATGCTTAAAAATCAATTAGGAACCTTTTTTTGGGTGTTTAACAAAGAATTTAGATGTTTTTGGTGAATGTTTTCAAAGTTTACAACTAAGACCAAGGGGTCAAATGAACACGACCAAATCTTTTATTTTGGGCTTAAAATTGAACACACTTGCCAATTTTTTTTTGCAATAGTTGTTTAGATTAGATTTTGCCATTTGTCCCCTATAGAGAACCCTTGGAATCAAAAGTGCCATTCTTATTTGCAAGTATCCTAGTCCAAGGCTTAGAAAGAATGTCATCTAAAGAACTCCTCAAAAACTTGTCAAAGTTTGGGTGGCCTTGAAAATGACCCTAAAGTCTTTATACTTTCATGTTTTCTTTATTTTTATGCAAACGTGGCTTGTGAGGGGGACTTCATCACCTCCCACAAGTTCTTTATAGAAGCTTTGACCTTGGGTTTTGTCTCTTGACATTGACTTCATTTAGCTCCTTTGGAGTTGCACATGGGATGTAGTGGTACTTTGGACATCACACTACATTGAGCATATAGTAGGATGTAGTGGTTGTAAAAAGGACTAGACCTTTTTACAACAAGCCAAGTGATATAAACCCAAAATTCATGCTTTTATTTTATATTATTTGGTGTGAAAGTCATTGTGTAATTGATTCCCTTAGATCATTCATAAACTTTTTAGATTTTAGACAAATCCCTACTTACCATAGAAGTATTGTTGGTGCAAGGTGCACCTCAAGGTCCATGTTGTAGTACTATCATTTGAGAGAATAGGGGTGTAAAAACCCTACTATATAATGCACATTTACTTTTGGATTAACTCTTAAAATCCTCTCAAATGATGTATATTGATGGATTCTAACAATACCAAGCAACTTTGTTAGTTTAGGATGTAAGAGCGGTTAATTAGTTGGTCTTCTCATAGATTAAAGTCTTGTTTGGAGTCAAAACTTGGTATAAAAAAACAATCCAAACTGAACACATAGTCCAAATTTTCCTTTGAACAAAGAGGCGTTATGTTGTCCATGTGAGATCATCAATTTTCCTTGTTCAAATTTCATCAAAAGATTGAAGAGTAATATCATCCACTTTGGCACAGTTATGCTGCCCAATTGAGTCTGGACCTTTACCAAAGTTGTTTATGTTCTTCACTTATAATATAAATTCAAAATCACACCTTTATAAGTTTATAGGGTTGATGTGTTAAGTAGGTTCACCATTTGCACTAAACTTGAGGGAACTTAGGTTTAATTTCCAATTTGGGTTGAAGGCCATTTAAAGACTCATAATCATTATCATCATTTGATATACTTAAGCCATTTTTTGCTAAACACTTGCACTTTGAGTCTATGCACCACAACATTTTGAATCAATAAAAGTAATGTTATGCTATCAAAATTATAGGAAAACATCTTTACCTTAGAGAGTTTTTAAAATAAACCTTTTTGTTACACCTTTTGGGTGGTATGGCATTATTATGCTACCCAAGAAATTTCAAATATTATTTCATAGACCCTCTTGCATAGAGTTCCAAATTTGTTCCTACATTTTTCAGACCAATCCAAGTGTACTTTTGTGATATTTTGTCTAAAATAGTTATACTATTCACTTTTGTCTAGCTTGTTTATGAAAAGAACCAATTTTTATACCATTTTTTGTGAGAAAATAAATTATTGCTAAAGTGCCTTTTGTTTCATACCTTATACCTAGTTGATCAAGTTCATGTCCAAGAATCTAATGACTAGTGTTTTTTAGAAGTGTTTCAAATCTGTTAGATTAAAACTTTCATCTATTTCAAAGTCTAGCTTTTGACGTCATTTGGCCAAGAGGAGCTTAGATTTTGATGTCATGTTTTGACAAAAGACCTAGAAACTTTTAAATTCCTAAATCACATAATGGCACACTTTGACCTTATTTGAAACACTTCAACCTTATAGTTTGGAATTTTGATTTTTAGGACCATTTACTTGCTTATCTTTATGTGAACAGTGAAATGTTAGACACTTCACACTAGCTTGTTTGCTCACAAATATTTGCATAAACCTTTTGATCCTTTTGACAAATCTAGACCAAGTTAGAACATCATCTATTTTAGACATTGTCCTTTTTTAGAGTTTGAAGAAATTTTTGACCTTTTATCACAAAATCATTGACTATGGATCCCAACATGTATTCCTACAATCATAATGGACTCATGTACAATCTGAGGATTAGTAATGTAGTTGCATAGGAATAAATGGTGCAAGACCCCTATTTGGATAATATTTCTTATGAGATGGATTCTTATCCCTCTTATAATACTCAATCAGGGGCACAAAGCCAAGATCCATTGGCTAACTATATAGTTAACATGCCACCTTATTCAGAATAAGACCAAGAACAAACCACACAATACCTAGCTACAATACCTATAGTGGATGAGCTAGTACTTCAATAGTCATATTATACTAATATGGATTCCACGTATGATCCATTTTTGTTTGAGTGACATTTTTTAGAGAATAAAGACTAGATTTTGGTTAGAGGCATAGAGGTAGGGGCCAAGTTTCTAGCAGATTTCCCCTATGAAAATTTACCAAGTTTAGTAAGAGTGACCCATAATATCATTTACAATCAATAGGCTTCTTCTAGTAATCCTATGGCTCTAGTCTAAACAATTTACCAAGATCCTAATATATCTAATCAAGGAGAAAACATCATGAAAAACCACTTTAACCAAATATAGATAGCATATCAAATATATATGAATCTAGCATGTGATTTCAATCAGATGAACATGGTAAGTAAGCCTCTCATTGACCTAGTTCCTTCAACAGGAGTGTTGATAGAGTTAATTGGACAAGAGAATTTGAATTTTGACCCATTCATACAAATTGCTTTGATAGATAACTTGATGCATATGCCCATTATTGAAGAAGTGTCTTTGGCCTATTTACAAAATAGTGAGCCAAACACAGTAGATAATGTGCAAGAAATGTCCAATCCTAATCAAAGTGGTACTAATGCACAAACAACTAGCCAACAACATGTGCTTATAGTTAATCCTATGAGTGGGTCATCATACTAGTGAATAGGAGTTTCTACACCCAAACCTCAACCAACTACTTCTTTAATTATATAACCTATGGGATTAGGTAATCAAACAATGGGTAATGTCATCCCTCAACAAAAAAATGTGATGAACCATACCGCTCCTCAATAGGTAATGAGTAGTATTCCAAAACAACAGGCACAATCTAGTATTTCAATGCAACAAAGGACAAACACATTGATACCTCAATCAGGGTCAACAAATGTTCCACCTCACCAAGTAATGATGAACATACCTATTTAGTCACAGACCAATAGGCCAATCCAAAACCAAGCAATGACTAGTCAATGGCATGAAAATATGGGTCAACAACAAATGCCAAATCTACAACCTACTTTCACTTCCTCACAAGGATTCATGCAACAAGGAGGTCCCCATATTTCTCAGGTACCTACCAAATAACCATTGGTTCAAAATGTGCCACAAATATATAGATAAGGTCTTGATCCATAAGTTCCCACTCAACAACAAGTTTGATTAGTTGATAGCATGTCCCTTTTCAACCACAATAAACATAGTATGGTTATATCCCTCCATCCAAACCATAAAATCCTCTAAATCAAACCTTTATTACCAATCCAAATTAGAATATCATACAACCAAGTATGAAATTTCAAGTACATCCTAATCCATGTACGCATATTCTTTATCTATTCCCAAACCAAACCAATGTACCCAAATAGGTATCTCCATCATACCCTAGATAAAGTGTTCCACTTGTGACGTCCCAACCATCTATCCAAACCCAAATTTTTCCTCAAACCAATATTCCTTCCAATTTCCTATCCCAAGAATTGTAACAGATGAAGGATGAAATTGCTGCCATTCAAGCTAGTAAACAAACTAAAAAGTTCAAATTAAATGATGTATGTTCCTATCCATTAAACATGGAGTATTTATAGATACCATTTCCTCTAGGATACAAACCACCAAAATTCAATAAATACAAAGGGAAAGGTGACCCTAAGGCTTATTTGACCAAATCCTTTGTCGCATGTCAACCAGTGGTATATAGTGACGTATACCATTTGATATTGTTTCCAAGGATCTTAGCTAGACAAGCCTTGGAGTGGTTTTTTGAAGTTGCCCAAAAATTTAGTAATGGATTTTGATGATCTTTATGATAAGTTTGTGCAATAATTTTCCTATAATCTTGAGCATGAGATTTCATTAATGGACTTAACACAAGCAAAGAAAAAATCTAGTGAGTTTTTCCAGTTATCTATAGTAATGAAGAGCCCTTGAAAGGCATTTCACCCATATTTTATTAGATAAACAATTAACCACTGTGTTTACTAAAAATCTGCATAGTGAGATAGCTTATCATTTGGAACTACAATGTGCACATACTTTCAAGGAAATTATAGACAAAGGCTTATTGATTGAGTGGGTGCTCATCAATAAAAGAGTTTTCAAGCTTAATTAAACTAATAAAAATCAAGGTACCAATTAGGGAAATGACCAACATCCCATTCATTGCAAGCATCACAACTGGCATAGGCTAATAACCAAGAAATACCAAAGCAATTTAACCACAATAGGAATGTCATGAGAAATAGAATAATTGAATCCCATCATGTCCAAATGGTGAAAACATCATCTTCACCACCTTTTCAACTTACTCCTACCTAGCAACCTTTCCAAACAATACTACAAATCCAAAAACTAAGCCCTGCATAATAAATATAGTAGCCATTACCATTACAAACCCCTCTTCCTAGGAGAACCATACCTACACATCATGTATTTATTGACCTAGGAGAACCTATTGAGTTTGTATTTCATAAGATTATTTTCACTAATCTAATTAGTTGGCCTATACCAAAGCATTATCCACAAGGTATTCCTTATCCTTATTGATACCATGAAAATAAATTGTATGACTATCATCGAGTCAATGGACATAATCTATGAAGATGTGTCTAAATCAAGCATTTAATTGAGAATATGTTGGAGAATGGGGAGATAAAATTGGATAATGTTGCTTCCACTTCCAATCAAAATCTTTGGATTTATCAAAACCCCTTTCTCTAAAACAATAATTACTAGCAGCAAAATAATCAACAATAACAATAATAATGACCAGTGTAATAGCAAAATCAATAGTATCAAAATCAAAGGCTGAACCAATAGAATCAACAAAATTAATAACAAAATCCATAATTATAGAATAATAGACAAAACCAAGGTCAAAATGGTAACAACCAAGGGTTGTAGGTCATATTATATGGGGTAGCATTAATACCATCTCCATTAATCCTAGACCAACCACTAATCAACCTAAACCATTAATAAACAATAAAATTTAGCCAAATTACATGGATAATCCTTCTTTGACCTAGGAATGCATACAGGCAAACTAGTAAACTAGGACTTCCCCTTTTGGACCTTATATCGACAATTCATTCTTTCCATGTGACCACATGCAAGTGCACCAATAATTGAGACTTGTCTAGTCTGGTCCCACACCATTTCCAACATCAATTAGCAATAATAGTCTAGTATTTAATCTTGATTACATAATCATAGCTTAGAGGTCAAAGATTACTATCCCAAGCACACAACCATCTACCACTTTGTCTATCATCTAACCAACTGTTCATACTTAGAATAAACAATTCACTACTGACCAAGATAAGAAATTTGATATTGTGGAACAATTGTAGAAGACACCAACACAATTTCTATTTTATATTTTCTATGAATGTCAACAATACACAAGAACATTTTGAATGAGTTTTTGACCCAATCCACTATTGCTAGTGACATATCCCTTGATAAATTTCAAGCTTTGGTTGGGCACCTAGCTCCAACCCAACAAGTCACATTCAACCAAAGAGATATGTCTTCCCTTGGTCCATTCTATACTAATACCTTATACATCAAGGTTTATATAAGATGGCATAAAATAAAATGTGTCCTTATAGATACTGGATTTGGCCTCAACATAGTGTCTCTAAAGCTCATCAAGATTCTTGGGTACACAATGGTAGATCTCCATCCAAAAACAATAACTATCAAAGCCTATGATAATCATGAAAGAGATTCACAAGGCACCATTAGTTTTCTAGTTATCATTGGGCCTTTGACCCATGATACACTTTGCCATGTGCTTGATCTTGATCTGTCATACAATGTGCTTCTAGGTAGGCCTTGGTTACATATGATTCATGAAACCCCATCAACATTGCACCAATGTATCAAGTTTTCCCACTCAGGGATGGAAGTAAATATTCTAGGATATTTACATTCATATGAACACTACAAGTATCTTGAGGTTGAATTTTAAAGCTATAATTATTAGTATGGCATGAATCCAAGTTCCAATTAGGATAAAAGAAAAGCTATACTTATTGATCCCTCACCAGATAATTGCATAGATCCTAATACCTTAGATTCCCTTTCACACATGCCACCTCCTAAATATTCTAATCATTTCACCATTTCAAATAATGGATCAAGAGATTATGTGACCCATGATACATTTCATATTGCCAATCTTCCTTAGAATCTAAAAACCTTTGGGTGACCTAAAGTCATCCCACATATGCATTGGCAACAAAAGAACAAAGATAAGAGATGTGTCACATTTATACCAACATCTAGCCTTAGACCTAACCCTCTTAAAGGGGATGAATCATGGTTATACAATGATAACAAAGTTTATTGTTATAAAAATACAAAGTATCCTATTCCCAATAGGATCATGAAGTGTCACAATTATGAAGGAAGAGGCCTAAGACTGAATTATCAAGGAACCATCAAGCCAATTTCCATGATTAAATATGAAATACCTTATGGACTTGGATTTAAACTTCCTGGGGGTAACCCCATATATCTTATTCACACTCCATCACTAATGACTAGTGATGATGATGCCAACAATGAAGCAGAGTCTGATCATAGCCTCACCTTTGATAACCTAGATGAAACCAACATATTTGATACTGATTCCATTTATACCCTTACCTTGGCCATTCATCACCAGCCTTTGCCATTATATTATCCCCAACTGATAGATTAGGACCAACAAGAATCTAGTCTACCAATTGATGAGTTCCAGAATGATGATGCACTATATGATTTTTTAGGCCTTAGAGATAATGTTTTGTTGGGAGATCACAAATCAAGATTCTCAATCACATTGGATCCTATAGCATATTTTGGATAGTGAGTAAACACCCTTAGCCAAAAATAAATAATTAAAACATTGAGGTCCTAAAGTGAAAACCTATTTGAGGTGCTTTTTGACCAGGGCAAAAGTAAAGATAAAGGCTAGTTTAGTGGTGAAAACCTATTTTAGGTGCCATTAGATGGGGATGTTCATTATTATTTGAATATAGACTAGGAAACCACCAATGATGAACTTGTCTATGGATTCAAGTTCAACTTTGAGAAACAACAAGTATTTGATCAAATTCTCCAAGAATTTCTAATTTTTTTTGTTACATGGTTAGATCTCCCATTAGGGGACTTAGATTCATCATGCCTAGGAGAAGTTGAAGAGTAAGTCCTAATGGAGGATCCTGATGTAATTCAACATTTCAAGTCACTGCCTACTATCCTAGAAGATGATTCGACCCTTCTAGTCAAAGATACAATAGAGGAAAATATTGGGACTCCATCAGATCTAAAATGGATAAAATTAGGAGCATCCCTCACTGAGGAGGAATGTGACATATTTACAGCTCTATTTAGAGAATTTGTAGATATCTTTGCATGGGCCTATTCTGACATGCTAGGTTTAGACCCCACCTTGGTTCTACACCACCTTGTGGTTAATCTTGACACCAAATTAGTAAAGCAAAAGCTACGTAAGATATATCCTTACATTGATATATTGGTAAAGAAAGAGTTATAAAAAATCTTAGACGTAGGATGCATCTGATCCATTAACTACTCAGAATGGATCTCTAATGTGATACCTATTAGTAAAAAGCCTAAAGGGATCATAATATGTACTATTTTTAAGACATCAAGAAAGCTTGTCTTAAAGATAATTTTCCCTTGCCTAATATTGACATGATCATCGACGCCATGATAGGTTATGAAATTCTTTCACTCATGGATGCCTTTTCAAGATACAACCAAATTAGAATACCACTAGAAGACCAACATAAAACATCATTCACCACTCTATGGGGAAAATTTTGTTATTTGGTAATGCCACTTAGCCTTAAGAATGATGTATCTACATATCAAAGGGCCATGACTATCATATTCCATGATATGATGCATGATATTGTTGAAGACTATGTCGATGACATATTAGAAAAATCCAAAACTAGAGCCGACCATCCAACAGTGCTACATAATATATTTGAAAGATTATAGGAGTACAAAGTTAGACTCAATCTAAATAAATGTTTGTTTGGTGTAAATTTTGGCAAAATACTTGGATTCATCATGTCTTGTAGAGGTATTTAATTCAATATAGCTAAATTCCATGTTATAATCGAGATGCCACCACCAACCAATTTGAAGCAACTCCATAGTTTGTACTGTAAGATCTAGTCAATCCATTGCTTCATCTCTTAGTTAATAGACAAGTGTCATCCATTTACACACCTTTTAAAGAATGGAGCTGCATTTCACTAGGATGGTCACTAGTAAATAACTTTTTAATAACTCAAAGACTATTTTATTAATCCACAAGTTCTATTACCTTCTATGTCAGGCAAGCCATTCTTGGTATACCTATCAACTACTGACCATGTTCTAGGGGCACTCTTAGCTCAATATGATGACAATGGAAAAGATAATGTTATGTACTACCTAAGTTGTACCTTGGTTACATATAAACATAACTATATACCTATTGAAAAAACTTGTCTGCCCATGGTTTTTATAGCATAAAAACTGCACCATTATATGTTGAATAATAGGACTATGGTCATTTTAAAAGTAGACCCGCTCAAGTATCTACTATCTAAAATAGTTTTTAAAGGTAGAATGGCTAAATGGATCATGCTTATCCATGATTTTGGCATATATTATGTCAATTAGAAAGCAATTAAGGGACAAGTTCTTGTAGATCAACTTGTTGAAGCACCTCTCACAGACACACAACCACTCACATTTTAATTTTTTGATGAATCCATAATGACCATCAATGACACACCCCTTGAGGAGTAGCCCTGAAAGATATATTTTGATGGTTCATTTACTACACATAGATCAGGGCCAGGCCTATTGTTTATTACACCACAGGGGGATCTAATCCTTAAATCATTCAGAATTAACTTTCCTTGCACAAACAACCTAGCCAAGTATGAATCACTTGTTACAGGACTTAGACAAGAAATACATTGGAATATATCTCATCTCCAATTTTATGGTGATTCTTAGTTAATCATCAATTAGTTCAAAAATCATTTTTAGACCAAAGATGACAAGTTGGTTCCATATAAAGCCATGGTTGACACTCTTAAACAACAAACTGTCAACATTCAGTTTGAGCTCATACCAAGGGATAGTAATAGAACTATAGATGCCATGGTTATTATTAGTTATCTAATTTGAAAAATAGATAAATCTAAAGAATATCAATTCTTTGTTAAGAATTTGTCAACAACAGTTCATGAACCTTCAATTTTTACCATGATTTGTGATATTGTTGGTCTTAATTCTATCTAGTACTTAGACCTTTACAACTACCTTCATGACCAAGTTCTACCACCTAAACTATCTCAAAAACAAACCAAAGCCTTTATTAATCATTCCACTCATTATAATTTACTTGGATCTACCTTTTATCATCAAAGTTTATATAGAACTCTGCTTTGTTGTTTAGCTTCGATAGAGTCTACACTGGCGTTAAGATAAGTTCATGAAGGAGTATGTGGAGCTCATTATAGTGGGGTAGTCCTATACAAAAATATCTTACGTACTATTTATTATTTTCCCATAATGGATGCATATGCCACTACATATATAAAAAAGTGTGACAAATGTCAACGGTATGCTAATCTGATTCATGCCCCCAAAAAAACTTTGAAACCAATGTTGACAACATGGCCATTTTCTACATGGGGACTTGACCTCATTGGCAAGATCAACCCCACTTCATCTAATGGCCATAAAAATATCCTTACCACCATAAAATATTTTATTAAGTGGGTTAAAGCTATACCCCTCACTTATGTGACAGGAAAGCAAATTTCCAAATTCATTTTTAGCTATCTCATTTGCCACTATAGTATCCCCTTTGACATTATATCTGATAATGAAAGATCACTAAAAAAAATGTAAGTTAGATATGTACTAAGTATAACATCACAAAAAAAAATTATATAGCATATTACCCTCAAGTTAATGGCCAAGCTGAGGCATCCAACAAAACCCTTATCAATATTCTCAAAAAGATTGTAAATGATGTTGGTCGTGATTGGCACCCCCAGATATTCCATACCCTATGGGCATACTATACCAATCATCATACCCAAATATAAGCCACTAAATACTCAATTTTTTATGGTACTAAATCCATCCTTCCCATTGAGGTCAAATTGATCCAGGCAATAATTCAGGTGACAATTTGGGTGACGGTTCCACCCTAATTGCTGATGAAACTTCTGGGAGCCATAGCTTTTGCACCATAGCTCTAATTGACTCACCGTTTGAACCATTGGAAAGATAAGAATGTGGTGAGATGGCATGGATATTTTATAGATGAAGTATGACCCCTAAAAAACCAATAGAATTACCCCAAATTTCAATTTTAGTAGTGCAGTCTAAAAATAGTAAGTTTTTAAAAATAGTAATTCTTCAAATTTTGTATTATTTTAAATCATGAAAGTCAAACCAATTCATCTCCCTTGATATTGGTGACCTTCCACATCCTCCACCTAATTTCAAAATATGTATAAATTAAGATGTAACTTGAAATGGAAATTAGACATCTCTTCCCAAAGATAAGCATATAGTTGTATTGTGATCTTGAGTAATAAAATATCTCTTCTCAAATAATTCATTATTAATGTGTTATTTTTTTGTTCTTGAAATATTTTTCAACCAAAAATTTTGAGTTTTGGATCAAAAAATGCCTTCACTATGCATCTCTTTCAAGCATGTCATGGATGATCATAACTATTAATTAGCCCGCCTGCAAGAGTTAAACATACTTGATGAGAAATACATAGCCATGCTCAACAATCTTCAAGCATATTAGAATTGAATCAAAGGCCACTATAATTGGCATGTTAAGTATAGAACATTTGAACTTGGTGATCTTGTTCTTATATAAAACCAAAAGAATACCATGAATGAGAAGAAGCATAAAGGGAAATTCAAACCAAATTTGATAGGGCCTTTCATCATTACTATAGATTATGGATCAAGAGCATATAGGCTTTCCACACCAAATAGAGATGAACTTCCTAAGTTGATGAATAGTATTCATCTCAAGTGATACTATGCTTGAGTGCTAAGGTGTATTATCTATAAGGACCATTTTGGTTATGCCATTTTATCACTATTCTTCTTTGTACAAATACCATCCTTATCCATCCTCTTTTCCATATCCACTTTCCACTTCCAACCTATCAACCCATTGTGTTCTAAATCTTAGCCCATTTGACCTTGGTTTTTGGCCATTTGTTATGTAGCATTAAGGTATCTAATTAGTTTCATTAGTTGGTTTAAGTACTTTAAACAGAGATTATATTTTGGGATAGTGTGGCAAAAGTTTCAGTACTTACATCCTTCATTTTTTATTCCTTTCTTACCATTGGTCTTGTTACTAATTATAACTATCTTTGAAAAAATTAGTACCATTGATCTATGTTGTTGTGTCCTAGTTATAACCACCTATGGGAAAACTAGGGGCAACATTAAGCCTTGATGTAACAAGTTACCACTTATTATGTCATATTATGCCTTTTTACCAACTATGCCTATTTTTTTTGAGTTGGCTACTACACTATTCAAATTCCTCCGCTATAAGGGTGAAAATACAATGACTTGAGCTCCTACCCTGGGACTATGTAAGTAGCACTCAATACTTGTTGAGGTCAGCTCAGTCACCCTTTTCTCTCATTCACTTGTCATTTTCCAAGACCATTCTTATTTTTTTATCACATCCATTCTATTTATTTTCCTTAGTTATCATATTCTTCCCATTCCCTAGGAGAACTACATTTAGCTTGAAGTTTTTTAGTGGATATTATATCCATGGAACTATGTAGGCAACATCCACTTGCCTAGTGCATATGGAGACAACTCGACCACCCCCTTTCTTTTATTTTATTCCCCGATTTTAAGTTGTCACCTATTTTCTAGGGGAAATATTCATATGGTTTCTAATACATTGTTTGTTTGTTTATACTTATTTTATTTGTTTGTTTGTTTGTTTGTTTGCTTTTAACACTGTTACCTTAATTCAATTTATGTGTGTTCATTGGGGGATTATTTTTCCACACTTACACTTGAATCCATCCATATTAATATGTTTACATTTTCATCATGGTTTCTATAATTGGTGCATTGTTTTATTGAGTATTCGATTATGGGAGTCAATCCTTATGCATATTTCAGCCAAGTCCTCATGATGTTATACTATGATGCCTACCAACATGTGCTATAAAAAACTTCAGCTTCAAGAAGTCTATTAAATAATGGTAGCATCTCTTCAACATCAACATCCTGATTCCATCCTAATCATATACCAAATAGAGTAATTAACCATGAAAAAATTTCAACCTTTATTAGTTCAGATGAGCATCTCCCTACTAGTAGGTTGTTCTAATTCATCATTGCCCTCTGTGTTAAGTTATCATAATCCTCGAACAATTTTATCATGTTTTCCATAAATCAAGGTCCCATGAATATAACTGCCTATGGGCAAATCATTACACACTATCCCACCTGCATTTCCCAATGATTATAACCACCTTTGGGTAAATCATTATTTTGTCACCACTTTATTTTTTCTGCCTATATAAAGGCATGTTGTTCTCTTATTTGTCTTCCTAATTATGGCAACTCCATCTTCTTAATGATTATAACTTCCTTTGGGAAAATCATTGTGTTATCATACCACATTGCCACTATTAGGGTACGATGATTATAACCACCTTTGGGCAAACCATTATACATCATCCCACTTGCATTCTCAATGATTTTGACTAATTTTTCAATATCATTGTGTTTTTGCCCCATTATCTTTCTTTTCTTTGGTCCTCTCATTTTGATTCTTATCAAGGGACTATTTGCCAACCTACTTGTGACAATCGTTCCCTTGAGGGGGCATCATATAATTAGTTTATCATCATTACAGTTGTAGGCATACATGACCTTTTCATTCTTTGAGAAGATGTTTCTTTTCTTATAATTTTTAACATATTCCCAAAATAGGGGCAAACTGTAGACACCTAAATCTGGCCACCGATAACCTCCAATCAATTTTTTGACCAATTTCCATCCAAAATGTACAATTTATCCTAAAAACACTAAAACACACTAAATGATGTGAAACTAACATATTTCAGGTGTCAATTTTGGCTAGGGTATCCCTAAATGGGGTAATGTAATTTATGGGCCAACTAACTTTTATTAGATCATTCCGAGTCAAAATGCCAATTTTGCACCTAGGTGCTTTAGATTGCTCTTTCCTATCAAATCTTCTACACAAGATGCATACCTTTGTTATCTTCTATTGATAAAATCCTAAATGTGATAATGGATCCAATGCATCTGACATCACCTTTGAATTCCAATCCAGTCAAATTTTGGACCAGTAACAAGGCATTCTGATCAAATTGAGTAATTTGTGCACAAAGTGCTTAATCATGCTTACGAGCTAATTAACCCAAATCAAGACATAATAAAAAATTCCATGGAAACTTGTTGAATACTTGTTTTTAGAAATGAATATTGAACATCTACATCATTAGGTGACCTCATTTCTTGGGAAGACATCCCTAGGCCATAAATGCCACAAATGTCAAGATTCATGCCTCCCATGCCTCATCAAAGTCTCCATGCCTCTTAATTTCTACTCTATCCCAAATATTGATGAGACTATTTATGGATTTTAATTACATAATTGGATTAATCCTTAGCCACACATCTCAACCTTAGAATGGATGGTTCATGTTGATTTTAGACATTCTCAAAAATCTATAAATAAAGAGGCCATGAACATCATTTCTAAGCTATTTTGGTGCAAAGTTATAATGCACAAATATCTTCAAGTATCCATTTCAACTAGTGTTACCATGTCAAATTGATTCCAAGCCAAGCCAAAACAAAAGCCAAAGGTGTCAAGGAGAGATGGATGTATCCAAGCTTCCATTGCTAAGGAATTCATGAGAACAAGCCGAGCAAGCCACCACTACAAAGGCATTTGGAGCATCCAAGGAAGGTGAAGGAATTATTGTGTTTTCATTCCTTGATTTTTAGTTGTGTTTGTCATTTGTTTTTGTTGACAAGCTCTCCTTAGTGTGTTTATTTCATTTTTTTTCATTTTGGAACTAACACCATACTAACTATCCTCTCTTGAGTGAAATTCCTAGATCACATAACTAACTTAGACCCTTACCTAAATTATGAATAAAACTCCAATATTCCTAAAACTGTTAAATCACTTTATCATATAATGATGTTTTATCTCTTAAAATAACCTGTTGAGTCTCAATATCTATGAGTGCATGCCTTAAAAGGTAAAAATGGAAAAAGGGTTGGTAGACCTTTGGTGCTTCACAAGATTATTGGCCACTAGACCATTACGTAAAACAACTATAAGCTACATTTATCTAGTTCTCCAAGCTATAAAAACCCACTTATACACTCCCCTAAGTAATTCACCATCCAAAATAGAAATTACCTAAGAAAACACCCATTTTAATCATTTTTCATCCTACATCGACCCGATTGACCTTGTTTGGAATTTAGTGCATGTTATGAAACTTTGTTGACCCAAACTGACCTAGTTTGAGGCCCAACATCTTTATTCCCTATCGAACAAGATCGACTCAACTGACCTTGTGAGTTAAATTCCTATGAGGGTTTAAAGTCAATCATTGGCTATAAATACCCCCTTAATTTCATTTCTAAATTTACTTAAACTATCATTTAAAGGTTTCATTACTTAGGTTTTTGCCTTGGAGTAGTAGCCATTGTCTTGTGTAGGTTTTGGATGCATGGGAGAAATATTGTAGCCTATAGATGATCTATCCTTGTGATCCTTACAAGCCATAATAACTTCTTGTAAAACACCATTGGCTAAGGGAGATATTGAGGCATGATATATTCACTTTAACAAGGTAAGTATATTCTTAGACCTTCATATTTTGATAAGTATATGTATACCTAATGGATTGAAATATATCTCTCCTTGATTATATTACTTCTATATTGTCTTGAATAAAATTATCTTTGATGGTTTATTATCTTCCTCATTTTTGCCACAAGATTTGGTGAGAACTAAATTAGCTTGTATGTTTATTTACTATATTAGATTCTATGTTTGTTTAGTAGATTAACTAATTTACATTTATCACATTATAGGACCTAACTAGGGTTATTACATGATGACATTTGATTAGAGGCCTTGGAAACCTATCCTTTATCATTATGTAGTAAGATATATCTTAGTTAGGTTTAATGGATCCATAATTGGTCATGACCCTGATATAACCAAAGTATTGATAACTAGATTGTTAATTGATTACCTTATCCAATATTAGAAATTATTGAGTAGGATAAGTTGTAGATCTATCTTATTTCACTTGGATATATTTTGGTGAACCCAATGTGAATCTAACCCTTATAGATTTTTAATTTTCATTTATAGTGAATTGGATTGATCTTTTCAACCAAATTTAACACTCTATATAGGTTTTTAAACTTCATTAAGCTTATCAACCTAGTTTGGCTCTCTGTATGTAAGTTTTTTAACTTTGTCAAACATGTCGACCTAGTTTAAAACTTTGTGCACATGTTTTCAAAATTAATCAATCTTTTTAACCTAGTTAGCCTATATATGTGTAGGTTTTTCAAGTTTGTCAAACATGTTAACCTAGTTTATTTCTTTATGTGTAGGTCTTCCATCTTCGTTGAGCTTGTTGACCTAGTTCTAATTTTTGTGCACAAAGTTTTTAACTTCATCAATCCTATTGACTTAGTTTTGTCTTCTATGTGTAATATTTATAGTCTCAGATAACTTGATTGAATCAATTAATCTATTTTTTTTTCCTTTTATGCCTAATTGAATTGACCTGCTTGATTATGTTATCTTCTATATTTTATTTCTATCTACCTACATTGATCTAATTGACATAGATTTATTTTATATTATTTATTAGTTTTATTTAAACTTGATTGACTAGCCTAATTCTATTAAATAATACCATTTTTCACCTTTGTAGGTTTCAATGACTCACTTGGATGACCTAGTTAAAATAATAATTTAACTTCTTTTAAAAAAATTATTACATTGTCCTAGTCAACTTTGTCTTATCTTCCAAGTTCACTCTAACCAGCTCAGTATTTTCACCTTATCAAATTTATTCTCCCACCTTTTATTTAAAATTAAAATTTAGTGCTATTTTTATTAGTTTTTCATTTTTGCAAAATTATACCTACATAGTCAACTAGATCAACTAGTTTGATCTAGTTTTGTGTCTGTTTTCTACCTAGAAAACTAAGTTAACTTGTTTGAATATGTTTGTTCTAGCCTATTTGTTTAATATATGAGTTGATCAACTTGAATTTATTCTATTATATTTTCTCAACTTGATTAACCTATTTGATCTTGTTTTGTTTGTTTCACTTTCTAGTTCAAGTAAAGGAAACTAACCTACATTTGATAGTAATTAAAATCACTTTACTTTTCATTTGGCTACATATTTATTTATTTTCCAAAAAAATAAAACTTAACTTTTGAAATATTTATTTTCACTTTGTTTGGCTTTCCTTAGAAATTATGTACTGGTAGTTTTAAAACTACTTAGATACTATAATGAAAGGCTAGGTGATACTCTATTTACAGTCATTATCTATTATTTATAGATATCATGGCATGAGGAGCTTGTCCCAATACTCATAACCATAGTATAGGGTTAAAAACTATCTTTAGTTTTCATGTACCTAATAGTATTTTATAAATGGTTAGGATTTGGGATCTAGCCATCTATTTGATTGTGTGGTGCATTAGTTAGTGGTTAGAATCAAGAAGTTAATTCTATCTTAACCTTGAAATTGGGTTTAGTGGGTTACGGGAATGACACTTTCTCCATAGTTAACACTCTAAAATATTTGTTGAACACCATCCAATAGACAAGAAAGTATCTTTAAAAGATTACATTTTCAATCATAACCTTTAATACAACTTCCTAATCTTCTTTTTTAAACAATTAATTAACATCTAAATTATAATATTGTTGTTTGTTGTTTTCTATTCTATGTTGTATTGCAGACTATATTAGCTAATGTTGATACAAGTTTGGTGTTGTGTGTTTCAACTAGATTGACCAGTTTGACCTAATTATTTATGTGTTTAGTTTTATTTCTCTATATTTAGAACTAAATCATCTAAAGCTAAAGCATTTAAATCTTTCTAGATTATAGAACCAGATCAACCGGCTCAATCTAGTCTATAATAAACTATTCTATTTTCCTATTTTTCCAACCTAATCAACCAACTTGACTTAGTTTAGGCATATTTTTCATATTTTTTTTGTCTAATTGTCTAACTAGATCGACCAATTCAACCTAGTTTGTCACAAATTCTCTTCTACTATCATACCTATCTAACTAAATTAACCAACTTGACCTAGTATGTCACAAATTTTCTTGAGTTATCTTACTTGTCTAACTAATTTGACCAGCTTAACCTAGTCTGATTTTACATTTTTCTATCATATTATCCTGTCCAACTAGATAAACCAGCTTGATCTTATTTATTTTCATCTTTCTTTCTCCTAGTAAGTGTTTGAATCAATGTTTCATAATGAAACACTTTTTTTATGAAGCTGCACAATAAAATCAAACTAACATGATGATCTTTACTAATCCTCATAAGGTCCCTAAAACACATTTTCCATATCATGTTGTAAATAATATTGACCTTAGTAATATCCATGTTACTACTAGAACTATCGACTATGGGACTCCTCCCTATTGCACTACACTTAATATTTTATTTTCACAAATAGTAGAGGATGAATGTGACCTAAAATATATTATAGAAATTATTTTTATCATTAATGAAAACCCCAAACATCTAGGTAAGGATCTCACAATCATTTATAATCTCATGATGGGACCTTATATTAGAGAACCCTATTCACCTTCACCTATCTTTTCTATAGGATTTGTGGCAAGTCATCATATGACTTATATCACCCCCTTTTACTCTCTCATACCTCTGTATACTAATACACCATCATATTCAATGTCATATTCATCCTTCATGCCTACCATTTCTACAAACATGATAGGTATGACTTTTAGTGGCTCTATTCAAAATATGCACACCAATTCCCAATTCCACACAACTACTAGTAAATCTCATGCTACTAGTAAATCTCATGTTACTAGTTCATATCATGTTACTAGCACACATCAAACTATTAATGCCTCACATAATGCTAACACATCCCATGTGACTTCTACTAGTCAAAATACAATTAACATTAATCAATTATTATTGTAAACTTTAAATCAAATAGCTACCTTTCAAACTAATACTACCAACCAAATGATGAAATTCAAAACTAATTAATGCATTTTCAAAACCAAACACAACCTAGTTAATGGGTAATGAAAAATCCTAATGCCCCCTACCCTGCTTAGATATGAAAATGGTAACTATTAGCCAAATTGGCTACCCTTGGTCACTCTTTTCAAAAAATTTGCTTCTAAGCCTTCTTTAACTTTGTTGATATCCTTTAAAGGGTTTTGTGTTGGTATAGAGGTTTTATTTGTCATATGAGGGTCCTTTGTCAAGTGTCTTTGGTTATTTCAAGGTCTCTTACAAGGTCTAGTCAAAGAGAGAGTAAAAAACACCTAGTATTGTCATCAATCCCCTCTATTCGAGTCTTATGACATGTTTTTTAGAGAGATTAAGGTAGTTTTGGAAATTTTAAGGTAAAGGTAAAGAAGGATAAAATGCATTTTTCCAAGTCTAACATTTTTCCAAACTTTTAAGGTCAATGTGAGGTTTAGCAAAGATGATGTGTACCTACAAGTCATAGTTTCAAGTTATGAATAACAATCTCAAGTCAAAAATAATAATGATTACCCTTAAAAATAGATACAAATGCATGTCATGGGGAATTAAAGAAGAATAAAATGAATTTAAAGAAGTTAAAAGGATTAGGGTACTTTTATATAGCTCCACCAAGTCCAAATCAGGCTTGTTTGAGCTTGAAAAGATTAGATCAATTTAGAGAATGCATTAGATATTTCATCAAATTATTGGTAGATAGCTAAAGGTTAGTTTACAATACTTGTTTTATGTAGGATAATGAGAGTTTATATCAATGATTATATGGGAAGATAGTATCCCCTATGCCCTTTAAATCCATGATAAAATTTTAGGGTTTAATGCCCCCATCTTTATAACCATTGCTAACAATTTTAGCTATCATAAAACCCTCTAAAACCCTAAACCCTCAATTTTAGTCATCTTGAATCCTCTTGATAGATAATTTTTTCATGAGGAGGATTTTAATATCTCTTAATAGGTATAATTTTCCCTCTATGGTCATATTCAAGGCATCTCTTATGTAATGAACATCCACATGTTGAAGTTGTAGGTCTAGTTATTAAGGTTTCCATGTCTTCAACGGGATAGGATATAAATAGAGATCACTGATGAACTCTCACAACTTCTCCACATATCCCCAATTCTCTATAGATTCAATAAAGAACCTGTCAATTCCTATAGGGTCTAAAAATGCTCATAGGTATAGAATTTCTACTAGGATGTAGGTGTAAGCATGAAGAGTAATGACAAAGTTATGAGACTATGAGATATTTATAGCATGGGATTGATTTAAATAAGTTGTCAACATGGTATTTAGGCTTATAAAACTATAATTAAACATATTCAAGGCAAGTAAAAGGCCCAAAATAGAAATAAGTTTTTATAAGCACATATACCAAGTTGATTGTGCCAAATATATGGTCAAGAATGATATAATCTTAATAAACCCTACATATTTCTCCTTCAATAGGGTCCTAAGATAAGCTAAATAAATTATAAGTTTATCTCAAGATCATTGGAGGTCACCTAATACATATTATTCATCAATAATAGGCTTGTAATGAGGTCTAAACTTAGAAATATACACCTATATCCCATACATAAATCAAATGGGTAGAAAAAGGCATGTTTTTCATTAATGTGAGGTATAAATATTGGAATTGAAATTATTATAATGAGAAATTCATATTCTCATCTCCCCAGATCTCTCCAAGAAATTAACAATGTTGAAATGGCATAAAGGAGGATCCAAACATGCATAACAAGGTGGACTATACACCTATAGGCAAGATTGAGAATTTAGGAGTCAACATTAATATAGAAGTTTGAGTGTTGAGAAACCAATATTTAAAATGGTTTCGTATGGTTATAGATGATCTAAAATACCTTAAATAGAGCCTTGAATTGATTGGAAACCCAAACACTAACCTCTTATAAGGTATCAATTCAATGTGAAGGTATGACTTATAGTCTCCTTGACCTATTAGAACCTTTAGACTTCATGTTCAATCTAAAAATTGTATATTTTCTCCATAATTTACAGGTAGGCCTGTAGATTCTCCTCAAGGCCTAACACTTTGTTAGAGCTCAAGAATGCATCCTACTTGGATGATTTTATCTCTCATAAGGAGTATAATATAATTTTATACTTATTTATGGCATCTTAGACCTTGTATCACCCTCAAACATAATTATTAAACTAATAAATTTGCATTATCCTCATATTATGTGTGCAGTCTTGTAGATGCTTGTTTCAAATCTGGGACTAGGGTCAAAATGCTAAGACTACTCACAAACCCTCATTTTAGGTCAGATCAAGTTTTAGGTCTTTTAAAAAATAAAATTTCTTGAAGTAGTGTTGTGGGAACTTGGAGAGAGGTGTTTCAAACATCATGAAATCATTTTCAAAGAAAAAATATCCATTTGGATGTTATTTTGATCAAAAGTCTCTCTCAACCCACATGCATAGTCTTACCAAACTTGAGAAGGTCAATTTATATTCATGATAACTCCTAGGATAAATTAAATGTGTCTAAAATATCCTAAGGATAATTCAATACCACTATACACTCAAACTTGGTGGCATTTGTTACATGTTTGAAGCCATGGTCTTTATGAATGATTGGTAATAAGATGGAGTTCTTACAAGTTATCAAGAGACCAAAAATGACTTGATGATCATATAGGATGTATTGGTGACTCTAATGGGATAGGTGTATATTGAAAATAGCTTTATGACATTTGAAATCATCTTGGGCACCCTGTAGATCAATAATCTTGACATATGTAAGGGAGATACACAAAAAAGGATCTAAAACTACATATTTTAGCCAAATTGCAAAGTGTTTAAAGGTGTCTTAGATTATAAAACACTTGATAAGGAATTTTAAATTTGTATAGAGTTCCAATTTCCTCTTTAAAACCTCTTTATATCTGATTATAACTTTAAGATAAGCTCTAAAATGTAGCCACAAGCAAGAGAGTGGTCTAGAGCAGTCTTAAATCACTATTGGTGAGCAGTCAAGGGAATAAGCATATGAGGATATCTAATGGTCATGTGAAGAGGTATATCATAGTCTAAAAACACATATGAATAACTTATGGATATAGATGAATAAGTTTAGGAGGATTAAGGCTAATCATCATCTTTGTAGTCACAAGATGGGAGAAGCCACCAAGAGCTAAGTGTGATGCATGACACCTATCAAGATGAATATGTAAACTCATAAGTATACTTTTCCATATCATGGTTAGATTCCTAATTAAGAAAGGTGTCAACAAGTCAAGAATGATTCAATACAAGTGGACTTATAAATCCCCAAATCTATAGCAAGAGGTGGCAGTTTCAAGAGAGGAAGAGAGAGTGATGAGTCATCCAAGACAACCAAGAAGTCTTATGCCAAATTTAATATTATCATCTCACCAAGATACACATGTTGAAGAGAGTGATAAGACTTCCCTCCAAATTATCTTGGCACTTGTAACTAATCCATGATAGTTTTTAATCCATCATTGGTTATTGACACCTCCCTTCTCTCTCTTCCCTCTCATTTTGTTTTATATGTACTACCTTGTTTGGTATTGTATGGATCCTCAACCTGAGTATGGCGAAGCCATGATCAAATAATGCTTGTATCTTACCTTTTAAATTAATGAATCATGATTCACATCCTTCTCAATGCTACAACTAGTGTATTCTCATGGTGGTTGATGAGTGTTAGTAATAGTTTTCAGCTTTATTTCATTTGTCCAATATTCTTACATTTTTTCAAGTTATTAGTCATATTAGTATGTCATATTAAGAGTGATACATGGTATGTGTAGAGATTAATTAATTAATGTACCTTAATAGACCTCTTGATCACTCCTCTTACTTTGTGCCTTGACCATTAACTTCATATTGAAACATTAGTTATTGGAGATTCTATTGAGTTAGTGTAATAGGTTTTAATCCTAATTCATGTTCTTAGTATAGTATAGGAAAGTGTAGGTTATTAAGTTTGGTGTATCACCTCCCATTTTATTGTTTTCAATTATATCTCTCCCTTTTCCTAGAAAGAAATAGGTATATAAGCAATTTCAAGGTGATACATCAAGGGACCTATCTCTAATCTAGAGATTTACCTCAAATTTTAGGTCACCCATAACCTAAAGGTGTCTCTATGTAATCACCTAAATGAGGAAGGCTTGAACAAACTCCTCAAGGGCACAATTTAGAATGATAACAATAATCTTATACTAAACCCCTCACTTAATAACAAGCATATTAAACATTTATAAAATGAACCTATAGTCTCTAAAATTACAAAAAATGACATAGGTGGCACATTTCCCACTATCACTTATAACGGATCCACTTATCTAGCCTTACATTTGAAGACTTTTGTAAATTTATACAAATATTGGGTTAAAATTAACACTTTTGTTACCACCAAGATATTAGCTAATTTTTTTTAGGTTTTTATTTATATTGGTATAATCAAATTAAAAATCATTATATATCTAGATTGGAAGATCTAGTCAATGTATTGGTTCAAAAATTTCAAACTAGTGATCTTCCTAAAAACAACTTAGCTCATTTTATCAATTGCAAATAATTAGAATTTGGGCATAAGTTTTCATCAAATGATGGAAAACTTTGTCTAAAAAATTTTACCTTAATATGTTTCATGATAATATATTTCATTTATTCACTAATTCTCTTCACTACAAATTACAATATCATGTAAGTAATATTTTTCTAAAATCCTTGGATGAAACCCTCGACCAAGCTAAATGTCAATATTTCCTTTTATAACAATTTGAGAATTCACAACCTCCAATAGGGACTCGAATGCTTATGAAATTTAAAAATCAAAATGTAATTAATGATGGTGTTTCATACCTTGTGATTCCATACACACCATTCAAGCCATAGCTCCAACTAATCCTATGAAGTCTAATCCTTCAACGTAAATTTCCAATCATTCTCATCCTAGTTCCACATTTTCCCAAGTATAAAATGTAGATGTCCATAAACCAATTTACTTATTAGATATTCAAAAGTGTCTTCCATAACCTTCCCCATGAGATATTGATCCTATGTGCCCTACCAAAAATTTGTATGATCCCCACAATGTTTTTTGGTTTCATGCAAGTTGGGGGCATTCTCATGAAGTTTGTCACCAATTAAAATTTTTGCTATGGATTGTATCCTTAGACCTAAATTTGATCATGAATCACTAATTTGTACATGTCAATAAGCATATTAAATATTAGCTAAGGCCCACAAAATAAAAACTAAACATCAAGCTTTAAGCTAAGAAAATGCTCATTTAGATCTTTTCAAGGATCCTCTTTCTAATCATCAAGCCTACACTAACCAACCTCCCACTACTAACAATATTAAAATTTATGTGGACCCTAAGATAAAAAATGATAATGTTTTCAACATGAATAATATGAGGAGAGTATTTTCCTTTATTGATCATTATCCAAATTCTACCTATAATAATTTCCCAAAGTTATACATAGTGCAAGACTCTTACCCATCTTACCTCATGGAATTGGAGAATATGGAAATAACCTCATCAAATTCAACAAATTCACAAGTGTAAAATCCAAAAATATAAGTAGACAATACCTCACACACTATCGATATAAGTTTGACTCTTCCTTTAACTAAAACACCTCATTCAAAAATCCCATAACCTTATATCATTAGAACATCTTCCTCTCAAACACAAGAAATAACCGATGATTCAACCACATCATCTAAAACCACAAAAACATATACAATTAGTAAATTAAAATTATCTAAAACAAAAACAAATATACCTTATCAACATCAATTTCAATGCACTTTGACTACACCCTCAAAAGATTTACTATAACATTATGCACTCTTATTCGATTAAATTCTAATGATGTATGATGAATGGTATCCTATAACTAAAATTTCACACCTACCATCTCAAATCCCTTTATTATAACTCATAATAAATTCTCCAAGTCATCATAATAATCTAATGTAACTCTTATTTGAAATGAACATCACTCATCCCCCACCTATGGGGAAAGAATCTACTTTGTTGGGGTCTAAAGATAACATCCTTGAGCAGTATGAAGAATGGTTATCCACACTGATGAAATGGTAGATAACTCTATTTCACTCAAATTCCTTTTCTCTTTCATGATTCTTAATGAGATAATTGGTTCATGTGGATGATCCTCCATTGTTCATTAGCATCCAAATAGAAGATATACAAGTTAAATGTGCATTAATTGATAAAGGTTTAGGAACTTGCATGACTTCCTGAGATTTTATTAAAACACTTGGATACTCTAAATGTAATCTCAAATATACTTAAATTACATATCAAAGATATGATAGAAGAGACATACCTCATTAGGTTATGTTTGGATCCCTATCATAGTTTCCCCTATCACTTTGTGTCAAAGTCATGATATTTAACTTTCCACTTTTTTAAAAAAATTTTACTTAGTCAAGATTGGACACACCACATGAGATTAGTATCCTCCTCAGCATGCTAATGTGTTAAATTTCCTAATAATGATGTTATATACAAGATTCAAGGAGATTCCAATCTTTGGAATTTTGAATAATTCTAAGAATGGGGTGTTTTTAAAATACCTACCCTTAAAAATTTACCTAGCATTCCATTTCATGAATCACAACACTTTAATTATCCCATAAATTATACTATAGGTTATAACAATCATCTTGAATTAATAGGAAACATACCACCTAATATTTTAGATTTAGATGATGACATATTAGATGAGATCAATTCAAAAATAAAAACTTTTGATCTCTCTCCTAACATAATCACTCATTTACCTCCTTTATGACCTTGATCTCATAAAAAACCATTTGACAAGATTATGGTCACTCTAATAAAAACTAAGAACTCTATCCATCATACCTCTTCGACTGATAAAATCATCAATGCATGTATTGTTGACCTTCATACTCTTGATTATGATGATGGATATTCTTTAGACAATCCCTTTTTATCTATCTTTGCTCAAGATGAAAATGCAAAGATACTTAGATGTCATACTTGTTTATAGCATTCTATTAGTTATTTACATGTAGATCCTTCTCCTTCTATAGTTTTTGATATTAATTTTTCTTTTGATGTTCATAGGTCTGAGATGGATCACATACACACTATTCTTCTAGTTACTATTGAGCCTCTTTGGAGTATGCTTATGTACACATGGTATGATATGACCTTATCAGTTCACTATATTCCATGATCCTTATAGTTTTCTTCCTCTATCTATGTCAATCACACTATGTTGATGCACTACAAGCTCATCTTTTGATGTGGTCTAGCCTAGTACTAATCCTTTTTTGAGTTCTCCTCCCATTGGTGATGGAATACTATCTTTTCCTAACCTTGATCCTCTACCATCATGATGGGTATATGAGACTTATTATGAAATACATAGAATTACTAGTCATTGGGAGAATGATTATCATGCACATCAGTAGTAGCAAGCGTCAGGATCTACTACTATATATCCAACCTTTTTCCATCTACTACTAGATGTAATTATTGCTTTCATGGTAGATATAACCATTCTTCTACTCATTTCTGATAGATTTAGTAATACATTGATATACTTCATCTAGAGAAGGTATGATATATAAATAAGAGCCTACCACTTCCTAAGATACTTCTAAAATACATCCCTAAATTTGGGGAGGTTTATTTTCTTGAAATTAATGTACTACACACCATATAGATATATGTTGAGTGTTTTAACAACACTTTGTGACTTTCCATGGCCTACACCTTCACCAACTTAGTCTCATTATCCAAAACATTCATGGAAAAAAGATCCACCTTCTCTATAACATACATCTCCTCATAAATCTAAGGATATTCATCATACTTCAACATCAATTCCTTGCATTGAGTATCCCATGCATGAGATGCCTCATGAGCATCATTCTTATTTTAGCATACATACCTTATCTGTAGAGATGACACATCACGAAGTCTTTTCATGAATTTCTATGAATATTGATGAGACTCTAATTAATGTTAGACTTTAGCTACATAATTATGTATCAAATGTTATAGATGATATTTTTTGAGATATTTATCATTATTTGTGAACACATCATGGTGTTTTCTCACATTGTTTATTGCATTACTACATGACTAGGATTTGATTTATGAGCATATATCAATATTATGTTTTTATTATCATTTAAAAATGTATTATGGATTAATTTCATCTTCATGGATTAATTTATTTTTCATGTCTTAATTTCGTGTTTCATGGATTACTTTCATTATCATTTATTTTCTTTACATGATTGTTATGACATTTTATTTAAGGGTAGTTATTATTGTCACATGGTTCTAAATACACACCCTTTCAATACCCTATCTTTACCATATGATCATTTAGAAATCATATTTTTCATTGTATCACTACAAACACAAATCTCTTTAATCTCCATTTTTCCCTTATTTTTTCCTTTATACTAAACACACATATGCATACTATTGAGATCACACACTAGTTTATAGGTAAGCCTAATTATTTAGTAACATTATAAAATCTCTAGGTATTATGTATATTATAACCAAATCCTACATCTTATTTGATTTTGTCACTTTTATCCCTCATGTTTGGTTATTCAAAATCCATATGGAAGAAGAATAAAAAAACACATAAGAAGTTAAAAGCCAAATCATTTTAAACAAAAAGGTAATGATAAAAGGAAAAATAAACATTCAAAAGTCAAAACCACACAAAAAGACATGATTCATATCTTAACACATCTCATATTCCTATTTTAATCTCAAACTATATGGCCTGATGATAGATTTAATCTCCATTGGGGTTCAATATGACAATAGACTAGGATAGGAGATCTCAAAACTCTCTCTAGTGCTACCTAATTTCTCACACAAGTACCTAATCTTCATAATAGATCGATGACTCTATAAGGAGCCCTTAGAAATGGGGAACACATTGTAGGAAGGTAGGTCTATTTTAGTTTTCTTATATATATAGCCTTCATTAGATGATCTTAGTACTCCACTTATCTACCCACAAAGTTTTGTGTTTATTGTGAATATATATCTTTTAAATTTGGCACCCAATAAATTCCTAGAGATTATTTATTTATTTGGTATAACTCATGCTGACTAAAGCTTATTATAAACACTTATGTCATGATTTCTCCATTCATTATTTCATTATAACATTCCTAATATTCCTCCTTGATGAATATTGTTTGTTAATTGATCATACCCCTTTGGTTTTCCTTTTTGTGAGTTTGTAATGTAAGACCTTGGATAGGACTAGGACTTCCTCACAAACATCCTCTCATCATCCATAAAACCATTTTCCCATTATTAGAATTTACCTCATTGGTTTACCCTTTGTGAGTTTTAGTGTAATACCTTGGATAGGACAAGGCTTTCCTCACAAAGTATACTGAAAGCTTCATTAGTCATAATAACTATACTTATTTACTTTGACATTATTTTTACTTATATCTCATTTTATTATGTTTTAAACACTTTTTAACTAGATTTATTGTGTCTTACATATCATTATTTCAATTCATTATGTTTTACAAGATTCTCAACTTGATTTAGTGTGTTTTAATTTTTATTTTACTTTTGAAAATTATTTATGATTTATATACTTACCAACTTGATTTAGTATTTATTATGTTTTACATTTTATCCTTTCAATTCACTTATGTCTTACATGTGTCTCAACTTGATTTAGTGTGTTTTATATTTTCCATTTATTTTGTCTTACATGCTTTTCACACTAGACTTAGTGTGTTTTACAAATTATTTTATTTAACATTTTACATGCTTCTCAACATGATTTTTTTTTTTACATTTGTATTTTTACATGATATTTAATATAAATTAAACTTTTACATCTTTACATTCCTTTTATTAACATTATTTTTAACCATGCATTTGTTCACAACTTCTAGAAAAGAATCTAAAATAGATATTACATTTTATCATAGCATATATCAAAAACTAAACACATGATAAACATAAAATAAATACATTCATAACATCCATGATTCATAATAATAAATATAGCTCTATATATATCATTGGATCAAATGTTTCATACAATATAAACATGCAATGAGCATAATAAAATAAACAACACTATGGTTATGGTCTAACCTACTCATATGGTGGATGGGTCACACTACCCATCAAATCCTGAGGTTGTCTTATCTGAATAGTGCATTGTATTGACTCTGTGTGCATATGCATTCCCTCTACTTATCCTTTTAGATTAGTCACCTAGACTTGAACATATCCCAACTCTCTAGATGTTGCCATATAAATGTATTGTTCCTTGACCATTATTTTCTAGGACCATAACTCCCCACACCCACTCCTAGTGGTAACTATGATGTCTCTCCTCATATTCGTAAGTCTCACATTGCCTCACTGACCAATAAAAACAAACTAGCATATATTGGGATTAAAAGGAATAATATGATCAACCATATTGATAGTATCATGATGCAACATCACATCATTTAAAATATCATGGTGTACTTATCACACTATCATATACCATCTAAACTCCTCCTCTATAGTATCTATAAAACACAAACCAAAAGTACATTAGATCTCACATATATATCTCTAAACATCTAGTAAAATAATATATGTCTGAGTTATCAAACTTAAGCAACATCAACTACATAACAAAACACAAAACACTTACCAACAATATCCCCCCTAGTAGCATATCCACCAATCACCTCCATTGGAGTATTCCTCTAAGGTGGTAAAAAACTAGGCTAAAAAATATGATCACATCATGGTCCACTCCAAAATTATCACTTTATAAACTAATTATATGTAATATATGCAATAGGATCTCCTTGATCAGTTGCCTCTTATTGCATCTCTACCTCTTCCTAAACTTCTACCTACATCTACACTCATTGATGTCTTTGTCATCATGGTGCCCATGGTGGTAACTATAACACCTATTGACTACCTCCACATCCTCTATTGTAATTGGTACATCCTCCTCAACCACTCTAGCCTCTCCCTACTATCATCATCATCATCATGTCTAAGGTCTAACTTGATGTGGTTAAATAATAAATACATTTGCAAGAACTTTTACACCTCCACTTCCTCTCCATTCCCTCACATGTTGTGCCTAATATGTGGGCACTACTACAGGTGCCACTAGAGGTAAAAACCCTAGTTAAATAGGTAGATTAGAAACAAAATGTGGCTATACCTACCAAGTATAATGTTTAGTAATCTAAACATAACCCAATTCATGATAAATAGTTAGCCATGAAGGAAAACTACCTACAATACCTACATATGGATACCAAACAATATTTCTTCATGTCATAGTCTATAACACTATAATCTGAGGTACAACTCATAATACATGGTCCTATCACCATCTCAAGACATGACGTAAACTATCATCTATAACATGGGACAATCTGGTTGGTTGATACATAAAAAATATCCTATAAATCTAACTACTAATTAAAATAATCGGGTCCATAATCATCTACTAATTATATGAAAATAACCAATCCTACCTTGTACATAGTACCCTACTCTGTTATAGACTGATACAAGGTGACCATGTATAGTGGCACCTTACCATCTAACTTGTCACAGATCATATGAACTATCACAAGGCCAATAATGGCCTTCTAAATATATGGAATGACGAATACATAAACATAAAATTGATATAATCATAAACTATCAAAATACCTATCCAAATTGATTACCTATAGAGTTAAGGATCATCTCTTAAGATCTATGTCAAGAGTATCATAAATCATAAGAGTGCCTAAAATAAGAAGTCCAATAATCACCTAGACATCCTCTATGGTGATACCCAACTCAATAGTAACCCCATCCACCACACATCTGAAAGTGTTGGTCAGTCACTCCCATGTCCCTACGAACATGTCAACTAAGGCAACACTTAATGAGATACAAAACATCTACACGATGCCTCTGAAGTCCAATGATGTCAAGTGTGCATGATCATTGGTTTTTAATCTCTATAATAAATTTGGTAACCACACATCATCCACTAAATGCTAGAGTCTTCATTTCCTCTATAAAATATCAACCAAAAAATCATGTATTAGTCCTCCACATCAGGTAATAATCAAGTTACATCATACTATTTTAATAATACATTAAAATTAACTACTTCATCAACCTATCTTGATATTTTATTTACATTTTACACTACATCAACCACATAACTAATGGTGTTAGATAAAAACTAATTGTTATACTAAGTCATCCAAGTATTTAACTAAATCAACTACTATTTTGATTCAAGCCAAATCATCTACTTCATACAAAGTTGGCCACCCAACATAAATATGTTGATCACTAGATACTATGTTGGCTAGTTAATTCTACTACATCAACCACTTTATATGAAATTCACCACTCCTTTAAACTATTTTAGCCACCTGCAAAAAATACTACGTCAATTAGGATGTACATAAGCAACCACCTAAATAATATCAAACTAGCTCAACTTTCCTATACACATTCAACTAGCTAGCAACAAACTACATTAGCCTATTATAACATAATATACAACCTTCATTAACCTATTCATTTATAACTACGTTAGCCTGGCTAACCCCATTTAGTTTACATGGTGATTTTTACCCATTTATCATTAATGACTTAGGCATTAATTACCCTTTTTGACTCCTTGCCCATTGTCCCTCTTAATTCCTATTCTAGCCTAAAAAATTTTGGGGCAAATTCCATTGCATGGATTTACCCTGACACCTAGTTTTTCAAATCTAACTCATTTTTCAATTAATATTGACAAAATTTTTAAATTAGTACATTCCATACATAGATCATGCTAGCTACAACCACTATGTATTCTCCACCTTGTGCTCCTCATATACATGCCAAGTCTCTCTTGTCACTCTTTTTGATCACATAGAGCTTTAGTTTTCTCAAAATAGTAAATTTACAAATAAATAGTTCAAAATCCTATTTATATTTAAAATTTACAAAATCTTTAGTTGTCAATTATTTATCTAAAAATTTATTGTTTTTATCATAAATATGTTTCTACAATCTCTTTTTCAAAATCATAGTTTTTTTTGGAATCCTGACAATATAGAGAAAATTTCTAGACTAAAACCATATTTTAAAAAAAATGAAATTTATCTTATTTTTTAGGTTTGCCTAATTTTCTATACATTGGAAACCTCTACTTTATTTTCACATAAATTTTATTCTACAAGGTAAGTAAAGGTATGTATTTTTAAATTATTTACTTTCATTTATTTTCTACTATTTACTATAATTTATTATCTTAGAGTTATGTGTTGATATGTTCTTTCTCAAACCACCATCCCATGTTATAACTACATGCCACGTGATAAGCTTCAATTGGGGCATATGTATACACATATTAATTTTAACTTTATCATTTACTGACATTTTATCTCTTATAATAACCTATCTAGTATCATTATATATGAGTGAATCCCTTAAAGGGTGCATCAAGAAAGGGGTTAGTAGACCTTTGGTGCTTCATAGGATTTTTTGCCCCTATACCATTACTTAAAGCTACTAAAAGCTACTTTTATCTAATTTCCTAAGCAATAAAAACTTGTTTATATACTCTCCTAAGTAATTCACCATCCAAAATAACCTTTACCTAAGCAAACACCCCTTCTACTCATTATTCTTACTACGTTGACCCAATCAACATTTTGGGGAATTTAACACATGTTACAAAACTCTGTTGGCCCAAGTTAACCTATTTTGATGCCTAATGACTCTATTTCATGCCAAAAAAGATCAATCCAATTGACTTTGTCAGTTAAATTCTCAGGAGGGTTTAGGTTCAATCCTTGGCTATAAATACCCCTTAAGTTCATTTCTAAATATATGATCATTTAATTGTGCATCATTAAAACTTGAAAATATACTTATATTGTCATTTAGAGGTTTCATTGCTTATGTTTTTGCCTTGCAATAGTAACACTTGTAATTTTGGAGGTATTTAATGCATAGGAGAAATATTATAGCCTAGAGCTGATCTATCTTGTGATCCTTACAAGCGACAACAACCTCTTTAAAGTCACCATTGGCCAAGGGAGAGATTGAGGCATGACATGCTCACTTCAACAAGGTAAGTATATTCATATCCCTTCATATTTTGATAAGTAAATGTTGTATGACTAATGGATTGAATTACATCTCTCCTTGCTTAGATCACTTCTATATTATCTTGAATATAATTATTTTTTGCTTGTTTATTATCTTCCCCATTTTTCCACTAATTTTTGTGAGCATTAAGTTATCTTGTATGTTAATTTAATATATTAGCTTATATGTTTTTTTAATAGATTAGCTAATTTACATTTATCACATTACAATACCTAGTTAGGGTTATTACATGATGACATTTTACTAGAGGCCTTAAAAACCTCTCATTTATCATTGTGTATTAAGAGACCTTAGTTAGGTTTAACAGATCCATAATTGGTCATGACCCCAATATAACAAAGTATTTCTAAGTGGAGTTTTAGTTGATTACCTTCTCTGAGCTGAGATATTAGTGAGTAGGATAGGTTGTAGATCTATCTTATTTCACCTACATACGACACCCACCAAGATGAAAATACATCAAGATGAGCCCAATATTCATGAGTACTACCAAATGGATGCACCAAAGTGATATACTCAATTGCCCATACATGTAACAATGTGGCTACTCTAAGGCTACCAGTTTGAACCTCCAATGTAAATTTATACAAATGTCAATATAAGTGGGTTATAATATTATGCCCTAAATAATATATAGTATTACTCTCCTCAATAGAATGAGAAATATCATACATATAATATGAGATAACTAAGACTCTTCCATCTACTAATATAAATGGCTTACATATATGACATATAAATTTACACAATCATAGAACACCTAATTATATAATCTACTCAAGTAATATTGTGCCACCCTAATTGGTAGTTTGTCATCTACCTATCATATATATGGGATTGTTGCATGTATATTAAACCATCTACCTCCATCATAATGGGAAACCATAAGATACACCATACTTCTTCCAATGTGATGACCATCTCATCTATTGACAACCAAAACATACATGTATCAAGGTTCCACCTCTCAGCCAATCCAGTAATAAAATGCATATTATATGGAATTTGGCCCAATCAACCATGTGCTAAACTAACCTCCTTCAAAATATGTCAATTTATGTCATCCAACCTAAGCTTTGTTAATATACTCATATCAAAACTCTTAGGCATGTAGATCATGTTGTAAAAATAAAACACATGAACACAATAATATTAGTTTCAAATTTAAATAAATGAAATATACACACAAAACTATTCAACAAAATGGATAATATCAACCAAATTGGTCAAAAATGTTAGATAGAAACCCCCCATTTTAGATAGTAACATTAGAAATATGATGATCCTGTCTTAAGTGGTCAAAATCATCAAATTCTACACTTTGGCATTTCAAAAAGCCCAAAATAGTATAAATATCCAAAATAAAATTTTTATTAAAAATGATTTTTTTTAATAATTTATTAAAAAAATTAAACAATTCAAATACATACCAAATCATCTAAATTTATGTCTATAAAGCAGTCAGTAAGTGCTCAAATTATATTGGCAATGCAACTCATCAGCTCAGCATGTTATAACATCATATATATTTTCACACAATTAAATAGTGAAAATGAAATTACAAAACCATTTTTCACCCTACTATTTATATTAATTGACTTTTTACAATATTATTTACTATGCCTATTACACAATTATTTTGATCAATGATCAAAACATATGAAAATGGTATCTTGGGTCTAGTTTATCATAAATGTGTCCCATAAAGTGTATTGGACACACGTGACACATTATCATGCATCATAGCACTACTTAGTAACCAACACCAACTTCAAAAAATGGTCAATTTTATAACTTATGATACAAATGCCATTGCCTTTGACAATCATATTATGAATCAAATGTGGATATTTCCCATTCTATCATTTATGATATGTTATGACTAACGTGATTTACCTAATGATAACATTCAAATATAATATATTATATTATAACCATTGTAATTGATTACATTTATCTAACTCACTATATATTTTGATCTGATCAATTCACTAATCTAATCCCTCACCTAGAAAGGGAACATATAAGGGAAATTTTCAAAATTGCTACTTATATGAAACCAACATAATTTATATATTTCATCATATAGTTCAATATCATGGGTTTAGATATTTACATATCAATACAATCTTTAGGGGCATATATGCCATGCATATGTATCTCACTCTATACAAAAATGGATTATAGATTTTAGAATGGTTCAAAATTTATCTATTGGTATGTAATATGGGGCATATGTTATGCATATGCACTCAAAATTATAAAAAAAATTTTACATATTCATATACTTTTGGGTACATTATACTAATTCATGCCTAAGCTTCAAACATAAAACACAAAATTTGTATGTACATATAGTTACAAATTTTACATTTATCATAATGGGGGCATGATATAGATTCATGCACATTGTTCTCTTTTTCAAATTCAATGGGTATGATGTAGATTCATGCCATATTTTCAATACTATTGTCTATTTATTGTCTTTAGTCATGGTAGGGGCATGGATGTTATCCATTCTCTTTTGATCATGTATACATGAACTAAGGAACAAAGTGAAAATTGAATCTATAAATCCATTTAAAGTGGTTTATTCAATTAAGATGTATATTACATAATTTGAATATTCAAAACCTTCTAGCACTATATCCTATGAATACATTATGGATTCCAATCCATTTATATTTTGGTGTTATAAATACAAACCATACAAATTGAGGTTTATGTGTTATTCAATGGATTATTATGGTTGATTTATTGACTAGCTAAGATTTAATTAAGCTTGATGACATATACTAATTATGGGATAAATTGTGTTGCTTAATTTACATGATTAGTTGTTATGAGTTACCAATACTTTTATTTCAATATATTATGATCATGTTTGATTATTATATTGCATTATTTTATAGATATAATGATGTTTTAGGCTAACTACCTTCATTGACATGAGGTGGATGCAAAACAGATTCTTCCCTCAAATCGTGATCGAGGGAAAGTATCATTAGAGAGGATGGTTTAGATAGAGACATTGAGGGATGATAGATAATTAATCTATAAACCTTTGCACACACCACTTAATATATCATATTTTGTAATTAATTTTTTGATATAGATAGTGTAATATGTTTTTTGTACTTTTCCTTTAGGTGATTGTTAATATGCTTTCTGGTATAATCTTGATTGATGACGATGATTGTGTTGATTTTATGAATTATTTAACTAATTTTGTGATATTACATAGCTCATATTATTTGGTTAAATAAGTGAATTTTTTATGTTTACTTATCTCACTGCCTTAATATGTATGGATGTATAGTAAAACATTATGATGTTATGATAGATTCTATAATCATTACTTGATATATAGGATTTAGGTAATAATAATTAAAGATTATTATTAAAATATTATAGAATAATGTTGAAAGATAAATAACATTATTTTAAAAGATATTATATTTGATTAAAACATTGATATTCATAATATATAAATGAATACATATTTTATAATAAGGTTAAAGGGGAGGATTGTTTTAAACTAAGGTCCCTAGACCTTAGAAGAAGTAAAAATAGAAGAGAGACAAAATTCAAACCAAATACCAAACAAGAACAAAGACCAAAAAGGCCCAAAGATAGCCAAAAACCAACAAATAACAACTAAAGAAACTAGGACCTAGTCTAAGTCTAAATTACCAAAAACATCCTCCTAACATGTTTTCATCTTTTTAAGGTTTGCATCAATATGAAATAGTAGTTTATATTTGTCCATGACATTATAGGATCTACTACACTGACCCTGCTTACCTTTCCCTTTGCCAATCATCTTGGGCTCAAATAGCTCCCCAAGGTGAGTTCAAAGATGTTCAACATTTTGAATACCCTCATACATAGAAGCCTTGCTATAATTCACTAAAAATTTGATATTATTTTGAAGTTTCTCATTCTCTTGTTCTAAAATCTCCACCTTAAATAAGAGACTCTGAATTTGTTGATCATCCTCCCTAGTAGAAGAGATTTGGTTCAACCTGATGTTTTCCTACTATAGGAAATTCACCTTACCTTTAAGCTCTGTGATCTTTCTCATAAACCAACACATTATAGATTTTTGAATATCTAATTCTTCCACTATCTTATCTAAATTATCCTTTCCCTTAAGATAATTCACCAAGTTATTAAAAGCTTCATTTTGGTCTTCCAGTTGCTTGTCAGTAGAACTCTTCCTTTTATCTATGGGGCATCTTTAGTCACACCTTTCTCAACCTCAGGAAAAACTTTATGAACCAAATTTTTTACCTGCTCTTCATTCTTAAGAGCCTCCCCTAAAACTTGTATAACATTATCTACATCAATATAATCCCCTACCAAACCACCTATTTTTATTTGCATGCCCTATTTCTCCTGATAAACACCTATATGATTTGAAGCACTTCAAGGCATTTTTTGATATTCTCATATGACTTCAGATCTTTTCTTTCCACATCCTTGATCCTATTCTCCTCAAGATTATTATTGACCTCTGTATACCTACTTGAACTCTCAGTGTATTTTATCAAAACTTTTTTGATTTTTCTAATGTCAATAGGGGCATCCTTTGCAGTTTTTTTTAGGGATGAGAAAGGTCTGGGATAATTTGGTTCATACTCTTAAAGTATTTATGAATGATAAAAATCACCCCTTCATGTATTAGGGTCAAATAATTTCTATGGCTTAACTTCATGATCAAAACCTCCATTGATTTCAAAATGAAGAAAGGAATATTGAAGGGAATACCATGACTAAAATAGTTTAACATCTTAAATAAAGACCATCTAATCACATTAATCCTACCTTCTAGGGTTACATACTACATCAGATGGTAGGTAACTTATGCATATGAGTTGGGCAAGGATTCCTAATCAAAACCATTATGCAATAGTTCCAATTTTTCTCCCTCCTGTAGGAATGTCTCTTTGTCCCTTTTGAAGTCCCTCACCAAGTTGTAAATCTTAGTTTCCTTAATATCTAGCCTAGTAACATGGGCAATGAGTTCCTCTATGATATCAAGACTAACTCCATTTATAGTGACAATTATATCCTCCCAAGATTTCAAAACCATGACCAAAAAGTGCCTATCATGTCCTTTTATCTTCTCCATGAAACCAACATAACCTCCCACTTGTAGATCTACCCAAATTATTTCATTTTTCCTCACTTCTTATGGCATTTTTGGTTCTATTATGTTGGGTAATCCCATATTGTTTCTCTTATGTAAAAAATTAGGATGAAAAAGGCTTTCTCTATTTAGAAATTAGGCTTCACATAATAGATTTGAGAGGAAATGATATTGTATTTTGTATTTGGATAGTTTATTAGATGTTTTGGGACTTTTAGAAACTTCTCAATAGACTCCAAAAGAATTAAACAAAATAATATAAGGCCCTGATTTAAATGAGTCCAATATCTCTTTCCTCCATGAATTAGAGGCTTCCTTAATATGCCTAAGGTTTTGTTCATTGGAATTTCCTTCATATTTTATCTTTGGAAAAAGATCCCTATGGAGTTATTCACAATCCATCTATGTCATTTGACCCACTGCAATCACTAATTTATTGGTGAACCAATCCAAAATAGAGTTTCCTTCCCTATAAGTATGTTGAATGATAAGCTATTTCAAATAGTCCATAATAGCTATAGATTCCTCTAAAACTTATTTACTGGTCCAGCTAATGACATTTTTCCTTGACAAGCAGTTCACAAAATTTAGAGAGTCCCCCTCAATTATTAGTTTTTGAACTCTCAATTGTTTTTCCTATTTAACCATCCACATCATCGAAAGAGCTTTATCCCAGTGGTTAGAATTAACACTCATGTCTTTGGCATAGGTGATGCCACTCATGTGACTCACAACTCATTATGTAGCTCAATTTTTACACGTAAATTAAAACACACACTTTTTGGTATTTTTGATTAGTCTACCCATTCATTAACAACGATGACTAAGACATTATCATTCTTAATTTGTATACATTTGGGTTTTGTTGACCTTCATATATGTTATCATACAAAATACAATTGATTTCAACCTTTAATATAGTTCCAAACTCATTAGGATGAGTACATAAGATTTTAGAATTTTAAAATCTTCATAATACATAGTATGAGTTTTGGTAATATCTCCCTCCATAATTATCCAATCAACTCAAGACTAGAATCATTGGATTCGTGTCTCAAAAATGCTTCATCTGTAAAATTTTTAGAATTTTTGGTTGGTTTAATCTCAATTTATGACCAATTTACCATTCATGCCCTAGTTCTAGCACTTTAAACTTCAACTAACTCCCTGGTTGTATTCATCCCTGTACCTTATTATACTTGAACACATCCTTGTAATAAATTTATTTACACACCTGGTATAAATGTGATAACTTTTCTTAGAACAATTATTTTATCTACAATAAATATAAAACTTATCATTATGTTCAGGGTTTGAACCTCCTAAAGTAGCCATTTTGTCTAACAACATTAACATTATTTCCATATCAAGTTCTTTTCTTTTATTTTCTTTAACTCGTCCTAAAAGATAAACTACCACCATTATTCTTTTCTCAACTATTTCAACACATTACATTTTAGTCAAGATACATGTTTATATATCTAGTTCAATTTCAAATATAAGTTGAAATATGGACTGTGTTATCATCTAACATAGAATGCAAATAACTTCACTGCTCCTTTAGTTGTTACTTGATCAACCTAGTTCAATGGGGTTTATTATGCCTCTTAGATTCACTATGCATAGGGTTATTAACTATGGCACATGATGCACACTTTGCCTTTGTTGAATATATAAGATATGTAAAATGATCTTACTTGTATATAGCCAAATACATAACACAAATGGATCTTTACCATTTAAAGTATCCATGAAAACTTTTGCAAGACCAACTTCATGCAACAAGAACCTCCATCCACATTGAATTCCTCCATATTCTAATTACATAGTTTGATTTTGGTTCATTATTATAGTCCTTCAATAGTTTCCAAACTATGTATGTCATCCAATCCTTTGTAATTTATCTTGATACACTCCACACATCTTTAGTCAATTTCACTCTTTTAAGCATCTTTGGCATTAAAGAATAAATATATAGTTTAACACAATCAATCTATCTATACAAATGATGCTATAAAAACCTATTTTCAAACTCTTACATCTCCCATGAATTCATTTTTAGGTTGATTGATCCTTGGATAGTGGACTATGAGTGTGTTTGAAATCCTTGTCACATACCATGTTTCTTGACTCTAACAACAATCCACACATTCTCAATTTCCTTATCATAATTTCACAAGTTTCAAATTTTTCTCAAAACAATTTCCAAAGGTTTTAATATGTTAATCTTGTACCATAAAATGTTCATTGCCTCCTTAATCTCTAAATAAGATACAGACAAGCCTGCATACTATATAACCAAAATTCTACAAATGAAATCATTATTGCATAATCATTACCATGAACATCAACATCTTTCTTTCTTAAAAAAATAAGGATACTTACAATTCAATACATGATCTAGATCAATGGCTTCCAAATCCTTATTTAGACACTTCATTCCTTCTTCTTATCCTCACATCCAAATCTTCTCTCTCTCATTTTCTCTTACATTCTTAATCTACTGGTAATCTCTTTCTCTCCTCTCTGAATGATGTTCTCCCTCTCTCTCTTCTCTACGTACCTCCTTACCTTCCTTAAATGAACTCTCCTTTCTTACATAACCTCTCTCTATATATGATTTGTTACATAATCCTCTTTTGAAGAGTTTCTGCTCTCTCACTTCTATGCCCAACTTGGGCTTAAGACAAATAAAGAAGATTTACTAAAATTAATATCTAAGTTGAAAAGATAATCTCAACTAATATCTTATGGTTGGGAGTTTTCAACCATTCCCCCTTATTTACTCAAGAAGCCTCCAACATGGGGATCTCCTCTTAACAAACTTTCATCCCTTTTTACTAATTACATTTACTTTTTATATTTACACTTATTTCTACAATTAATCTTCTCAAGACAACATTTTAGAGGGAAATTACAATAATTTTAACTCAAACTCAAACTAAGACATGAATTAAACTTTGTATGTTTGATGGTTTCTAACTTTGACCATGTCTTCCTATAGCCATTGTAGATTCTCTTGCATCATACTCTCCCTCTATAAATAATTTGAACCTTATATCAAATGCAATACTTCCTTCATGCCTTTGTCTTCACTTTATACCTAGATCCCAAGGTCTTGTTGTCAATACCAATGCTTGTCCATCTTTGAGGTAGTATTTTCCTTTCATCTTGATTTTATTCCTCTTTTGGTATGTTCTTATCCTCATCTCCTTCTCAGCTTTAACCTCCCATCTCCATGCTTCTTCATCTTCACACAAGTCTTCAAGATGTTCTTGATCCTCTCGTTTCAAGAGCTTGTCCATTGAACTATTGACTTCATCCATATTCACCTCTTCCAAACCTACATACAAAACATCAAAGGCCACCTTAGAATCAAAAACTTGAGACAATGAAGTCTCTTGGCTGCCTTTATGTTGTTGCTCTTTGATCAAAACTACCATTCCACTTTAGTGTGCTCTTTTCTTGCTTCACTTTCCTCAATGGTGTCTTCATCATGGATTGTACCTCTACACAACTCTCTTGGAGAAATAAATATATTATCCAACATTATCAATTCCTCCTTTAGTGAGGTCTTATCCACTTTACCATTTTTCATCAAACTTGGGTCCTTCATCCTTTCCTTCACTCTTCATTTCATCCTTTCTTGGCTTGTCTTCATACAAACCAACTTCTTCATTAGTATACTTATCAAATACAATTGAAACACCATTACCTTGTACCTATTTGCTCTCTTTAATCTTTCCTTGAATCCACCTTGTTTGCTCTTTGCATTCAATGAGGCATTGCTTGGCTATATGCTCACCTTTTTCCTTATCATCCATCCATTTTGAACTCTCTCCTTACTACATTTTAGTCCTCATAGCCACTTTCCATTCATCATTTTCCATAAAGAGGTCATAAAATGATTCAAAAACATCATCATTCAGTTTATTGCAAGCAATTTTCTTACCTTTCATCTCCTTGGTATGCCTTTCAAACTTCTTGCCTTCATGGAATTCCTTTTCCATGTTTACCATCTCATCTTCATTGTCTTGGCTACTTGTATAAGCTTCCATCTTCCACCATTTACTTTTTAGTGTTGTTACCTCAACACTCACATATTCACTATTTACCTTATTAGGTACCCATGCTTTTTTCTTTCTCTTGTCATTTGGTTTTTCAAGACATTTAGGCATCCTATACCCATGCTCTTGTGCCAATAATTCTTATTTCTTGGGAGTTTACTTCTTCCACCATCTAGGCATTACATAACCATGTCCTTAATCCTTTTATAATGTCTATAATTTTATTTTATCTCTATACACCTACACATCAACAACATTCTTCTCATAATAGTAATCATAATCAAGTCCTAAACACTTATTTACCTCATTATAAGACTCATCCATGGAGCATTATTTCTCCTCCTTTGTGTATGGTTGTTCTCTTTCCTCTTATTGGTATTTCATAGCATCATGAAAGTCATATTTATCTTAAATCTCTTCTCTTTCTTGTATGGGGTACTCAATGCCTTCCTCATGAATTAAACAATGCATTCCTTATTCCTTATCAACAACAACAAATTCTTCCTTCTCTCTTTCACATTCATTTGTACACTTGGTGTCTCTTCTTGCACCAATCTCCTTACTCTTCAAGGCCTTTATCTTGACCTTCATAAGGCTATGCATACCTACAATTACCCATTTAAAGGCAACATTAGATATTAAAACAAGAGACCACAAGGTCCCTAAGAGAGTTCTCTTCATTAATACTCTCATATTCTCAATTGCTCCTCTTGGTACTTCATCTTCACTTTCTCCTCTCTTCTTGTTCTCCACAATGAGAAACTTATTCACCACCTATTCCTCTTCTTGTTTCTCACTTGGCAACTTTCTTATCTTCTTCAAGCCTATATGGGCTTCTCACTTCTTGGCAAACTCCTTTTGCCTCTTTCTCTTCTTCATTAGGAGTTCTATTGGCCACTTCGACCTCTTCCTCATTGGCCATACCCATGCTTGCCTATTCATCTGCATCCAAGACTCATATTTATATGCAAACCTAGCTAAATCTCTCTTCAAACTAGAAATCTCTATATCAACTTCATTACTAGTCATATCTCTCTTCTTTTGGATGCTTGCTTCCTTCTTAGTACCCTCATGTATTTTATTTCTTCACAATGTCCTCAACAATACTTCCATCTCTAAGATCTTCACCAAAGTATTTTACACCTTGGTCTATTGATCCCTTTAGATCCTCACATATGTCTTTTTCACCCTAGTCTTTTGGTCCACTTGTCTCACCGTAGACTTTCTCCTTGCCTGGTCTTTTGACAATTTATGGGATCTCACCTAGGCCTTTTGCATCCTAGTCTTTTGATCCTTCTTATAAATCATGAAAAAAATTATCATCAATCACCATAAAATCTAAGAAATTTAGGTTTTGATACCAAAATGATGCCAATCATGTGACTCAAAACTCATTTTGTAGCTCAATTTTTACATGTAAATTAAAACACACACTTTTTGGTATTTCTGATCAGTCTACCCATTCATTAACAATGATGACTAAGGAATTATCATTATTAATATGTATAAATTTAGGTTTGGTTCACCTTCATATATTTTATCATGTAGAATACAATTTATTTCAACCTTTAATATAGTTCCAAACTTGTTAGGATGAGTACATAGGATTTTAGAATTTTAAAATCTTCATAATACACAGTTTGAGTTTTGGCAATATCTCCCTCCATACTTATCCAATCGAATCATGACTAGAATCTTTGGATTAATCTATAAAAATTACTTTATCTTTCATATTTTTATAATTTTTGGTTGGTTCAATCTCAAGATACTACCAATTTACCATTTATGCCCTAGTTTTGGCACATTAAACTTCAACTAGCTCCTTGATTGTATTCATCCTTGTATCTTATTATAATTGAATGCATCCTTGTAATAATTTTTTTTACACACCTGGTATACACATGATAAATTTTATTGGAATAATTATTTTATCTACAATAGATATAAAACTTATCATTAAGTCCATGGTTTGAACCTCCCAAAGTAGCCATTTTGTCTAACAACATTAATGTTGTTTCCATATCAAGTTCTATTCTTTTTTTTCTTTAACTCATCCTAAGTGATACACCACCACCATTCTTATTTTATTATTTGTTTCATTGCATTCCATTTTATTCAAGATACATGCTTATATATCTGGTTCACTTTCAAATACAAGTTGAAATCTAGACTGTTTTATCATCTAACATGGAATGCAAATAAACTCACTACTCCTTTAGAAATTAATTGATCAACCTAATTCAACAGGGTTTATTATGCCTCTCAGATTGTTATGCATAGGGTTCTTAACTATGGCACATGACACACACTTTGCCTTTGTTTAATATGGAAGCTATGGGAAATGATCTTACTTGTATATACCCAAATACATAACACAATTAGATCTTTATTGTTTAAAGTGTCCATGAAAACTTTTGCAAGACCAACTTCATGCTATAGGAACCTCCATCCACATTACATTCCTCCATGTTATATTTACACATTTTGCTTATGGTCCATTATTATAGTCCTTCAATAATTTCCAGACTATGTATGTCATTCAATCCTTTCTAATTTATCTTGATACGCTCCACACATCTTTAGTCGATTTGACTCTTTTAAGCCTATTTGACATTAAAGAATAAACACAGAGTTTAACACAATCAATATATCTATACAAATGATGCTATAGAAAACTATTCTTAGACTCCTACATCTCCCATTCATTCATTTTTACATTGATTGATCCTTGGATAGTGGATTGTGAGTGTGTTTGAAAGCCCTATCACATACCCTAGTTCTTGACTCTCACAACATTCCACACATTCTCAATTTCATTATCATAATTTCACAAGTTTCAAATTATTCTCAAAAAAATGTCTAAAGGTTTTAATGTGTTAATCTTGTACCATAAAATGTTCATTTCCTCCTTAATCTCTAAATAAGACACACACATGCCTGTATACTATATAACTAGAATTCTACTAATGAAATCATTATTGCATAATCATTACAATGAAAATCAACATCTTTTTTTCTTAAATAAACAAGGATACTTACAATTCAATACATGATCTAGATCAATGGCTTTCAAAGCCTTATTTAGACACTTTATTCCTTCTTCTTATCCTCACATCCAAATATTCTCTCTCTCCTTTTCTCTTACATTCTTGATCTCTTGGTAATCTCTTTCTCTCCTATCTGAATAAGGTGTTCCCTCTCTATCTTCTCTATGTACCTCCTTACCTTCCTTCAATGAAATCTCCTTTCTTACATAAGCTCTCTCCATATATTATTTTTGACATAATCCTCTTTTGAAGAGTTTCCCCTCTCTCACTTCTATGCCCAACTTAGGCTCAAGATAAATAAAAAAGATTTCCTAAAACTAATATCTAAGTTGAGAAGATAATCTCAACTAATATCTAATGGTTGGGAGTTTTCAACCATTCCCCCTTATTTACTCAACAAGCCTCCAATGTGGGGATCTAATCTTAACAAACTTTCACCCCTTTTTACTAATTACATTTACTTTTTACATTTACACTTACTTCTACAATTACTCCTCTCAAGACAACATTTTGGAGGGAAACTACAATAATTTGAATTCAAACTCAAACTAAGACATGACTTGAACTTTATATTTTTGATTGTTTCCAACCTTGACCATGTCTTCCTATAGCCATTGTAGATGCTCCTCAACCATACTCTCCCTCTAGAAAGAATTTTAACCTTTGTTCAAGTGTAATACTTCCTTCATGCCTTTATCTTCACTTTATACTTGGATTCCAAGGTCTTATTGCCAATACCAATGCTTATTCTTCTTTGAGCTAGTATTTTCCTTTCATCTTGCTTTTCTTCTTCTTTTTTTATGTTCTTCTCCTCATCTCCTTCTCAACTGCAACCTCTCATCTCCATGCTTCTTCATTTTCATACAAGTCTTTAAGATTTTCTTGATCCTCTCATTTCAAGAGATTTTCCATTGAATTATGAACTTCATCCATCTTCATCTCTTCCAAACCTACATAAAAAACATCAAAGGCCACCTTAGAATTAAAAAATTGAGACAATGAAGTCTCTTGGGTGCCTTCACATTCTTTTTCTTTGATCAAAACTACCATTGCCACTTTAGTGTGATCTTTTCTTGCTTCACTTTCATCAATGGTGTCTTCATCATGGCTTATACCTCTACAAAACTCTCTTAGAGAACTAAATATCTCCTCAAACATTCTCAATTACTCCTTTAGTGAGGTCTCATCCACTTTACCATTTTATTCATCAAACTTGGGTCCTTCATCCTTTCCTTCACTCTTCATTTCATCCTTTCTTTGCTTGTCTTCATACAAACCAACTTATTCATTAGTATACTTATCAAATACAATTGAAACACCATTACCTTGTGCCTCTTTTTTCTCTTTAATCTCTCTTTGAAGCCATCTTGTTTTCTCTTTGTCTTCAATGAGGCATTGCTTGGCTGTATGCTCACCTTTTTCCTCATCATCCATCCATTTTGAACTCTCTCCTTACTGCATGTTAGTCCTCATAGCCACTTTATATTCATAATTTTCCATAAAGAGATCATCAAATGATTCAAACACATCATCATTCAATTTATTAAAAATAATTTTCTTACCTTTCGTCTCCTTGGCATGCCTTTAAAACTTCTTGCCTTCCTAGAATACCTCTTCCATATTCACCATCTCATCTTCATTCTCTTGGCTTCTTTCATAAGCTTCTATCCTCCACAATTGACTTCTTAGTGTTGTTACCTCAACACTCACATATTCACTCTTTTACTTCTTAGGTACCCATACTTGCTTCTTTCTCTTGTCATTTGGTTTTTCAAGCCATTTAGGCATCCTCTACCAATGCTCTTGTGCCAACAATTCCTTTTGCTTGGGAGTTTACTTCTTCCACCACTTAGGCATTACATAACCATGTTCTTGAGCCTTTTATAATGGCTATATTTTTATTTTCTCTCTATACACCTACACATAAACAAATTTATTCTCATAAAAACAATCATAATAAAGTCCTAAACACTTATTTACCTCATTATAAGACTCATCCATGAAGCATTATTTCTCTTCTTTTATGTATGGCTATTCTCTTTCCCCTTCTTAATATTCCATGGCATCATGGAAGTCATATTTATCTTCCATATATTATCTTGATTGTATGGGTTACTCAACACCTTCCTCATCAATTAAATAATGCATTCCTTCTTCCTTATCAATAACAACAAACTCTTCCTTCTCTCTTGCACATTCACTTATGCACTTTATGTCTCTTCTTGCACCAATCTCCTTAATCTTCAGGGACTTTATCTTGACCTTCATAAAGATGATCATACCTACAATTACCCACTCAAAGATAACATTAGATATAAAAATAAGAGACCACAAGGTCCCTATGAGTGTTCTCTTCACCAACACTCTCATCTTCTCAAGTGCTCATCTTGGCACTTCATCTTCACGTTCTCCTCTCTTCTTGTTCTCCATAATGAGAAACTTCTTCACCACCTCTTCCTCTTATCATTGCTCAATTAGAAACTTTATTATCTTCTTCAAGCCTCTATGGGCTTCTCTCTTATTGGCAATCTATTTTTACCTCTTTCACCTCTTAATTAGGAGTTCTATTGGCCACTTCAACCTCTTACTCATTATCCATACCCATGCTTGCCTATTCATATACATCAAAGACTAATATTTATCTACAAAATTATCTAAATATATCTTCAAACTAGAAATATATATATATATATATATATATATATATATATATATATATATATATATCAATTTCATTACTAGTCATACCTCTTTTATTTTAGATGCTTGCTTCATTCTTAGTACCCTCATATATTTTGTTGCTCTGCAATGTCCTAAAAAATACTTCCTTCTTTGAGATCTTCACCTAAGTATTTTACACCTTGGTCTCTTGATTAGTTCAGGTCCTCACCTAGGTATTTTTCACCCTAGTATTTTGGTCCACTTGTCTCACCCAAGACTTTCTCCTTGCTTAGTCTTTTGACAATTTATGGGATCTCACCTAGGCCTTTTGCATCCTAGTCTTTTGATCCTTTTTCTAAATCCTGCAGCAAATTATTATCAATCACCATAAATTTCCAAGATCTTTAGGATTTTATACAAAAATGATGCCACTCATGTGACTCATAACTCATTTTGTAGCTCAATTTTACATGTAAATTAAAACACACACTTTTTGGTATTTTTGATCAGTCTACCCATTTGTTAACAATGATGACAAAGGAATTATCATTCATAATTTGTATACCTTTGGGTTTGGTTCACCTTCATATATTTTATCATGTAAAATATAACTTATTTCAACCTTTAATATAGTTCCAAACTCATTAGGATGAGTACATAGGATTTTAGAATTTTAAAATCTTCATAATACATAGTCTAAGTTTTGGAAATATCTCCTCCATAATTATCCAATCAAATCAAGAATAGACTCATTGGATTTTTCTCTCAAAAATTATTTAGCTATCAAATATTTAGAATTTTTGGTTAGTTCAATCTCAAGATACTACCAATTTACCATTCGTGCCCTAGTTATGGCACTTTAAAACTTTAACTAGCTCCCTGATTGTATTCATCCCTGTACCTTATTATACTTGAACATCTCCTTGTAATAAATTTGTTTACATACCTAGTATACACATAATAAACTTTCGTCGAATAATTATTTTAAATACAATAGATATAAAACTTATCATTACATCTAGGGTTTGAACCTCCCAAAGTAGCCATTTTGCTTAACAACATTAACATTGTTGCCATATCAAGTTCTATTATTTTCTTTTATTTAACCCATCCTAAGAGCTATAATACCACCATTCTTATTTTATCATCTATTTCAACATAATCCATTTTAGTCAAGATACATGTTTATATATCTGTTTCACTTTCAAATACAAGTTAAAATCTAGACTGTGTTATCATCTAACATGGAATGCAAATAACCTCACTGCTCCTTTAGTTGTTACTTGATCAACCTGACTCAATAGGGTTTATTATGATTCTTAGATTCACTATGCATAGGGTTCTTAACTATGGCACATGACACACACTTTTCCTTTGTTGAATATGGATGCGATGGAAAATGAGTTTACTTGTATATACCCAAATACTTAACAAAAATAGATCTTTACCATTTAAAGTATCCATGAATTTTTTTGAAAGACCAACTTCGTACTATAGGAACCTCCATCCACATTACATTCCTCTATGGTTTGTTTACATAGTTTGCTTGTGGTCCATTATTATAGTTCTTCAATAGTTTCCAGACTATGTATGTCATCCAATCTATTGTAATTTATCTTGATACGATCCACACATATTTAGTCAATTTCACTCTTTTAAGCCTATTTGGCATTAAAGAATAAACATAGAGTTTAACACAATCAGTCCATCTATATAAATGATGCTATAAAAAACTATTCTCAGACTCCTACATCTCCCAAGCATTCAATTTTACATTGATTGATCCTAGGACAGTGGATTGTGAGTATGTTTGAAAGCCCTATCACATACCTTGTTTCTTGACTCTCATAAAATTCCACACATTCTCAATTTCCTTATCACAATTTCACAAGTTTTAAATTGTTCTCATAACAATTTCCAAAGGTTTTAATGTGTTAATCTTGTACCATAAAATGTTCATTGCCTCCTTAAGCTCTAAACAAGACACACAGAGACCTGTATACTTTATAACTAGAATTCTACCAATTAAATCATTATTACATAATCATTACAATGAAAATCAACATCTTTATTTCTTAAACAAATAAGGATACTTACAATTCAATACATGATCTAGATCAATGGCTTCCAAAGCCTTATTTAGACACTTCATTCCTTCTTCTTATCCTCACATCCAAATCTTCTCTCTCTCCTTTTCTATTACATTCTTGATCTCTTGGTAATCTCTTTCTCTCCTCTCTGAATGAGGTGCTACCTCTCTCTCTCTTTTGTACATACCTCCTTATCTTCCTTGAATGAACTCTCCTTTCTTACATAAGCTCTCTATATATATGATTTGTTACATAATCCTCTTTTGAAGAGTTTCTCCTCTCTTACTTCTACACCTAACTTGGGCTCAAGACAAATAAAGAAGATTTCCTAAAACTAATATCTAAGTTGAGAAGATAATCTCAACTAATATCTTATGGTTGGGAGTTTTCAATGATTCCCCCTTATTTTTTCAACAAGCCTCCAACGTGGGGATCTCCTCTTAACAAACTTTCACCCCTTTTTACTAATTACATTTAATTTTTACATTTACACTTACTTATACAATTACTCCTCTCAAGATAAATTTTTTGAGGGGAATTAAAATAATTTAAATTCAAACTCAAACTAAGACATGACTTGAAATTTTTATGTTTGATGGTTTCCAACTTTTACCATGTCTTCCTGTAGCCATTATAGATGCTCTTACATCAATAGGCAATAACCAAATTGCCCTGATGATCTCTTATTATTCCACCTCCTCCAATTGGTCTATGTTCCCTTTTGAATCTCTATCAAAATTGAGCTTCATATAGTCAAAATAAGGGGTTTTACATTAAGTTATTTTCCTAATTTCTTCTTTATAATATGTCTTACCCAACTTAAATGTATCAATTTACTAGTTATGAGGTGGAATTTGTTCAAAATGAAGATTTTTTTTCCTTTATTAATAAGAACATTATTTTAATTCTCTTTAATGTGCTCAAAAATTATTTTTAGAAATAACTTTATTGTTACACCTCTTGTCCTCAAATATTCTATTGTTGCATTCTTCTTAGATAGCCCAAAAGATATGTTGCAAAGCCATTTTATAGATTTTATTGAGTAGGGAATTTTAGAATGAACACCCATAAGATATCCACACTTCCATTAGAAAAACTAATTGCACCTAAGAGATATTAAATTTATCAAAAAAATAGCTCCAAATCTTTTGAGAAAAGGAACATCTAACAAGCAAATGAAAAACTGATTCATTATTCTCTTCACAAAGGACAGATCTTGATTAGGATACAACCTCTTTTTATTAAATTGTTAATTGTAAGTATTTTTTTATGAACCAAAACCCATAGAAATAAGTTGATTTTTGGAATTAGCCATTTGTCCCATAAAAACTCCCAACTACCATTAAGCCCAGGTTCTTGGACTAGCAAATCATAACCCAATTAAACTTTGTAATGCCCATTAAAAGAGTCCTTCCAAACCAATTGATCTTCTCTATTGATCCCTAGTATATGAACATTTCTCATAGAATTATTTAGGTTATAAAGCCTCAATGTGTCTTCTTAGTTTAAGTTATCCAAACTCAACCTCTTCCAGCATTTAACTCCTTCCATCTCCTGCCAATATTCCATCACTTTCAATGCATATTTATTCTTAATGCTTTCTTAAAATTATGGTCTTATGTAACTATGATAAAGAGGATTCTCTAAAATACAAATATCTCTTAAAAAATTGACCTTATGACCATTTCCAATCTTCCATTTAGAACTTGATATTATCAATTCCTTGTTTGAGGTCAAGAAGTTCCAGACATGTGAACCCCAAATAAAGTGGTCATCTACAATAATGTAGATCAGTTCCATTCCATATAAATACTTAAAATAAAGGATTTTACCCCAAACCATGTTTGCCTTAATGAATCTCCACACAAAATTTGAAATGAGATATTTATTCATCAAATGCAAATTCCTTAAACCAAGTCTTCCATATCTTTTCTTAGAGCAGACCTTATTCCAAGAAACAAGATGAAATTTGTTTCTTTCTCTTATTCTAGCCCAAATAAATTTATGTTAAATTTTATTTATTTTAACCTCCACTCCTTTAGGTAGATTAAAAATCAAAATAATACAAACTGAGAGGCTCTAAAACACACTTTTAATCAATAAAACTTTGTCAGCCTGGGATAAGAGCTTACCTTTCCAACATATAAGATTTTTTTTTTAATTTTCTCAATTAAAGGATTCCACATTGTCACCTAAAGTTGGTTGATAAAGATAGGCATTCCCATGTATGAAAAAGTAAGTTCCCTAATTTGGTAGCTCAGAAGAATACTTATCCTAGTTTGTCTAGCCACTGGCATATTGAATAAATACATCAAAATTTTGTCAAAATTAATTTTCTAATTAGAGGAATATTCATACATCACCAAAATATTTTTAATATTTCTCTCTTATTACATATAAAATTTAGCCAATAGAATGGTGTCATCCACAAATTAATGATATGTCATAGGATCTATAGACTGTGCTAGTTTAAAAGCTTTCAACTTTGAAGTAGCCAATTCATTAAAAATGAATCTACTCAATGATTCTACCATAATGATGAATAGGAATGGGGAAAAAGGATCCCCCTATCTCACCCCTTTAGTGTTTGTAAAGAAACCATGTACCACCCCATTCACCAAAATAGAGAACATGCAAATGGAAATACAAGCTCTAATGATTTTTCTAAATTTGTCACAAAAGCCAAATTGAGACATAACTCTACATAGGAAACTCCAATCTAATATGTCATATGCCTTAGCCATATCCAATTTAAGCACCATAACTTCCTTTTAATTTTTTTCCATTGAATGAATGGCTTCGTGAACCACAATCATTCCATCTTAAATTTTTTTGTCCAGAATAAATCCTCCTTGCTAAGAATGAATGATTTTTTCCGTGATAGATTGAATCCTTAGTGCAATTAGCCTGGTGATAATTTTATATATAGAATTATACAAACTAATAGGCCAAAAATCTAAGAAATTTATATTTAAATGGTTAAATAGTTTTGATGAATAAAGAAGTAACTAAATTTGATTTATAAAATTCTGTGAGTTTATTTACCATGGGCAAATAGAATTTCTCAATTTAATGAAAAAGGTTATGGGACCTTTGTATGTGAACTAACTATATATTTAGTGTATATAGTATACTCTAAGGCATATGATAATGGATGTCATCTTAAAATTATATTATATAAATTAAATATTTATATTGCATTTATATGCGTGAATTAATATAAAATATATATTAATGCATATAGTTGTGTTATAATTTTTATTATCATAACATTGAGTAATTGATGCTTGTTTATATTTGGTTAGTATAAAATTAATAGAATATTGTATTTAAGAGTTAAATATAAAAAAATTATAATGTTTTATACTAGCTATTGTTATATGTCAAATATGAACAATTAATTTAACCAGGGTTATAATAATATTTCATGGAGAAATAATATTATAAGTTGCTTAGTATTTATAATCATTACCTAGATGGTTTGTTATATTGAAGACTATTTTTAGACTCTATTTATTATTCATAATAAACTATATATATGAATTCATTTGACAGACTAAATGAATGTTTGTGATATTTTTGTACTTAGCATAATTTTTATTAGTTAAAGTAAAATATTATGAATGAATCTATTGGTTTTTATATTATTGTTTATTTTACTGAATCTCACATTCATGACCCTAATTAAGTAGTGGATGAATTATAATGGATTAATTAGTGCCATAAATGTAAGATAAGGTATAATCTGATTAACTGGTGTGTATGAATTTGACTAACCCTAGAGATCATTTATTATTGAAAACTTTGGATAAAGTAATATTTTATAAACATTGTCATTTCATATGTTGATATAGTTTTCATATTTGTGTGATATCATATTAGAATAAATTTATTTATGGTATACATTATGTATTAGATATCTTCAACACAAAGGTTTTGGTTTATTACTCTGGATTCCCACATTGTCATTATCTACCCATCCATGAAGGGAGGGATATCCCCTTGTTTGGGAGATAGTGTGGGGGATTTATGGTCTATGGTTGGTGTAACAAATTTATCAAATGATTCTCTCCCTCCTAGATGGAGTACTATACTTGAGACTACACTTGAGATTAAATATTGATACTTGAGTCTTGGAGGCTCTACTTAGAGGAACTTTATATCATGCTTTATCATTTGAGATATTATTATGTATTATTGAAAACTGTAGCATTTATACATTATGCTTTTATAATAGTGGCTATAATGTTGTATCATCTGCAGCTAAATTTATACTATTTCATTTATGATGTGATGCAATATTTATGGTTATTTAGTGTTGTTCATGATTTATATATCTATTCATGGTGATCCTTAGCTAAGTGGATTAGCTATAACCTTTTTAGTTAACTAAATCAATATAGTTAGTTAAAGATCACTAGTTAGCATTTTTTTGATGAAATCTATATGCTGAATACGTGTATTTAATTTTTTTTTAAAAATTGCAATATTCTAGTAAAACTCAATGGGTTGTTATATTTTGGTATCATAGTTGAGTCTCAAACTCTAAGATTTAATGTGTTTGATAATGCAAACTTATTCTACTGATAAATAAGAAGAGTAATGGTGTGCATTAGACCAAGAGGTGAGGGTAATTCAAATACCAAACCCCTTATTGATCTAAATCAATTCTCCGTTGAGTAAGCTACAAAGTTGGACCAAATCCTTGTAACCATAAAAGAGACTAGGGATTGAATAATGGCCCTAGAATAGGAAGTGCATGGCCATGATGAAGAAAATTTTTAGGAGGAAAATAAAGAGCATCCTAATGACCACAAACATATTCAAGAGTAGAGGCATGAGAAGGTGCCACAGGATACAAGGGCTTGAGTAGTTGCATAGTTAGCACATGACATGAAAAAGGTGAATCCACCAAGTTCAATATAACTATATTAGGGGATAGAGTTGAAGTGTGGCTAATAGAAATAGATAATTATTTTTAAATTCAAAATTATTTTGAAGTCATGAAAGTAATCTGGGGAGCTTATTAGCTTGCTGGTAAATTAACAACTTGGTGGGCAAATAAGAAGCTCAAGATGAACTTAGACTCAACACCACCACCATTTAGGAATAGTTTGTGACAATTTTTAGGTCATGATGGATTCCATAATTATACTTTAATTAAAATCTTACAAATTTTCAAAATCTTAAGCAAGGGGATTTATTGGCAAATGAATACTGGGAGCAATTCACCAATAGTCTTAAGTATGTACCTCAATATCAGATGGATGAGAGGTTCAAAATCAAAAAATTCATCTAGAATTGAAACCCAAAATAGGTTGTGAATTAGATATGCATGGTCTATCTACCATGGATTAGGTGTTTGAGAAGGTAGTCAAGCAAGAATAAAAAATGAAATATCTTATCCAAGTTAGAGATAAGTTTTTAAAAAATTGAAAGTTTTAAACCAAATTTAAAGAAGAAGAATTAGAAGTAGAAGTGTGGAGATTCCAAGGGCCAGTTCAAGAATCAGAATGCCAAGTTAAATAGTGTTTTAGGGAATAAGAAACCTATTAATGGTTTCAAGGGTGGTTTCAAGGGAAACCAATAGACTGAGAAGAAAGGACCAGTTGGAGGTTGCTTCATTTATGGAGGTGACCATTTTGATTAATAATGTCCTCATGATAAATCAAATAATAAGGGTTTAGTTTCTTAACAACGTACATTTTAACAATAAATTCTTGCAGATGTTGACAATTGACAATCTGAGTATCAAGCTTTGCCCATAAAACTATCAAGTATTTTGTTATATCATCTAGTTTCTATTTTAATTGATACATGAGCTATATAAAGTTTCATTGCTCCTATAATGCTTAAAAAAATATCCAAAAAGGTTGGAGTTATGGAAAATTCATGGTTGGTATAATATGGGAATGAGTCAAAGGTCAAAGTTGATAAGTATTTAGTTGAAGCAGAGATTAGGTTGCCTGAGTTCACTACAGTTGTAGATCATTATGTAGAACCTTGGGATCATATGATGTGATCCTAGGAGTCAATTAGCTTGTAAAGCATAAATCCAAGGCTAACTATTTGTTGAAGAAGGTTGAGTGTTAAGATGATTTTAGAAACCAAATACAACTTTAAGGTGAGAGAAGGGAATTGAAGCTAAGGAAGATTTTTTTAATTCAACTCAAGAAAGCATAAAGGAAGGGATACTAGGCACTTATCATTAAGATAAATGAGATGGAATAATCTAAGGAACCATATACTGATTATTATTATTTTTTAAGAAACTTACATGACATGTTTTTGGAATAATTACTAGGATTGGCAACCAAGCATGAGTTTGATTTCTCAATTGATATCATACCTAGATCAAAAATATAGTCTAAAGTGTCATGAAAAATGACAACCATGGAATTGGTTGAGTTAAAGGCATGACTTCAAGAGTTATTGATGAAATGTTTGATTATATTGAGTGTGTCACCATGGGGTGCTCTAGTTGTCTTCATAAAGAATAAGGATGGTAACTACAAGATGTTGAATAAAGCAATGATCAAGAATAAACATTTTTTACCAAGTATTGATGATCTTTTTGATCAAATGCAAGGGGATACAATATTTTCTAAGATTGATCTTAGAGAAAGGTATCACCAGTTGAGAATATATGAAGAGGATATCCCAAAAATAGCATTCAAGATGTGATATGGGCACTAAAAGTTCACAGAAACATTTTTGAATCTTATGAATAGTGTGTTAAGAGATTACCTAAATCATTTTGTGTTGGTCTTTCTTGATAACATCCTCATTTATTCCAAGGATGAGGAATAAAAGTTACACCATTCAAAACTTGTTTTGAAACATTTATGGAAGCATAAACTATATGGCAAGTTGTTTAAGTGTGCATATTTCCAAAATAAAGTGCAATATCTAGGACATATTATCTCTATAGATGGTACTTCAATAGATCCAACAAATATAAGAGCCATAATGGAGTTGTTGATACCAAATAATGTGCATGAGGTAAGAATTTTCATTGGATTAGTAAGATATTACAAGAAATTTATTCTAAATTTATCTAAGATAGCTAATCTAATTACCTCTCTTCAATAGAAGAATTAGAATTTCATTTGGTCAGATAAGTGTGAGGTAGCATTTTAGGAATTAAAAATGAGGCTTACATCGGCACTAGTGATAAGAGTTTTTGATTCTAATGGTCAATTCTTAGTGATCACTAATGTATTTGGGGATAAAATTAGAAAATTTCTTATGTAAGATGGTTTAATGGTAGCCTATGAGTCTAGGAAACTAAATCCATATAAGGTAAATTATGACCCTCATGACTTAGAACTTGCAACAATTATGATTACTTTGTAAGTTTAGAGGCATTATATATTATTAAAACTATTTGATCTCAATAATGATAACTTGGGACTCAAATACATATTCACCCAATCCAATTTGAATGTTTATCAAATATGATGGTTAGATTTCTTGCCTAACTATGATTTAAATATTAACTATATCAAACGCAAGGAAAATAGAGAGTTGATTATCTAAGCTATAAAAGGTACATAGCAGTCATGGCTACTATTAAAAGTACTTTTAGAGATTAAGTGATTAAATTATCACCAAGAGATGAATTCTATGATCAAGTGAGGGAAGCATTATCTTAGAATGCTTAGAATCCTAAGTATAAGGGATTCAAAATAGAGAATGATAGTCTTTTTTGGTACAAAGATAGGATGTATGCACCTAATAAAGAGAATTTGAGGATCACAATGATAAAATAACTAAACAATTACCCATATCTAGGACATCCAATAATAACCAAGCTCATGGATGATCTTATACCACTTTATTTATGGAAAGGAATCAATAAAGATGTAACAAATTTTATGTGTCATTGTCTAGAATGTCAACATGTGAAAGTTGAATATGTACATCTAATGAGATTGTTGTATCCACATGACATACTAGAATGGAAATGGTAGGTGATCAATATAGAATTTATCCAAGGTTTGTCATTATCATAGAATAGGCATGGCATGACCTTGGTTATAATTTATAAACTAACCAAGGTATCCCACTTCATATTGGGTAACTTGATAGATGATACACCTACATTTGAGAAGAGATTCATAAAAGATGTGTATCAGTTACATGATTTTACAGAAAAGATCATTTTAGATTGAGATATAAGGATGAATTCTAAGTTTTTATTGACTCTAAATTCAACTCTAGGTACTCAGTTACACTTTAGCACTGCATATCACCCATAAACTAATGGATAGACAAAGTGAGTTAACTAGGTTTTAGAAGATCTCCTTCATATGTATTTCATGGATTAGCAATACAAGTTGGAGGAGTACCTTTAATTATTCAAGTTTGCTTAAAAAAACTCATACCAATTAGAATTGAAGATGGATCTATTTGAGGTTTTGTATAAAAGGAGGTGTAGAAAATCAATCAATTAGGATAGGTTAGAAGATAAGGTAGTCTTTAGACTTGAGATGCTTTCAAAAATGGAAGAGAAATTCAAGACAATTAGGTTGTGGTTGGTCGAGGCCAATGATAGAAAAAAAATTATGATGATCTGAAGAGAATAACTAGGCAGTTTTCTATCGGTGATAAAGTGTTTCTATGGGTTAAGTCTTAGAAAATCTTGATTAAATTTGAGAATTCCACTAAACTTTCACTAAGATATGTTTGACCCTTAGAGCTTTTGGAAGTGGTCAAACTTGTAGCATATAGCTTATATTACCACTAGATATATCTCTTTTGCATAATGTCTTCCATACCTCTTATCTTAAAAATTATGTTGTTGATCCTTTACATGTGTTGGATTGGAACAATTTATAGGTTCTAAATCCTAAGGTGGTTATGGTGGAACCAATCAGAGTAATTGACACTCGTAAATTCTATTTATGAAATAGAGAAGTGTCATAATGCAAGATCCTATGGGACCAATAATCTAAGGATAGTGCCACTGGGAAAGACTATTATGAGTTTTACAAGTTGTTTCCACATTTGTTTGCTTGATTTTTTGTTGCATATTATATTATGTTTGGCTGAATAATATTTTTAATTCATAACTTATGTTTGAATAAATGTCATTGGGATGATGACCAAATTTAAGGAGGAAGGATGTCACATCCAAATTTCTCTCTAAGATAAATAACTTATTTAATATGTGGATTATTATAGTTTATTAGTTTATTAACTAATATTTAATTAAGATTTATGACATACGTTAATTATGTGATGGTTTGTGTTGCTTAATTTACATTATTAGTTGTTATGAGTTAGCAGTAATTTTACATTCAATATATTGTGATCATGTTTGGTTATTATACCTCATTATTTTATGGATATAATGATGTTCCAAAATAAATACCTTCATTGTCATGAGGTGGATGCTGGAAAAATTCTTCCTTTAGATTGTGATGGAAGGAGAGTATCACTAAAGAGGGTGGTCTAGATGGAGATGTTTAGGGATGAAAGAGAATGAATATAGAAACCATAACACCCATCACTTAATATATCATGTTTTATAATTAATTATTTGATATAGATATCATAATATGTTTTGTGTAATTTTCCTTTAGGTGATTGTTAATATGATTTCTGGTATAATCTTGATTGTGCGAGTGATTTCACTAATTTTGTGATATTACATAACTCATCTTGTTTGGTTAAATGAGTTAATTTATTATATTTACTTATCTCACTTCCTTATTATGTATGGTTGTATAGTAAAACATTATGATGTTATGATGGATTATATAATCATTACTTGATCTATATGATTTAGGTACTAATAATTAAAAATTATTATTATGATATTATAAAATGATGTCAAAATATAAATAACATTATTTTAAAATATATTATATTTGATTAACTATTTGATTAAAGGTTTGATATTCATAATATATAAATGAGTATATTAATGTTAATTGTTTAATGATTTTAACAAATCATTGTAATTGCTATGTATGGTTGTGGATAACATTTCAACATTTAACTATAGTCTTGTAAAACCTAGTTTAAATGCCAAGTTATATAATCATTACCATATTTAGTCATTACATGGGAATACATTAGATATAGACTAGTTGATAGTATTTGCATGGAATAAAACATGGGGATTATATGATTTAGTTGGTCTATGAAGGATTGTTTAAATCATTATCATGCATATATTATAAAGAATATAATATGATTATTTAGGGATTCAAGAGAAGCATCAATATGATTAGGGTTACTAATCATCCATAATATTTGGTTAAACATCATTTGGGAGAAAATGATGGGATTAATTGTGTTTTCATGGTGGCAGATTGTGATTTGGTTGAGTTATCTGGGCATGCATATTTTTGAGTGAGTTTAATCTATTGTTAATGGTGGAGAAGTGGAAGGTGGGTAGGTAGAGGGAAAAAGAATAAAAATATGATAATGGGGGATGTGAATGGGATGGTACATGGCATAGTGGAGAGAGTTGCAAAAAGAGAAGAAGGTGATAATTTGAAAGAAAGATAAAGGAAATCATACAGCTTCTTTAGCATTCACATATAGGTTTTATAATTCAATTACTAAGTGAATTATTGAATGGGTTTCTCTAAATATGTTTGGTTATTGGTTTCTTTATTTGATTCTTAGAAATGATGGGTTATATGTGGAGCACTGTGGAAGGCTCGGACTCCATAAAACCCCACATTCAAATTGTGGTAACTTGAGGAGGGTAGGATAGAGCCATTAAATTAGCCATGTTTTTATTAAAAAATCTCTATCATATACTTCTCTAGCTATTTAGAAATCTTTGTTCAATTTTATAGGATTATTTTGATGGGTATATAAGTAATATAGGTAGAAATAGTTGTTTTGAATCAAATTGTTATATATACATTTTGGTATATTAAAATATAGACTTGAAAATATTAGTTTGTATGATCACTCTAATATTTAAACCAAATTGGACCTTTTTGGTTAAAAATGTGGGTTTTTAAGGATTATGAATATATATACAAAAATATATACCTAAGTATATACTCAATTAAATATAATTATATATAAATACGTACACTCATATATATATATATATATATATATATATATATATATATATATATATATATATATATATATATATAAACACACACACACACACACACACACACACACACACTTGTATGATGATTTGATAAACTTAAATATGTGATTATCTGTGTGTGTGTGTGTGTGTGTGTGTGTGTGTGTGTGTGTGTGTGTGTGTGTGTGTGTGTGTGTGTGTGTGTGTGTGTGTGTGTGTGTGTGTGTGTTCAACTATCAAACTTAAATATATGATAGTACACACACACACATACACACATTTCTAATTCCTAACACCATTGTGTTGAAATTGTCAATCTTACACAAATTTTGTGAAAACACACAATTTGGGCCAAAATCATTTAAACATGCTAAATGGTTTGATATTGTCATATACAAGTGCCAATTTAGGATAATTTATCTCTAAATGGGGTAATGCATTTTATGTGATTATTAACTTTTCTCAAATCATTTTGAGTCAACATAATGAAAACACATTTTGGTGTTCTAGATCACTCTTTTCTTTTAATTTAGAAGCACATAACACATTCATGTGTTATTTTGTGTTGAAAACATCCTAAATAGGATATTGGTCTTATACAACTAACATAGCCTTCTAATTCCTCTCCAATCAAATTATGACCCACTAATATGACATTTTGAGCAGTTTGATTAATTAAATGCAATCAATTTTTAAATAATTGATTACAATTGATTAATCTCACTTAGGCAAATTAATTAATATAAATATTTAAGTGGAAAATCCATGGAAGTTATTAAATATATTTTAGTTGGAAATTGATTCTTATTATCTGCATCATTAAATGACATCATTAATGGGGTGGCATCCATAAGCCATAAATGCAATAAATATTAGGTTTATGGCCTCCCATGCCTCTTTAATGCCCCTTCCTTTAAAATATTTATGAGGTTATTTATGGAATATTTATAAAAAATTGGATTAATTCATGGCCACACATCTTGATCTCAAGATGGACGGTAATGGTTGATTTTGATCAATCTCAAAAATATATACATAAGAGGGCTAAGACCACCATTTTTAATATTTATTTGTGTAAACTTATTATTCAGAATTATCTCCACAAGCAATTTATGAGTGGTGTTTATTATACTTAATTTTCAATAGGATAGATTCAAGATAGGCACAACATTGTTTTCATATCATGAGCCTAGTTTCATTGGTGAGCATGAGATGATCGAGGATCTTTGCCTTGCATCATTGTCAAATACTTGAGTGCCAAATCAAGGGGAAAATCATGTTTTGAGCCCGATTTGGGTGATGGGATCCTCTTGGGAATGTATTGTGTATGCTTTATTTCATTTGCTCTTAATTATCATTTGCCAAACCCTATCAAAAGAGTTGGCTTAGCTTGTTATATTCTTATGCATTTTTTTTCGTTTTCTTGACTAATACTTGATCTAACCATCTTTAAAATCCATCTCTACATATTGGCATGCCCAATGGGACCACATAGCCCATTTAAGAAAGGAACACACTTTGGCAATCTATTTCTTTAAAATTCATTAAAAATCCTTAAAATCAAGTTTTTATCATTGTTTTCCCATGTTTTTGGTGTTTTTTTATTAACACACAGATCACACACTGACCAAAGTCAATTTTATGTAACTAAAATAGGTCATATCTAACTATCATTGGTTATTTTGTAGGGAAAATCATGGAGAAAAATCTCATTTTATAGCTTTATTCAAAATTACGGTTGTCATTTTGAGTTTTTAAGTCTTTGTCTAAACATAATATTGCATGATCTAGAGATTTTATTATAACTTGGGATAATAAGAGTTTTTTGTCAAAAAAAAATTTATCTAAGGGTTCATAGGTGACCAATATCAGTATTTATCAACTGGCATCAATTAGTTTATGACTGATATCAATCTTATTGTAACTAGTATCGATCACTATTGACTGATGTTGGTCTCTATGTTTTAAAAATAGAGAACTTAAGAGAAATATTTCAAAAATTATTTGTTTAATTATGAATTATGCTTCAAATTAGGGGTAAAATCTCTAACCTTTGTATGACCCGCATGGAAAAGTGACCAATTTGATCATAATTAAGTCTTAAACCTTTCCTTTGGTGTTTAAAAGGAACTTAGATGGTTTGTGTTGACCATTTTGACCACAAGTCAAAATGAGTCAACCCACCTATAGTTAAAAACTTATATAGAGGTCTAATACAATGTTATAGGGTGTATTTAATGTCATATCATATGATTTGGACCTTGTCATGGTTTAATTAAGTCTTATGCCAACTTGAGTCACCTAGGGGTCATTTTGGGGTCATAGATGTAAGTGGCATGGTTTTAAAGGTGTCCAAGTGTTCTAGTTTTCCTAAAAATATCCAAAATGTTATATTCCATGTTAGGAATGTTAGTAAATCTAAAAATTTTAGGTTATCTAACCAAAAATCAAGAAAACAACTAAAAAAGGAGGAGTTTGGCACTTATACAGCCTATAAGGGAGTGTGACATGTGTGGAAACCTTGTGGGATAACTGTTAAAATTCAATAGACTCATATTAGCTTTTTATCATCTTTAAAAGTGTTAAAAATGGTAAAAAAATTATGCTCCTTCATCACCCTTTTAGACATGTAAAACTAATCAATAGGTTTATGTTTAATACAACCAATAGAAGAAGTTTCAAACTAAATGCTTATAAGGGATGATATTACACTTAGTTTACATATTTTTCATAAAAAATATTTTGTGGATTGGTCATATGTTCTTTATGAATCATCTCTAATAAGTTGACTATGTTTTTTTGCTCACTATTTCCCATACCCTATAGGTTTTTCTCTTGTTTGGATGGAATTAACTCCAAATGACATGGAAATATTTACCTCATGTTACACATGCTTGGTTTCATGTTTCAAAGTGTCTTGATGGGAAAATCATCTCAAGTTGTAGGTAAAGACACCTTTCTATATTGCAGACAGGTTTCCACCACTTTCAATGGCTTCATGCCTTGGTAATGGTGTTAAAGGATGGTGATTAGTTTATATTCATGTTTATAATCTCTTCTTGGTCTTTTCTCCATTTAAATTCATCCTCAAAGTAATAACCATGGATTAACATCCAATAAATATATCTTATAGTCAATTTTTCCCATGAATGTCACACACAATCAGCTAAGGGGTTTGTGCAAGGATATAAAACACATCCATGAGATTATGATTAAGGTCATAAGTTTTTTATCATACTTTTATAACATGAAAAAACAAGTTAAACCATAGGTGGCACCATAGAGAGCATGAGAAGACAAGTTCCTAATATACACACAATATTCTACCATTGATGAACATGCATAAGAGTCTCTCAAGAGGACATTGTGTTGTAATGGGAACCTTGATAGTTGTTTTAAATACTTTGAGTGTTGAGTGCATTTGGAGGTATTTAGATAGTCCTATAACCCATTCAAGGTCAAATGTAATGCACACTATCCATTCTTATACTCACTACCTACACAGATGCAAAATCTCACCTTTAGGTGGTACCACAAAGAGATGAGGTGTCATATATAAGTGTTAAATCATGTGGATAAACCTTTATTGAAGTCTTGGTATGTTTTATATATCATATCATACATATTTAGAATTCTAGGTTGGTAGGCAAGATGGGAGATTACCTCCAAAGGTGAAATGACTGTGTTCAGGGACCATTTCTCTAAAAGACAAAAATAGAGCACCTAGCCATTTTGTTGAGATCATATGAAAAGGTTACCAAGAGTTCTAACCAATATAGATGCACTCATCCTATATCCCTATCATTAGATCCCAACTTTCAAAAGGAAGGGAGTAATTTAGTCATTTGGCTTTCTTACTATAAAGGCCCAAATATGCACCTTTGACCACTAAATTTAGATAGTGACGTCTATAGGATTTGTGCTCCAAAGAGACCTCTTCATCCAAGGTTGAAAAATTAAACCATGCCTCCATGATTGAATGGTCCTAAATAGTTGAAAATAAAATTTATGATCTAAAGGTCATTTAAGAGGATGATATGCAAAATTTTGAGCCTATCTACACCTATAAGTGTCTTTTCCTTTGAAATTACCCACCTACATCTAAGGGAAAACTCCTACATCATCCATGATGGAAACACCAACTGTAGTCATATAAAATGAAAAAATTGGTAACTTGAGAGTGGCTAATGACACCCAACCCTTAGGTCCCTCATGCTTACTTTCATAACCCTCTTAGGCTTATTTTCACTGATTCCTAGTCATCTATAGCCTTCCAAACTTGATCCCATCTAATCTAGACCCATTTTTCCATGACAAATCAATCTCCCCAGGTTTCATCTACTCAAGACAATAGTTCCACACTTGGACTATAGCATCGATGCCACTACTGTCCACTTTTAGTGCTATTGTCCAAGCCCATTTATAGCCCTAATAGTCAATTTCTTCTGGTTCCCCATCTTTATCCTTGTTGACCTAATGCTAGCAAATTCAATCCATGACCAATAGATCCCTATAAAATCCCACTCAAATATCATTTGGAAATGGTTAGAAATTATCACTAAGCAAATAATAATATAAGCAAGACTACTAAAAAAATCTTCCTTATTATCTGCATACAACCAGCTAACACACTTACAAGCTCATTCAAATCCTTACACCGGTCCCTAACCACCTCAAGCACATACAATTTAGCATTCTACCTCTTCATATACAAAATTTCATAAAGAACATCAAATGGGGAGAACTACATATGGCTTGATCCATCTTTGGATTATTGGTATGTAGGCAGCATGCCCACACATGGGGTGTGAAGCATGTCTAGTGCATCTTACACACACTAAACCGCCCCCCCCTCTTTCTCAAAATTTATCAATTCATAATGGAAGATAGGGTTTAAAGAAAGAATCTACTCTAAAGGGAGATGTATAGACTTTTAACTGATGAACTTCTTAGATAGGGTCACATAAACATAGCGAACAAAACCTAAAAAGCTCAGATCCTCAGGATAATAGCGGTAGAGGTAGACTATAGCACTAGTTCCACTACTATCTATTTCTGGCACTCTTGTCCAATCATAAAATGAAGTTTAATTCTCAGTTTGTGATAGTGTCTTAGTCCTACATAGTGAATTCTAGCGTTTGTCTCAGTTGGATCAATAAGTTTTTAGCTAAGTTTTGTTTTCTTCTCCTTATTATTATTTTTGGAAAAGTTCAAATTGCAATTAATTTACATAAATTAGTATCTTAATTATTATCTATTTATTTACTAATTTTACTACTCAGACCATTTAACTAAATTAGGAATATGACACCAATATTCCCAGCATTGTTAAATCATTTGGTGAACCTGACTTACTTTGTTTGTGCATAAAAATCCTAGAAGCCCTAGGATATTTTTCTTACTGATTTTTCATTTTTTTACATGCATAATAAAATAAAAAATTAGCATTAAATTTTAAAATTTTGTAGTAATAATAAAATAATTTTCTTTTAAGCCCTAGTTGTCCATACTAGGTCCCAGTATTTTTCCAATCATTATTTGAATTTTTACTAACATATTTAAATCAAAAAATCCATTTAAATTTAAAAATTCAATAGTAATTTTCAAACACATTTATTTTTCAAAACCCTAGTTGTAACTACTAGGTCATATTAAATCACTAATTTTCCAATAAATTTTTAATTTTTTACTTGCATATATAACTCAAAAATCCACTTTCAATTTCAAAATTTCATAAGGATTTGGCAAAATTATCATCTTTAAAACCCTAGCTACATACACTAGGTCCTATTGCTTATGAGATATTACCTTACATTCTAAAAAATCAGATTTTAAAAATGGGTTTCACTTATTTACAATTATTTCTTTCAATTCTTGCACACAATAAGGAAACCATCATCAGTCCTATCATTTACATAAATGATGAAGTTTATCTTATGTTAATGCAAAGATTTATTCTTTTCATTTCATGCTTATGTTTCATAATATGGGATGATGTTAAGAAAGTTACTATTGAACATGCTAAGATATATTTTGCATCACCTCCCTTGGATCCTCTATCCTATGTCGAGTCATGTTGAATGGTCCATTTCACTCTTCCCTAGGTCACTACCCATCGTTAGAGAGCCCAATTGACATCCTTTATACCTCCACCACCTCAACCTGTTGATTATCTTCACTCTCCTCTTGTAACTACTACTAGCCCTATACGGATAGTAGATAATGTGGTTAGAGTTGTTACTCAATGTGCCACCATGCCTCTTCCACCTAGTTAAGAGCCCCACCACCCTCCTATTCATTCTCATTTTAGGCCCAATCCACTTTCATAGGTAGATCCACACACATCATATGATATTTTTTATCAATTGAGAAACACTCTAGCTAAGATTTCCATGTTAGAACTACTTCAAAAAACTAATGTGTTCAAGGACATTCTCTATCAGGAACTCACTTAGAATTTTATGCCCATTGACTTTAAGCCTTCTTATTTTGCATCAATGGTTAACACACTAAAAACTAAAGAATATGCTATCACTTTTGATCATGATGACATGCCATATCAGATAATAATTGATCAAAATTTACCACTATTCATATAAGCTCAAGTCAAAACTAGCACAATTAAGAGAGTTCTAGTTGATATTGGTTCTAGAATTAATATATGTAACATTGTATTCTTTCAAACCATGGGCATATATATGGCATCCATGCAAAAATAATATAACAACATTAAAGGATTTTATGATAAACCATGATAGACATTGGGTACCATTGCTTTGGATATCATGAAATGACCCAAAACCCTCTCTACATAGTTCCAAGTCATGCTAAGTCCTCTTCATTATAATATTTTACTCAGATGACCCTAGATACATGTTATGGGGGTAGTTTCTTTACTCTTCATCGATGTGTTAAGTTTATCCATAAGGGATACTTATACACATGTCCATCAAATAACCAACCATTCAGATATTATCAAACTATAGAGTATCTTTGACTATTTTTATAGATGGGACACCTCATATCATAGTTCATCCACCACCTCATTGCATTTATCTTGATTAGATATATACATATGAGGTTAGATAGATTAGAACTTCTCACACTCTTCCACTTATAGTTGTGTCCTTAGCTCCAGATATTTAGCCATTCATAGTAGATTCAATCATTCTAGCTACTCATCAATCATGATATCTACACTTGTTACAGTTATACATTCATTGATAATAGTTACATTAGTACTAGTTGATTCTATAGATATAATCACTCCATCAATTATAGATACTCTCAAAGTAAAATTATCTTCTACTACTATAGTTGATGAGACCCCCATATCATAGTTAACCCTTATGGTAAATTTTGAGTTACCATATGTACATGATGTTGATACAAATTCAAAAGCTTCTTTAGATGATGATACGATACCCACACTCATAGATGACTATTTGTGTGGGTTGAGATTTACACCCATTGGCCTAGGAGAGTACTGAGATGACTCTAGATTTCTCACTAGACATCCTACATCACTCTTCACATCTCTCACTATGCTTTCAAGATATACTCCACATTTTTGGCCATGGATAGATCACTTGGCACATACAATTCACATGGTTACCTCTATAGATATAGAGCCATTCATTTAGATTTAGGTAAGTATCACACAACATCAACCTTGAATTATGTTATAGATGTTACTTGATCATGGATTATTCACCTTACCTATAGTGTGACACATATCTATTAGCAGATTATCATAGCAGGATGGTCACCCATTTTGTCTTTTTTATAGGATCATAAGTCATGGTACAAAATCATATACATCTTTACAAAAGAGACTGGATAAACTATAGGTTCATGGTATTATTAAGATTATAGAGCCACCAACACTTGTTTCTTCACTTCTATCAAAGTAATCTTCTACTAGAACTAAATATTCCAGAGAAGAATCAATATCTCCAACACTAGAGTAACCTTTAGTTCAAATTCTATAGGATGACACCATGTACATAGCTTTTACAACATATGATGACACTTATGATGATGATCTTGAGGCATTTGATTATGGTCATGATCCCTTACTCCATATCCATCTCCAACTAGTTCCATCCTTGGACCCTTTACCACCTCTAACCTAGCCTTTTATTCATATGCTTGTATATAATCTCATTATGATTACTTGTACATAATTTTCTTGGTATCACCTATACACAATTTTATGCTTGATTTTACATAGCTCAAAATTTTAAAAAAATTTAAAATAATAAAAATTTTCAAAATACAAAAACATTCAAATATGTCAAAAACACTATATATATTTTGATTGTATGCATTATCCATGCTTTACATTTCTACTATCATGCTATACTTACATCTATTGTTCTATGCTATTGTTTGTCAATTTGTCTACATTACCATGCTTCACTTGATCTTCTTTGAGTGTGTGCAGTGACATCTAACTCTTTGATTGCTTCACTCTACCCATTGAGGGGGCATCATACTTATACATCAATATACATACCCATTTGAGGCATCTTCTACATGACTACACCATCCAGGTTATGTCATTCCTACACCACACATATTAGTTATCATGTTGATATACATTAATTACTAGCTTACACATATTACTCTATCAACACTCACTAGTATATAGAACTTGTATATTTATTAGCATATACCTAGTCTTATATTAACATGTCTTGCATACTTTCTCTCTTACTTTGATTAGTTAGATGTGATTGTACTTCTAGTTCCTTACATTATTTTTTTTATTACTTAGCATATCTAGATTGTTTGAATTTCTTAGTTCCTGTTTATCTCCTATATGTGCCTTAAGAAATTTTCCAATGTCCTTTGCTTCTATTCATGCATCTACCTTAGGACATTTTCCAATGTCCTTTGCTTATAATTTTTTATGTGAATTTGGCTTCCACACCAATTTTTCTTATTTCAATTATATGTGTATGTGGCATTTGAACATGCCTTGTATACTTACTTTCTAGTTTGAGTGACATGTGCCCATGTCCCTTGTTTGCTTGGTCCCTTGGCCACCCTTGTATGCTTCTTGCTTCTTACCTTGTGTGCTTTTTTCTTGTTTGCTTCTCATTATTTTTAATGCCATGATTTACATCATGCATTTATCTTGCTTTCTTTGATGCCATGATGGACATCATGCTCCATCCCTCCAACTAACCAAACTTTCATTTTCTATTTCAATACATTGAACATGTTCTTACATTGTTATATCTATCTAAGTATAACCCTATTGACCTAACAATCTCTCAATACAAATCACGTTATATCCTAAGATATCTTGTTGATTATCATTGCTTATCATGTATCTTTACAACATAACACACTTGCAGGGATCTTTATTTTGAGGGTATTCATTATAGGGTCTTCATTCTTACCCTCAAAATATGGGAAACAAATAGGGGTTGTGTCTCAGAGATCAGAGATCCTAAAGGTAAAAATAAAAACATTTAACACACCTAGAACAACAACCAAACATTAAAATAGTTATAACATACCAAGTAGATAGTCAAGAATCTAGAATAATCATCAAATTTATCCCTATACAATATCACCCAACTTGGACAATAACACTAGTGCCACTACTGTCCACTTTTGATGCTCTTGTCTAAAAATTTAAAAAAAAAAAAATCCAAAAATAGATAGAAAGGTAATTTCAGTTACAATTTTGTCAACTATAGATTAGACTAGAATCAATAGTTTTAATACATTTTTCTTATAGAATATAGATATAGGGGGAATCATGTGCAACATGATGACTCTCATTTCTAGTTTTAGATAGGGCAGTTGGTATAACTTGTAGATTAGAATCTATGTTCTAGACACCAGTGATTGGGGGCAATGTGCGCAACACATTTATTTTCTTTTCTTTTCAAGTTCAACATTACCTAGGCATTCTCAATAGTTATGTGCCTTATTACATTTGTAAGTGGTTGGCATCATTTTGGAATGTATTTCATACAATCCTAACTTCCTAAGTTCCCAAGTTCCCAAGTGGATTTCTTACAATCCTAGTGCACTAATTTAGAGTGGTTTTCATACAAGCCTAATCTCTATCTTTCAAAATGGCCAAGAGTGGCCTAGTTTCTAGCATACATTTAGCTATCTATGCTAACATTTTTAGATCATAGTACATTCATGGGATTTAAGAGATATCTCATATGACATACACTTCATACTAGTATCAATTTATAGATATACTTCATGGGGAAACAATGGAGTCAAAGGACTAGCTAGCCTTTGTATTCTTGATCCACCTATTTATAGGGATTAGACATATAGTCTAGACATTGATCAACATATGTAAGACCACCTAGCTTCAATTAGTGGGAGACAATGGAGCCAAAGGGATAGCCTTTGCATTCTTGAACCAATTCTAAGGAATTGAGCACTCAACTTCATTTACGATATTACTCTTGGTTCATCACACATCTAACATTACTCAGTATCACTCAGCATCACAATAGATTTTGTATTGGTTAGCATACTCGATGAGGTGTATTTTTTCCTTTCTCTTCCTCTTTTTCTTACCCATCTTTGTATGTTATTATTTTAGATATAGCATATCTAGTAAGAACTGATCCACTTTCTATTTTCCCTTACAGATTCACACTTCAAAACATGCTCTTTCTATGCATACCTAGCATCACATAACTTCATGAGTTTCACCCTTATAGGTAAGTTTAGGTATGCTTTTTATTTTTTTATTTATCTTAGTATTTTTCTTTGTTGCATCACTAAAATAAAGTTGGGGGGAAATGTAGTCATATAAAATACAGAAAATGGTAACTTGAGCATGGATAATGACACCCAACCCTTAGGTCCTTCATACTTTCTTTCATGACCCTCTTAGTCTTATTTTTACTAATTCTCAATCATCCATATCCTTTTAGATTTGATCCTAGCTAACCCATACCCCTCTTTCTATGACAAATTAATCCCCCTAGGTCCCATCTACTCAGGTGAATAGTACCACACTTGGACTATAACACTAATACCACTACTATCCACTTTCGATGATATTATCCAATCCAATTTCTACCCCTAATGGTCAATTTATTCTGGTTCCCCATCCTTATCCTTGTCATCCTAACATGAGAAAATTCAATCGATGACCAATAAATCCCTATAAAATCCCATTCAAAGATCAATTGGAAATGGTTGGTAATTATCACTAAGCAAACAAGACTACTCAATAAATCTTCCCTATTCTCTACATGCAAACAACCAACACACTTACAAGTTCATTCAAGTCTTTAAACTAGTCCCTAGCCACCTCAAGCACATCTAGTTTAGCATTTTGTATCTTCATATACATAATTGCACAAAGCACATCAAGTGGGAATAACTGCATAGGGATTGATCCCTCTTCAGATTATTTGTATGTAGGTAGCGTGCCCACACATAGGTTATGAATCACATCTAGTGCATATTACACACACTAACCATCCCCCCTCTTGCTTAAAATTGGTTAAAGCATAATGGAAGATAAGGTTTAAAGAAATAATATATTCTATAGGGAGCTATACAGACTTCTAAATGATGAATCTTCATATATAGGGTCACATAGACATAGTGAACAAAACCCAAAAAGCTCAAATCCTCAAGAGAAAAACAAAATAGGTGGACTATAAAACTAGTGCCACTATTATCTAGTTTTAACACTCCTATCCAATCATAAAATGAAGTTCAGATCTTAGCTTGCGATAATGTTTCAGTCTTGCATAATGAATTCTAGCTTCTGTCTCAATTAGATCAATCAGTTTCCATCTAAGTTTTTTTTCTCCTTATTAATATTTTTATAAAAGTTTGAATTGCAGTTAATTTACACAAATTAGTAGCTTAATTATTTTCTATTTATTTACTAATTTTACTACTCAAACCCTTTAACTAATTAGGAATAAAACACTAATATTCCTAAAATTGTTAAATAACCAACATTGGTTGATGGAAGATGATTCAAAATGACTCATAGTATCCCAAAGTGATGTGCCACATATTCCAAATAAAATCTACACCTACAAGAACTTGCTTGTTCCAAGACAATCAATTTTAGTTAATTGTATGTAATCGTGGGCTAAGGAGTGATGTTTTGATGTTGACATAGATTGATTATGATGTAGATGGGTCCCAAGAAATGTATAATGAATTTATAAAACCATAAAGAGGCCTATAAAAATTTCATTCAATCTTAAACCATGTAGGTATCACTTATACGTATGGTCCCTTAAAGTAAAACACAATCATAGCTATATGACCTATAGTCTAGGCCAATCAACGTAAGGTGTGAACAATACAAAGTTTGAATAAGGTTTGATCATTTAAAATATTGAAAGAGACTCCAATATAGGTAAGAAAACCTCATGAAACTCTAATGGTGGATAAAAAGTGTAGAGAGGACTCTAATGATGCAATGCATAGTCTATATCCTAGACCCTGCACATAAGCTCCTTCATCACAGTCTTTCTTGGGTATTGAAGGAGTTAGAAGGTCTAATTATGTGACCAAAGGTTGGAAATTAGTATAAATCATAAATGTCACTTGGATAATACCCTTGAATTTCTATTTTGTCTGAGGAAATGGGGGAAGTACCCTCTATTTTATCTTAGATAGAGGGTACTTTCGTAGAGTGCCAACCCTACAAGTTTTGAGTAAAAAAATGATTAGGTAAACTAGGAGATTATTATACCTTACAAGGATGTGTGAAAATTTTGATAACATATAAAAAATATGATAAACATTTCACAAGAGGAAGAATCTCAAAAGGGTGGTCTAGGACTTCAAATATGCAGACATACATAGTAGGCATGGTTTAGGCCTAAAGCCCAAATGGGAGGTTAGTTTCACTTCCAACCTTGGGTGAACACTCTAATGGATTAGAGAATGTTTATGGGTATGTTTCATATGTGTATAAGCTTCCACCTTGTAGAAAAAACACAATAAACTCATTTGTGAGCTTAAAACTACATTAGGCCTAAGCAAATTGAGGAACCAAGCTCAATAGGATATCTTTGGATGCTCATATCTTCTTGTAGGTTGTACATATATCAAAGAGTTGTTAGAGGTTTAAATAGGTCCTAAACTTTGATTTTATGGAATTTTTCTACAACTCCAATGTCAAATATTTATGAACAAAGCCTAAGAGGAGAAGGGGCCTAAAACCCTACAAAACCCTTTATAAGGACCCAATTGGAAAAATAAGGATGGAAGTCTATATAAATGAGATGGATTATACATTAAAGTGGTTTAACATTTTAGGTAACTATCCATAGACCATTCCCATCTACTTGAGGTATTGCATTTTTATACAGACAGGAGGGAAATTAGCTTTCTTTGACTATTTTGGGTGTTTTTGAGTTTCTAAGGACTTTCAAGAAGAGAAATCAACTTTGAGAGTGAGATAAAGGCTTAATATAACTCACTATGACCATTCCATGCCTCATCAAAACTCCTAATTTTTTTTGCAAGCAACTTCATCTCAGCTAATCAAAATTAGAAAAGTGAGCAAGATAGTGAAAAGGGTGAGAACTTCAATGGGATGGCCTTTTAAGGTATACCTAAGAATTAAAAAGACATATAGGGTCTTTAAAATTGTTACTAACCCCTTGTATATACTTTAATGGAGAACTAAAGCCAAATTTGAGGCCAAATGTGAGGGATGAGTGAAAAAGAGGTTTTTAGACTGTAAGCAATGATGGCTCAACTTTAGAAGAATCCAAATGATTAAGGATGATACCAATGCATGATGGAGCATGTCTAAAATGCCTCCCTCTTAGTTTAATCATGATATTTGTCCCTAGTTATTAGTGTGATGTTCTAAAAGGGATAAATAATGAAGGTAATTTTCTTGTGTAGAGTGAGGAGTCTTAGGCCACATTTCATGAGTTCATAACTTGGAGGGCTATTTATCCTATCAAACATTGCATGGTATATCTATTAATTCATTATATTGAATATGTAACTCCTACTCTCAACATGAAAAGTGTTCTTATGACCCTTGGACTTCTCTTTTCCCACTTCTCTCTCTCAAGTTCCATAAGTAGTAGCCAATTTGGCCTTTGTAATCTAATACCACACCATGTATGGTGAAGCCATAATGTAATGACATTGTATTTTTCCTTTGAACATTAATTCAAGTTCGGTTTTGAGTTTATGAATAATTTTCCAAGTGTTAAAGTGATGTATGGGTATGCAAAGTGATAATTCTCTATCATTTCTTCCCTTATCTTTTCATGTTTGTGTAAGAGTTCCTATTCTAATAGGTCATATAGAGTGTATTAAAGTGTGTTAGGATCCTTTAAAATTGTATGATTTTCTTTAGAATGTGAAATATTCCCTCCCATTAATTTTCCTTGTTTTTCTTCACACATCTGACCTTTGTATTGAAATACTCATGTTAGAAACCTTCTTGGACTTATAAACTAGTTTGTGTGTCTTGATTCTTAGTGAATTAAGTATGATGGTCATGTGTGAAACATATTGGTGTATAACCCCCTTATATTAGGTTAATTTTTTAAAAATTATAACTATTTCCCACAAGTAAGTACTATTTTAAGTGATAAGCATTTCAAAACACATTCATGGAGTTAGCCCTTAAATTTAGAGGTTCACTTCCACTATAGGTACACCCACATACCTATAAGTGTTCCCATATTGCCCAAATTTCGAAGAGGATTCAACACCCTCTTATAGGGTGAAATATTTTGTGACAATAGTTCTAGCATGCCTGGTAGTGCCATTATCTTCAAGATAACTTGTCAAGGTGAATGTTAGTCTTGACAACACTAGCTACAAATTGGTGTGCTACTCAATATTTGGTGACTCCATCAAGGTAAAATCTAGTTCAAGTCCATTTTTTTTTTTATAAAATTAATCTCATAATTCATGGTTCTCACTAGGTCATCATCTAGTAGAGTGTTCAACCCTAGTAATCCACCAATTCAGCCTAAAATTCTTCTTGAAGTTTAATATCCTCATCCCAGTCTACCCTTGGATAACCAAGAGGATTTTTCTAGACAAGGAAGCCAAGAGAGTGAAGAGGTTGAATAAATTGAAGATATTGAAGAATACATGGATAGAAATCATGCCTTCCCTATATTCAATGCTAAAAATCCAATTCACCTTCAAGCATATGATGTCATTCCTCCTAATTCCATAAAAGGTGTACCCATATTCAATGGTCAAAGTCATGTTACACCTAGTAAACACATTAGGGATGTTTCTAACTTTTATAGCTTCTAAAATGTCACTCAAGAGAAAATTTACATGTCCCTTATATGGAAATATCTTGGCTGGTGTAGGACTCATAAAGGTGGATGCATCACATCAAGGGATGATTTTGGAGTGTTGTTGACCTCAAGATTTAGAAATTAAAGTGACTATGCCTCTCTCATACATCAACTCATAGTGATCAAAAGAGGATCCAAAGAAATAATGTATAAATTCAATGATAGGTTTCAAAATACTTGGTTTAGATTTCCTCCTCCCATGATTCCATCTCCTAGTTTTCTATTCCCTACCTGCTTGAGAGCCATTGGTACTAAATTTGCTATCATGCTTCAATCCATGGCTAGTTCTACTCTTCCTAAAGCACATGAACTTATTTTCAAAGCTAAGAATGGTCTCGTAAAAGATATAAGGTTACCTCATAATGTGTTTATGCATCCATTATCTCATACTTATGCTAATACTCTATATGTGTCTCAAATTCCTAATGCCAATACCAAGCCTAAGGTTACTCCTATGAAGACATAAAATGTCATAGACCCATATGCAAAAATTCAAGCCTTATAAGTTGGGATTAGGTAAGAGAGAATATAAAAGGGTGTTTATAAAAATCCTTATCCTTATCAACAATATTTTTGTTAGTAATATGGAAGAGGAAGAGGTCAATGGTAGCCTAACCCCAATAGTCCTACCAATGTGTATAATCCTAACTCCACCACCAATGTAAGAGAGATATTACCAGTTCATAGCAACTTGGTGAAAGGGGAAGACTAGAAACAAGGTCAATTAATGGATGAAAATTAAGGTTGAGAGTAATATCCTATTGTTCAAGGAGGATTTAATCTTCTCCTATCAGTTGAATATGAGGTCATGATGCAAGCAAATGAGGATTGGCAGTCCCATGGAGAAAGTTTCACAAACTTCTTGGTGTAAGACACTTTTGTACTCAATAAAGGAGCCTATGTTGTATAAAATACAAGGTACAAGAGGCAGTCTCTATGAGGTGACAATATCATGCCTACAAGCTCATCTAGTCATCCTCCTTTGAGGTAGCCAAGCATGGTAGCTCCAAAATCTCCCATGCCTCTTTCAAGTCAAAATGTGGTAAGGTTTACTCAAGGTGTCTCAACTCCTAAATTTAAAATAAATAATTTACCTCTAAATACTTTATAAAATGTGAGTATTAAAGATATAAACATAGTAGATTCCTTGAAAAGTGCCAAAATATCAATCTCTTTATCGGATGTCCTTCATATGTTTGGCCCAAAAGAGTTATTACAAAAGTAATTATCCACTATTCCTACTCGAATTTATTCTTAAATTCAAATTCATAGTCATTTTTTCCTTTAAAATGTCCCTAATACCATTATTGAACCATCTACTAGGGCTAAGAAACCTCCACCATTCTATCTCACTCTCATAGTGGCTGACAAATTGGTCCATAATTGCATAGTTGATAGTGTAGCCTCTACATCAGTAATGCCCAAAGTTTTAGATGATAATTTGGGCCTAAAATATGAGCCTCATAGAAATTTATTTATCCTAATATATGGTACACCTACTAAGACAATAAAGTTGATCGAAAACTTGAAGGTCTTCTTGCATGTTTGTCATAGTTTTTCTATCCTTCAAGACATAGTTGTTGTTGACCTCCCAACTCACTTTGCAATCTAAATTTTAAGATACTTTACAGCCAATATTTGTGGATATATCTTAGATAATTGGTACTTATTGGCCTTTAAGACAAGGTGTGGGACCAAGGTGACCATTAGAACCCAACCTCTTTCAAGGTTTCATGTTGAGCCTTACATTGAAACAAGCTTTAACTTGAATTGTGTGATCAATGAGAAGGAAGATCTTGATGTGGATGATGAAGCTTCTAAACTTGAAGGAATATATTATTTTTTATTTGAATATTATGGTGTAGATACATATGGACATGATCCTTATGCACACTTTGAACAAAATGACCTTGAGACTTATATCATGCATGAAGAACCATTTGAAGCAGCTGAGGTAAGTGTCAAACATTCTCATGCTACTGGAGGTAACTATATTATTCATGAGTATGATGATCATAGGTTTATGAATTTAATTTAACACCATAGTGGAAAAAATTATGTCTTTATCCCTACCATTGATGAGGATCCTTTGGATGATGACACTCACGAGGTAGATGAGAATGACTTGTGTCAAAGGTTTGATGCCATATTTCATGAGTTTGATAAGCTTTGTAATTATACTCCTCCCCTCAATAAGTATATATATATATAATTTGGTTAATGATTCTAATAAACATGATGTTTATTATCTCAATAAGTAGGGATAAAAGTCTCATATTGTGAATGAAGAAGAACTATGACAAAATTTCAATGTCATATGCAAAGAGTTTTAAAAGTTGGGTAAGTCTTCATTTTCTCCAAGAGATTATATATCTAATGTCAAGGTTGATAATGAGATTAATTTTCATTTTTATAAGTATTCCATAAATCATAAAGGTGAATGTATTTTTGTTGATCAATACCTTGTTGTCATAAAGCAATTTGATGATGCTAGTGTCCAACAAGTTCTAGACATGGATAATGAAGTCAAAGCATAAGTTATTATACCTCAAGAATAATTAGTAGACCCACATAATTGTGAGCTATATTCAAAGGTATTGGATCATGAATAAGATGAGCTTGATTCTTTCAAACATCAAGTACTTCCTATCTTAGAAGAAGATAAGCTTGAGAAGACTATCATACACTCCAATCTACACTTTTTTGTAGAACATCGAATGGATATGATGGAGATCACAATAATTGAATCCCAAATCAAGGTTCTTAGAAAACAATAAATATCATATATGAAGGTCCCAAATAGTTCACTTTCATACCTAAGAAAATTCAAAGGTGGTAGGATTCTTAACCACACACATATGCAAGTGATTGGTGATGAGCATGCTCCTCATGCTAAACTACCTTTATGAAGTCAAAAAGATACAAGGGGGACTATATTTGACCCTATTTGAGGTATGATCAGATGTTTCACCTCAAAATTGAGGTTTGTAAAGATTAGAATAGGTGTGTGTGCTTTCTTTCTATTGTGTTGTGTTCTCTAAGTGTTCTAGTGAACACATGTGTGTTTATTTTGAGTTTGTCTTTTTGTGTGTGTATTTCCTTATGTTTTATGTGGTGTCAAAGGAAATTTATGTGTCAAAATAGTATACATGTGACTCCATGTCCCAATGGATAGGATTAGGCAACTAGTCTTGGCATAATAAGCATACCACCCTTGGGAAATCACCAAGAATGTTGACCATTTTAACCACAAGTCAAAATAAGTCAACCCCCTATAGTAAAAATATTATATAAGGGTATAATATAATGTTATAGGGTGTATTTAATGTCATATAATATGTCTTTGGCCTTGTTCATGGTTTAATTAAGCCTTATGCCAACTTGAATCACCTAGGGGTCATTTTGGGGTCATAAATGTAAGTGGCATGGTTTTTAAAGTGTCCAAGTGTTATAGTTTTCATACCAACATCCAAAATTTTATATTTCATATTAGTAATTTTAGTCCATCTACAACTTATAGGTTTTCTAACTAAAAATCAAGAAAACAATTGAAAGAGGAAGAGTTTGGCACTTGTACAACCTATAGGGGAGTGTGACACATGTGGAAACATTTTAGGATGACTCTTCAAATTCCATATACTCATATAAAAATTTTATCAACTTTTTAAGTGCTAAAAATGTTAAAAAATTAATCTGCTCCTTCATCACCCTTTTAAACATGTAAAACCAATCAATAGGTTTATGATTAGTATGGTTAACAGAAGAAGTTTTAGACCAAATTATTCTAGGGGGTGATATTAAACTTAGTGAACTTAATTTTAATAATAAAATTTTAAGGATTGGTCATTTTTGCTTTATGAATCATCTTTAACTAGTTGACTATGTTTTTCTCCTCATTATTTCCCATACCCTATAGGTTTTTCTCTTGTTTGGATAAGTATTTACAATAAAGCTAATGGAATTAACTATATATGACATGGTAATATTAATTTCATCTTACCCATGGTTGGTTTCATGTTTCAAAGTGTTTTTTATATGCAAATCATCTCAAATTTTAGGTAAAGACACCTTTCTATGTTGTAGGTAGGTTTCCACCACTTCCAATGTCTTCATGCCTTGGTAATGGTGTCAAAGTATGGTGATAGGTTCATATTAATGTTTATAATATCCTCATAGTAATTTATCCATTCAAATTCAACTTTAAAGGAAAAAACATGGAGTGGTAGCCAATAGATATGTCATACAATCAGTTTGTCCCATAAATGTCACACACAATCAGCTAGGGGAGTTGTTTAAGGATATAAAACACATACACGAGATTTTTATTAAGGTCCTAAGGTATTTATAATGATAATATAACATGAAAAAATAATTTAAACCCTAGGTGGCACCATAGAGATAGTGAGAAGACAAGTTCCAATATAGACATTATCTTTCACCATTGATGAACATGCACAAGAGTTTCTCAGGAGGATATCATGTTGGAATGGGAGCCTTGATAGTTGTTTCAAATCATTGGAGTTTTAAGAGTGAATTTTGAGGTATTTAGATATGCCTATAACTCATTTAAGGTCAAATGTGATGTACATTTTCCATTATTATACTCATTGCTTGCACACATGCAAAAGTTCACCTACAGGTGGTACCATAGAGAGTTGAGGTGTCATATAGAAGTTTTGAAGCATATGAAAAAAACTTTATTGAAGTCATATTATGATATAGATATCATATCATACATATTTGGAATTATAGGTTGGTAGGCAAGATGAGAGATTACCTCCAAAGGTGAAATGACTGTGTTCAGGGACCTTTTCTCTAAAAGACAAAAATAGAGCACCTAGCCATTTTGTTGAGATCATATGACAAGGTTACCATGGGTTATGCCCAATATATATGCACCAATACTATATAAATATAATGGGATCTTAAATTTAAAAAGGAAGGGAGTAATTTAGTCATTTGGTTTTCTTACTAGGAAGGCCCAAAGATGTACCTTTGACCATTGAATTCAAACAGTGACATCTATAGGATTTGAGCTCCAAAGAGAACTCTTCACCCAAGGTTATAATATTAAACCAGGAATCCATGATTTAATTGTCCTATATAGTTTAAAAGAACATTTATTATCTAAATATCATTTAAAGAGGATGATAAGTAGAGTTTTGAGCCTATCTACACCTACAAGTGTCTTCTCTTTTGAAACTACCCACCTATAGCTAAGGGCAAACTCCTTCATCATCCATGATAAGGAATTAAGCATGGAAACACCATAATTGGTTGATTTAAGATGATTCAAAATGAATTATATGATCCTAAAGTTATGTGTCACATATTAAAAATGAAATCTACACCTACAAAATCCTACTTGTTCTAACATAGTCAACTGTAGTTGACTATAGGTAACCATGGGTTGAATAGTGATGTTTTGATGTTAACACAGATTAAGTATGATGTAGATGAGTCCAAAAAAAATGTATAATGAATTTATGATATCCTAATTAGTCCTATAAAAATTTCCTTAAATATTAAACCATGTAGGTATCACCTACAGGTATGGTACCTTGAAGCAAAACACAATCATAGCCATATGACCTGCAGTTGAGGCCAATCAAGGTAAGGTGTGAATAATGCAAAGCTTAAATAGGGCATGATGATTTACATGATTGAAATATAATAAAATATATGTAATAACACATCATGACACTCTCATGGTGGATAAAAATTAGAGAGAGTACTCTAATGATGCAACACACACTCTTTATCTTAGACCCTACACATCGTCTCCTTCATCACAGTCTGTCTTGGGTTTTAAAGGAGTTAAAGGGTCTACTAATGTGACCATATGTTTTAACTTGGTAAAAATAATATATGTCACTTTCATAATCCCCTTCAATTTCTATTTTATTTGAGTAAATAGGGGAAGTACCCTCTATTTTGTCTTAGATAGAGGGTACTTCCTTAGTGTGCAAACCTTGTAAGTTTTAAGGAAAAATATGATCAGGTAAAATAGGAGCTAATCAAACCTTGAAAATATTTGTGAAAAATTGTATTACATATATAAAACATGAGAAATATTTTATATAAAGAATAATGTCAATAGGGTGTTTTAAGCCTTCAAAGATTCAGATAGGCATATTAGGCATGGTTTAGGCCTAAAGCCCAAATGGGAGGTTAGTTTCACTTCCAACCTTGGGTGAACACTCCAATTTATTATAACATGTTTATGGGGATTTTTAATATGTGTATAATCTTCCACCCTATTAATAAAACACAATAAATTCATTTGTGATCTTAAAAGTACATTAGGCCTATGCAAAATGAGGAACCAAGCTTGGTAGGGTAACTTTGGATGCTCACATATTCTTGGAGGTTGTGCATGGAGGTTTAAAGAGATTTTTAAGGTTGAAATAGGTCCTAAAATTTGATTTTATGGAATTTTTATACAACTCCAATGTCACGTCTTTATGAACAAATCCTAAGATGAAAAGGAACCTAAAGCCTTACAAAACCCTCGATAAGGACCCGATTGGGAAAACAAGGATGGAGGGATATATATATGAGATTTAATGGAAATTAAAGTTTTTTAACATTGTAAGGGACTCTCCATAGACCGTTCCAATCCACTTGAGGTGTTCCCTACTTATATGGACAGGAGGGAAATTGGATTTCTTTGATTATTTTAAGTGTTTTATAGGTTATAACAACATTCAAGAAGATAAATAACATTTGGGAGTGATATAATGAATTAATATAACTCAATACGACCATTCCATGCCTCATAAAAAAACCTAAGTGTTTCTACAAGTAACTTCATCTTAGCCAGTCAAAACTAGCAAAATGAGCAAGATAGTGAGAAGGGTGAGAACTTCAAGTGGATGGAATTTTAAGGTATACCTAGGTAGTAAAAATAAATATAATGTATTTCCAAGTGTAATTCATCAAATTTTAAGTACTTTCATGGAAAATTTAATCCAAATTTGAGGCTAAGTGTGAGGGGTGAGTAAAAAAGGAATTTCTTGGACTATAGGCAGTGATGGCTCATCTCTAGCAGAATCCAAATGATTAGGGATGTAACCAATGCATGTTGGATCATGTATAAAAACCTTACATCTTATTTTAATAATGATATATATCCCTATTTAGTTTTATGACATTCCAAAAGGGCTAAATAATGAAGATAATTTTCTTGTGTAGAATGAGGATTCTTACGCCACATTTCAAGAGTTTCATAACTTGGAGGGCCATTAATCCTATTATAACTTGTATGATATATCTCCTAATTAATTATAATATATATTTAACTCCTATTATCATTAAAATTTCTCTTAAGACCCTTGGACTTATCTTTTCCCTCTTCTCTCTCTCAAGTTTTGTAAGTAGTAGCTATTTTGGCCTTTGTAATCTAATACCACACCATGTATGGAAAACCCCTACTAGAATGATTTTTTTTTCCTTTGAACATTAATTAATTTTTTTTTTTGATTTCATGAATAATTTACTAAGTTTTTAAATTATGTATGGTGATGCAAAGTGATAATTATCTATCCTTTCTTCCCTTATCCTTTCATGTTTGTGAAAGAGTTCCTATTCTAACAAGTCATATAGAGTGTAGTCAAGTGTGTTAGGATAATTTAAAAGTGTATGATTGTCCTTGGAATTTTAAGTCTTACCTCTGGTTCATTTTCCTTGTGTTTATTCATACCTCTGACCTCTAAATTGAAATACTCATTTTATAAACCTTCTAGGACTTATAAACTAGTTTGTGTGTCTTGATTCTTAGTGAATGAAGTATGATGGTCATGTGGAAAAAATATTGGTGTATCACCCCATTAGAGTAGGTTAATTTCATTAAAACTCTTACTATTCCACATAATCAAGTAATATTTTAAGTGACAATCATTTCAAGACACATTCAGGGAGCTAGCCCTTAAATCTAGAGGCTCACTTCCACTATAGGTACACCCACATACCTAGAAGTGTTCCCATGTTGCCCAAATTTGGAAGAGGCTTGAACAACCTATTATAGGGTGAAATATTTGGTGAAAATAATTTGTTAAATTATTTTATTAATATTTTCAAAGTTTTTACAAACTAAGGCCAAGGGGCCAAGAATTTCATCAAACATTTTACTTTGGTGCTTAAAACTAACACTCACTTAAATTGCAAAGTTTTCAAAAGTGTGTTGTTTTATGCTAGATCATATATTACTTCTTTATTTTTTTGTCAAAAATGAAGAGTGCATGTATGTTCTCCCCCCATCCCATTTAGGGAACTTGGGTGACCAAAAATGCCTTTTCTATACAATTGTTCTTTTGTCTAAGGAGTGAAAAGAAAGTTGTCTAGGCTCTCCCCAAAAATCGTTTGGTTTGGGAGATATAAAATCAAACTATAAAGTCTTTTCACTTAGTTTTATTTTATGCAACTTGTCTTGTGGATGGGAATTCATATCTTATTCATGAGTTTATTAGGGAAGATTTAACCTAGGGTTTCATCTACCAACATTATTTCAACTCCACTCCATGGTAGGGTATATAAATCAGGGTACACATACTTTAAAAGCTAGGGGTTGAGTGGTTAACCTCTCCTTTTGTAACAAAAACCCAAGTCATGTCTAGTTAACCAAAGGATTCCACTATGTATTACATGGATGGAAACACTATGTAAAGGAATATAACCTTACATAGTAAGTTAATTGGTATGAACTCAATTGATGTGAGGCATATCTAGAATTAGCTACACTTGGGACCATATATATGGTCAGGAATTTAAGTTTTAGAATAACCCCACTTGCCACAGACATATTTTTGATGTAGGGTGAGAAGCCCAAAGTTCCATGTCACCATATAATATCTTGGGAGAAGGGGGGTGTAAAAATACTACTACTTTATGTGCTTTTATTTTTGGATTAACATTTAAAATCCTCCTAAGAGAAGGTATATAGATAGATTTTAACAATATGATGCAACCTTGTCACTTTAGGGCCTATAATATTTTACTTATTTGTATTTGTCTTTTCCTTTGCTTACTTGGTCTTGATTTTAGTCTAAAACTTATTTGTAAATAAAATGTCATAACCAAACACATTTATTGTCCACCATTCCTAAACAACAGGCATTACGCTATTCAAATCTAAATCATTTTTTCCTTGTTCAAAACCTCATTTTAAACATTTGTGTTTGTATTTTCTAAACAACATAATTATGATACCGATTTGAGTCTAAACTATTTTCCAAAATCTTTAAGTCCTTCACTTTTTAATTCAAATTCAGAATCTCACCTTTCTAAGTTTTGAGCCAATGTGTTAGATTGGTTTACCATTTATACTTGGTTTGAGTTAACTTGGGTACAATTTCCCACTTGGATTTAAGGCCATTTATAGACTCAATATTATTTGATCATTATGAAATTAGGTTATCTTGCATGCCATTTACACTCTAAGTTCTAGAACACATTTTATTATACCTCTTATTACCATGTGGTGGTGTTGTGCTACCCATTTGGTTTTAGTTTTATACTATGGAATTATTTCATGTTTTCACATCTTTAGTTTCTTAGTTTGAATTTATACCTTCCTAATTCTAAGGGATTTCTTCTAATTTTATAGTATCAACTCATCGAAGTTAAACTAGATTTTATGGTATTGATGTATCTCTAAACCTATGTTTGGTGTACTAGTTTACACTTAGGTCTTTTAATTATCATACCCTCTTCTTATTTTATGATTTTAACCCACCAAAGTTGAATAATTTCATGAACCATTTCTTCTAATTGTGTGGTACTATTCCACCTTCCTTTTATTATAGTCTCTTTTTTACCTCGTCACTTTTTGGAGAAAATTAAAACACACCTTGTTAATGTTTTCAAAACATTTTCCAAATCTTAGCAAACATAGAGAACAACCTTCTAGACATGACTCAAAGGTACACTCATAGTGGGGTTCTTTAAAAATCTAGCTATGAATAAGATCACTTTTATGATAGATGGGACAATTTTATGGTCTTTGAAGACATTCCCATGATTTTAGGATCTAAGGAAGATTACTTTGAACATCAAACCCTAGAGGACAAATATGAGGCACTCTTAAGGTTGATTTAATCTAGCAATATATTACCATCAAACTTTCCTATGGAATAATTTCATACCTTTGTTAGGGTAGAAGAAAAATAATGAGAATAATTCCTCACTAATGTTGAAAAAAAATTGTTGTTTCTTCTAGCAAAGGAAAGGAAGTGCTCATACAGTCAAAACCTAATGATCAATATCTTGTTAGCAAGATCAAAAAGATAAGTCAATGATATGAAAACCAACTTATTATGGACTTGACAAACTCTTTAGTTTCCACTTCAATTCACAATGATGCTTCCAAAGAATAAGGGAATGTGGTTGAACCAACACAAAAAAATTAGTTTAGAACACACCTAATATGGATCAAGATTTCTCAATTTAACAACTAAATCCTAGGAGGTTCTACAATATACTTTTCAAGACATGGAGCATACATTTTTCAATAATCAATAACCTATTGTTCCTTTACACAATCAAGGACCTAAACATTCAGTGTGTATGGAAGAAATTATTTAAAATAATTTGGCTAGTTTATCTCAACCAACATATACTTTGGTGAGTAGACCAAAGACTCCCCAAAATCAATAGAACATGTATAATTCAAGATGATTGACTTTGGGGAATGTTAATCAACCCAAAAATCAATAGTTCACTTACTCAACTCAAGGATCAAATCAAAACAAAGTTATAGATCGAAGGGTGCATATCCATAACAAATACATGAGACAGGGGCACATACCACCCCAATACAATTATATTCCACCATGAATGCACCAAACATTTAAGATTGGAATTCCATAAAAGAAATTGTGTCATGATTGGAGACTAGAAACAGAATCAATAAGTATAAATTTGATAAGATATGTCCATATCTATTTGATTTGAGTATTATCCAAGTCCCTTTTTTGCCTCATTTTGAGGCACCCAAATTTGATAAATACAAAGGAAAGGGTGACCCTCATGAACACATTCGGGCATTTTTTGTATTATTCAAAGAGGTATCTTATAGTAGCATTTTCTTTCTTTAATTTTTTCCTTAAAGTTTAATGGGACAAGATTTAGATTGGCTTCTTAAGTTGCTCAAGGGATTGGTGGCAGATTGGAATGATATATCTAAAAAATTTGTCAACCACTTCTCATACAAAGTTGAACATGAATTAATCATTATTGACTTGTATAAAGCTAAATAACAAGATTGTGAAAGCTTCATATCATATCTATAATGATGGAGAGCATTAGATATTCACTTTCAACATAATTTTCCAGACAAATAGTTGGCTAACATATTTGCACATAACCCACACCCTGAGGTGGTGTATAATCTATGACCTGCTTATGCAAACACATTTGAAGAAATCATAGATAAGGGTGTGAAGATTGGGAAGGAAATTATAGATAAGGGCCTTGTCAATATTTATTCTCAGGGTCAAACATCAAATTAGACATAATCTCTTGGTTAAATAGTTGTATTAGAGAAACGTAAAGGTTGCAACAAGAATAAGAACATGGTCAGAAATGGATTAACTAAAGCAAGACATCTATAAATAGTGTAGGCTATACTAGCTCCATATGTGAAATTAGCTCCACCTAATCCACCAAACACTTTACAAAGAGTCCCTCCACAAAGGGTATTCAATAACAATTTCAAAGTCTTCAACAAACTAGGAGAGCCTATTGAGGCAGTGTTCCAAAAGCTCATAGTAGCTAATTTGATTGTATGGCCTGTACCAAGGTCATTTCCTACAGATTAGTCCAAACCTAATTGGTATCAAACAAATAAATTTAAAAACTTTCATCATGTTGTTGTTCATGGTGCCTATCATTACATCTAATTATGATACCTTATTGAAGATTTGATTGAGAGTGGAGAAGTTGAGATCATACCTTCTCCATAGGACACTAATTAGGATATAGGAATATAAAAATATCCATTTCCTTGACATAATTAATAACTACCAAGGAATAATTAGAATCAAGGATAGAATCAGTGTTAGAATTAGAATTAGAATCAAAATCAAGGTCAAAATCATAATCAAGATCATACTACCCATGATAACAACTTGGGTTGCAATAACATGCCTTACGATTAAAACAATATCATGGGATGCATTTATACAACCCACATTACCACTATCACTATTAAATACCATGAACCATCCAATGCTTCTTACAATACTAAACCTATTATTATAGGGTCAACACCCTCTCCCTCTAGTAACACTGCATCGAGTTCAGATAATTCTATTGCACCTCTATTTGCATGGGTTACCATTTTTGAACCTCATCCTTCCTCTAATTATAATGGCTCCTCACTAAATCAAAATTACTCAAATGCAACTAGATGCCCATGAGTCACCTTCCAAGGCCCTTTGCCTTCATCTTCTAATCATAATGGCTCCTTTCCACCTCTAGATTGCACAATCATGAATAGATGCTCATAAGTTACTCTCCAAGGCCCTTTGACCTCTTTTATGAACATTATGCCATGGGATCTAAACATAAATATTGTACTAGCTAAGGCTAAACCATCTCATCTTACTATTGAAAATCCTTATAGTCTATCAGACCAACTGAGTAAAACCCATGTACATATTTCTATTTTAGACCTCTTACATATGACTAAAGTCCATAGAACTATTTTGAACAACCTTTTAAAATAATCTACTATTCTAAATAATATTAATCCTAAATAGTTCCAAACATTAGTGGGGCATTTGTCTTCATTTTGATAGCTCACATTTGATCAAAAAGACATGTCCACTCTTGGTCCAAGCCATAATAATCCCTTATATATTGAGGTAGTCATTGAAAACCATAACATTAAGTGGGTTCTTATAGATAATGGTTCAAGGCTAAATATAGTGTCCCTCAAACTGGTATAGAAATTGGGCTACACTACAAAATACATTCAACAAGAGATGATCACTATAAAGGCTTATGACAATGTTGAGAGGGAATCTTCTAGTATAATTTATTTAACAATCATTGTTGGGTACGTTTCCCATCACACATTGTCACACATTATGGATATTGAGTTTCCTCATAGCATATTTCTTAGCCATCCTTGGATCTATGAAGTGTAGGCCATTCCATCCATCTTGCATCAGTGCCTTAAGTTTCCCCATAATGGGATTGAGGTTATTATTCTTCCCAATCTAAAACCTTATCAGTATTGCAAACATCTAGAGGATAAATTCTATAATTATAATATTATTTTGGTTCTAAATTCATTATAAAGAAGAACAAGGAAATAGTTTCACATCTACTAAAATCTAATTATATCAACCCTAGTGACCTTGTATCCACTTTGGCTGATTTATTTCTTGCAATTCTTGCAAAATAGGTTGTTATTGAAAATGTGAGCATTTACACATACCATCTTAAGGATGCCTTTTATCAAAGTCTCCCAAAACATTTGGTAAACCCAAACCTTCCAAAATCCCTAATACACTCAACTTGATCTGGCAAAAAAAGAAAGAAATAAAGAAACCATCGATGGTATTTATACCTTCTACTTTGCCAAACAGGATCGAGAGGCTTTCACTGAAAGAGACTAGTAATATTCTAATGCCATTGCTAATTATTTTCAAAATCCAAAATATCCTATCCCTAATTAGATCATGGAGAATTTTGATTATACATGAAAATGCTTTAGCCCATGAGTGCAAGGAATCCTATAACCTTTAGTAGTTGAAACACTTAATTTGAATCATGGTCTTGGATTTATACTACCTTGGTGACCTCATGACTTTCAATAGTGATTCTTCTGAATTAACTAACAATGAGACTCATGGTAGTGATGTAGCATCCCATTATAACCTTTTTGATGAGCTTGTTGACTTGTATTTATTTTATTCAAATGCCATTATGAACATAACACCCCATTATTCCCTATGGCTTTGCCATCTTGAACTCATTAATTGAGACCAATAAAATTTGATCATACACCTTGATGAATTTTAGAATGAATAATTAAATGTAGAAGAATATATGGGCCTTAGATATGGATTTGCCATTAGTGATCATAAACAAGGCTTTGATTTTTCATTAGATCCTACTACCTACTTTAGAGAGCAAGTAAACTTGCCTAGTCATAACAAATATAAAACATCAAGATATTCAGGTGAAAACCTCTTTGAGGTGCTCATTGATCAAGGAAAAATTAAAAAAAAAAACAAACCCTTGAGTGAAAACTTGTTTCAGGAGCTCTTGGATAGGAAAGTTTGCTCATCCCCAAAGGACGTACAAGGTCCATCAAGTCCTAGCTCTATATCCAACACAAAAATCACATCATAACAACAAGTCTTTGAATGTCTCACTTTTGAATTTATTGATATTTTTACTAGTTCACCATTACCTGATTTAGTGGATTTAGATTCATTGCATAATCTAGAGTTTTAGGAGGAATAACAAGAAATTATAGTAGAATAGGCTGATTATGATCACATATTGCTTACTATTCTTAAATATGGATCTACACTCCTTGTAGAAAACATTATTGAAGTAAACCTATAAATATATGAGGATCCTAAAAAATTTTACCTTGGAGCTTCCCTTATTGAAGTAGAATGTGAACACATTATATCCATTTTGATGGATTTTATTGATATTTTTGCATAGGCATATTCAGACATGTTAGGCTTATACCCTCAATTGGTCATGCATTACCTTGTTGTTTATCTAGATGTCAAGCTAGTTAAATAAAAATTGAGGAAGATGCATCCACGCATCACTCTTTTGGTAAAAGCAGAATTGGAAAAATTATTGGGAGTAGTCTTCATTAGACTTCTAGACTATTTCAAATGGATATCAAACATAGATCTAGTCAGAAAAAAACCATAAGGTATACATCTTTGTACTAATTTTAGAGATATCAACAAAGCATGCCCAAAATATGAATTTCTTCTACCCAATATTTACATGATCATTGATTCTACTACTGAGTATGAGATTCTATCCTTCATGGATGGATTTTATGGATATAATTAGATCAAGATAACCCAAGAAGATCAATGAAAGACTACGTTCACCACTCGGTGGGGAACACTATGTTATCAAGTCATATCATTTGGATTGAAGAATGTTAGAGCCACTTATCAGCATGCCATGATTATCATTTTCTATGACATGATGCACAATATTATTGAGGACTATGTTGATGATATCCTATCTAAATAAAGAACATGTGTTAGACATCCTAATGTTCTATGAAGAACCTTTGAGAGACTTTGTGAATATAAAGTCCACCTAAATCTTAAAAAGTGTCTTTGGCATCACTTCAAGAAAATTTATAGGGTTTATTGTATATCAAAGAGGGATCAAAGTTAACCCTACTAAGGTCAAGGCTATTATTAAAATTCCTCTACCTTCAAATCTTAAATAACTCCAAAGCCTATAAGGAAACATCTAGTCTATCCATAGGTTCATTTCTCAATTGGTGGATAAGTTCCACCCATTTACACATATCTTGAAGAAAGGGTCATGATTAAATGGGATCATGAGTGTCAATTATAATTTGTGAAGCTCATAACATAGTTGGCCAACCCACCAATTTTGAGATCACCAACACCTGGACAACCACTGCTTCTTTACATTTTAACAACCAAACATGTTCTGGGGGAAATTTTAGCCTAACATGATGATCAGGGTAAAGAACACATAGTTTATTATTTAAGATGCACTTTAGTGGATTATGAACACAATTATACACCTATTGAGAAGGCATGTTTAGCTATGGTGTTCACTTCCCAAAAGATGTGAAATTATATGTTAAATAATAAAACCATTGTTATTTCTAAGGTGGATCCTCTCAAATTATTATTATCCAAAGCAACCCTCACATGACATATGGATAAATGGGTCATGCTCTTAAGCGAGTTTGATGTTGAGCATAAAAATTTGAAAGCTATCAAGATATAGGTTATTGTTGATCAGCTTGTAGAAGCCCCTATTAAAGACACTCAACCACTCAGATTCAATTTTCCAAATATTCTATCATGATAATGGAATAAGTATGAATGAACCTAAACAATAGAAACTATATTTTTATGGTTCTTTCACTTCTAAGGGATTTGGGTCTAGCATATTATTGATTACATCATAGGGGAATCTGATTCCCAAAGCATTTCGTATAAATTTTCATTGTATAATAATATGACCAAGTATGAGGCACTTATCATAGGACTTCATTTTTCCATATAGTGGGATATCCATCATTTAATGGACTATGGTGATTCCTAGTTGATTATCAATCAAACCACTAATTAGTATCAAACTAGATATGATAAGCTTGTTCCTTATAAGCAAATTATTGATAATCTCAAAGTTCATTTTAAATATTTATAGTTTGAACAAGTACCAAGGTCTAATAATAGATTTGTTAATGCAATGGAAACCATTGGGTCCATAGTTAAAATTGATAATAGTGCTAAAGAGTATCAGTTTCTCATTGAAAATATTATTTAGCCCATGTTTTATGTGATTTAGAAAGGGTATGTGCCATTGTTGGTCCCAATCCCCCACCTGAACTACCTTGGTATCAAGATTTTTATAATTATTTACATGATAATGTTTTTCCAATTAAACTTTCCAATAATCATCAAAAACTTTTCCTTCACTGCATAGCTTGTTATACCCTCCTTATAAACATGTTTTATTATAAAGGCTATGATGGAACATTACTTCATTATTTATCTTTAGGAGAATCCAAGCTATCGCTTAGGGAGGTTCATGAAGGAATGTGTGGGGGCCACATTAATGATGTAGTCTTAGCAAAAAGGCACCTTAGAACAAGTTACTATTGGTCAAAAATGGAGATAGATGCTTGTAATTATGTGAGGAGGTGTGTTCCTTGTCAACAACCTAGAAATTGGATACATGCACCTTCCTTACCACTACAACCAATCACTACACCATGGTCATTTTATACTTGGGGCCTTGATCTCATTATAAAAATAAACCCATCTTCAGATGGGAATAAACATATTCTAACTGCTAACAAGTATTTTACTAAGTGGATTGAGGCCATTCCTCTCACTTACATCACTAGTAGGTATATTGAAAAGTTTATTCATTACCATATCATCTATTGATATGGCATCCCATCTTGAATTTTATATAATAATGGAGGATCATTTGTAAATAGAGATGTTAAATAGATTTGTGCAAAATTCAAAATCAAACACAAGAAATCCACACCATATAACCCGCACGGTAATGGATAAGCTGAAGCATCAAATAAAACCATTGTAGCCATTTTAAAGAAGATTTTCAATGACATTGGCCATAATTGGCACTTATAAATTTTTCCTACCCTTTGGGATTATTGAACTAGTCATCAAACACCTATAGGAGCCATTCCATACTCCATTGTTTATGGCACAGAAGCTATTATCTTGATTGAGATTGAGCTACCTTCATTGTGAGTTTATTTGGATAATATGGAAGATGATGAATAATATAGAGTCTCAATGTTTTAAGAGATAAAACTTATTGATGGTAAGCATTTGGCTACCCTAGAAAAATTTCAAGCCTATTAGAATAGATTATGGAGAAGCTACAACAAGTTCATTCTCCCTTGGGAGTTTGAGATTGGTGATTTGGTTTTAAAAGAGAACCAAAATAACACAAATGTTTAATGCAAGAAAAAGGGCAAGTTCTAACCCAATTGACTTAGACCTTATGTTATTACAATAAATTATGGATCAAGGGCATATTGACTGGCCACTCCGTGTGGTGAAAAACTTCTAGAGCCCTTAAACATTGTGCATCTCAAGTGGTTTTACATGATATATTTGAACCATTGTTTACAAGACCCCTTACTTGGGGTAAACTTGTGCTGAAGTTATTTTATCCTACCATTATATCCTAGACCATCCCATGATGGAATATATTCATTTTTTAACCTAACCTAGACCATCCTATGTTAGACCATATTAATTTTGACAACACATTTTATCCCTCTTTGGACCATCCTCTTTTGGGCCATATTCATTCTAGATCATTCTATTTAGAACCACATTCTTTTCATACCCTGGGCCATTGTAACCTAGACATATTTTATCCCTTGACCAATTATGATCTTGATTATGACTCATAGGAACTATGAGCACATTCAATGCCAGTTCTACAAAGTAGTTTAGCTTGGATAATATTTTATAACCTCTTCTATAGATATGTGAGCATGGATGCATTTGATCAAGATTTTTGATTGTGGGATGTTTCTTCATAAATCTTTCATGTTGCATATTGTTTATTAGTTTGTTGTTGTTTGGTAGGTATTATTGCCTTAATAGGATCTTGCTCTCAATTATTTATGAGCAAGCCTCATTGCAACCAATTTAGCTATTATTTGAACTCTTATTTGTGGATGTGTATCTCCTTTGCTAGGTAGTTCTATGGACATTTTGTGAATATTTGATTTTTATTTCTTAACCCAAAAACACAAAAACATTAAAAAATGATCAACAAAAAGGAAAAAACATTGTCTTACACTTTTTAATATTCTGATCTCCACACTCTTGTCATTTTTCAAGTGATCATCCCATGCTTTTACTACTTTTCAAGTAATTTTCCCACTAGCTTATCATTTTTCAAGATCGTTTCCATTTTCCTTATTTCCTTTCCAACATTAATCATGTTTTCTTGTCATCACTTTTATTCTATCCCATTTCTTGAGAGAACTACATTTGGCCTAAATTTCATGTTAGACCCTACATCCATGTAACTATGTAGACAACATCCACTTGTCTTATACATCTGGAGTTAGATCGACCACCCCCTTCCTTTTATTATCTTTTCCCATTTCTTGTGTTTTTTCCCTATCACTTGGAGGTAACTTTGTGTCCTTATTCTTATTACAATGTTGTAGAAAGTAACACCTCTACTACACATTCTTGAATAATTGTTTTCAAACTGTAATAACATTGTGACTAACTCTTATTTGTGTGTGTTTATTTGATTTTTATTGGTGTTTTATTGTGCTTTATTGTCTCTTCATTTTTGTATTCCTTTGTTATTTTCTTCTTGTTTTGTTGTTTGGTCTTGTTCTTTTGTTTTATTTTCCAGGAACATCTTGATAGTCATATGGGAACTAATTATTCATATATTATTTTCATGTTATTTATTACATTGTTTTTCTTTGCTTTTATACATTATTGTTCCTAATTAAACCTTGATTGTTCATATCTTGGGTTTAAGTTAGGTGGAATTTGTGTTTTATTTTTCTTTATCTTTGTTTGTTTTTATTTAAATGTAAATAGTTGTAACTCTGGTATTGGTATTTCTTATCATTATCTTTAGTTATAAGTATCCACATTTGAACTAGCTTAGTGCAATTAAAATTAAATGTCATTATAGGTTACTTATACTTATGATGCATAATTTAATTTTGTTATATCAAGCACTATGTGCTTTGGATCTAAGTCTCAAGGTCAATGTAGATCTGATGATCAACTCTCAAGTGCACCAATGAAGCTAGGTACCAATGGATTATCTCACACCCAAATCTATGCAAGACATGCATCTCTTGGCATACATTATTAGTCTAATCAAATAGTGGTCCATTCTATTCTTCATTCCTCATTCCATTTTCTCCCATTTATAGGTGAACTACATTGGCTTGAGGTCCATTTGGACTATCTAGGTAATGCTTGGATACATGACATATCTAGGGTCAGCTTAGCCATCTTCATTTATTATTTTCATCTCTTTCATCACTTTGTGCATCCTCATATGACTGGTTTATTGTGGTTGTTCAATCATTTGACCATCATATCAACATTTATGCTTGCTCATCTTTAATCTATGTATTAGGTTATATCCTTGAGCTATGCTTACCAATTTGCCTTGCTACGACACAAAATTTGAACCAATCACAAATCTAAATCAGGCCTACTAGGGTAAAACATTCTTTACCAGTGATCAAAATCAACCCTACTAGGGAATTTTTTTATCAACTGATCAAATCAACTCTACTGGGGTAAATTCTTATTTCCTCTCTAGAGAAATGTTCTCTTATTTCTTTTATTTCCAAAATATATGGACTTTTGCCCTTGTTTTGGTAATATTTTAGTGTGAAACTTATCTCGAGATTGATCATTCTGTAAGCGTACAGCCTGCACCCTAGCTTTGGGTGTGTTCAAAGTGTGTCACTTATATTTTTGGATTATATCTTTCCCATTCCCCCTCCTTGGGGCCTATTTTATTCTAATTATATTTTGATTGATGGAATCAATGCATGTAATAATTAGCTCATTTGGATTTAATTTGATCTATGGGTTAATTTTACTTTTTCTCTCTTTTTGAGAGTCCATCCTTCTTTTTCATCCTAGTATGTCCTTTAAAGGGGGCATCATGGGTCATTTCCTTTCAACTTCTTCTTGAAAAATCTTTTCTTTGAAAAGATGTTACTTTACCTGAGTGTCTTTATATGCCTTCTCAAATGGTTCAAAATATACACATTCAATTCCTAATACCATTGTGTTAAAATTGTCAATCTTACTCAAAATTTGTGAAAATACATAATTTTGGCCAAAATCACTTAAACATGATAAATGGTTCAAGATTTTCATATACAAGTGTTGGTTTAGGCTAATGTATCCCTAAATGTGGTAATGCATTTTATGTGATTAATAACTTTTCTCAAATAATTTCAAGTCAAAATGATGAAAATGCATTTTAGTGCTCTAGATCATTCTTTTCTTCTAATTTAGAAGCACATGACACATGTATGTGTTATTTTGTGTTGACAACATCCTAAATGGGTATCGGTATGTACACAACTAACATCACCTTATAATTCCTTTCTAATCAAATTATGACCCAGTAATGTGACATTCTAACTAGTTTGATTAATTGAGTACAACCAATTTCTAAAGAATTGCTTAAAATTGATTAATCTCACTTAGATAAATTAATTAAAATCAAGAACTTAACTCAAAAATCCATGTAAGTTATTGAATATATTTTAGTTGTAAACTAATTCTTATTATGTGCATCATCAAATGACATCATTTGTGGGGTGGCATCTATAAGCCATAAATGTAATAAATAATAGGTTTATGGCCTCTCATGCCTCTTTAATTCCCCTTCCTTCCAAATAGATATGAGGGTATTTATGGATTAATTATATAAAATTGGATTAATTCATGGCGTGTTTGTGATATTTCTTTACTTAGCATAATTTTGATTAGCTAAAGTGAAATATTATGAATAAATCTATTTTTTTATATTATTATTTATTTACTAAATCTTGCATTCATAGCCCTAATTAAGTAGTGGATTGATTCTTCTAGCTTAATTAGTGCCATAAATGCAAGATAAGGTGTAATCCAATTAAGTGGTGTGTATGAATTTGACTAATCCAAGAGATCACTTATTATTGAAAAATTTGGCCAAAGTAATGTTGATAAACATTATCATTTCATACATTGATATAGTTTTCATATTTGTATGATATCATATTAGAACACATTTATTTATGCTACACATTATGTATTAGATATATTTAAAACATAGGTTTTAGTTTGTTACTCTAGATTCCTGCACCATCATTATCTATGCATCTATGAAGGGAGGGACATACCCTTGTTTAGGAGATAGTGTGGGAGATATATGGTTCATGGTTGGTGTGGAAAAGTGCTCATATGATGCTCTCCCTCTTAGATAGATTACTATACTTAAGACTACACTTGAGATTACATATTCATACTTGAGTCATGGAGACTCTGCTCAAAGGAGCTTTGTATCATGTTTTATCATTTGAGATATTATTATGTATTACTAAAAACTATAACATTTATACATTATAATTTTCCAATAGTGGTTGTAATGTTGTATCATCTGTGGCTAAATTTTCACTATTTTATTTATGATGTGATGCAATATTTTATGGTTATTCAATATTGTTCATGATTTCTATATCTAGTCATGGTGATCCTTAGTTAAGTGTATTAGTTATAACCTTTTTGGTTAACTAAATTAATATAGTTAGTTAAATATCATTAGTTAGGTTTATCATGGTGAAATCTAATTGAATATGTGTATTTAATTTTAAATAAAAATTGAAATATTTTGGTAAAACCTAGTGGGGTTGTTACAGGTTTCTATTTTCTACATAGGTTCAACTCAAATTGAGGCTCAATCATCACCAATTATTTGTCATTTCAACAAAAGAACAAACCTATCCAATGTGTTGGTTAATAGAATCAGCAAATTGAGGTTTTTGTATCCCTCAATGTCTCCACTTATCATATTGACACTTGAAATCTTATCCATTTGCCTAGCCAATAAATTAATATACACTATAATTTACCTCTTTCTCTCCATAGTGATTGGGTCAATATTTGACCCGTAGTATATTTTTTCTCTATAAGTAGCATTGCATGACATGCATTTAGGTGAAGTTATTCCTTAAACATTATTTTCAATATTTCATTTATGGTTATATTTCTTATTTCACTTAGATAGTAATCATATCTAATTACATACATCTTATTTTTACATAAACATGTTGGATCACTATGGCAAAGGATAAGTCTACATATTTTATTTACACACATTTACATTCTCTTTTACCTTTTTTATATAGTATGTTTAGTTCCACTAAAAATCTAGATTAAATGGTGGAAATGTAGACACAAAAATTTGGTACAAGTCTTGTTTTATAATGTCTTTTAGCCACTTTGTTTATATGGATCTCAGCTAAGAATTAAGTAATTAGTAACAAATATCTTTTATGTTTTCCCCTTTTAATTTGTGATTTTATATAATTTTTTGGTCCCATTTTCCCACCCATGTTTCTTTAGTCACATTTAAAAATGGAGATTGTTAACCCCATTTGTTGTTTCAAGGTTGTGCTTATTCTAGGACAAGATCGACTAATAGGTTCAAGATTGACTGTCAATCTTGGCCCTTCTAGTTGATATTGACCCTTGATATTGTGTATCTCTTTTTGACACATTTACCTTTTTATCCTTTGATTTTCTATCCCTTTGATTTTATTTTGGGTTTGTTTTGTGTTCCATTAGGTTTTTAATTCAAATTATAAAAGGCTCTTATATAAATAGAGTTTCTAGGAAACATTTAGGATAAAAATTCTCACATTATAAAATCTATAAAAAGGTTACATATTTATTACATTGAATCACTAGATGTATGAATTAATATTAAATTTTGCATGTTTATGCCAAGGTAGATAAATATCATTTAGATCTGCATTCATCATGTCATACACAAACATAAGTGGGAGAGATACAGTTGAATTTGATCCCTCTTTAGAGCATTGGAAATGTATTGGATCACTTGATATTACAATAGGGATTGACCAAGGTAATTCCAAATCAATCCCTTTCACCTAATTCTCCCCTCCATTTGATGTCTCAAGTGTTTGTACAAGAAACTAGGGTAATATTTCAGGTACATTCATGTGCATTGAAAAGGTTGAGAACATTGGAAAATGCATTTATAAATTAGGTGAAACATTATAGAAAGAATTTGGATATTAATATCACAAAAGATAGACCCATAGGATTCAAGATCAATAATTGGTATTGTCTCCTTCCAATTAGTTTTGTCTTAGACTAAAAACAATAATTAATATTCATAACCTACACTTACAGGATCAAGATAAAAAAATTGTTACTACCTAACTCTATTTAGTTATATATAAAATTAGAAAAAAAACATTAAACCCAAAAATGAGTAGAATACAATTTACCTCACACAACTTCAGATCAAAGAAGTATTTTGTATATATCAATAAAATGCAATAAATAAGCTAAGATTTTATATATCCTCTTGCATTTAAATATTATAACTTTTTGAACATGTATGTTGAATCTAAGTTATTGAACCATATCTTGTGATTATTCTACCAATCCATAGTTATCTTATACGAGCAGCTCCTATAGTAACTAGTAACTAGTCTATAGATAACCCCACCACTAGATAGGCCTGGGGTCTAGTCTCCTAGCTAACGATTAGGCATCCTTAGATGAAAGAGTGGTATTATAGGATTGGTGTCACCACCTCCCACCTATCTGACACATTTGATCAAGGTTGTCCCTATGAAGCTATAGTAAAGGGACACGGGGTCTTACCATCTAGGTGTTAGTATTCTAATAGATTAGTTTATATTTAATTAAATAGTTATTAAATAATTAATAAAAAAATTAGATAAAACATTATGGTCTATTTTTTATTATGGAAAAAATGGGAAAGAATGCATTTAGACTTTATTTTACTCCTTATATGAAGATTTATTTGATTCTTAATGATGAGAACTTATATCTCTTTGATCCTTCTATGCTAGACAATGAATATGAAGGGTTGTTGTTACCTTCAATTAAAAACATCACTCCTAATAGTTAGATGGAATTAGAAGAAGATGTTGCACTTCAAAATAAGGAGAGGATAATAAGAAGAGGAGTGTAAGAGAATTATCTACTTGGATTAAAGGGTCAACTACCTACTAAGGCCAAATGGTATTATATAAAATATGTGGGGAGGATATTTCCCCACTTACAAAGTTCCTAAATATTTGGGACTTAAATCCTCAAAATTGGGGAGGCATGATCTAAAATATGGATCTAGTTCACTAGACATGTTGTCTAGTTCATTTGTACTATAATCAATTATGTAATTCATATATGTAAAAAATTATGTAAGATATTCTTCAAGATTTTTCATATAAATAATGTTTTAGTTAAGTTGTAGTGGTAGAATCTATAAGTGTAGGATTTTTCCCACTTTTGGTTTTACCTACATGATTATTAGCCAACTTGTTTAGGGTTGTTAAGGTCATTAATAGAAAATATACTTAATGTATTTTTTAGTAGTGAGTTGTGTTGGTACCTTTTGGTGACTTAATCTCTCATTATTTAATGTACTTCCTTTGTACTTTATGGCTAATCTTTAATAAGTTTTTAATGAATTTTTTGATGTAACTTGTGTTGTGGCAATCTTTCTCTCACCTAATACTAGGTTTTTCATGCAATATATAACATTCAGATATCTTGGAGTAATCTGATGTGGTTTTAAAGCTCTGATCTAAAGGTCATTTTACCATTTCTAAACAACTTGGGTGAGTTTTTTCTTGCATGAATCTTACGTGCTTTTTTGATTTGTTGATTTTCATAGATTTGGTGGGATTTTAAGAAAATCCATGAAAAATATTCATCTAGACTATCAAATCATAAAATGGACAATATTATCAGATTCATAAGGTGTCAAAACCCTAGAATTGATTGTACATGACTTAGTTTTGTGATTGTGGATTTTTAGCCATTTTAGAGGGTTTCAGGCTTTTTTAGTGGTTTTAGACAAATCCATACTATCATGTTATCCAAGGGAAACAAATTCTAGGTTTTTTGAGATACTTGGTGGATCTTTGGTGGATTTTCCATAGGCATTATAAATCTATATATTTTATACTTGGTGGGAATTCATCACTTAATTATACATGCAAGAAGTTTAGGGTGTTGTCATAGTCAAAACCCCCAACATCAAGTCTTTAGGGTGAATGTGCATTCAATACCCCTAACATCAAGACTTCAAGATGCATGTGTAGTCCATAACCCCAATATTAAAACTTTAAGGTACACACATAGTTAAAACCCTAGACATCAAAATTTCATGGTGCACATGAAGTCAAAACCCCTGACATCAAGAAATTAGGCTACATACACAACCCATAACCTTGAGATCAGGAATTTAGACTACACATGTAGTCAAAACTCCTAACTTCAAAACTTTTGACTGCGATCACAACCCTCAACCCTAACATTGGAACTTTCAATTACCTATGTATTTTGAAAACATAATGACTATTGGAGGCAACTATAACATTGACATAAAACTCCATTGATGAAATACCTAGCATCTATTGTAGTTTGTAAGGGACCTCCAAAACTTTGATGATGATCATGAGGATGTCAAATTTAAGCCCATATTATTCAATGTGTGAGAAACTATCAAATTTAATATAGTGAAGTGTGAAAATATTAATTTGAAAAAGTGATACATTTTTTGATGATGTCACACACCTAGAGCCCTTAGGCCCTGGGCATATCGGAAATAAGCCCTTAGTCACTTCCAACCCAAAAGTGCTTGACTTTTGATCCAAAGGGAATTAATTTTTTTTTGTGAGAAAATTGATTCAAAAAAGTTCAAGATTTGATCTAATAAGGGGCCTCAAGTTTTTTGTAGGGGAGTTAATTTAAAATATTTCCACCACTATTTTTGCCCAAAATTTTCATACGAGCTTAGATTTTCAAATAACCATATATTTTAATCAGTAAATCCTTTTTAAGTGTTGTCTTCTTAAAAAGTACCTATTTTTCATTATCTATGCATTATATAATTTTTTGGCCCTTTATATCCATCTATTTTTCACATATTATACCTCTTATATGCATTATCAACAGATCCTAACATCCTTCTAGTTCTTTCATACTTATGCATAAATTATTCAAGATGCATTCTCGATTGTTTTTAACATCTATACAAGTGTTTTTATTTTTGAAAAATTAAGGAAGGTAATTGTTGATAGTTCTAAGGGTATATTGTGTGGTGTTTTACATTTCTCGATGTTTCTTCTACACATTCGCATTTTTTGTATTATGTTGATTCTTGCATTTACTATTCAGTTATATGCATTCTCAGTTTTTCCCAATGCCCTCTTCATGAGTGTGATTTGTGTTTATAACTAGGGGATCATTATAGTTTTTTTTGTATGTTTTCACTTATTTGGTGTCTTCTCTTCATCATGTCAAATTCACTAGAGAGATAACTATAGATGAAAGTTGATTTTACACCAGTGGTTCTTTTTGAAAACAGCAACTATGCTTTTTGGCATGTTTATATGGAACCCTTGTTCACAAAAAGGGGAAATAATAGCATTCCATTCCTATATAGATAGATTCTTAATTCCACTAATTCTAAATATTACATTAAGTGTGATAACACTTTTGGCAAGGTTTGTGGTACCTTGTTATTGTATGTTTCATGGGATATACATCACCATGTGTAGCTTGCCATATGTCCCACCACCATTTGGAGCATCATTTAGTCTATTTTTAGAGATCCTATTTAGTTTTATATCACTCGTACTCACTTATTATTATCATCTCTTTAGCTATTGTTGTACTCTCTCCTCCTACTCTTATTTCCTATGATGACACATCTGTTATGGATAAATTTCTTCCTTCTATCAATCCACCACTATGAATGATATTATACCTACCTCAACTATCACATTGCATATTTTGATTCCATTATTGTGTATGATGTGATGGTACTTAGAAGGATTTTATTGTTTCTAGTGCGAGTACACTTTATGAGATCATCAACAACTCTTATCTTCTTATGGATATTCAGTCTACAGATCTATATGCTTCATCTTCAATCTCTTTTTTAGCTATGAGGGTTGTTGAGTCATGCTCTCCACTTCACATAGATATTTCTTAAAAAAATATTCCATGCCATTCTTCTTCATTAGACTCACTTGTACTTGATGACACTTGTGATCTTGAGCACATCTTTGATATTGATGACTCTTCTTCTAGCACAGATGACTATAGTAGTGATGGGGACACACCTCCACCATTTCCTTATCACATTGTAGATACTAAGGAGTTAGTTATTGATCCACCTAACTCTGGTAGACTTTTAAAATTACAAGGTACAAGTATATTAATTTAGGACACATCAAATACCAAGAAATATATTCCACAAGCACATGATATTCTATAGTCTATTTTAGCCTCTTCCATTGCACCATCATTACATAAAGTAGTTATCCCTCTTATTATGCATGATGAACATTGTTCCTTGGTTGGATTTATATTAGGCACTTTGTGGACATATTCACTATTATAAGGTCATCCACTCTTCACTGTAACTACTTCTGATAGGTTTACCTCAGTGGCATTATATTTAGTTCTTATGCATGATTTTTCCAAACCTATGTCACACTTCTATTTTGGACCCTACTTAGAGTTGTTTGTATTGATGCCTTTATATTATATTTTGGAATGGGTAGAATTATAGTAAAAAATTCATATTCTTCCTTTGTAAAAGGGAAGAAACATTGTTCAATGCAGATGGAGCTTCTTCAATATTCAAGTAGAGGATCTCGTTAGTGAGATTCATCATTCTATGAGCTCCACAGTAGGTATCTTTAGAATATTTTATGGGGACTTATTAGTTATACTTTGTATGTGCTCTATTGATCTCACTTATGGATGTATTCTTAGTTTTTCCTAATATCCTAAAAATATGCATTATCTCTTGTTTTGCTCTCTTTTGGAGAGGAGTTTTGTCTTATGGGTTTTCTCCTTTTATCCACTTTATGATAGTTGTATTGTGCTTGAGTACCTCATTAAGCCTCATTTCCAAGACCCAATTATCTTACCCACCTAAGCTACACTTTAGGGGGCATTAGTGTAGTATTTTTACTACCTTTGATTTTACCTAAATTAGCTTTAGTTAGTTTGTTTAGTGTTGTTAAATTCATTAAGTGAAAAAACACAATGTATTTTCTAATATTGAATTGAGTTGGTAATTTTTTGGTTACCTAATCTCTCACTATATAATTTACCTCTTTTGTAATTTTTGGATAATATATGATAATATTTTAATGAATACTTTGATGTATATGATCAGACTTGTGTTGTGGTAATCTTTCTCTCACCTAATACCAAGGTTTTTGTGCAATCTGTGATGTTTAGAGATCTTGGAGTAATCTAACAAAATCAATGTTAGGATGGTCTAAACATTATTATATTAATTAATGTTTTAGATTGTAACCTTTGAATCTGAGAGCTACATCAAAGAAGACCAAATTTATGATAAACATAGGTGGTGTTTATGTAAATAGTTATGTCTATAGGAAATAGTTGTAAAACTACCCCAATAGTTTCACAACCATTGATCTACTTAAAGTGGTAGTTTTTACACCAATCCAAACATGAGAAGAGGAGAAATTGTAAATGTTTACTCTTCTTAGTGACCATTCACTTTAATTATTTAGTGGGTTCCAAGATGGAAGGACATAAATATTATATCTTTAGAAGGCAAAGATCATCAGAAAAGTTAGTGAGAATACTTGAAGCTAGATTCACATTGTAGTTTGTAAGTTTGGATCATTATTCATGATGTCTAATTGTTTCCCAGCTATAAGTGGTTGTTTTAGCTATGTTAGATCATTGTGAAGTGCCCAAGAAGTTTAAAAAGGTTATGTGTGCAAGCTTTGGGTAGTGTAGTACTAAAATCTTTATTCATGAATTCCATTTTTGGTAGTAACTTATACAATTATTGAATTGCATATTGGAAGGGGAGATAAATGTTCTTCACCCACCTAGAGTTTTCCCACAACAAGTTTCTATAGGTCATATAGTGTGTTTATCATATGATTTTGTGTTATCTTATGCTTCCTTTTTATTTTATTTATGTTTTAAATTTGATTTCCAACACTTTTTTTCTTTGTTTTAGCATTTTATGTAGTATATAATAGTCATCTATCAATCATATGTTGAGATACGAGTATAGTATATATGCTAGTGAAACTTAGTATAGAATATATACCAAGTTTATGGATCATTGAAAGAGTGATTGTATCTAGGCTACCAATGAAAACATTGTAGATTGATTTAACAAATTTATTAGTTCTTTTTATATAATTTAATGACACTTTTCTTGTCTAAGTCTTGTCAACATATTAATCTCTTTGAGTGAATGTTCACGTATACACGAGGATCAGAGTGGAAGAGATTAAAATAATTTATGAGAGACATGTCATGGATTATCCTTTCTAATACCACCTTCACATCAATATCACATCAGATTATTTATCCTCATTAGTTAATTTACCCTTATTATAACCTAATTTTCCTATTACATGCACATAACCAATGTCATCATTACTATTGATGATGTCTTGTAACACCTCTAGTTTTATTGACATCATCAATTGGGTATACAATAATCTATTTTATATGGAATTATTTATATGACATTGGTTATGTTGATGACATTAACTAAAATTGAGTTTTTTATTTTATGTATTTGATCCATATTTATAACGTTCCCTTTTTTCATTTCTCAAGATAGGCACAAATAATCCTCTCTATTTTTGCACTTAAATCTAACTTACAAAGAAGAAAAAGATTTATGGCTAAGAGGATATTAAACCAAGGAAGTTAAACTATAACAAAATTCCTTAAAGATATCTAAACTAGGAGTTAAAATTGTGTATTTTACCAAGTCTCTAGAGTCTCCTAATCTGGTATATTTAGGGTTTCACTTATCTATCTTGATTTCACCTACAATCATCTCTCATAAAGTGCGACAAGCCAAGTGGGATTAATACAATGGAAATTTGACTAAAGGTAAGTATCCCTAACCTTAAATTATTTATCTTTTGACTTTTTTTTATATTGTTGATATTCTATGTCTCATGTATTTAATATTATGGTTTAGTACAATCTCAATATTTTATTTTTATCTTTTATATTATTGTTACTTGTTTAATTTATTTTGAATTGGAATGAACCGATTTGAAAAGAAATAAAATGTAGAAACTAATATGAAATAGGGTAAAATAAAAAAAATTCATGTATGCTATAATAAAAAATTAAACTGATAAATATGTAATTAGCTTGAAATCAAGTTTTGGCTTACTATGTATACTATATGTTGATTTATAACTAATCAAATTGATTTCTAAATTATGTTGTCATTAAAATTAGAATTTTAGAATATATTACAATAAGTATGCATTATGAGGATAGGCCTATAAATAAGTCTATTTTAGGATACAAGTCTATAGTATGAATATGTTTATTGATTGCTATGTTTTCCTTGTTAACTTTACAAATTATTTTTTGGTTGAAGTGCATGTGGCTATCTGTGATGGTTTTATAATTTTGTGAGGGATCCAAATTGTTGCACAAAAAATCTATATAAACCAAACCCTGGTCCTACACAAACACATAAAATGAGATCAAATGCAAAAGGGAGGAAAATTGTGGAAGTGATAATGGTCGAGCTATCCTCAAAAAACCCCTCACTGGTTGAGTGCTACCTACATAGCCCAAAGGGCCTCAAGCCATTGTAGTTATCAAAATAAAGAAGAGTATGTAAATCTATGATGAATGCAATTAGAAAATTGATTAGAATGCTTGAAAATAGATGCCCTTGACATGCAATGAAATACTGCTAATCTTGGTCTATGATTGTAAAAAGGAAATAAAATTGAATTTATAATAAATAGTTCTCTTTTTGCTCAATGTAAAATGCTTTTGAAATTAAATTTTTAGATGGATCAATTAAGAGACCTTGATGTTATTTTATAAAGAGATATTTGAAATATTTTAATTAATCAACCTTATGAAAAGCATAAGAAAGCCATTTCTAAATGTCTCAATTTGAAAATGTTCATTAGAATAAAGAGTATAGGGGAATACAAGGGGATATATCTCTATTGCAGACCTACCCACCTAGTTTAGACTTTCCCATAATGCCATAAACTTCTAAAACTTTCTATCAAGGATTTTTGAGCAGAATAGGGATGAATAGGCATGAAATAATGATGTTTGCATGTAAGGGAGAACTATATTAGTCTAAGTCCCTCTTTGAAGTATTGGTTATGTAAGTAACATCCTTTGATAATGGGTTCATTGTGGTCATTTTGACACTATATGCCCACTAACCCATTTTCCCCCAAGATCACATTGAAGATGAAAAGATAGGGTTTTATCATTTCACAAGGAGTGACAATTCATGACCTAGATCTAAATGCACCAAAGCAAAGGTGAAGAAAAAATCACAAGCATACAAGTGGTTTCATATTATTTTATCACATATTTTGTATAGGACACTAGCATTGAACTTAGATAGTAATGTCGACACAACCATCTAGGGTTGATGCAACTATTTAGATATTTAGAGACACCAAATCCATAATCTGACAACTATTCTAGAAGTGTCTTCCTACCTAATTTTAGCCTATTCTATATCTAGAACTACATTAGTATTAGAACAAGATAAGTATTATCTTATTTATCATTTTTATATCTAGCCTAGTTATATTTTCCATAATTATATTACCTTAGCATAATAAATTTAATGTATGCTTATATCTAAGTTTAACATTTAATTGGATTATTATAGATCTGATTATCACCCTTATGCTATTTCATTTCTATATTCTTAACCCTAAAATTAAAGTGAAAACATACAACACATTTCATTTTAGGGCTAAACATTTGGTGAATCTGATCTTTGAACACCAAACCCTAGGTTACTTAGGGTTTTTTTTAATTATTGTACTTTGTTACAAATTTTAAATTTTTCATTTATGAAGCAATGGAAAATATTAATAAAAAAACATGCTTCCAAAAATAATATCAAGAAGCATTGATTACTCATCTCAATAAAAACAAGGGCTTAATATATGCATTTTTGTAAGTTACAAGAGATAAAATAAGTAAACAAGATAAACCAAGGTTGCCTCACCTAGTAATGGTGAATCCTTAGAAGTTACCAACTAATAATTGATTCATAATTATATATACTTCTCTTGATCATAATGAATAAGGAAAGTTACCATAGACTTGTACCTTCTACTTCATTTAAATGTCAACCTAAGGATGTAGACTTGATAAGATGATGTCATTATATGTGCACACTCAATCTCCTAATTTGACCTTCTGCTAATTATAATCTAAGATGTTGAAGTCATGAAGTAAATGTAATGATAGAATTAAACATGAACATAATACTATGAAATAAATGCTTATAAATTGGATTCTTCCTTAAACAAATCTAAGCAAGAATGTAAAGCATGCAATTTAGTAATAAAACACATAATGCATAAAGAAATCAAATAACATGCTTAGTTATCTAAATGGGTTGGATTATAATTTCAAGACTTCCAAAGCGGGCCCTTCCTCCTAAATTTATCCTTAATCCTTCCTCTCACAACACTTGATTGAACTCAAAAATTCTTATTCATATTAATAAAAAATGTAGCAATGAATTGTTGTAGGAAGTCACAATAATAATTGCTTGACAAAATATAATTTTGATAATCTCTAATCAACATGTACTATATTTCATCTCTACTATTACACATATATATACTATAGAGAAGATTTTTTTATACAAAACAATATATATTATAATATAAGAAACATTCAACTAAGGATAACCAAAATTGGCTTACCTTTCATGTAAATTCTGGAACATTACTATAGGACAAACAAAGTTATTTCATTATTCAACCACTTCATTATTGGGATATATGGAGGTTATAATTGTTTCTATGAGTCAGTTGAAAGAGGAATTAAAATCTATTCATCTATGACTTTGGTCATGCAGTGGCTAAAGGATAGTCCATGTAATGACATTCCTTTGTTGTAGGATGTTTTGTGTTATATACCTATTTCTCCAAAACATCCTTAAAAAAAATTATATAAAAAAAATCCTAAAGCAATAGATAACTATCATATATTTAATTCCAATACATAATTATAACTATTAAAAGAGTATAGAAACATAATGTTATTTACAAGATTATGGCTTTTTAAGGAAGGAAACTTTATGGGAAAGTACTCAAAAGCATGGTAAACAATAAGGATGATTGTAATAGATGATAAAAATAATAGAACATTTCTAGGATTCATCACACCCCACAACTTAATATCTTTATTAACCACTAGTAACAAACTTATTCATTTCCATTTCACAAAGAAATCTAAAATCCATGGGATCTATAGCACCACTAGCAAGGTGAGCATAAAATCCATGCCTCTGTTCAAATAGTTACCAATTTTTGACCTCCCTAGCTTCATCCAATGGGGCTTTATCTTGATAATATGGAACATGATACCAAAATAGAAGGGAATGGAACCTAAGGTTTAATAATTGAGATCTCATTTCTGCTACAAGAAAAATATATTTTGTGATATTATTAAATGTTTTCTTTAAGTTAAAAGGGGAATATGTCTCTCTCTTTCTTAGTGTGGGAGTGAGCTCATTCCATCATTAAATATAGGACTCTTTAGATTTATGACCAATAGAATTTCTCAATCCTAAATAAAAATCTTGGTCTTCATCATAATTCTTAGCAAAGCAAGCTTTGACTTCCTTTTTCAACATGATATTATTTCATTCTATCAATACAACATCAAGTGCCATTGACTCTCTTCTAATAAGCAATTGGATTTTATTTTCATTTTTATTATATTCAGCTACTTCTCTTCATCTTCTTTACTCATTCAACATATATGATGAAAATGCCTTTAGAAGGACATCTCCAACATATAGGTTAGGGTTACATTCCATTCATAAGGGACAACATAGTTGTGAAGATAGAACTCACATAATTGTGTTTGTTCTTCCTATGAGTTTTCTTTATAGATTTGAAAGAAGGAGAGGGGATCAATTACTTTACAAGGCATGTCAAAGTAATTTCTCATAAATTTAAACTTATGCCATTTTTCCTCAAGAAAGATTGAATATACTCTTATAGGAGGCCTGCAGTTAATGAGCTCTTGGGTAAGACAAGCCATATATTCAATCTTTTATTGTAGTTTGGAGATTATTTCTTCCTTCAACCTATTCTATTTTTTTAGTTTCTTGTTTTCTTTTGTTAATGCCTTCATACTTTCAAACTGACTATCCATCAAATTCATCAATTTAGAAGATATTGTAAATGAGGAATGATACCTACCATCTTGGGTAGTTATAGGTTCTTCCTATTGATTTACCTCTATATAAGGTTGTGAAATAATGCCAATAGGATGGTATTTAGTATAGGAATATAGTTGAAAAGTTTTTATAGTAAGTGCATCTAGTCTACCTCCAGATTGATCCTATAATGTCTTTCTTAGTCACTCAATTTATTATAGGGCTTACTCTAGAGTAGGAAATTCTACTTGTATGGCAAGTTGCTCCATTTATTCATGCATTGGTTCCTTTTGTAACTCTTCAATATTTTGCTCTACTTGTTCTTCCTCTAGATAACATTCTCTCTTATTTGTTTTAGCCTTTAGAGATTCATCACTATTGGCAATTTATTTTTCTCTAGATTCTTCATTAATTTTAATAATATAATAAGGTTTAGTTCTCATTTTTATTCTCAATCTATGGGATATTCAAGGAGTAGAGGTTACCTTAGCCTTTTTGGGAGAAGGTGGAATTTCCTCCTTAGACTCCTCTGAATTAGGATGGAAAATGAGTTTCTTCTTTTTTCTTCTAGATTTCCTTCTTATGGAAGTCATTTATTCAGTTCTTGTTGCAAGTTCTTGTGTAGTCGCATGAAGGTCTCCTTATATAGGTTTTTTTGGAGTTGCAAAAGGGTATCCTTCTATAGGTTTTTTTGGAGCTACAGGTTCTTATGGAGCTATAGGAAGGTTATTTTTGTAGGTTATTGTGGAGCTACAAGAAGGTTTTCTATGGGCTTCTTCTGATCTCTATTCTTCTACCTCCAATTCCTCTTCTATTTCATTTCCCTCTATATAACTTTCTATGTTTCTTGGTACTTGGAAAAATTCCTCCCAACTTATGTTAGGTTTAGTCCTTTGCAAACAATCTTAAAAAATCAACTGAATTAAACAATGATGGGAAAGAGCTTTGGAATTACCTCTTTGAAATGCCTCTATCATTTTTGTGATCATGTGGAGAAAGTTGGGGATGTTTATCTCTATACCATGTTGTAAATGATTAATGAATTTAAAGTGAATGTTATGTAAAATGGAATACCTCCTTTCACAAGTGAAATATTTGTAGATTAACTTAGCATCTTTGGCCCATCTTCCTAGTAAAGATAACCATGTAGTGCCTTGCTTTGAAGTTTCCAGGCTTTTATTTCCTCTAATGAATTTTCACCTCTCTACTTTGGCATTAAAATTTTATTTCCATGCCTCCCCTATTCATGGTAATCTTATTACTCTACTAATGATGATTTCTATCAATTTTATTTCTATTCTTGTTACTATTGTTAGGTTGTTATGTAATGAACTAGTGAATTCTTCTACAATTCCTTGATCTAGGCTCTATATTTTATCAAAATATTGTGCCCATCCTACATTATGGAATAGGGATAGGATGTCCAAGTATTGGTTAAAGGGGTGATATTAATAAATTCATGTTTAAGCAAGTCCCCTCCCATATTATGAGATGAAATTTGAATTGCAAGTTATGTTCTTATAACAAGGGTTTTGTGGCATTGGCAAAATGTTTGCAATTTTTTCTTTGGGACTGAAATAATCAATTTAAATTATGGAAAATCTCCCCCCCCAACTTAAATTATTGCTTATCCTCAAAGGATGAAGTTGACATGCTTAAATAGCTCATGGAAATAATAAAAGGTGGTGGTAGTAGTGCATCAAAGGTCACATCAATCAATGAAGGTGGAGATATGGCAAATTAGCATTATAAGGAGAAGATATGGTGGTGTAGTAATAGCATTAAGACCCATCATCTTAGTAATAATTAAAATTTATGACATGGAATAAAAATAAAATAATTACCTTGTTACTTGTAATAATACCGTTCTTTAATGTGTAAATGATGATTTGAAGTGGTGGTTTGGTGTGTGTTGTCATTTAATTGGGATAAAAATGCTTTATGTAGGATGGAATGATAAGAATAAATCCTATAGAAATAAATGTTTCCTATAGCAACAAGTTTTCATCTTATAACAAGAAGGAAAATGTATTCTGCTCCAAAGAAATGAATCTATAATCAAAAACACATGAAAATAAAAAAAAGTATTGTCGTAGTGCCTTTCTCTTTTTTTTAATAAATGTTGATCAGCTAGTGACTTGGTTTTTTTAGACAACATCCATCAACAATGCCTGAAGGTTTTCATTCTTAAATTTTTTTTTTTTTTTTAGATTTTTTGGTCTAAACTCAATTATAATCATAGGAATCCAAGAGGTAGGATTTTATTTAGCTTGAACCAAGCCATTTTGAATGACTTATTCTTGGTTGCAGGAAGCTTTACTACTCTTGGAAAATATTAGAGAAGGGTTTATAGAAATACCCTTTGATTATAGGAATAAGTTGATTTGCTTCATGAAGAAGAGATGGATGTTGTTCTTCAATAATTTGGTGAGTGAGAGTTTCCTTGGAAAATGGTTTTTTATACAACTTGAGCCTATGGCCATTAACAAGCAGTCAAAACTAAATAGAGTCAATGGTCATGAGCTTTACAAATCCATTATCAAAAACTTGTTCAATCTCATAAGGCCCAAGCCAAGTCACATTTATAGCTTTCCTTTATGATCCTTATATTTAGAGTCAAAAAGGGGTGCCCAGTCACCAGGTTGGAAATTCTTAATCTTGATGTTCCTGCCATACCAACCCACATGTTTTCTTTGCACTATTTTAGTGTGATGAAGTGCTTCCTTTATTAGTTCATCAAGTGCATTTAGTTGTATGATCCTATCTTATTAAGCCTAGAAAAGATCCATGAAAAAAAAAAGTGTTTTACTTAATTGTTTATGTTTAAACTCAATGGATAGAATAAATTTTTTACCATAAACTAGTTCATATGGAGTGAAACTAGTTGTGGTTTTCCAAGTGATTCTATAAGCCCAGACTGCTTCTAGAAGATGAGTTGACCAATCTTTTCTATGCAGGCTGATAGTCTTAGTGAGGATATTTTCCAATTGTCTATTTGTTACTTCTAACTGACCATTTGACTAAGGATGGTAAGGGGTAGACCTTTTGTGTCTAATTTCATATTCTTTGACCAAGGTAGCTGAGGTATAATGTGAACTATGGGCCTTAGTCTGTGACTATTTCTCTGTGTACTCCATAGCAGGTGAAGATTTATTCATACAATAACTTAACTACTTTCTCATCTCTAACATAGATTAATGCTTTTACCTCTACCCATTTTATGATATAATCAATGCACACTAGTATATATTCCTTGTTTTTAGATTTAGGATCGATAGGACCTACAAAATTTAGTCCCCATTTGTCAAAGGGTTCTAGAACTAGTTGTGGATATAATGATATTTCATTAGAGCAAGTGGGTTTTCCCATACACTAGCATTAATCACATCTATAGGTAAACATCATGGCATTCCTATGCAAAGAGGGTCAATAATATCTAGTATTAAGTATTTTTATAGCAGTCTATTTAGTAGCAAAATTACCCCTTCAGGGTTCATCATGGTAGGATTTGAGATTATCACTTCATACACTTGAATACATCTTTTCATAACTAAATATGGCCCAATGATAAAGACATATCCTACAATCTAGTAATAATGTCTACTCTTTTAGATCAAATGTTTTTCCTTGGGTGAGAAATATTGTGGTAGTGATTCTGTAGCAAGATAATTAGCAATATCTATGAACCAAGGAGATTGAATTGTAATTACAAATAAATGTTCATCAAGAAAAGAATCATCAATAATAGGACTATGCTCATCATTTTGAAATTGAGATAGAAAATTTGCTACTACATTATCCTTACCTGGTTTGTTCATAATGGTAACATCAAACTTCTATAGTAAAAATAACCATCAAATTATCCTACCTATTATAGTAGGTTTATTCATTAAATACCTAATTGCTACATGATCTGTGTGGATGAATACTTGGTAACCTATAATGTAGTGTTGAAATTTGTTGATGGCATAAATGACGATAAGAAATTCTTTCTCTATTATAGTGTAGTTGAGTTTAGCCCCTTAAACATTCTTGCTAATAAAATAGATTTCATAACTTAGAGATTAATCTTTTTGGCTAAGGATAGCTCCTAAAGTAGTGTCAGATGAATCTATGTGGATGTGAAAATGCTTCTTCCAATCAAGCCCTCTTAGAACAAGAGTTGTTATGAGAAGGTCTTTTTGTTGTTAAAAAGTAGTTTGATAATCATTAGTCCACATAAATTCAACATCCTTAGTAAGCAGTCCAAATAATGGGGTGATAATTTTACTAAAATATTTGATGAATCATTTATAATAACCAACATGTTCTAAAAAGCTTCTAACACATTTCTACTTCTTTGGTGTGGGTACATCCTTAATGATACTTATCTTTTCTAGGTCAAATTGAATTTCAACAGGGGATATGTGATGCCCCAACACAATCCCTTTAGTCATAAGCATGTGACACTTTACATTAATCAAATATAATTGGTGGTCCTATCAACATTGAATAACTTTCTCTGCGTTGGTTAATGTTTCTTCGAATGTCTGCCCATAGATAGTGAAATCATCTATGTAGATTTCATCATAGTCATGGGAGAGATCAAAAAATATGCTCAAATCAACCCTTTGAAAAGTAGTTAGGGCATTATAAATGCCAAATGGTAAGATAACATAGGCATAAGTTCCCCAAGGGCAAATAAAATTGGTTTTATCTTGGTCTTGTAGATAAAATTGTATTTGATTCTAACCACTATATCCATCTAGGAAGGAAAAGTACTTTTTCCTTGTTAATGTATCCAACACTTGATTAATAAATGGAAGGGGAAAGCGATCCTTCTTGATAGCAGCATTCAACTCTTGGTAGTTAAAGAAAATACATAATTTGCCTCCTTTCTTAGGGACAATGACCAAGGGAGAGACCCACTGGCTATCCAAAATAGGATAAATAAATCTTGCATCTAAGAGTTTTTGTAACTCAATTTTGACAATATATTTAACTTTAGGATTCATTCATCAATGGGGTTTGCAAATAGGTTTACATTCCTCTTTAATGTAAATATAATGCATGCATAAATTTGGGGATATTCCTCTCATGTCATGATAATTCCAAAAAAATGTTGTTGTGTGTTTTATTAGCATTGTAAGTAACTGACTTTCTTTCTTGGATGTTAAGGAGGTGTTGGTGTTGAGAGGTTTATCTGATAGAATGTCTACTTGCTTTGTTAAAAAAAGCATGGTTTCTACATTAGTGATTAAAGGAGCATAGCTTAATTGATAGGAAACCAATTAATGTAATGTCTAAATGTCTCTTGTGGTTTTAGTAAGATCATTCTCAGGAAAATAATTATGAAGAGGGCATGGTGTACATTCCAATAGGTTGGTGGCTATAGGATCCTATCATTAGGTGTTTTATAGGATACTATTAATGATAGTGTCTTCTTCTTGTGCCTATAAAGCTATAATTTAGTCAATTATGTAGATATTCTATAAGGAGGTAGCTTCCTTAAAGTAATCAATCCAAAGGATTGGGCCATCATTCTAGGAATGCTGAGCTAGTGGATATATAACCAACTTCTTGGTATCATTTTTATTAAAAATTAACATTTTTCCTAACTTACAGCCAATAAAAACATCAATGATGGCCAACCATGGGAAGCCAAGGATGAGAGGATAACCCACCAAATTGTTTGGTTTTAAGATAATAAATTCTATTGGATATTACTAAGATTCCATATTGATAACAAGATCCTCAACAATCCTTTCAAGATTAATAGTTGATCTGTCAACCATCTAGAGGACAATGAGTGTTAGATGGAGAGTGGTAAGTTTTAGCTATTGCATGGTATTCACGGTCATCACATTGATGGTTGTGCCTAAATAAATTAATTTATTAGAGATGGGTTGGACATGGATGCTAACATTAACTATAGGACTTCTTAGATCATAATATTTTGGGGGAACTATATTTCCCAGCATAATATCTACTAGTTGGCCAATGACCTAGACTGTTTTAGGATCCTTCTTTTTCCTAGTTTTTTCAAACATAGATCTTTAATAAACTTATTTTAGATAGTAACATCCTTTATTTCTTGAAATAGTATTATTTTTACACACACATTCTTGAGTTGTCCCAAAATATCAAATTCAGGCTCTAGTTTAGGACGTGATATGTTCAATCTCTCTGGAAAAAAAATTGTCATTTTTTTAGTGATTTTCAGATGGACTTAGATTAGGATTGGCCATGGGTGGCTATGAATTATATGGAGTGGGGATGGTTCAAAGTTTTCTATGATTATGGGTGAGGGGGGTTGTGGAAGAACATGACCTGAGTGAAGTTGAAATTGATTAATATCCAAGGTGTATGTTGGATATTGCATTATTTTAGTGGATTATGTTCATTGAACCAACTTATTGGTAGGATTGGGGATAGGTTGGGTGGGTAATTGAGTGGTTTAAATAGATTACTGAGTGTTTGGCATTATGGCATATTTTTGTTGCAATTATTGTATTTTTTGGGGAAAGCCTTGATTACCTCTCCATTATTGTTGCCATGGATTAGAGGGAAAGAACCATTACTAGTTTTAGAATTACCCCAGTTGAGGTTGTTATCCATTATATTACATCCATAACTGATTCTGGTGTAGTTACCAATTTATTTGGGACCAATTTTGATTGGGTATATTCATATAGGATCCATATTAAGGATTATTTAAGAATTGAAAATTTGTAAACATAGAGTTTGATGGCATACTTGATCTTTATATCCATGATTTCCATTGAGTCATGAAAAACACTTGATTCTCATCTTCTCCTATGGCATGTAGTTCCACTATCTCAAGATTCTCCTCGATTAGGATGGCAACTTGAGAATTCATAGAATGGCATGTGCAATCTACCTTCTTCTTTCTATGATTAGGGTAATAGATGGCTAAGGCTTTCTCAATTTCTTCTTGCTTCTTCCATGTATGTAATATATCAAGCTAAGTATCTAGGTAGCTAATAATGTCCTGTTGCATGTCCTAGATTAGGTTGCTAAATTCAACATTAGATAATCTTGCTACATATGTTATAAGAAAGGTTATGCCCCTACTTTTAATCATGGTTGATCTAGAATAGTTTGTACATAGAACTATTAGTTTATCAAAGGGTAGTGTAGAAACATCACCACTAGACATTAGATCTATTACCTCTAGATAATCATATTTAATCCCTTTTAATAATATCAACTTGACTGATTCCTTGTCTATTGTAGTTTTCTTGGATTTTTGTAAGCTAAAAAAAAATATTTCCATATATTCTTCTAATGACTCATCATCAACTTGTGTCATTCAAAATATGTCATCTCTCCTATAGTTTTTTCCCCTACAATAATCTTAGTATTTCATCAAAAACTTATCCTTCATTTCTTCTCAGGTAAAATTGGAATCTTTTCCAAGTCCCATGAACCATCTACATGCTACATCTTTGAGTGTTGTTGGAAACAATTTGAGTTTCTGAGCATCTTGATTATAATCATAGTTGTGGCATAAGATGTGGAACTCAAAAATAAATGTGTTTGGATCCTCAGATGCTTTTGCCCTAAATGCAAGGAAGGTAGAGTGAGGGATATTGTTCATGGGTGCATTTTCATTTAGAGTAAGGATATAAAATTTTAAATTATTAGACTCATCGATAGTGTTTTCATCCTGGTGATTTCCCATGAATACTCTTTGTTGGTATGTCAGAGGTTGTTTCTACCTACCACTCAAAATTCCTATCAATTATTTTATTTACTAGGGTGTAGAAGATGGAGAATTTAACTTTTTTCTTAGGAATGTATGGCTTCCTATATAATGGGGATAGTTTGGAGGTTTCAAATAATTCAACTAGTGTCTTGGAAAATATTCTCTCTAATTTGGAAGATTCTATTGGCTTGGTGTTTCTTCTAGGAGCAAAAATAGCCTTGAAAGCCTCCTTAGCAAGAAATGTGGGTGATAGAGGAAGTGAAATTTAGATTTCTGAGTATGCACTAATAAGGTGGGAATTATTAAAGGTAGTATATGTGGGTCTCTTCTAGGGGTATGAACCTCTTCAAGGTCTCTAGCTTGTGCTACCAGTCTAGCTAAAAATTCTTCCTTCTCTACCTCTTCTATTGACAACTACAAGTGATCTTCAATAATTCCTTCATGTTCCTCAGTTGTTGCAAGATGAGTTTATGATCTTTTAGTAATGCTTGATGATTCAAGAAAAAAAATTTATATATAGTCCCTTTCTCTTTGCATATGTCAACCACTTTTTTTTAACTTTTTGCCCACCCTACCTACACAGGGTTAGTAATATGAGGGTTTTTGAAATTTTCCACTATCCTACTTGAAAAAAGGGAAAATTAAAATATGAAAGCAAGAAATATTTAATCTAAATAATATAAAACTTTAAAAATAAAAATAATAAACATCCATAAGTAATTGTTATCAATATTGAAGATTATAAGTGTGTGACACCCTTTCCCTGGCAACTATACCAAAAATGACTAGCAGGTGATTCATAATTAGATATAATTCTCTTGATCAGAATGAAAAAGGAGAGTTACCATAGACCTGTACCTTCTACTTTATTTAAATTTCAACTCGAGGATGTAGACTTGATAGGATGATGTCACTATATGTGCACACTCAATCTCTTAATTTGACCTTATGCTAATTGTAATCTAAGATGTTGAAGTCATGCATTAAATGTAATGATGGAATTAAACATGAAAATAATACTATGAAATAAATGCTTATACATTGGAAGCTTCCTTAAAAAAATCTAAGCAAGAATATAAATCACATAATTTAGAAATAAAATACATTATGCATAAAGAAATCAAATAACATGCTTAGTTATTCAAATGGGTTGGATTGTTGTTATAAGACTTCTAAAGGAGGACATTCCTCCTTACAATTTCAGCTTCAAACTTTCCTCTCAAAACACTTAATTTAACTCAAAAATTCTTATTCATATTAATCAAAAATGCAGCAATGAATTGTTGTAGGAAGTTACAATAATAGTTTTTTGACAAAATGTAAATGTAATAATCTCTAATCAACATCTACTATATCTCAACTCTGTTGTTACACACACACACACACACACACACACACACACACACACACACAAAACATAGAGGATATTATTTTATACCAAATAATATATATTCTAATCTAAGAAACATTTGATTTAGGATAACTAAAATTGGCTCCTTTTGCTAAAGTCACCTTTCATGTGAATTCCACAACATTATTTTAGGACAAAAAAAGTTGTATCATCCTTAAATCACTTCCTTATTAGGATCCATGGAGGTTAAATTTGTTTCTACTAGTCATTTGAAAGAGGAATCAAAATCTATTCATTCGTGGCTTTGGTCATGTAGTGGCTACAACATAGTCCATGTAATGAGATTCCTTTGATGCAAGATGTTTCATGTTACATATTTATTTCTCCAAAACATCCTTTAAAAACATTATATAAAAATCATCCTAAAGTAGTAGATAACTATCAAATATTTAATTTCAATACATAATTCTAACTATTCAAAGAGTATAGAAACATAATGTTATTTATAGGATTATGACTTTTTAAAGAAGGAGACTTTATGGGAAAGTACTCAAAATCATGATAAACAAAAAGGATGAGTGTAATAGATGTGGACAAGAATAAGACATTTATGGGGCTCATAAGGTACTATAACTCAAGCCACACAAATCAATCCACCTACATATAGTGGTGGCATGGATTATGTGTTTAAACCTTTATTCCCTTAAACTACTATTCATACATCTATTATGGAATTACTAGTTTTTTCAACACAAATACCAGTTTCAATACCGATTACTACTCAAAACATGTTTTCATCCCCTTTGGTGAATACTCAACTTGATAATCTAAATCTCATTGAGCCTACAATTCAATATTTCCTTCAATTAATAAAAACTTTGGAAGACAAAATTACAAACATTGAACAAAAAACTTTAAAATCCTCTCATGCTATAGATTTATAAGATGTGTTGCATAACCAAATTGCACTTGAAATATCTTTTCACCATTTTCCAATTAGATTTATTGCACCTAATTTCACATTTTATGATGGCAAAGGTGATCCTGAACAACATATTCAAACATTTTATGTGGCATGCCTTGACTATGCTTCCAATGATAAAATTTTGACCAAATTATTTCCAAGAAGTCTCAAGGACTATGATTTCAGGTGGTTCTATGATTTACCTCTCCAATCTATAAAAAAGATTCAAATCTATTACAAAATAGTTTTTTACACACTTTTCCATTAACATTTTTGAAAAGGTTTTCTATGCCCAAATTGACAAAATCAAATAAGGAACCAATGAGCCTATCGATGAATATATCTTTAGATATAATACAATGCTAGCCAAAATGAAAAATCATATAGTATACAAAGAATTATAATATATATATATATATATATATATATATATATTTAAGCAAAGTTTTATTTCTCTTTTACATAAGTCCATTGTCTTTAATAAATTTCAATTTTTTATGACTTATGCCATGTTGTACAGTACCATCAAATGAAACTTATATCATTGAATAAGCTCAAGTATGTAACAAAAACACTAGTTGCATTTACATCTAGTTAAAAAAATTAATTAAACCAAATTATAAGGTAAAACCTCTTGATCCTAAATAAGAAACAACCACTATGATTAACATAGTTGTATAACATCCTAATCATCTTGTCTGATCTAATACACCAAGGAGACAATTTACATGTTTACTTGAGTCCCCATTTTAATTACTCCCATGGTTACTAGAGTGTCAAATTATATCTCTCCGTCATCCTATTGAGGTTGATATGAGTTAACCTCTACCCAAAGGATATGATGCAAATGATTATTGTGATTATCACCAAGGACTAGGGCATTTTATGAGTATGTGCTTTACGTTGAATCATAATATCCAAGATATTATTGATGACCAAAAGCTTTCATTCAAGGATCCTTCAAAGGAATTAGGTTCACAACTTGGTGATCACCATAAATAGGAATTATTTAACAATCCTTTTCAATACCATTTTAAAAAGGAACTAGAAGTCCAAATGGCATATAATACACATATTCCTCCATCACATTATAAACACCCACTAGATGGGATTATTGGTACTTACACATGACATATACCTCCTATGGTTTAGATACCTTATATTTCCTTTGATGATAATGAAATAAAGGATGATGACTCTAATCTTCATTCCCTATTCATTCAAGAATACCTTAATAAACACCTCATACCTAGTGTTATGATTGATAATGGTGAAAGTGAAAATATTTGCAGCATGACATTACTTATATATTTGGGTTATACTCATCATGATTTACACTCATCTACTAGATCAATTATAGAATTCAATGAGACCTCTCAAAAGGTTCTTAGTAATATTGACTTGCATTTATAGTTTGGTATTGCACATGTGGCTACTATATTTTTAGTTATCCCTTCCACATTCATCTATTATATGTTATTGGGAAGACCTTGAATACACACTCTTCGAGCAGTACCTTTTATAATGCATGGGCATGTCAAATACATTCATGCCAATTGGATAATTATGGTTTCTATATTTCCATATGAGAATTATCTTGAATAGAATAAACTTATACTTATACAACTAGCTATCAAGACTACTAAGTCTAATCTACCTCAAAAATATAAGCAACATGTAATACCCTTTATGAGGTGACCAGTAATTGAGAGATTATTACATCAAAGACATGTAGTGGATTCAATAGAATCCCAATCCTCTACTATAAACCATGTTTAGATGTTTAGAGCACCTACATATGTTCTTATTAATATTATTCCAAAGAAATAAACAAGCACTTAGTGTTTTTATTACTCATACTATTACTTCACAACCACATAGTCTTATTTTACATATGTAGATCATCGTCAATATCACAGTGATAGATATTACACCTATATATGCTCCTTAGCCACGTACATAGGGTATTATAATAGATTTATAGTGGGGAGATATCAATTACCATAAATTGGATGGCATCATAGGATGATTTTATTATTTCTAAAAATACCAAAAAAATAAAAAGCATTCAAAAAACCAAAAAAAAATTCACCACTTATATATTATATTATCTCCTTGGCACCCATGTGTTACTTCTATATTGATGAACCACATACTCAATTACTCCTACATACACATATGTGTCACACTTTTACATCAGGTGTGATACAGGCACACATCGATACATGATACACTCCTATTTTGGATGTTGGGATTTCCCTCTACTTATGTCATATGGACATTGGGGGCATATGCTTCTTTGATATTGATACACATAGGTTATATGGTTCAATGATCAATCTAGATTATCATGTTTGAGATTACATATGTACTTACACATTCCTATTATCCATGATTATATCTTACACATGGTATTTAATATTTTATACACTTGACATACTTTTCTAACACATTAGATCCATGGGCCACCGTGACACATTTATTCTATTTTCTTATGCTTTACTTTATGTACTTCCTTGATTAGCTTGTCTTGATTGTTTGAATATGCTCTTTTATTTATGGTCCTCATGCCTATGTGTGCTTTTTTTGGCATTTTCATCATGTTATTATTTATGGTATAGACATTTGAATATGTCATTCTCAATTTTATATACATTCAACTAAGTCACATCCCTTCGATTATGCAACATTTAAACATGCCCCTTATTTACAATATTTTTAGACCATTACTTATTGACTTGATTTTGGGTGCTCTTGTGTGTGTGTGTGATTATTTTCTTGTTGAGATTGTAATATTACTATCTAGATTTTTCCATGATATTTATCATGATTCTTAGGCCTATAGGTGATCACATTGGTTCTATGCACTTTAATGATACATTTACCTAGACATGTTCCTTCTATATGTTACATGGTTATGTTCATAGATTATAAAATTTCTTACCCTTTTAAGGTGAGGTAAATCATAGTTCATATCTTTCCCTCACCTCAAAATGGGGGTCATATTATTGGGGGCATGTTTGGGAATCATGTTCTCCACACTCATTCAATATTTAATAATTATATCAGTTTGTAGATTCAGTGGGGGCATGTCATATAGGCATGGCTTCCACACATTCACAATTTTTATATTCAATGGGGGAAATATTAAGAAGCATGTTATCCACATTTATTCAGTATATGGTATTTATATTAGTTTACAGATTCAGTAGGGGCATGCTTTAGAAGCATGTTCTTCATACCTATTCAATATTTAACACCTTCATTTTATAGTGGGGGCATGTTTTGCAAACATGTTCTCCACTTTAGTACTTGTATCAATTTTCATATTTCTATATATATATATATATATATATATATATATATATATATATATATATATATATATATATATATATATATATATATATATATATATATATGGTAAATGATTTTAAATAATATCCTCTACATTTAAATAATGATCTAAATTGGCTAAATCACATGGTTATATAATTCAGATTCATAGTTATGGAAGAATTCTATACATTGGTATCATTATTATACATGGTTTCAACATGAGACATATCTAAGGTACATATTCTACAAAACATGTGCCTAATATTTCAAAATCCAAATCAATTTTAGATTCCAAAACCATTGCATATACTGATACCCCAATTATTTTTATATATTGTGTTGAGCCAATCTACTATAGTAGTTGGTTCACCTTTTTGTATGCTTGAGGGGATCAACTAACTCAATCTTTCCAAGTTTGTAGGCTGGAATTGATCATCCAACCTCACCATGTTATAAGTATCATTAGTTTTCATGGTTGATCTAATATCAACTACTAGATGGTAACTCACTTTTACTCAAAAGTTAGGGGCATGTGCCCCTCTCTCTCTATTTTATATATATATATATATATATATATATATATATATATATATATATATATATATATATATATATATATATATATATATATATATATATATATATATATCCTAGATACATGTACTTTAAATGTGTATCTATTATAATCCTCATCTCAATTTTAGATCCTTACAATGACACATATTTTTCAAAATAACTTGCCAATAGGCAAGGTGATTTCATCGACACTCAAGTTTACTCCTAAACCTTTCTCTTTTAATTTAAATATATTTAAAGTAATTTTCACCTATATTATATTCAATGATTTAATATTTTAAAATGTTCTTGGTTGTATTTCAATCACCAACAAAGAACTCAAACTCAACTAAATCAAAGATAAGTTATGCATACACACCCATGTAATTATTCCTCTCCTTTAAACTATAAATTTCATTAATAGATTAAAGTGGGGCAGGGGGGTAAATGTATATGATATTTTGTGATTATATATAACCTCAGTATTTTACACTTGGCAAACTCATACCTTGGTTTTTACTCTTATTTATACACTCTCCTTACTTCTATAAGCTTTGCATCTGATCTATCTTGTACCCCTTGGCCTATCTCTTAGTCTGACCATTTTTATATTGATGACATAGACATTCTATCATACCAAGAATGATTAAAATGTACTTATCTTAACATCTATAAATTCTAATCTTGTACATGTTTTACTACTCCCTAGACACTAACATTCATGATAGATAATAACATTAACATTATTATCCTACCCTGAAGTAATGTCTAGTGACCTAAAGCCATCTAATTTACAAATGAAACATATTTCAATGGTCATCCTAAGTGATTTAATCTGAGTTATTACTGTAAATTTATTGATATAAATACAATAGTAACCCTTATTCATTACTCACCTATGAAACCTAGCAATCTGAATAAAAGAGCATTCAATTGATCAAATCTTCCCTATTTCTATACTAGTCATAGGTATAGCACATCTAAAAGTTTGAAGTACTAAAGGCATAGCCCAAGATCCCAATTTTCTAAGTTACAAGTTAGGTCACTATTATACTTGCTTTACACACATTTTATTATGCACACATAATACAACATGTAGGGGATAACTACATTAGTCTGAAGCCCTCTTTGGAGTATTGGCTATGTAGGTAGTGTCCTTTAATAATAGGGTCATTGGGGTCAACTCAAGATTGTGTGCGCACTAACCTATTTTTTCCTAAGGTCACATCGAATATGGAAATCTAAGGTTTTTCCATTTCACAAGTAGTAATAGTCCATGACCCAGATTTGAATGCACCATAGTGAAGGTGAAGTAAATCCTAGAAGCATCTAGGTGGTTGTATCCTATTTTAATAGATATTTTATACAAGACACTAGCATCAAACTCAAATAATAGCATTGATGTAATCATCTAGGGCTAATGCAACTATCTAGATCCAAAATATAAAAATTGTTCCAAAACTATCTTCTTACCTACTTTCAGCCTATTCTAGATCTGGAACTATAGTAGCATCAGAACAAACTAATTAATCTTTTATTTTCATTTCTATATCTAGAATAGTTATACTTTCCATATTTATACTATCTCATCATAATAAATCCAGTGTATGCTTATATTTGAGTTTAGCATTTAATTGACTTTCTATAGAACTTATTATCACCCTTGTGCCATTTCATTTCTATATTCTTAACCCTAAGCTTAAAGTGAAAACATACAACACATTTCATTTTAGGTTTAAACAATGCCCATGATTTCATCAAACAATGGTAATATTTATAAGTCAAATCCAACCATAACATGAGTGAATAAAATATATTTAAATTATTTATCACTCCCTTAAGACAAAAAAAATAATATAATGTGTTATTATAAGAGTGTGAAGTGTACTTCACACATATTTTGTCTAAAAGTGAACCTACAATAGATGCAAAAAATTTGTATATTTTGTATAATCAGTATTATAATTCATTATAACTATTGGAATCTAAAATGTATACCTTGAATTAAGAAATAGAGGAAATGAAATGTGAAAGAAACAAAGAGTCATGTTCTCTTAAAAGTTTATATATACCCAGTAGGGGTATAAGAATATGGCTACCTCTCCTAAATATTTTTTGATTCAATATTAGTCTATGGTTTTCTAAATATTTAAACTACTTCTATGATTGATGTGAAACTTATTTGTGAACTAATGTATCATCATACTTTATGTTATTATAATTTTCATCTATCTACCTATAAGGATGAACGTAGTGTGTGAATAAAATTAATGTAAATTTATTTATCTCTATGATGTTCAATTCTAAGCTAACCTTGAGAAAGTTTAGATAGTCCACACATTATATTTTAGTTATTTATGTTCTTATTTAAATTCTTAACATCTAGTGAGTTCCATCACAACTTATAATACTATAACATTTAACATGTCCCTATGAGTAAAACTAGGGATTGTTGCTAATACAAAGTGAGATATTTCATCCCTAAAACTTTAAAATGATATTTTAAACAAGCTAAAAGACATTATTATCACATGAAATATTTTGAGTAGCCTCCAAATTATGTCAAAGGGTCTTTGAAAATAACAACTAATGATATCACTACCAAATCATCCTAATTTAAAACTCTTCCATCATCTAAGCTGAGGATTCTACCTCCCCCAAGTAATAAAAAACCCAATTTGATTTCCCTTGAGTATCCAAAAGTCCAATAAAAGGATGCAAAGACCCCAACCTTCTAACATCAATATTAAAAACCCTTACTCCAATGGTATAGCCTATTAAAAAATTAATGATGGAATGCCAATTTTAGACATTATCATGAAAAATATCAAGATCTCAAAATAATTTATTAAAACATCATGTTCGGCACAAACTTTGACCATGAAGCAAACCAAAAAATCTCAATAATCCAATAAGTTTATTAATGTAGTATTCATCAAAACATATCCTTTTCTAACTACTACCAACCCCAATATAACCCACATGAATAGCTTCATTGTCAACATTGAAGTAAGTTATGACTAAAAATTCATCAATTTAAAATATGTAAATGTGGAAAAAACCATCGTTTGGCAAAAAACTACCCATAAGGACCCTATCCAAAAACCCAAGAAACCCTCTCAAGAAGAAATAACAATCAAACATACTATAAAAAACACATCAACTTTTATACCCAAAAAACTTACACCAATTATAATATCTAATAAATCATCCATTCCACCAATAGAATCTCAACCTAAGAAGAAATATATTTATGTACTATAGGTTTCCAAATATTACCCCAATGCTCAATCAAAATATCACTATGTTACTTACCAAAAATCTAAAAATAGACTTTTTGAGAATAATTTAACACTATGTCATACAAATTTATTATAATGGAACCCATGCGAACATTTCCATTTCATAGATTTTTTCTCATGAAAATAATTCAAGCTATATAATACTCTCCTCCAAACCTTTAGATTTCAAAACTTGTTCCACATACATAGGGTCTAAAAAATGTTGGTGTACACATAATTGAGACCATGCCTCACCCTCAATTAAATAATAAAATCTCAATAGAATTTTCAATAGTACATTAACCATAAAAATTTGAATGTTTAACAAAGATATTTACTACACTTAATAAATGTAAAAATGAAACAATCAAGATGGGGAGATAAAAACACTTACGAAATATTTGATCTACACTACTCATTTCCTATGTCACAATCCTTATGATAACTCTATGTAAGTTTTGTCACATCTTAACTTAAGGAAAAAACTATCAAAATTTTCATGAATGTTGTTAGTGAAGCCCACAAACCTATGAAAATGGTATTGTGCAATGTTTTAAAACACTATCCAAATTGACTATGCCAATTTTTTCTACCACATATTGATGTGACTATATTTTTACATGATTATGTATGCTTGTTTTCCCTCAGTCATGTGCACAAATTATGATTTTATCTCTCATTGCCTTAAAACCCTAGCTTCACTTTCAAAACCAACTTGAATTGGAAAGAGGGGTTAAAAATATTGGTTATGAAGCTCCAAATTATTTGAGTGTTGCTTTCATTCCAATACTCCAAAGATGTCTCAAATTTCATGTAGGTCTCTCACATATATGTCTATGTGCTTAATCATGTCCCACTTGAATGCAATTCTTTGGATTTCAATACTTGAAAAAAAACAACTTTGATCTTGTCTTGGTATTCAAATTTTGATCTAGGGGATACTCCTTTGAGGGGTTTTAGATGTGTATGCTTTTGGATTATGTATTAATGGAGTACAAATGGTTTCTCAAGCTTTGCCAAGATGAGTGCTAGATGCCAGATATGAATGGCCTTAAGATTGATTTATATGTGTATATTGTTCTCTATTATTTACCCCAAATAATAGACAAAGTTAATTTAGTTAGGCCAACCCAAGGGAGGCACTTGAATTTAAAAATAACCATTAAGGATCCTAAGACATTGCCAATGAAGATGAACCCCTGCAGTAATTGATAACGTCCATCTATTATGAACATTATCAAGAGAGGAAAAATCAAGGATATGAAATATGGTGAAAATATTCTTAGGATTATAGAGTGTTTTTTCATAGACTAAAGATATCCTTAACATGAATGATATCAAATTGGGTTGGCCAAGTCAATAGATAGATAAATATATAGGAGAAAGTGTGCACAATCAAAATGCGTATGCACAATGCATGTATGCCAAATATATGTCTAAATTGATGTTATCAAGTATATAATATTAAATTTAGGTGTATATAATAGTATACTATCTTTTATACACTATATTTCACTTTACATGAGTTCATGTGGCATAGCTAGATGTAAAATTCAAATATCAAAATATGTAAACTTTTTAAAACATTACAATTATGGAAAATGTCAAAATTTCATTTGTTTTTAGGATTATAACTCACTTTGGATAATTTAATTTTCCTAACATATGATATATGTAAAAATTTTATGAATGTGGAAAATTAAAAATTAAATATGGTTCTAGGATTGTAATATGCTTTAACTAGTTTATTTTTCCTAACATATGAGTCATTTTAACTTTTTTATTGAGATGAGTGATTGCAACACAAGTTATTCATATATCACATCAAAAAGATGTCATATATCATGGAATCTCCAAATATAAAATATTTAAAATAACAAAGTTGAAAAGTATTTTATCAAAATTTGGAATTAATGGTGTATTAACTCTAATTGAGATAAAATGAATTGAAGGGTATCAAATGTTGTAAATGACTTGTAACTAGAAAAAAAAAATAAAGTACTTAAAAAGACAAATCATGAATGAATGAAATAAGATAACTATAAAAAACATAATAATACTTAGTTGTTTTCATTCTATAGGATGATTGTGTGTACTGAGAGATGATTGAAACTAATCAAATCAGCTCTAATTTTGTGCATGCAACTAAAATAGAGTTGTCACTATTTTGGGATAGAACATAGTAGAAAAGGTTAGGATCAACTACCACTACTATATTTTTGGTTTAATATTGACCTAAATGTAAAATTATGAAATTGATGGGATAGTCACTTGTGCTTGGTTGAAACATGGTTGTGTATAAAAATTTGGCCTTCGATTGTGCACATATGACTTGAAAATGATTTATTCAAAGTTGAAACCCTAATAAGGATTTCAATATCTAATTTTTTTTTAAAAAATAGGAAGTATGATGGGTTTATCTGACCCCAATCACTCGCAATATTAAACATTTTTTACATATCCAATACTTCAAGGAGGAATTCAAGGCCACATTTCTCCCACCTAGAGTGCTTAGTATGATAGTAATATTTTTGCTACATGTATACATCTAGATATGCCCTTAATACTTGATAATTATTTAATTAACTTGTATATAATGATATATTGACTTAGCTAAGGGTTTCTTCAAATGAATATAGTTGAATTAATAAATAATAGAGAAGTTTTACTCAGTGTGCAATAGTGTAAGTGTGCCTTAATAATGAAATTTCCAAGTGATAGAATAAGTAACTTAGATGTGAATTTATAGTGATATAAAAGGTTAAAAACTCATGTTATCTATCTTAAAAATATAAACCAACCTATAAGGGAGGGTTTAATTTATAAAAAAACTATTGTTAGGGGAAAGGGCAAGATCGGTTGTTGGTGCCAATTCATGTGAGTTGATTCTATCTTGAGTGAGTAATGTCTAATTTTAGGTATTTGAAAATCCATATATATGCTTAGTGAGGATTTTAACAATTTATAACATTTATATAGGTGAAAATAACAAATCTATAAGGGATGGGTGTGTATATGTACTTAAGATAGAGTGAGGTGGCGAAATATGACTAATATAAGTGTTTAGATCAATTAAGGTAAAATTGGGCCAAAAGTGGAATTATAAAGTATTCATGACCAAATTTGAGTGTCTAATTTTTTCTCCCCTTTAATATATAAATGAAATTACTAGATTAAAAGGATCAATATACCTGAATGTGTGCAACACAATTTGCCTTTGGGATAAAACTCTAATCATGTTAAGTGTTCCATGGTGAATCCTACAATGATGTAAAAGTAGTTAATTCCATATGTGAAATTGAAAATTGAAATGTAACTTGAATTTGAAAATATTTTAAATAACAAGGAATGAGTAAACATTTATGTGCAAAACTAATGTTGTTCTTCAAAATTTTATTAAAGATGATGTTTTCTTGAAACATTGGAGAATTGGTGTTTTCCATGAAGCACTTGGAGTTATTAACTCTTGTGTTGAACCATGGTGAATTGAGGGTAATAAAACCACAATATGAACCTATATATAAAATATAACCCATTGAGGATTGTGTTGATGGTGAAAAAAGTGACACTAACAAATAAACCATTTTGCCTATTATAAAGGTTAAAACAGAATCATAATGGTTTAATGGTAAGGGTCTAAAGAGTGAGAGTTGATTCCAAAGATGTGTAAAAAGGATTTTTTTTTAAGTTTTAGGGATTAATATGTTGAATAATAAATCTAAATCAAGTTTATATAAATCAATCAAACAAAAAATTATTATTGATTACGTCTAGAGGGAAAGTACTTCTAAATAATACTCTAATAAAATATGCTAATCATTGTTTCAATATATTTTAATCAATCTCAAATCAAATATAAAACTATCATCTGACCTATCTGATAAAGCAAAGCCTATGAGTTAGGCAATCCCTTAAAGGACAAAATACTCAGATGGATTTGTTGAAATTTGTATCTAATATGCATGTTCACATTGTAAGGATGAAATTAATCTACAAAAATCAAGAAAAGAAAAGAACTCCTAAACATAAAAATAAAAAGACATAAATTTAATATAAATGTTAAAACTAATTAAGAATTATGATTATTTTTGGGAGATTAGAAATTAATAAATTTAGAAATCTATAGCTATGACAATAAGAAAACATGTTAAAAAAACTAAGAAACTATAAATAAACTAAATCTAAGAATAATAGAATAAAACAAACTAAATAAACTGACTAATAAACTAAATAAAAATAGAAAAATAAGCTAAAATAATAGAAAAATAAAGATTGTGAGACTTGGAATAAGAATTTAATTTGATTAAATGAAAGATAATTTTATTGAGAAATAAGATGGTTCTAAATATAAATAGCCTGCAAAAGATAATAATTTAAATCAAAGATCAATAAAATGTCATGAAATTTGATGTACTCATCATTGTTTGGGTCAAGTATAAGGAGTTATGCTCATAAGACTACATATTTAAAATCATCATAAGCTATTAAAGCTTGATAAACTTTAGATAATTGGTTTATGAAATAAATAGGAAACTTGGATATACCTATGCTAAACAAGAGGATTACTTCATCATCAAAGAATGTATTATTTGGTTTATCTATAAATAGTTACTTAATCTCATATATGCTTGCAAAGAAAATAAGAAAGAATGGAATTTTTGAAATAAATTAAGAGTTCTTCAATACCTATATTGTTTCTCTCTTTGTAATGTATCTTTGATCTGCTAATAAAGTACTCTTCAAGAGATAGTTAGAAAACAAGTTACAACTAAATTTTAGTTAATTGTTGTTATTTAATTGACTTTTAAAAGTTAATTAGTTAACTTATGACTTAATATATATAATTTTAAACTTTAAATAAAGTCTAATAGATCAAATTAAAATATAATAGACTAATAATACTCCTAATAGATGGGAGCCCTTATTTACTTGATAACATTTGAATAAACATCAAACAATTCATACAAACATTAAATAAATATTAAAAACCAAAAAAACTCTTAATATTAAATTTCATAAGAATTAATCCATATAAAATTAAGTAAATACATGCATAAAATTATTCTAAATAAATTGAAACTATACTGTGTCCAATGCTCTGTATATCAATATCACCTGAATGTATGCAAATTGTGTGATTGAATTATATGCAAAATCAAATCAAACAAACCAATATTTTCTACTATGTGTCGACCCAGGGTTTATCAAGAAATTTATTGTCTTTATACTCTATATATTTACATTAGTAACCATAATACAGGGCATAATTTATCTCTTCACATGTCAATCAAGGGAACTCAAAAAGTAACAAAATTTATATATGTCCAATAGCAAAAAAAATATTTAATTTATATTTAGAATGAAAATATATTGACTTATGAAATTGATTTTGAATTCAAAGATTATCTATTCGAACACAATTACAAATTTAATGCAGGATAACATTTTAAACCAAAGTATGAGAAAGAAATAACCTAACCATACTACTCAACCATTTTATATTTTGATACTTTTAAAAATGTATGAATTAAACTTGCATAAAAAGCCTAATTCACTATTTAAATGATCATATACTCTTGTATTGACAAATTAACACAAATTTAAAAACTAAAAGGCATGCAGAAAGGTAAACCAAGAACACCCTAATAATCATCATTTTTCAATGATGACTAAAAGAGATTACAAACCATATTATAGGCATAATATATCACTAATAAAATATATACTTAATATTATAACTCCATTTATATGTATTTAACATATACTAAGGTTAAAATAACCACATGCATCTATTCTTTCACAAATGACACAAAGTAGTGTTACTTTCCTTTTATAGAAAAGAACTAGAATATTTATTGATACGACTCATTTGAGATACTCGTAAATCAATATAAATTCATGCTTTGAATCAATAAATGTAATACTTCCAAAAAATATGAGCATATCAAATATGATCCTAAAATAAAAATTAACTTGAGCAAACTAAAATTATCAACAATAACAATGCTCATACTGCCATGCAACATTGCCTTTATTATATAGGCATACCCATTTTAAAAAAATAAAATTATTCAGTGTAATGCTTTCACAAAAATATTTTGACTAAATAATATTAAATATGAATCCCATTTTTAAAATAAATAACCTTCACTCTTCTGAAAATAATAAATTTAAACCAATTTAATACATTTTTATCTTAGGTTAAATTTGGCATCCAAATGGTCATCATACTATGTTATTTATGGTCTATTATGATGGTCATTTGGCCATCAACTTTAACATATCAAAACAAATTATAGGTGATAAAAACATAGTTTTTTCACAAAAAAAGGGATTTCAACCATTTTCCATATCAAAATGCAAATAATCATTTTATCTCCATTATGCAAAGTTTATGCATGGATATTTTGACAGAATGATGTCTCAAAAATATCATGCATCACCCAAAAGCTTTCAACATATTTTAAAGAAAATATATTATGTAAATTTTAAAATTAAAAAAATGGGAGCCACAAGGGAAAACTCTCATATTAAAAAATGACTGCAAGACCAGTTTTCAAGATTCCAATAACAACTGCATGCAATATTTCAAATATATCCCTCTTCCATGTAACTTCATGCACATGATGAGTATTTTGAAAAGGGAAACAAAAACATTCAACCAATATGAGTCCATATTACATAAATATATGCTTAGAGATTTCATATTCTTCAAAAATGATATTAAATTACCACATACTTTCAACATGATACCAATTTTACATACCTTAACCAGATTTAAGCTTTGTGAAATCACCATAGTCGACATCCTCACATAAAATTTCTACAAAGCTCTGCTTCCACTCCCAAAGCTTGAAAATGACATTGAAAACAAATAAAATTGTCATTTTATATATGAATAACTAACACTTAACACTCAAAGTGACATGTTCACACCTTATTTACTCTCAAAAACCACTGACAAACTCAAGTGGCTTGGACAATGTTAGTGATTACATTACCCAATTATCAAGATAATTATCCACATAACCAAATTGAATGCCAAAACTAAAAATTGAGACAAGTACCTAAACATGAAAACTTCCTTACCACCAACTGCCTCAAATTTAGAAGGATCAAGCATTAATTTTTGGGCTCATTTAATTTGCATACTTCCAATCTCCATGGTGGCTCACTGAATGTGAATGATCAATTCATGATGGTTACTTCAAAATATTCCACCATAACCACACATTAACCAATATTATGACCTTCATTAATATTTTTTAGATACCCATTTTAGTATAATTACACATATTTCTAGTCTTCTTGTATGTATATAAATTTTACTAAGAATTAGTCATCTAGTGACATAGTCTCTCATGTACCTCTTTAGCTCTATCTTATTTCACTTGATTTACTTACCCCTTGGGCTTGTATGTTATCTTTGTATATCTTCATATAGTGTATACCAAAGACCCCTATATATTTTGCTTGTTTTATGTATGTTTTAGTCTTTAGAATCTTGTGTCTATCATGGACGCTAGCATTGATGTTGATGTCTAACCTCAATATAACTATCTGGACTTATCTTTTTATCTCTTTCCATATATTTTTCTTTGTGACCATTTTTTTATCTCTCATTTCCCATCCTATGTTAAAATTTGTGTGTGTCACTATGCTTTAGTTCAAAGTCAAGAGGTTCTTATATATACATAGGCTATGCTCTAATTCATACACCTTATAATTTTATAAATCAACTCTGTAATAAGAAATTATTGTCTATTTCAAGATATCAAATTTCACTACAACACTATTTTAAATATTTTAAGCATTCAAAAGGTTAAATATACTATTACATCACTTGTACCAAGGGTTACTAGGAGAAAGAGCATATAGTCATATTGTTACAATTCCACATACATGCATAGGAGGGAGAACTACATGCAATTAGGATGCCCTATTAGGAGTATTGCATATGTAGGCAACACTTAGCAATATCAGGGTTACTAGGGATATCTTGACACATGTAACTAACCCCTTTCTACTAGGTTATAAGAGTTATAATGAAAAAAACTAAGGTTACTTATTATATGTATATGGCATACATGTAAACATAGTTTGAGGCATAGAACAATTAAATAAGTGGAAGCTTAGGTCATGTCTAAATTTGAGGTCACTCATGTGTATATCTCTCACTAGACACTAACATTAGATATAGACATAAGTGTTGACATTACCATCCTAGATCAACAAAACTATTAAAAAGTCAAAAATAGTCACAACACATAATAAATAAAGTCCAGATATCCAACATAGCCCTATGAAAATTCCTAATCACTAACACGGTCCATAATAGAATAATAAATAAGACACTCTCTTTATCCCTTAGTTTCTTAGAAGTTGATGTATTTATTACACATGATAAACTAGTTAAATCTATATTATTGACTATATTTTAGTGTAAATCTAAATATTTTCATTCCTTCTAAATAAATTTAATTTTTTAGGTGTTACTTTATAAAACTCCAAAATCACTTAAAACATTTGGTGAACCTGGCCTTTATTTATCAAACCAAAATCCTAGTTTGTATATTAAGGTTTTTTCTCTATTTAAAATTTCATTTCAAATTTATATATTTTATTTTTAGATCTAATTTGTGCTTATTTAGGCTTAGTTTATAAATGTTAAATCTCCTTATTAATTTGGCCCTCCTGGTTGTGCTTTTCACAATTTTCTTAAAGGCTCAATTATTTATGGACTTCTTATTTTATGGAAATTCAAGGGAATCTCAACAAAAAAACCCTCATCCTATGGATAATTAGTTTAATGTGTTTGATGATTAATGTATTTCATATGATGATCTTATGGAACATCAAAAATGGTCTAAAATACCTGCATTTGCTTATAACGATCGCAATGAAAGAACTAATGATGTAAATGAAATTCTAAATGACTAAGCTAGTGATAAAGACATTTATTATTATGGGTACTAATGTAATGATATTCCTCTTGGATGTGTTAAACATATTTCTCCTTCTTTTCTTTCCAATGATGAAGAGTTTAAAGAACCAACAAACATGCAAAATGATAATATTCTTAATCTTGAAAATCCAATAATTTCATCTCCACCTTCTTTAGCTATCTCAATAATTGAGTGTGATTCTCCCCTTTCTAATTTTGACAAATTAAATGAGGTTTAATGTTCCTCCAATATATCTCATAATGAAAATATTAACAAAATCAAGTGTGTGCCTTCTCCAAATAATACTAGTATTAAAAATCTTATGTCTTCTTTACATTATTCAAGTAAACTTAGTCCAATTTATTCTTCCCATCTAGTATGTAATGAGGAAAATACATGTCCTATATCTCCCATTATGATCCTTGAAGAACATAACAACAATGCCAATGAACATGTTTCTCTTAATTTTTCCTCATTTCTTTATTAAAGAAGAAGATAAGAAACTAGTAATAAGGGTGTGGTAGAAGAACCTAGTTGTTATGTGTTCATGATCTAAATGAGCATGGATAGCTCCTTTTTATCTTGAAAGGATGACTTGTAGATAAGAAACTAATAACAAAAGGGACTATTAGAAATATAGTTAGGTGGATTTCTAAGAGGCTGTCAATCCAATCTTTAATAAAACTTAAGATGAAAGAGATAAAATGAAGGTACTCGCATTAAATAATACAAAGTAACTGAAATGAAATACAAGAATAAATGATTACTTATTTAGAGAAAATAACTAAATATATCAATAGTGGGTTAATACTAGTGCTAAAATAGATCAAGTCTGGTTCAAAAAATTAGGTAAGGGTCTATGAACAGGCATGGACACAAAAATTCAGATTTGGTTGGGGGTAAGGGGTTAGAAATAACATGTTATTTCTTACCACAATGATTATCAGTGGTCAAGGTGATCATCAGTGGTTAATCTAACCATCAATGGTTGGGTAACCATCGATGGTTGGAGGTGACCATCAATAGTTATGCTAACCATTAGTGGTTTCATATGGAATTTTGGAGGTGTTCAGTAAAGAGTTGTAGAATGGGTTAATGATTAGGAAAGGGTTTGTTAAGGGTTTGGTTAGGGGTAGGGAAGTCATAATATAGGTGCAAGAGGTCTGATTTAGGCTTGTAAGTAAAAAACAAAACAAACAAATCTAAAATACTAAATGTACCTATTACTTGCTAAATGGTTGATGGATGAAGGATGGAGAAATTTTGGCAAAGTAACGATACTTTATCTTTAGAGAAATTTTGGTAGAGGTTCAGATCTTTGTTGTAGTTGCTAAATTATTAGAAGGAAGACTAGCTAAAAAACTTGAATACATGTATGCTAAAATGTTCTAATTTATTGATGGATTTCACCTCCTACTCCCCTCCATTTATAGGCAAAGAGAGATGGAGAATAGAAGGTTACCTAGGAGGTTGACTTGTTGATTTCTATTCTTAGGATTTCATTAGTAATATTAAAGGTAGACATAATTATTATGCCATGCTAGCTTGCACACAGTTTCTATTTATGTAAGAATGAGGAAGACTTGACTATAGATGGTCAACCTAACTATTAGTGGTCAAGATGATCAACAATGGTTGAGGGTTTAGAGGAAAATTGGTCAAGGTGAGTTAAAAATGGTTGGGTAATGGTTAAGTTAGTGAATTAGTGAGTTTAGTTATCTTAATAGCTAACTAGACCCAAGGTTTGATGGGTTTGGTCAGTGGGTTAAGAAGGGTTAGGTGGTCCCTCAGGTATCTTTAAGCCTCTTGATGTCTAGAGCCATTATATGTGGTTTTCTAGTGTCTAAATTTTGCCCCTTTTTATTATATAGCTTTGAATTAACAAGCTATAAAATAAAAATGGATTTCTTGGTTAAAGGTCTGGTTGCCCTGAGTATGGAAAGAGGTGTTCCACCTCAGACCGAGAGTCGATGAGGTGAAACCAAAATCAAATCAAGGTTTGATAAGTAGTTTATGGTGAGTCATGAGGTTGGTGACAAAAGGGTCAAACATTTTGAAATGCAAACTAGTGCATAAAATGTGATGAAGTGTGATAGCCAAAATCACACACAGATTAAGGTTGCTAGTGTTGGTAAAAATAAGGTTAGTTTTAGAAGTATTGGTGATGGGATAACTGGGCCACAACATTAGGCATAGCTAATCATGTCATTCATATCAAGTCTTGTACATAGGGTCAGTTTTTTTATAGGTTTTCAAGGTAGGAAGTACTTTCAAAAACATAAATGGTTTAGTTGTGCATGAGGTGGTGAAAATTCAAATTTTTAACATGGCAAGGTTGGTCAGTGTGGTCAAAAGGGACCAAGGTAGGGTTGTCACAAAGTATGCAAAAATTTGGGTAAAAAAAATAACCAATATTAAGGTGGATGTTTTTGGGTGGTTGGTTGGTCAGAGAGGGTATTCTCTAAAGGTTGGTTTATGTTTGGGAGAGAAGGTAATCTCCAAAAAAAATTCACTTAGGTGTGGGTGCTTAAATAATTTAAAATGTGGGTTTCTTGACCATTGATGGTCAGGGGTCCCAAGATCAATTGTAAAAAATAATTTTGACCATCAATGGTCAGGGAGAAACCCTAAAAGGCCAAAGGACAAAAAGTGAAAAACAAAAAATATTTTCACTTTTAGCTTGTTGACTCCCATGCTTTTTAGTGATTTGGTGATTTGGTATTTTGGGTGAGAGGGTTGACTAAGAGTTTTACTAACTTGGTGATTGTTGATTGGTTAGATGCATGTTTTGAGGTGATCTATTAGGACTGAAGATACAAGGTGGATGAGGATGTGATTAAGCAATAAGATATGGGCTTCATACTTGATAGTAGTCAAGGAATGAGGTAGGTGGTGTTTTAAATTAATAGATTAGTGGGTTTGGTTTTTTTGAAGTTAAATTTGGGTAGTTTGTGGTTATTTTAGTAGGGTTTTATGGGGTTTGACCTAGATTTAGGTTTTGTTTATGATTTGAAAAATTAGCGAATGAAATTTGAAATCAAAAGAGTATTTAGGTTGGGGTAGGGTATAGGATAGAATCAAGTAAATTTTTTTTGTTATTTTATTGGGTTTTAGGAAGGTAGAGTGAGATATTTTTCCACTAATGGTCACATATAGTGACTGTCAGTGGTTCAACCTGACCGTTGATGGTCAGACTTGATCGTCAATGGTTGTAGTAACTGTCAATGGTCAAGTGATTAGGGAAGGTGTGTTTTCATAAAAAGATATAGGAAAAATGTTTTAAAATATTTTAAAGGGTTTGGAGTAGTTAAAATGCCTAGTTTAAGTTAGGATAGGGCAATTTTTAAGTAGGAGTGATGTGTTGAAATGGTTTTTGGTTTGATAGGTTTAGGGAAGGTGTTGAAAATTTTATAGGTTAGGGTAGATGTTTTTTGATAAAAGAGTTAGATGTTTGGTTTGATGGATTAGGGTAGGTATTAAAATTTTTGTAGGTTAGGGTAGTATTGGAATAGGTTGATTTAGGTGGGTTTAGGTTGATAAAGAATTTGATGTAGGTAGAATGAATGAACATGAGTAATGGTAATGGAAAACTAAGTGTGCGTGCTAAATTGAATTTCTTTTATAGGTAGGAGATCAAATCCAAATGAGGGATCAATTTCTTAGGGTACTTTTAGAGATCTATAGAGGGATGATTGGGGATCATTGAACAAATATGGATGACATCATCCTTAGAGCTATGAGACATTATCAACACTTTTCATGAGATGTAATGATGATCATGGCCCTCATCAAGAGATGAGATCCACCCATGAACACCTTCCTATTATTGATAGTAGAGATGACCGTTCTATTAGAGGATGTTTATAGGATCACATGGCTTCCCATTTGAGGGGATTTGATATACCGTATTGAGAGGGATGAGTAGATAGAGCTCCTGTATGGTGAGGATCATGCCCTTGCTAGTTGGCATGCCAGTGGTTTTAGTTACAGGCCATTATATCATAGGGCTTGAGATGAGAGGTGTTTGATGACTATGATGATGATGGAAATTTCTTATTTTTAATTTCTAGATTTGAGTAGTGGGAAGTTTCCTTATCTATGGTTGGGAGTGTTAGTGGATATGTTGCTTGGTAGGATAGTGTTTGGGTGGGCACCAATTTGTTAGTCCAAATATACAAAGAGATTTGGGGGTTTTGAGCACATAGGAGGTATACAATCAATGTTGGGTTTATGCTCTATAATTGGGCATATAAGCACATTAGGGTTCTGAGACCATTAGGGCTACCATAGGAGGGCTATGCTTAAATGGATTTTAGAGTGGGATTCATGTGGTGGAGGGGAGACTATGCACTGACAAGAGATAGAGGAGGGGTGAGAGATATTGACTACTTTAGGGATGCACGGGATGAGAGGCCATTATATCAGATGGATTAAGATGAGAGGCATTTGATGACTATGATGATGATGGTAGTTTCCTATTTTGATTACCAAATTTGAGTAGTGGTAATTTCCTTATATATTGTTAGGAGTGTTGGTGGAGATTTTGCTTGGTAGGATAGTGTTTGGGTGGGCACCAATTTTTTAGTCCAAATATATTAGGAGCTCTAGTGGTTTTGAGCTCATAGGAGGTACAAGATCATCATGGGGTTTATGATCTATTATTGGGCACACAAACACATTAGGGTTTTGAGACCATTGGGGCTACCATGGGAGGGCTATGCCTAGATATATTTTAGAGTGGGATTTATATGGTGGAGTGGAGACTATGCACCAATAAGATCTAGAAGATGGGTGAGAGATATTGACTAGTTTAGGGATGCATTAGATGGTTTAGCTATGGAAGATTTTGTTTGGAGGCCATATGTTAGCTTTCTAAGGTGGGCCCTCTATAACTATCACACATTATCATTGTAGAGCTAGAGATGGATCTATAGGAGGAGAGAGGGTGAGATTGATCTCATCCCATTTGATAGATTTTGTAGGTAGTTCAGCCTAGTTCAAGGGATTCTAGGTCCATTCCCAAGGTACAGGAGGGAAGATGCTAAGTTTTTGCTTTTGGAGCCACAGCTAGAGGAGGTGGTCCTAAATCATGAGGAGATACCCATTAGAGTAGGGGTTGATGATGCCAATTTTTTTGATGGATATGGATCAAGGTATTAAGCCATTTATGTAGTGGTTGATTTTGGGTGGGATGATTTGGGCTGATAGGCCATGGATGTGGATCTAACTAGTGGGGGTTCATAGGTATAGGTATAGGGAGGTGGCCCTAATAAATAAGTAGGAGTATAATTAGCTACTACATAGGCACAAATTATAGTGTTACAAGGATAGGTGGCCACATTGTAGGGATAGATTGTGACATTACAAGGCCATCTTACCACCATGATAGGTGAGAGGGGTTATGCCAGGACCTCACTAGGCTTGTTGACCTAGAAGAGGGATACCTTGAGACAAAGGGGAGGAGCAATGACAATACTAGTAGGACCACTAAGTACCATCCCTATGGCATGATACTTGGCCATAGTGGAGGATTTAATGTATCACAAGACCATAGTGCTAGCACAATGTCTTGAGCAACCTCAATGGGGTGAGTATAGAGCTAGCTTAGCAGGTGGGGTAATTATGGTGGCTCCAAGTTAGTGGGTTGCTTTGATGGGTGGATAGGAAAGAATTCCAAGAGGACCGACACTAGATGATAGTGGTATTTTAGGTGGGTCCAATGGTAATTGTGCCCTAGGGGCATGATATGATATGTCATGATGTATATATAGATGTACATGATTTTGATACTAGCCTACGTGCCAATGCAACAAGATGTACATGTTTTTGAGAGAGAGATATATATAAATTATTATATGTATTATTTATTTTGATGATAAGATGTATATGATATTTATGATGTTCATGATGATATATAGATGTGGTTTATATCTATATTTGATGTGTGTTTCATGGTTCATGGTTTTAATGCTTTATGCTTATACTTTATGAGATATGGACTCAATAGCTTAGGAATGTGATGATTATGGATGATGTTTTATTTTTTTATATGGATATGATGTTTATGATTATGATTATTAATGGTTTGATTATGGTTATTGGTGTGGTTTATGATATGATGTTTATGAAAGCACATAAAGTAAGTTAGATAAAAAATTAGATGTTGGAAAAGAGATAAGTATCATGGGACATATGTCTACATGAACCAATGATGATAGGATAAGGAAAAACATAATGCCTTTTCATTAGTAAGGAGAAAACAAAAAACCAAAGTTAGATTGGCTTAAGGAACATAAGCCTTTTAAATGATTCACATTAGCATGCTTTGGTTGATAAAAATGTTTCTTGATCACATTGTGTCAAGTAAGCTCATAATCCCTTGATTTGTAGATGGTATAAGGGGGAGGTAGGTGGTAGGTGAAAGGTAAATGGGTGATAGGTAAGGTAACCTTATGTGTGTTATTTTTCCCCGTATATAGGTGACCTAAGAACCATATTATATAAGTCCATGTCTTCATGTAATTTTTAGACTAATTAATATAGGAGTTCTATGAATGCTAGATATGAAAGTTGATTGCATCTTTATTGGGATAACTTGTTTTGATTTTGATATAGGGCCTTTTGTTACTTGTTTTGATAGGTTTGTGAAACTGATCAATGTAAGAAACTTTAAATTATTTCTTTTGACAAATTTGACTTAGCCATCCTTCAAGGGAGTGGTCTAAGTTTGGATTTGTTTAGGTTTGATAACTTTCCTTCAAGGGAGTAGTCTATCTTTTTAAGAAATTTGGTTTTTTTGGGCAGTTATCCTTTAAGGGAGCAATCTGCAATGCTAGATACATGTGACCCAAGTGATAGTTTGGATCCCAAATTATTTTTATGCTAGGTTTAGACATGGACAAGTATATATGGGCTTTGAGGTTTACCTTCATGAGGGCAAAACTTTAGCATAAAATGTTAATGATAGGTGAAAGGGGTGGTTTTGAGAGATAATGACCATGGGATTTCATCTTGATTAGAGATGAAAAGTATCCTTGAGAGCCATGATATGGGTAGATCCATGGTACCCATATTTAGGATTAGGCTATGACTATGATGGTTAATCACATGGTTTTATGTTGTAATTGATTGTCCTCAAAGGGATAGGGATAGGTAAGTGAAGGTGAAAATATCATGAATCAAGGGATGAGCTTAAGTTAAACAAGAATGTGATTTTGATCCTTTTTTAATAAAAGAAAGGAGTCAGATGCAAAGCATTGAGAGGCTTAGGTTACAGTTTTCATTTGGGAAAGGACAAATGATAAGCTCTTGATCCATACTTATGGGCTATAATGTAGGGTCCAATCCAATTGAAAGTAAACTTGCCTCATTTTCTTTTCTCCATATTGGTTACATGTTGGTTTTTCTTGAGGATAAGGTCTATAATATTAAATTCTCATTCTTTTAGATGCTTATTATAGGCACGCTTGATTTGTTCTTGGTAGACACAAAGATGGTTAAGAACTTATAGGTGATGTTTTTAAAGTAACTCAAGTCATGATAGATGTTATTGATGATAGTCACTCTCAAAAATGATGTCTTTAAAGGATATGCAAAGAGAAGGAATCTGGACTTTGAGAGACAAAACTGACTCTACTCCAAAGACTAGAGAGAAAGGGGTAACACCTATAGAGGTTTGAATGCTACTACAATAAGCCCATAAAAATAAAGGGATGTGCAAGTGTCAACCCTGACTTGAATAATTGACTACTTTAGTTAACATCTTGTTGAGGGTTTTGTTAGAGGTTTTCTCTTTTCCATTTTCTTGTGGATGGTAAGGCAAGGAAAATCTTAACTTGATGCCAAATACATGACAAAGACCTTAGACTTTCTTCTTTTTTAATGATTTGCTAGTATCAGTGATGATCTTATGGGGAACATTGAAATAATAAATGATATGATGATTGATGAAGTTGATTATCTTGTCAGCTTTGGTTGAGATGAGAGGAATAATCTCCACCCATTTGGTGAAATACTTAGTGGTGGTGATGATGGATTGGTGCCACAGTGAATAATGAGGATTGATTTCCTTCATGATATCGAGCCCTCATTATGAGAAGGACCAATAGTCCTTGGATACTTGAAGCCCATGGGTAGGGACATGATATAAATTAGCATGTTGTTTACATTTAACACACTTCTTTACATAATCACAATGGTTTTGGTTAAGGGTGGGCCAATAGTAGCCAAGGTGAAGGATATGTTTAGTGACAACTAAACCACTAAAGTGTCTCCCACAAATTTCATCATGAATTTCCTTAACAGCATGGGAATTTTTATGACTATGTATATAATGGATAAGGAAGCCATCAAAACCATGCTTGTAAAGGATTCCCCATAGTATGGTGTAACAATAAGTACTCTAAACAAAGGATCTTTGGGCATTATTAGAGAGGTTGGGAGGAATAATGTTGAGGTTGAGGTAGTTAAAGGTTTGTTCATACCATATGCCCAATGCAGATGATTCAACATTACAAATAGTATGGAGGTTACAATGGATATATGATGGTGTGATAAAGCGATGAATTGTGACAAAGAGTTTAGGATCGATAGGTGTAGATGGGATTTGGGAAGTAATGGAAGCCATTGTATCTTTGAACTTGTTGGTAGATTATGGAATAAACTAGATAAGGTAATGATCAAATGATGCTAAGAATACATCTACTAGTTGTTTTCACTTTTGCAAGACATCATTCTAACATTGGTAGGATTTGTTGACCTAGTTGACCACACACTGGGAATCACCAAAGATATAGATCATCTTAACTCCCAAGGCTAAAATAGTTTGGAGACCTATTACTAGGGCTTCATACTTAGCCACATTATTAGTGCACTCAAAATCAAGTTTAAATGAAATGGGAAGAGGTTCACCATTAAGGGGAATGAGAATTACTCTAACACCCCCACCATATTGGCATTTTGAGCCATCAAAGAACATGGTCATTTGATAGGTGGGGTCCTCTTGAGAAAGAGTCATGATGGACTCATTTAGAAATGTAAGAAGTGGTTAGTTATCTGGTAGAGGAGCTTCATCCAATTGATTGGCAATGACTTGCCCTTTAATTAACTTATACTGGAGGAACTCAAGGTCAAACTCAACTAAAAGCATGAGCCACTTAGCCATATGCTAGTTTTGGTATGGTTTAGAGTGCATGTGCTTGAGTGGGTCAGTGTTAGTAATGAAATGTTTTTTGTGATTAATAAGGTAATGATGAAGTTTGGAAGCCATAAAGACTAGGGCGAGGTAAAGATTCTCAGAATGGGTGTACCAAGTCTTATACTCTATAATTGTTTGACTTATATAGTAGACAACTTGGTATTTATTTTATTCACCATAGTGAGTGAGCATTGCCCCTAAGGAATGGTTAGTGGTAGAAATATAAAGGTAGAAGGGTTGGTCCTCTTTATGAGGGGTAAGAATGGGTGAAGAAAGAAGGTATTCTTTGAGTGAATAAAAGGTTTTTTGGCAGTCCTTAATCCACTTAAAAGATGTATATTTCTTGAGAATATAGTGAAAGGGTTAACATCTATTTGATAAGTGAGAGATGAAGTGATGGATGGATTGGAGCTTCCCCTACAGGATGATGCATTTCTTAAGGTGGGTTGGAGGTGGCATCTCTAAAATTTCTCTAACTTTGGTAGGGTCTACTTCGATTCCTTGAAGAGAGATGATAAATACAAGAATCTTTCCAAATAAGACCCCAAAAATACATTTCTTGGGGTTAAGTCAAACATGGAAATTTATTAGGCATTCAAAAATGATGGTGAGAACATATATATGATCCTTTTAATATTTATATTTCCCAAGGAGATCATCTACATAGTCCTCTATGATTTTATGGATGAGATCATGGAAGATGTAGGTCATCGCACATTGGTAGGTTGCTCTAACATTCTTCAAACCAAATGGCATGACCCTATAGTAAAAATTTACCCATGGGGGGATGAAAGAAGTCTTATGTTTATCTTTGGGGGCAATCAAGATTTGATTATATCCTAAAAAACCATCCATGAGAGATAAAATCTCATGACCAACTATAAGATCAACAAGTTAGTTGATGCTAGGTAAAGGGAAGTCATCCTTTGGGAAAGAAAGTTTAAGGTCATGAAATTTGATACAAAGGCAAATTCCCTCTATAAGCATAGTAATGGGAACTATGTTATAAACCCATTCAGGATAGTCGATGGGTTGTATGAAGTCAACAAACAAGAGATGCTAAAGCTCTTCTTTTAGTAGAAGGGAGATAAAAGGGTACATCCTACAAAGATTTTGTCAAATAGGCTTAGCATCAGGATGGGTGAAAATGTTGTGAAGAGCTATAGAAGGGTTGATTCTAAGAATATATTGATAAGACCAAATAAATGATATGTTTTGTTCTTGAAGGAAAGAAGGGTAATCTTGTTGCTTTGAAGAATCTAAAGACTGACCATTCTTTACAATGTGAGGGTTATCCTAAGTACCCAAGTTTACATTGATAGTGGATTCATTTAACATGGTTTGGTTCTCAACAGGAAGGGATTTTTAGATAGAAGAACCCCTCGTACTAAGGTAGGTGATAATGGAATTATCATCTTGATTTTGGATGGTGTTGATGGTAGGAGAATCATTTTCTACCATTTCAAGATGAATGAGAGGAAGGGTTTTAGTTCAACCATCCTTTTGATAGGTCAAGTGGCCTAAAATAATAGTATTGACTAAAAAAAGTTAGGAGGAATTATTTTAAAATCCTCAAACTTTGAAGGTGATTGGGTTGGTGAGTATGGGATGTTTTCCTCAATGGTGGCAATAGGTTTTGGTGAATTGGTGGGTTCTTCTGGTGGTATGAACTCAAGGCCAAATAGCTCATGAAGTTTTTGAGTTTTGGTGGAAGGTAACTTATGGGGTTCATGTTCATAATGGTCAAGGCCAAATCTCTTATAGGCATACCTATGAAGGTATAATTTGGTAAATATCAGTTTGTTGAGATAGGATAAGTTAGAGGTAAATGGTCAGGTGGTAGAGGTACTAGTGGAATCAAGAAGTGGATGACAAGTCCCCCATAGATTAAGTTTGTTTAATGGTTGGGAGGCCCAAAAGGGATGATGGTTCTAATTTTAGGGTCATAACTATGATCATGGTTGAGGTTCCCATACTCTTGAGGAGTAAGGAAAGCATCCAAGGCTAAAACATGATACTCCCCCAATGAGAGACATTAGAATGTGGGTTCCAAGGGGTCCTCTATGGGGATATAAGTAGAAGGGATAGATGATCTAGTTGAATCTTCATCAATGGTAGGTGTGGATTTGTTGTTTTTTGGTGGTGAATTGGATGAGGGAGGAAGAAGACATCATTGGGTCGATGTCAAGTTACAAGATGCAAAAGGGCTAGGGTTATATTTTATGGTAATGACTTGACCTTCATGTTTGAATTTGACACATCAGTATAAGGTAGATGGGATAAAACTCATGGCATGGATCCAAGGGTATCTTAGTAAGACGTTGTATTGGAACTTACCTTCCCAAGTGGATGTGGAGGATGACTATCCCCAAGCTAGTGGCCATAATATCATTAAAAGAGCAAAGGACTATTGTAGTTTTTGACATGATATTATTAGGCAATTAGAGTTGGTCATAATCATGAGAGGAGATAATGTTAATACTAGATCTTCCATTAATAATCACCTTTTTGATGTGAGTTTTATTGATGTATGCAATGATGAAGAGGAGAGGATCAGGATCTTTAGAATGAGCAGAAGGTATTTCTAAATCTTGGAATGTGACAAAGGTAGAAAGTTGAAGGGATATGACAAAGGATGGAAGATGTTGAGGGTTTTATGTTTGAACCACTATTGATTGAAGTGCCTCTATTAATGCTTGGAGGTGATATAGTGAGGTTTTGATTATTTTATAAAGGCTCATCTTCATCAGTGTCTGGTGAAGTTATTTTAACACTACTCACTGGATAAATTCTAAAGGTTTGGAGCGAGAGGTACATAAAATGGATATTTTGGGGTTTGGTGAAGGTGAAGGTAAAGTTGAGGGTGCTTGAGTTTGATTATAAGGTTGAGGGGTGGAATGGTATGTCCATGGTATTGACACTTTGGCTTTTCCCTTATCCTTTTATTAGGCCCTAGATTGAGTAACCATATGGATAGTGTGGATGAGGGGAGTGTTGGGATAAATGGAGGCTTCGGTTATTCCTTACTCTTGGGTGAGAGTGGGGGAGTAGGTAAATGTTGGGTAAGTGATTAGGTTAGTAATGGGATCAAAATAGGTTCATTTGATAATATATCATATTCATCACATAAGTTATGGAAAAGTGTTTGGAGAGATTTATAGTTTTCCATGTCGTGTCTAGGTGTCCTATGGTATGAGCAGATTAAAATATCATTGAACCAAGATGGTTTATGACTTGAAGGGTCAAAGGGTTTGATAGGTGGTAGGATTAAGGAGGAATTTTACAATAATTATTGTCATCAAATTATGCACCCTGGGACACTCTATCAAGCTCCTTCAATTTGATGCAACATTGAATCATCTCTCAAGTTTGTGGGAACTTGTAAGAGAGATGAATCTCTAATATTGAAAAGGGCTAGCTCCCTGAATTCTTCTCTAAGTGACTATCACCCAACCTAATGATTGTTTATGAAAAGAGTTAAGAGTTTACATAAAATGAAAACTATACTAAATAAGTGATCCACCAAGATATATTCCACAGACCATCATACTTCTACTAAGCAATAATGATTTTTAAGACCAATCACATGCATTGAAGGATCCTAACATAGTGTTTCAATGTGAAGGTAACATACTTGGGAAAATCAATAAAATACTTGACCTAGGGGTAGATTGCACACAATAGAGACAATTACATACTTGAAAGAGAGCTTAATATCTTCATACACTTCACATGACCTGTTAAAACCATAAATCTTACTTAAACATGAAGGATAAAGGGAGTAAGGATGATACTATCACTTAGCTCCACTATATATCACTCACATACTTAGACAAAATTTCAAAAACTTAGAATTGGACTTGTATTCAATTTTCAAAGACAAAGTGTAATGTCATATTAACAGGGCTTTGCCATATCAACTGTGTCTATCTACAATAGCCCAAATGTCTTCATTTATAGGACTTGGAAGAAGAGAGAGAGGAGAAAAGTTGAAGAGGCACAAGGACAAGTATCCAAATGTGAAAATAGGTTACAGTTCATGTAGATGAGATATAAAAGGGAGTTGTGAAACTAATTTACACATCATTTTAATCCCAGATAAGCTTATTTTCTAAATGTGGCATATCAATCTTCTTAATCATCTTTCTTATGAAACTACCTTCATGATGGGCTTTTAAGAGCACTCCAAGGCATGTTACGTACAAATTTCTCATGCATGATTAGGAGAGGGAGTTACAAAAATGATTCCACCTCATTGGGAGTTTCCTTCATCATGAAAATCTCTTACATAAGCTCATCATCACCTTGAAATCATAATCACCCTCCATTAGGCTTGTTTTGACAATTGGCATTAGAAAACTTTTCATATTTCTCAATTGATCCATACAAGATTTGTTATGACACCTTTATAGGCACTTAATATGCTTGGCTTCATTAGAAATATCATAAAAAGTCACCAAACTTGAGTTTCCACTTTTTCCACTATGTCATTCTAGATGCCAGTTTGATAGGATGAAAAGAGAGAGCTAGTAGAGGCACTTAGTGCATGATTTGAGGAGTTGATTCAGGTCTCAATCTTTCTATCAAAGTGATTTTCATCACTTAACTCCTTTAATAACCTATAGGAAACACCAATTTTATGCTAAAAAGCACTTGTATACCCTATCCATATAGAATATATATAATTAAATCACATTGTCAAAAACCTAAGAATGTATTATACAACTATCCTTTTATAACCTTGCCCTCATTCTTTCATCTTGGTTCCTTACCAACTCAATTTCTCCAAATAGGTCACTATAGGCTTCTTAGGAGGGTCTAAAGGTTTATATCCCTCTTAAGGATGGTTCATAAATTTGTGACGTTGAACTTACAAAATAATCTCAAAAAATGATTTTATGATACCCCGCTAAACTTATCCAAACATCTCCAACACCCATGTAAAGCTTGGTAGAATTTTTAAGCACTTGAAGTTGACATTTGAACTCATTTTTTGCTTCTTGATGGGGTCTAAATCCTTTCTAAGCCAAAAATGTCTTCTTTGGGACTTTATTTTAAAAATAAAGATTAAAAAATATCTATATACACTCTACAAACCTTTTACAATAATTATAATGGATTTATAAAAGCTTGAAATGGAAATTGACCCCTGCTTGAATTTAGGTCTAAGCCTTACCAATAGGCCTGCATTCCTCCTTGAGATCCTATTAACCCTCCAATTGTTATCCTTACAATTTTATATCTGAAAAACACCCAATATACTTCTTAAAACATTTATTTATTACTTGGAAAGCATATTTTAGGTTGAAAATGCACATGACCTCCAAATTGGCCTCTAGCCCTAAGGCTTTCCTTTACACTTGACTGTAACCCTTGTTATGTGGGGGGCTTATTTTATCTAAAGACTTATATTAAGGTTTATTAGGTTCCTCCATGTGTCCCCAAGACATTCAAACCTTATGTACTAATCCAATTGATCTTTGGTTCACCATCCTTCACTTTTCCCCAAAATAATCATTCTTATGCATGAAGGGACTGCCCCTGCTCTGAGAAAAAATAGTGAGTATTAGGCCTATTTTTTTGTGAAAATTTAGTATTTTATAATCTCCACAAGTCCCTAATGATAAATTTTACCAAAGGGTTTTTTACAATTCCATGTTTAGGGGGTCCAACCATCCTAATTTCTTTAAAAAAGAGGTAAAAAACCTTATTTTTACATGCTCTTGTTTAAACCTCCTAATGAATGTTATTTTCAAAACTATTTGATGCATATAAGGTGAGGCAAATATTATTTTAGACTCTCCTTTTATTTTTAAGGCACCAAACTCTCACAAGTTCCTCCCTTGCTTATGACCCTATTTAACTGTGACAGTGGGTAGGGGATCTCCTTTTGTTGCCTTTATTTGGAGATTTTAATTAAAGTGTAAATAAATTTTATAACCTATTTTTACCCACCTCATTATTCCAATTTTAAACATTCCAAACCTAACCTTCTTGACCCTTTTAGGCCTTTGAATTGCTCACTATCCTTCTTGGACTGAGGTAGTCTTAAAACCCTGCCTGTAAGTTATTATAGGACAGGAATGACATAATATTGATCTTGATGGATGATTTGGAAACTCCTTTAGATCCTCCAAGTTAATAGATTTTCCTTTTCAACCTCTTTTATCCTTAGAAGTTCCTCAAGACTCCTACAAGGTCCATCATCTCACCTCACTATTTGCTCAGTTGTAGGTGGATACTTTTCAATCATTCTAGGCCTGTAGGTATCTTCTAGGGCAAGATGAACTTGATCATGGTGCTTGATGATGCTTTGGAGGTAGTTTTTTATTCACAAACTATAAAATTTTCTCATCTCATCCATGATCATGCCTATTTCACAAACCTTAAACTTTTTTACCTATAGGTAACTATCACAATCCTATGTATGGATAGAGAAGTATGCATTAGGGTTTCAAGACATTGGATTTACCTTTTCTCATTCTCTCTTAACTTACAAGTATCATTTGAACCACTAGAATCATCTAACTTGATATCATAGTCCAAGAACACTAAGATGGTATGCAAATTAGTATTTTGATCACTGTCTTGTAGACATCACTACCCTATTTCAGTGATTTTTTAGCCATATTTGAGGGTCTAAATAACTACCTTACACTATTTATTTATCCTTCAAACTTTGGGAAGTCTTTATTTAGTCTATGGAATATACCTCCACCCAATCTTAGGATTAAAATCACTTTATAGTTTCACTTTGACAATCTTTCAAAAACCCCTCAGGCCTTTACTTGGTATTGTTAGGGCAAAAGGGCTTGAGTATAGTTGAAGGTTCCAATTGATGATTTGACTCTTCTAGTCAACTAGAATTGTAAATGGATCTATCTAGGCCTTTTTCATGGAAAGGAAACTAAAAAATAATTGATCAAATATTGGAAAACCTATAGAAGACTTGTCTATGACATCAACTGTAGATGGTTATCTCCTCCCATACATGTAGACTTAGACCACTCTCCAAGTTTGCAAGTTTGAAGTGCCTACATGCCTTCATCCAACATTTAAATTGTCATAAATGATACTAAGATATTAATAACCATGTCAAACCTTAAAACTCACACTTGTGACATTAACATGCTCCTATAGGTGGAGTTTTATGATTGAGACATATAAGAAAGCCATGAAATGATAAGAATCATGCAAGGAATGCTCTCAAAAACACCTTAAGAGTGATTAACAACACTTGAATGCTCATCATAACCTACGATCATTTCCAAAACAACATTAAAACATTATATCCAATGTGAAGGAAACATTTTCAAATCAATGAGATGACTGTGAATGCAAATTAGCCATTTTATAAGCCTAAAAGAGGTTTTCTCACAAAATTATACTTTCCAAGATAATAAGAAGCATAAAACATATTTAAAATCATGTGGAGACATATGCAACACCAAATACATCAATCCAAAACAATAAATTTTGAGACAAGCTCAAACAGTGAACCCTCATGGTTGAACATACATAAAAAGCTACCTAGGATCAAACTGATGGTTCATAAAGAATAATGCACAAAATATTAATTTATTATTATAAAAATGAATTAAATTCATATTATTATCCACCCATAGAATCACTCCTCCCAATTCCACTTGTACAACCTTTTGTCCCCCAGAAATATCACTCATTTTTGGGACAACATTTGAACTATTTTGGTCCTACAGACCAAAATCCTCTCTTCCCCTTTCAAAAATTATTCTGAGCATTCCGGTTCTTCATTTTTCAAAGATTTTTCAGAAATCTATGGAATCTATAGGCAAAAATCTACAGACTCTGTAGGCTTAAAACTACGGACTCTGCAGGCTTAAAACTATGGACTCCGCAGGCTTAAAACTATGGACTCTGTAGGCTTGAATCTATGGACTCTTTCAAGGCTCGAGAGAAATCTCAGAGAAAACTATGAACTCAATTATAAAAAATTCACAAGTTGATTTCTATGAACTCTATAATAAATAACAAGTTTCCAACACTTGGTCATTTTCAGGATTGTTTCAATGGCTTGGTTCAACCAAAAGAGTTCATCGGCAAGCTTCTAAGTAAGGATTAAACCATTGAACCTTGAACTCTTTTGGTTCAAGGGTTCAATGGGTTCAAGGTTCAACACATTTGGTTCAAAAAGATCAAAAGGACTTAGCCAAATAAAAAGAATGAACTGATTAAACCATTGAACCTTGAACCAAAAGGTTCAACGAGTTCACAAGTTCAAAGGTTCAACTAGTGCGATGAAGATCAAAGAGCTTAGAAAGAACAAGGAAGTGACGGGCAGAGGAAAAAACTAATGAAGCGATTGAACCTTGAACTAAAAGAGTTCAAAGTTTAATGGTTCACAGGTTCAAGCAGTTCAAAGGTAGCCTCAAGCAAAGAGAGAAGCAACATGGATGATTCCGAAGGCAAGTTCAAATGAAAGTGATGGTTCAACCAAGGAGCAGGAAAGCGATTGAACCAATAAAGCAATTGAACCAATAAAGTGATTGAACCAAGGAGCTGAGATGGCCACTTGAATCATTGAAACAATCAACCAATGACCTCCCCATAGATGTCAAATTTAAGGTAAGGGAATATCCGTTGAAATTCAAATAAAGTGAGGAACTTGAAAGAAGAACCAAGCGACTAGCTGAAAAGATAGCCCGATAGCTCAAATCATAGCAAGAAGAGACAAAGCTAGAAAAGACAAAAGTGAAAAGATGGAAAAGCCTAAAATATCTACGTAGAAGTTATTCCAGTAGATGGAACAGTCTGTAAAGTAGATTTTTGAGCTTGCAAATTAAAGATGCGACATGTTTTCCTTCCATGAAGTAAAGACAAAATGAATATTTACGTAGATGTCAGAGAGGACAGACCAGATGATCTAGACTCGGGAGAAGATATATGGGATGAAATGACATGACATAGTAAAGACAGTGGCCTTGTTTTCAATGTAGTCCTTTGACAAACCTAGAAATGCATTTAAGGCATTGAATGCACAACATGGGTCGTTCTATGGAAAACAAGCACCCAAGTCTTTCAAGGAGCATTATATATTGTAATCTCTCATTTTTTACAAAGGATATCTTCCCCTTACCAGAAGTGAAACTCTACCCAAATTGAAAGGCATTACTGAGACTTTGAGCTCAGATTGTAGTTCATATTTCTTTGATTGAATGAGAAAGCAAGTTACTTGCAGACTTTGTGTTGTGATAGCCTATGCTACTTTAGGAGATTGTTCTTATGTCTATCTTCTAAAAGCATTCTTGTTTATTTTATTTAACAAGTAGAACTAGTGGAGGTGATAAAGGTGTCCTGAAGCCAACTACTCTTAGACTTTGCACTGTCATAGTTGTCTTCAATGTGTGTTTTTCTTTTCTATTTCTATGTAAAGGACCTTGGGATGACTTTGTGCCCCCATTTTTCTTTGAATCTCACTCTTTAGGCAGTTGAGGTGGAGACTTTGCATCACATTTTAGGCTACTAGTTACTTTACACCTTTGGTTACCAGTTACTTACCAGAAAGATTCCTATTGTTTGCAAGAACAAGCACTTATGAAAGAAGAGAAGTGCCTTCTATCATTTCATCAAGATTTCTACTATCTAGGAAGGGATCTAGTTCTTGGCTGAGAGTTACTTCTGAAAGAAGAGAAGTACCTTCACCAATCACCTAGGATTTTCTCCTCTATTTGTTAGCATCATCTCTGAAAGAAGAGAGATGGATGGTTTATTCTACCCCCATGTGTTATTTTCTACTTATATATAATATATAGCCTCCGTATATTTAATAGGGAACCTCCTCTTGATGAGAGGAGAGATTTGTCTCCGATTGATGTAGTAAAGCTGCACACCTAGCTGACCAATCTTCCTGTTATGGTTGATCAGACCTATTTTGTTGATCAGTATGCTAATTAACAAAATATTCACCCAACAATTTTTGGTGACTCCACTGGAGACAGTAATTTTATGCAATTTAGAACCTCAAGTTTTAGATTGAAACATCACCTGTGTCTTACCCATTATCATTATAACCCTTATCCATTATAGACATTGGTGACTCTATTCCATGTCTTACCCATTATCATTATAGCCTTACCATCTTCCTCCACTTCCATTATTTTATTTGGTTTGCAAACCAGAGCTGTTGGAAAAGAGAGCGTAGTTTGAAGCCTCAAGCCTCAAGCTGAAGCAAGGCCAGTTCTTTTCCATTTTTTGTTCTGCAATCTGGCCACTCCACCTAGATTTTTTATCCATGTTTGTCATAATTAAATCATGGCAGTTCAAGGCCCCTGGGGTGACTCTTTTGGCCCACTCAACTTGACTCCACCTCTTCATGAACTTCCACACAGTTCAAGGAAGAATTTCCCCAAATTCTTTGGTGATGGGAAGGTTCATCTTGATGAACACATTGTAGCTTTCAGCATAGCCTACAGTGTAATTGGGGTGGAATTTGAAGACATAGCAGTCAGGCTATTCATGGAGACACTACAAGGTGCTACTGCAGACTGGTTCTACCATCTTCAAGCTAGATCAATGATTGACTAGGATACACTCAAAGCCAAGTTTGAAGCCAGGTTCAAGCCTGCAGAGGATGCACATGCTTTATTGGCCAAGCTCACTCAGATGAAGAAGGAACCTCATGAGCCTATGAGGGATTTTATTACCAGGTTTAACAAGCTAAGGCACAGGATTCCCATGGTCACCCAGCTGACACCTTAGAATCTCAAACGCTTCTTCATCAATTCATAGCTGCTTGAAGTGAGTTTTCTATTGAGATAGGATAGACACATAGACCTTGAGGCTACTCAAGACTTGGATACTAAGCTAGAAGATGAACTTATCTTGGCAAGAAAGATAAGGAGAGATCCTAACAGAGGTAAACCCTCTTCATCTTTTGAATACTCACCCATAGCCACCATTGACCCAATAGTACAAAAGCTGGCAAATGAACTGCTAGCCTTGAAAAGATAAGTGGCACAAGGTATGTCTTCTACTCCTTCATATAGAGATGTACCAAGAAGGACATTCCCCAATCAACCATATTAAGGTAATGATACCAGAAGTCAAGGGCAACCAAATCATCTTCCTCCCCCACAGAGGAACCTTGCCCTTGAAGCACCTCTAACCAACTCAGTAGTGGGATATCTGGAAAGAGAACATGTTTCCTATTTCTAACCCAAGTTTAAACAAGAAAATGATGATGGTCTCTTCATAGAGGATCAAGAAGAATTAGCTAGTGACTCCCACATTGGTTTCTTGATTTACCAAGATGAACCCAGAATTGAAGGTGAAGTAGTCAAAGAATCATATGCAGTATTCACCTGATCTGAGAATCAGTCAGCCCAACAAGCTGATAAAGAAAGAATAGAGGAACAAACTCAGCCTACAATTCCAATTTATAAGTGAGGAACCACTCTACCTTTCTAGTCAAAGGACCCAGTGATTGCCAAGAAGGTTAGTACATCAAACATCTCTGCACCTTCTACTTCAACTTCACAGATCAGTCCTCCCCCTCCCAAAAACCAAAAGGATGAACTCCCATCCTCTCTTCCAAGTCCATCTCAATCATTTGACATGATTGATCATGTCAAGAAATCTAAAATTCAAATGACTGAGTTTGAATCCCTACAAGCCAATCCTAAGCAATTAAACATTAGTGAAGAGCTAGGTGTGGACCTGTCTGAGGCAAAGATTATGGTCACCCAAATGTCAGCCCCTGCTGCTCAAATTCTATTTAAGCCTTTAGGTAGGGGTAATTACTCCTTGACCATAGAAGATGCTCATGTCTCAGCTGATTAAAGTCTCATGGTTGACAATCCAGGATTTGATCCAAATCAAGCATTAGAAAAATTGGTAGGGTGCAATACAAATCAAGAAGGATCTTCCATCTCTAATGAAGAGAAACCTGATAGAAGATCAAATTCTGATGATGCTTGGATCTTAGAATCTGATGGCAGTAATCCTTCCATAGCTAGATGCGGATCTCTATTGCTCAGATTGAAAACTGCTTAGGGTGAAGAAGTCAAACTCCTTCACACCAAAGGAGATGTTGAGCTGATGGTTTGTCAAGAGTTTGATGCTGACAATCAAAGCATGTGCTGGATTGAACTAGTAGAACAACAAGCTATGGGGGTGGACCATACTATTGTACTCTAAAATCAACAAAAAGAACTCTTCGCAGGGAGAGCAAGGAGTTATGGTTTTCAGTTTGAAGACCATGTCCTGCTATGGAGCAAGAAGAAGAAAAGGCCAAGAGAAAGATGCAAAAAATTGGTTTCTTGGTGGAGAGTTCCATTCACCCATCACCATTTCTAGGGACAAAATGGTTTCTTGATAGTTTATTAGGATGGCACACCATTTTCACTATCTTGTAGTAGGTGACATCTGAAGGGCTTCAAATCTTGAGGCATCAGATAAGATCATCTGTACATATGTATATTTGTATAGTCTTTAGTTCTATTTTGTGCTTTTCATTTTTATTTTTGGAGCCTTTCTTTTTTAGTAGCATGACTTTATATCCCAATGGCACACTTCAAGGCATTAGAGATTTTACTTTCTACTCCCCTCAGCTATTCCAAGTTTTCAACTCAAGGAAGTTTCTCAACTGGAGCCAGCTGTTGTCCCCCAAAAATATCACTCATTTTTGGGACAACATTTGAACTATTTTGGTCTTACAGACCAAAATCCTCTCTTCCCCTTTCAAAAATTGTTTTGAGCATTCAAGTTCTTCATTTTTCAAAGCTTTCTCAGAAATCTATGGACTTTACAAGCAAGAATCTATGGACTCTGTAGGCTTAAAACTATAGACTCCATAGGCTTAAAACTATAGACTCTATAGGCTTGAATCTATGGACTCTTTCAAGGCTTGAGAGAAAACTATGAACTCAATTATATGGAATTCATAGGTTGATTTCTATGGACTCTATAGGAAAGAACAAGTTTCTAACACTTGGTCATTTTTAGGATTGTTTCAATGGCTTGGTTCAACCAAAAGAGTTTATCGACAAGCTTCTAAGCAAGGATTGAACCATTAAACTATTGAACCTTGAAATCTTTTGGTTCAAGGGTTCAATGGGTTCAAGGTTCAACACATTTGGTTCAAAAAGATCAAAAGGACTTAGCCAAATAAAAAGAATGAACCGATTAAACCATTGAACCTTAAACTAAAAGGTTCAATGAGTTCACAGGTTCAATGGTTCAACCAGTGTGATGAAGATCAAAGAGCTTAGAAAGAACAAGGAAGTGATGGGCAGAGGAAAAAACCAATGAAGTGACTGAACCTTGAACTAAAAGAGTTCAAATTTTAATGGTTCATAGGTTCAAGCAGTTCAAACGTAGCCTCAAGTAAAGAGAGAAGCAACATGGATGATTCCAAAGGCAAGTTCAAATGAAAGTGATGGTTCAACCAAGGAGCAGGAAAGTGATTGAACCAATAAATCAATTGAACCAATAAATCAATTGAATGAAGGAGCTAAGAAGGCCACCTGAATCATTGAAATAGTCAACCAATGACATCCCCACAGACATCAAATTTAAGGTAAGGGAATATCCATTGAAATTCAAATAAAGCGTGGAATTTGAAGGAAGAACCAAGCAACTGGTTGAAAAGATAGCTCGATAGCTCAAATCATAGAAAGAAGAGACAAAGCTGGTAAAGAAAAAAGTGGAAAGAGGGAAAAGCCCAAAATATTTACATAGAAGTTATTCCAGTAGATGGAACAGTTTGTAAAGTAGATTTTTGAGCTTGCAAATTAAAGACGTGGCCTATTTTTCCTTCCATGAAGTAAAGACAAAATGGACAGCTACGTAGATGTCAGAGGGGATAGACCAGATGATCCAGACTTGGGAGAAGACATATGGGATGAAATGACATGCCATAGTTAAGACAACGGCCTTATTTTCAATGCAGTCCTTTGACAAACTTGGAAATGCATTCAAGGCATTGAATGCACAACATGGGCCATTCTATGGAAAAAAAGCACCCAAGTCTTTTAAGGAGTGCTATATATTATAATCTCTCATTTATCACAAAGGAGATCTTCCCCTTACTAGAAGCAAAACTCTTCCCAAATTGAAAGGCATTACTGAGACTTTGAGCTCAGATTGTAGTTCATATTTCTTTGATTGAATGAGAAAGCAAGTTACTTGCAGACTTTGTGCTGTGATAACCTGTGCTACTTTAGGAGATTTTTTTTATGTCTAACTTTTGAAAGCATTCTTGTTTATTTGATTTAACAAGTAGAAATAGTGGAGATGATAAGGAAGGTGTCCTGAAGCCAACTACTTTCAGACTTTACACTGTCATAGTTGTCTTCAGTGTGTGTTTTTCTTTTCCATTTCTATGTAAAGGACCTTAGGATGACTTTGTGCCCCCATTTTTCTTTGTATCTCACTTTTTGGGCAGTTGAGGTGGAGACTTTACACTACATTTTAGGTTGCTGGTTACTCTGCACCTTTGGTTACCAATTACTTACCAAAAAGATTCCTATTATTTGCAAGAACAAGCACTTCTAAAAGAAGAGAAGTGCCTTCTATCATTTCATCAAGATTTTTACTATCTAGGAAGGGATCTAGCTCTTCGCTGAGAGTTACTTCTAAAAGAAGAGAAGTACCTTCACCAATCACCCAGGATTTTCTCCTTTGTTTGTTAGCATCATCTCTAAAAGAAGAGTGATGGATGGTTTGTTCTGCCCCCATGTGTTATTTTATACTTATATATATAGTATATAGCCTCTATATATTTAATAGGGAACCTCCCCTTGATGAGAGGAGAGATTTGTCTCCAATTGATGTAGTAAAGTTGCACACCTGGCCAACCAATCTTCCTATTGTGGTTGATCAGACCTATTTTGTTGATTAGTATGCTGATTGACAAAATATTCACCCAATACAACCCATGTCAAGTGCATGAAGTTGTTCTTTCTTTACTTGCCAAGTGAAAATGGAAGAAAACAAGTTACAAATGAGATTTATTATATTCTTATTAAAAAAATCATTTAAATGGATGATGGGAGGTGAAGAGTTACTATTCCTACCTTTTTGGCTGATGATGGACTTGGAAAGTCTGTACAAGTGCCCAAAATCTCCTATTTTTTAGGGAAAACTACCATCCACTAAACGTAACTACTTCTTTCCTAGTAAATAACTATTCTTGACATGATCCTAATATGGTCGACATTTAAACTCACTTGGGTGTTAATTTTTCTTGCATAAAAAACCACACAAGTCATTAAATGGGCTAATTTAATGACTTAAAGCATATTAAAAAATATTAAGTACCACCTTAGGATATTTTCAACAAATCTTAGCCCTTTGACTAGGGTTGACCAAACTTTGACTCAAGTTGACTAGCCTAGTGCATAAGGGGTGGACCTCAACAAGGACTATGGAGAGGATGAGTAAGACAATAGACTAACATGAAACCGTATAAGACACATAAGAATCTTCTCAAAAGTTTAAAATAGTAGGGGTTGACCCAACTTTGACTTGGGGTCAAATTTGGTCAACAACAACCTAGGTGTTGAGGGTGTTGGGTTTTTGGTTTTAAGAGTGGGAGCCTTCTTAGAAATAGGATTCACCACAAAATTTTTAGGTGGTGGAATGTTTTTGATAGGTAGTTTTGGTTGGGATTATTTATTTGTGGTTGTTTTTGAGGTGGAATATTTATAGGTAGATGATGAAGGTTTGGAGATAGGTGGGAAGGTACATGTAGATAGGTTAGTTAAGAATGATGGGGAGTTTGATGATTTGGTGAGGGTAGGTAGAGTTAGAATGAAAGAAGGAGGTTTAGTTTGGGTAGTTTTGGGAGGTTTCACCCTCTTGGTAGAATAATGAGCTCCTAGGATGGTATAAGGATGGGTCCTAAGGTAGAAGGTAAGTGTGAAGTGGGTGGTATGGATATGGTTTGAGGGGGGAGTTTAGTTGGTTCCACCTTCTTAGTTGGTTTGGTTGGGGTTTTATTTGGTGGACTAGATGGGGCTAAGTCCAACTTAAAATATGGGTGAGAAATTCTAGGTGTAGGAAGTATTCCTAGATTCTTAATGGGTTTGGTTAGAAAGGCATAAGGTGATTTGACTATTTTAGATGGAGGTGGCTTGGATGTTTCTCCTATGGTTTTGAAGGAAGAAGTGTTTAATGAAGGTATTGAGGTGATGATAGTTTTGATGGTGGATGCAAGTGAGGTTGAAGGTTCAAGTTTGTTTTGATAGGGGAGCCCAAAATGATGCCAAAATGTGGCTCTATCTAGATTGGGTTGAGAAGTGAACTCTAGACTTTGGACTAATCTATAAAAAGGCTTGTAAATGGGTTTGATCCTTTGGTCATTGGTTTCAAAGATTAAGCCCATGGTTTGAGGTGAGGGAATGGTTTATTCACTTATGTTCTTGATGGAATGCTCCAAGATTTTGGAGGATGTTTCCTCCATGGAAGGAGTAGACAAGGTAATCTCTTTTTTTGGGATGGTTCCCAAAGAGAGAATGGGTTGTTCTAGGATAGGGGAGGAAGGTGTGATGGCCTTAAGTAAAGGAGTGGAGATGTTTGTTTCCTTTATTTGGGTGTCTAAAGGAATGGTGGGTAATTCCACCACTTCAATAAGTGGAGTGGGGGAAGAGGTAGTTGAAACAATTGTTTCCTCATTTGGTATTTCTATCAAAGGAGATGTGGATAGGTCCATGGTCTCATCAAGTAAAGAAAGAGGGGTGGTTGCTTCCTCTGTTGGGTATCCAAAGGAATAGAGGGTGATTCCACCACTTAAATGAGTGAAATATAAGAAGAGGTAGTTGAAGTAATGGTTTCCTTAATGATAGGTTCACTGATAATGACATTGACCGTATGACCTCATGAGCATGAGAAGATTCTAGTTTATTATCATCATAATTGGTAGAAGGGGCATGATTGGGGAAATGTTCAAGAAAGACGTTAAGGGAATGATTTAGGGGTGAATTAGGATTATCAAATACAAGTTCTCCCTTATCAATCATGTTTTGGATAATAGTTTTGAAGGTGTTACACCTACTAACATCATGTCCAATGACATGGTGGAAAGCACATAGATAATTCTCATTATACCAACTAGGTGTAGAGTGAGAAGTATCAAATTATTGGGGAGGTTTTATGGGAAGAAGTTTTATGATGTTGGCTTTGATCAATTTTTCCAAAATTGAAGCATAAGACTCCCCTATTAGAGTTTATTATTTTGGGGCAGCTCAGTTTTGATTTTGGTTTTATTGGTTGGAAAAGTTAAAGGACTTGGTTGGGTTGGGTTGGTTGACAATTGGTGGTGGAGCAATTTTAAGGACAACTAAGTTTGTAGATGCCTTTGTTTTGGTATTGGGATGGGTAGATTTATTGGTGGTTTTAGATGAGGAAGGGTTATTGGTTTTAAATCTAGAATTTGTGTTCCTTAGTTTCAATTTTCCCTCATCAATGGCTTTGATTTCTAATTTGTATGCCATGTTGAAAGCTTCATCAAAGGTTTTGAAAGTTTGAACTTGAAGAGTAGGTGAAATATGTTTTGCATAACCTTGAGATAAAATTTTAATCAACTTAGGTTGGGGTAAAGAGAAAGAGAGCTAGTTGATCAGACCTCTCCATCTAGCTATGAAATTAGTAATTGATTCATCATCAAATTACCTAGTTGAGTAAACGTCAGCAATAGAGACATTTTTAGATATTGAATGAGAAATAATCTAAAAATATTTGGGCAAGTTGGGAAAAGGAAAATATGGACTACTTGGTGAGAACACTATACCAATCTAATTCTGGTCTAGATAAGGACATTGGAAAAGTGTGAAGGAGAAGAGCATCATCATATGCAATCAAATAGAAAGAATGGAGAAATGCTCTTAAGTGTTGTTGGTATTCCTCCTTGATTTAGGACTTAGAAGACTTGGGTTGTTCCCACTGAGGAGGATAAGATCAAATAGGGATGGATGGATGGATGGATGGATAGGTTCATTATATATTTGATCATAAGACAAGAGATTATAAAACCCAGAGATAGATGACTCTAGGTTGGTCATTTTTTCCATTAACATTTTGACCAAATCTATTTGAGGTTGGGAAGCTCCATAATTGTCTGGTATGTTTGGTTGAGGTTGGGTTGTATCAATATATGGATAAGTGGTAGAATTTTGAGAAGAAACCATATATTTGTATGTGGTCATTGAAGGTTGGGATGATGCTACATAAGGGTTGATGGGCATAAAAGGTTGGGTAGAAGGTACTATACATCCTTATAGATTAGGAACATATTGGTAAGATGTCATGGGTATTTGTTGAGGGATTGATATGGATTGATTTAGAGGTATGGATAGATTAATTTGTTTGGATTGGGTGGTGACTCTTGTGCTAAAAGGTGGAAGGGTAAGAGGTATGGAAAGCACCAAATTTTGAAGTGGGGTGGAAATTAGTGGGTTGGTAATGATAAGGGGATAGTATAAATATGGGTAGAAGATATCCCCATAGTGGATGAAGTATGGGTAATAAGAGGTGAATTTGCCCCTATGTTGGAGGTGTTGGTTGGTGTAAGGGGTGTTTGGCTATTGGTTAGGATGTTGGATTGAGTTTGGGTGGAGGTATAAGATGGGTTATGGGTGGAAGAATATGCTTGGGTGATCATAGGTTAGGTAGAGGTGGCAGCAATAATAATATTGGGAGACATACCATAAGGTGTATCTATAGGAAGAACTGAAGCAGTAGGGGTGAGGTGATATAAGGTGTTGAGGTAATGCTGAAGGGATACAAGGTTTTTATCAAGGAAGGTAAAAAAATTCACATCACCCCTCAAGAAATATTTAAGGCATGGTAGGAGGGGGAGGAAGATGAGGAAAACTCTCAACATCTGAAGTATACTCCATGGAAGAAGAGGAAGAGGAAGATGGTTTTTGGTTGGTTTGGTTACTCAATTGTTGTCTACTAAAGACCATGTGAGGAATAGAAAATAAATGACTAAAATCTCATAGCTCAAACACAAAGTAAGAAAAATAAAAATATCTCAAGGAAATCAAAACATACACTAAAGTGATTTTAACAACTTAGGATAATTTTTAGATTGATTTTGGCTTATGCCTTAGAAAGTGTGAAGAGGAAATTTGGTTTGTAGATTAGGTACTAGAAACAAAGTCTAAGGTTTGTTTTAGGTGTTAAAGCATCTCAAAAATCTATATTGAAGGTCAGTATGTGGATTGATATTGGGGCCTACCCCCTCACTTCACACACCATAGTGATAAGGGTGCTAGGTGCTTAGCCAAGATATATTAAATTTTAGAGTTTAGACTCAACTAGAGAGCTGAGTTTTGGTTTCTCTTCTTGGTAATGACCTCTAAGTAAGATGGATAAAGGGTAATGTGTACCACTAGGTGATGAAATCCTAGTCAGGCCTTATGTCAATTTTTTTGATGTGTTGATTGATTATGTGGTTTGGTAAAGTGTGTGATAACAAGAATGAAACTATAATTGATTACTTTTAATTTTAAGTTAACTAGATGAACTAAAAATAAGCAAGCAATCAATATATGCAAGGTTTATTTTAAGCCCAAAAGAAATTTTAGATTTCATTATATGAGTAGAATAAAGGAAGAAATGGGCATCTAGATGATGCTAGGGTCCCATTAGGTGTTCCAAATTGTTTCTCTTAATTTCTACTCATTTCTTAATTAAATAAGATAAGAAACTAGTAATAAAGGTGTGGTAGAAGAACCTAGTTGTTATGTGCACATGATCCAGATGAGTGTGGAGAGATATTTTGTGTCTTAGAAGGATGAATTGTAGATTAAAAATTAATAACAAAATGGATTATTAGAAATATAGTTAGGTGGACTTCCTAACGTGAGCTAGATCCAAGAAGCATAAGCTTGCTAAGAGGCCGTCAATCCATTCTTTGATAACAATCAAGTTGAAAGAGATAAAATGAAGATAATTGAATTAAATAATAGAAAGTAACTAAAATGAAATATAAGAATAAATAAATTATTATTTAGAGAAAATAACTAAATATAGCAATATCAGGTTAATACTAGTGCTAAAATAGATCAAGTCAAGTTCAAAAAATCAAGTAAGGCTCTGTGAACATGCAGGGACATAGAAAGTCATATTGGGTTGTGGGTAAGGGGTTAGAAATAACTTGGTATTTATTACCATAGTGACCATTTGTGGTTAGGGTGATCTTCAGTGATTAAGCTGACCGCCAATGGTTGGGTAACTATCGATGGTTGGAGGTGACCATAGATGGTTGTGTTGACCATCGGTGGTTGCCTATGGAATTCTAGAGGTGTTTAGAAAAGAGTTAAAAAATGGGTTAATGATTAGGTAAAGGTTTGTTAAGGGTCTTGTTTGGGTTAGGGAAGTCAAAAGATAGGTGTTAGAGGTTTTGTTTAGTCTTGGAAGTTAGAAACCAAATCAAAAAAGCTGAAATACAAAATTACCTGTTGCTTGCTAAATGGTTGATAGCTGAAGGCTGGAGAAATTTTGGTAGAGTAACGATACTCTACCTCAAGAATTTTTTTGGTAGAGGTTCAGATATCTATTATAGTTGTTGAATTTATAGAAGGAAGACTAGATGGAAATCTTGAATACCTATATGCTAGAATGCTCTTTTGATTGATTGATGAATTTCACCTCCTACTCCCCTCCTTTTATAGGCAAAGAGAGATGAAGGATCAAAGGTTCCCTAGGAGGTTGGCTTGTTGATTTCGATGCTTGGGAGTTCATTATCAATGAGCAAAGTGAAAATATTTAATTATGCCATGCTAGCTTGCACACAACTAGTATTTGTGTAAGAATAGATAAGACCTGATAGTCTATGGTTAGCCTAACCATCAATGGTCACACTGATTGTTGATGGTTAAGGGTATAAAGGAAAATTTTTCAAGGTGAGTTAAAAAAGGTTGGGTAATGGTTAAGTTAGTGAATTAGTGAGTTTAGTTAGCTTAGTAGCTGACTAGACCTAAGGTTTAATGGGTTGGTTAGTGGGTCAAGAAGGGATAGGTGGTCTCTAAGGTATCCTGGGGCCTCTAGACATCTAGAGCTAATGTGTGCAATTTTCTAATGTCTATATAACATCCTAAATAAACACTTACAAAAATTTAAATGTTTGGGGACACACAAAATGTCCCAAATACATTTGATGTATCTCATTTAAAGGTCAAATCATATAAATCAAAGAAACTCAAAAGTAGCATTCCATTTTCTCTTCCTTTTTAAAGCACAAATGAAAATGATAGTTGCATTCCCCCCTTTCATGATATTGTAAATGCAGTTACAAATGTCTCTTTTCCTCCCTCTTTTGCATTTTTGGCTAAACAAGAGCAAATATTCTCAAGTGAAATTATTTCACTAATTTCTATTTAATGTAAACAAATTATAAGTGAAGTAGCATCGTGTAACAATATATCATTAGCCTTAATGATATCCAACATGATATAATTACCTTTTTAACCATGGGTAGTCCTCTACCAAGTGTTGTAAAGACATGTGATGATTATCCTCTTGAGAGTGATAAATATCCTAACATCCCTATGTTTCATATGAATAGTATTTTATAGCCTCTAACGAAAAATTCAACCTCTCCTCATGATATATTATCTATTATGACCACTATGGGAGATTTTCAATAGGAAGTCAACACTCTTAAGTTACAAGTTTCTTCCCACATGGCTCTTTTTGAGGAGAATACATTGCCATGTATTTAAATATCCTTGTCCATAGAATTTTATCATCCCTAATTTCTCACTATTTGATGGTCAAGGGGATCTTACTAGTCATTTTCAACAATATATACACTCCTTTGAACATTGGGCCCAAAATGTAAGTTTGCTATTAAAAGCTTTCCATCATTGTTTAAAAAAGGGACTCTTGATTCATTTTGTATCCTTCTAGATGGTTCTTTATCAACTTTCAAGAAGCTTAAGGATGTATTCCTATCACATTTTCACTAGTTTACCTTACCTAATTTACCATTGGAACATTTTCAAGCATTAAACCAAAATGAGAATAAGTCTATACAAGACTATGTTATTTGATTTAAAGATGCTTTGTATTCCTTACAATATACACCTTTAGATTTAGAAGTATAATTTATATTTAATAGGGGTCCAATTTATCCAATTAGAGAGAGCATTGCACAAACCTTTTACTTCATTTGAGACCTTATATTGGGATGTGTATACATATGCATGTGCTTTAATGAATACATAAACTTAGTTACCTATTTTTGCATCACAAACCATGCATGCGAAGCATCATGTTTCAAGGGCACATAAACAAGTTACAAAAGATCATGAACCACTTCAAAAATATTCTTCATAATCATCAATACCTACCAAAAAACCAATAGTTAAAGTATCGAACAAAGGAAAGGAATATGTTTTTTGAGTACCTTTGATAGTTAGTCAAATAACACCATAAGATGAGAGCCTCTTTAGTTTAATTGGTACCGATATAGACCACATGATATATTAATAAATTTATTGGATAAATGATCGATAAAACTCCCTCATAATTCACATTACCCACCACATATATTTGATAAGAAAAAATGACACCACTTTTTCACTTATCGTGGTATTAATGGTCCTCAATACAATAAGTGTTTTTATTTTGATCAAAATATTACATATTTAAAAGATTGGGGAGTCATTGCATTTTTAAAAATATGCATCTATAAATCATTCACATACTTCTCCTAGAGGCTCATATAATAGGGTCAAACCATCCCATGTTGATCTTTCTAAGGAAAACATGGTCCATTGACCTTCATAAAATACTCCCACTAGTAGAAGTCTTTCTCTTAGTTTGTTCTCTACAAAGACCAATCTCTCCCACACGTATCCTACCAAGGAAATATTTATTTATTAGGTCTTAGATGGATGAACACATGGAGGGGGTGTATTTACATAGTATATTTAGGTTCCTAAATAGGTACCTACAAATTCAATGGTACATCTATAATTATAGTAGAGTTGACTATAAAATCAAAATTGGTAGTTACTTTACCACATGATCATTATAGTAAATCATTCTTGTTTCCTACATGGTTATATATATCATATAATGAGTAATTTCTTCTTTGAATCATGAAAGTATTTATTTAAATTGAACTATTTGTTATACCTCTTACTATATCAAAAACATACACCATGGAAGTAAAATATAATTAACAAACCATATAATGACCAATATAGAATAAAACACTAAAAATATATTAGACACAAAATAAAATCCATGTGAACAATGTCATATATATATAAGTTGATACAATGTTTTATAAATAAACATATCAATCATAATTCATGGGTATATCCCCTAGGGTATACTCCTCATCACTATCAACATCCGTAAATCTAGCACTTGTAGAGGGAGATGTACCAAGATCAAATTGTGGGCCTTGTGTGTAGACACCAAAAATTCACACAACACAATTCTGAATGTCATAATTCCCTAGGACCACACTAGGACCCCCTTGGGACCCTTTAACATTCTCATCCCTAGCCAGACCTAACCTATAGTTAGTTTAACTCAACTGGCTTAACCTAGCCTTTACCCACTTTTTTTCTTTACCCTCGACCATTGATGGTTAGGTTGACTACTGATGATCACCCTAACCATTGACGATCAAGGCCCACCTCCTAAAAAACTAACATGAAAAGTCACCCACCTTGATTTTCTATAAATAAATTATCCTCATCCATGTGTGAGCCATTATATGGGCAACTTATAATTAGGAATCCTAGTTCACATGCTATTACAAATATCTTGCCTTACCTATAAGAAGAGAGGAGCGAAGAGGTGAAATCCATCTGCAATTATTATCAAGATCTTATGTATCCAAAATTATCTTTTTTGAAAGTTAATCAGTATCAATAATCTAGTGAACCAACTACCATGTTAAAGAGCCAACTTGCCACCATAGCTCCCCCAAAGCACCAAGTACTATTACTCTGTCAAAATCACACCGAACTCCATCAACGAGTCAACCTGTTAAGCACAAGCTTATACTAAGAGGGGGAGTGAATCAGTATAAGATATTTTTTCACTTTTGACTATTAATCTTAAATCCAAAACCTCAAAGTACTCCACAATTAATATATTCAAAGCAATAAAAGAATACAATGCAAAACCACACATTGCAAATAGAGACAGATTTGTGTGGAAACCCTTTTAGGAGAAAACCATAGAGAAATTATCATAATATAAATATTTTTAGGCACCAACCTACTAGAGCACCAACCCCAAAAATAATTTTGTAGGCACTAACCTACAAGAGCACCAACCCCTTTCGCCAAGCACCAACTCAACAAGAGACACCAATCTCTTCAAAATGAAGGCACCAACCTTCTAAAAAAAATCACTCTTCTATCTCAAATCTATTGGAAAAACATCAGAGGATAGAACATTTACTTTATCTCCTTTAGATTTGATCTACACTTGAGTGTTTTCACTGCTATACTCTTCCTTATACTTGCTGATTTTTTTCTTTCTAATATTCTCACAAAAATTTGCATTTAAAAATTCTGCTCTTCTTTTATATATCTTCCACTTTTGAATCTACAAATTTTTCCATTCCTTATACACTTATTTATAACCCATGAAAAGCCACAAATTAAGGTCATGACTCTTCAAGTGAAAAGGTCCTTTCAAATGGTCACAACTCCTCCCAATAGGTCAGCCAAGGTTGATAATTTCATTGACATTTCCATCGACAATTCTGTTCACTTCCATTGACATTTCTATTCACTTCTAGTAACAATTTCATTCACTTCCATAGACATTTATGTTTACTTCCATCTACATTTCCATTCAATTCTATCAATAATTCTATTCACTTCTGGCAACAATTCCATTCACTTCTAGAAACAATTCATTTGACATCAATGACAATATTCAAACAATCTCCCCCTTTGTCATTGATGGCAACCACATACTGAAACTACTCCCCCTTGCTGCACTATCTCTTCTATCTAAATCCTTCTTTGCTATAGCTCCCCATTTTTGTGACATCCTCTTTCTATACTTCTCCCCCTTTGACATCAATGGCAAAGGGTCTATCCAAGAGCTAGTACTTAGCTCCCCCTCAGCTGATGCTTCCCTTCAGTGGCAAGAAGCAAAAGAAATTACTCCCAACTTCTATCATAGGTACTCAAATGTTTCCTTTGGAAGTGGCTTAGTGAAGATATCTACCATCTGTTCGGATGTGGAAACATATTCTAATTTTACTTGTTTTTCTGCCACCAGTTCTCTCAAGAAATGATACTGTATATGGATATGCTTAGTTATGGAATGCATAACTGGATTCTTTGAAATACTTGTCGTACTAGTATTATCATAGATTATAGAGATTGGATGATTATACTCTACTTTGATATCTTTCAAGGTTTGTTTCATCCATAAAACTTGTGTACAACATAGCACTACCACTATGTACTATGCTTCTATTGTGGATAGAGATACATAATTCTTCTTCTTACTCAACCATGATACTAGGCTATCTCCAAGAAAGAATGCTCCTCCCCTTCTTATTTTTTTATCATCTACACAACTTGCCCAATTTGAATCTATGTACGCTACCAATGTGAAGTCTTTACCTCTTAGGTACCACAACCCATAATCCAAGGTTCTCTTTAAATATCTAAATATACGTTTCACAGCTTGAACATATGTTTCTTTTGGACCTGCTTGAAATCATGCAACCATACCTACTACTTGCATGATATCTAGCCTAGATGTCATCAAATATAGTAAACTCCCAATCATTGATCTGTAAAGAGTTTGATCAATATTCAGAGATTCATTATCTTTGCTTAACTTCGTACCTATAGCCATAGGTGTGTTAATAGGGGCACACTCCATATGGAATTTCTTCAACATCTCTTTCATATACTTGCTTTGGAATATGAATATTCCTTTGTTAGATTGAGAGATTGTAAACCAAGGAAAAATGACAACTCACCTAACATGGACATCTCAAATTCCTTTTGCATATCTTTGACAAATATCTTAGACATGTCTTCATTGTCTCCTCCAAAGATTATATCATCTACATACACCACAATAATTAACTGATGATATCCTTTAGTTTAGATGTAAAGATTACTATCAGCATATCCTCTCTCGAATCCTTGGTCTTGTAGGTATTTATCAAGCCTATCATACCATTTTCTAGGAGCTTGTTTCAATCCATACAAAGCCTTCTTCAACTTACAAACATAATCCTTATTTTTTGATAAGAGGAATCCTTCTGGCTATTTTATGTAAACTTCCTCTTCTAGATTGCCATCTAGAAATGTTACTTTAACATCCATTTGATAAACTTTGAAATTTTTGAATACTAAAAATGCAAGAAATATTTGAATTGCTTCTAATCTAGCAATAAGAGCAAAAGTATCTTCAAAATCTACACCTTTTACTTGAGCATACCCCTTACATACCAACCTTGCTTTGTTTCAAGTGACTTAGCCATTTTCATTCAATTTGTTTTGAAAAACTCACTTAGTGCCAATCACATTCTGATCCATTGGTTTGGGCACAAGATCCAAAGTCTCATTCTTCTCAATTTGATCTAACTCTTCTTCTATTGCTTTTACCCAATGTTTATCATAACTAGCTTCAAACAAATTCTTAGGCTCTACCTTGGATAATAAAGAGAAATTTACATGCTCAAGTATACTTACAATTCTTCTTTTGGTTTGCACCCCAGCATCAATGTTGTTAATGATCTGACTTTCAACATGATTCTTCTGAACAAAGAAATATGGTGCTTTGGTGTCCTGCTTTTCAAATTCACTCAAATTTTCTACATTTTCTTCCTCCCCTTCTTCTACAAGATTGGGTATTTCTAGAGGCTCTTCTGAAGGTTCTTTTGCCTTTTGATTTATGATCTCATTTATTCTAACACTAGCACTTTCTATGACAGTTTGTAGCCTTTTGTTATAACATCTATAGGCTTTGATTTTGATGGAGTAGTTAAGAAAAATTCCTTCGTCAGCTCTTGAATCAAATTTTCCCAAGTTTTCTTCATTCCTGTTGATAAAACATTTACTTCCAAACACTTTGAAATGTTTGACTGAAACTGGTCTTCATTTCCACAATTCATAAAGAGTTATGTCATTATTAACTCTAATTTGCCCTCTATTCAAGATATATATTAATTTATTAACTGATTCTCTTCAGAATCTATTTGATAGCTTAAATTCATTCAACATAGTTCTAGCCATCTCTTGAATGGTTCAATTTTTCTTTTCCACCGCTCCATTTTGTTGTGGAGTCCTTACAACTGAATATTGTTTCTTAATTCCATGATCTTCACAAAATTCAATGAATTCATTTGAAATAAACTCACCTCCTCGATCTAACCTTAGGCATTTTATTTTTTTCTCTTTTTCATTTTCTACTAATGCCTTGAAAACTTTAAACTTTTCAAATGATTTTGATTTTTCTTTTAGAAAAGCTACCCACGTCATTCTAGTATAATCATCAATGAGCAACATAAAGTATCTCTGACCTTGCATGCTTTTAGTTTTGGTATGACCATAAAGATCTATGTGAATCAGCTCTAGTGGTTTAGTGGTTTAATATTCCTTCATTCTAAACCTTGTTCTAGTTTGCTTCCCGTGTTGGCATTGCTTGCATAGAGTGCTTAAAGGTTTCATTATCTTGGGCATATCTTGCACAACCTATTTGTTGCTAATTTTCACAAGATTATCAAAATTTATGTGCCCTAACCTTCTATGTCATAGCCAACTCTCTTCAACTTGACTCAGACAACATTTCTCTCCTCTCATTTTTCCAAGCATGTATAAGTTGTTTGTGGTTCTATGAGCATCTACAATTAGTTCTCCCATATCTCTTTTTCTAATCTCACAAATCTTCAAAAAAGAACTTGAGTGTGTTTCCTTGATCACACATTTGGTTAACACTTATAATATTATGATTTAACCCTTCCACATATAACACATTTTCTATTTTGGTTTTTCCATTATCAAGACTAAGTGTACATTTTCTTGTTATTCTAGCTATAGTTTTGTCTCTGAACTTCACCGTGCCTTCATTGACCTTTTTTAATGAGATGAATTTGATTTTATCTCCAATCATGTGTCTTGAACATCCACTATCAATGAACCATTATTGTCCTTCATCTCTAGCATGGAATGTTGTTTGAACAATCATGGATTCTTCTTGCTTCTTCTTCCAGGTCTTTGATGGTTCTCTTTTCTTTATCACTGTAGCTTTGAAATTTTGATCTTGTCTTATAGATTCAAAAACACTTCTACAATAGCATGTTATATGTCCATAGTTTTTGCACTTGTAAGAAACTATAGCTTCATCAAATTTTGATAAGGGAGCAAATGAATTGTAGTTTATGTTTGAAGCTCCATATGTTCCTTTATTTCTACTCCTAACTTCAATATCCTTGGCTCTCTTTCTACAATCTAATTTATTATGACCAAAATGATTGTAATAATAACAATATCCATCAAAATAATTACCAAACCTGGTTTTATTTGCATATCTTGGAGAAAATGGTCTTATGAAGTTTTGTTCTCCTTTGCTTTCTTTGTTGATAGAGCTATTTTTTGTATTCTGGGCTTCTTCCTTCTTTGTCTCCTTTTTCACTGGTTCCTTAAGAGTTTTAGCATAGCTCTTAGCTTTCTCTTTTTCCTTCTCATACTCAATGCCTAAATTTTTAGATGGCGATCTTTGACTCTCTAGAATCTTATTCAAAACTTGAGTGTTTTTCTCAAATTTCAATTCACTTGCTATTTTAGAATTCACCTTTTCTAGATCCCTTTTTAAAACATTTATCTCAGATTCATACCTTTCATAGTCTTCTCCTTTCTTCTTTAACTAATTCATTACATCTTCTTCAATTTTATTTACTTCTTCGATTTAGACTTTTAGATCAAAAATTACCTTGTTTGATTCCTCAAAGACTTGTGATGTCTTCGCTTTGAAGTCTCGATTCTCTTCTTCATATTTTTAGATTTATAAATTTAGTTTCTGATTCTTCTTCTTAAATGATTTTATTTCTTCCAACACGCAAATAATTTCTTCTTCAAGGTTCACTTCACCTTCTTCTTCCATGTTTTTATCTTCCTCCAAATTATTTTTGCTAGTGGTGGCATTTTCTTCTGTATCCATGAATAGAATCTCTTCATTATCACTCTCAACATCACTTTATTTTCTTCGGATGAGTTGCTATAACTCTTGGAGTATAGGCTTTTATTTTGTTTCTCAAATCTTTGCTTGTCTTTGATCAACTTGAATCCCTTTTTTTACTTTGATTTGTTTCTCTCATCATCACTATTTCCTTTATTTGGACATTTGGTTACAAAATGACCAATTTTACCACAATTAAAGCATTTAAATGGTAACTTTCCTTTATATTTGCTTGATCCTTTCTTCATCTTTCAAATGAATAGAGATTCATTTTTATCTTCTTCACTACTTGAATTTTCACTTGATTCTAATTCTTTGATCTTCTCTTTCTTTGAGACCTTGAATGATGCTTCCTTCTTTGATTGTCTCTCAAATTCAGTTCTCAGTTCATCAACTATAATAATTCCATGAAGCTCATCCATTTTCATCATATCTAAATCCTTCATTTATTTAATGGTGGAGACCTTCACATCAAATGTTAATGGTAGGGATCTCAGGACTTTCTGAATGATCATAGATTCTTCAATTTTCTCTCTGAGTCCTTAAATGACATTAAAAATCTCATCAACACGAAGAAGATACCCAACAATGTTTTCATCATTCTTCATTTTTAAACTTTGAAACTACCTCTGGTGGGTTTCGAGTTTTGCTTTTCTAACCTTACTATCACCTTCATAAATAGTGTTGAGTTTATCCCAAATCTCTTTTATAGATTCACAATGCATAACCTTAACAAACTCATTTTCTAAAAGCCTACATAAGATTGCATTCATATATTTCACATTATTCTCACTAGACTTTTTGCTGGTGGCATCCATTGGTGCAATTTGTGGTGTTGTGTATCCTATTACCACTATTTGCCAAATATCGAAACCCAAGGCCATCAAGTAAGTGTTCATTATTATGCTCTAAAATGCATAATTTGTTCCATCTAACAAAGGATCCTTGTTAGTGGAAAAACCATCTAGCACTTGAGATCCTGCCATATGTGCTTTCCAAGATCTACCTTCTAGCAGTTGTGCTAACACCAAAGGAACTAGCTCTGATACCAATTGTTAAGCATAAGCTTATATTGAGAGGGGGGTGAATTAGTATAAGATATTTTTTCACTTTTGAGTATTAATCTTAAATCCAAAACCACAAATTACTTCACAATTAATATATTCAAAGCAATCAAAGAATACAATGCAAAACCACACAATGAAAATAGACACAAATTTGCATGGAAACCCTTTCAGGAGATAACCATAGAGAAATTATCTTAATATAAATATTCGTAGGCACCAACCTATTAGAGAACCAACCCCGAAAACAATATTGTAGGCACCAACCTATAGGAGCACCAACCCCTTTCATTGAGCACTAACTCAGCAAGAGACACCAATCTCTTCAAAATGAAGGCACCAACCTTCTCAAAAAAATCACTCTTCTATCTCAAATTTGTTGTCAAAACAATAGATGATAGAACACTTGCTTTATCTCCTTTAGATTCGATCTACACTTGAGTGTTTTCACTACTATACTCTTCCTTATACTTGCTGATTTTTTCTTTTTAATATTCTCACAAAAATTTGCATTTAAAAATTTTGCTCTTCTTTTACATATCTTCCACTTTCAAATCTACAAATTTTGCCATTCATTATGCACTTATTTATAACCCACAAAAATCCACAAATTAAGGTCATGACTCTTCAAGTGAAAAGGTCCTTTCGAATAGTCACAACTCCTCCCAATAGGTCAGCCAAGGTTGACAATTCCATTGACATTTCCATCAACAATTCTGTTCACTTCTATCGACATTTTTGTTCACTTCCAAAAATAATTATGTTCACTTCCATTAACATTTCTATTCACTTCTATCAACATTTCCATTCATTTCCATCAACAATTCCATTCACTTCTAGCAACAATTCCTTTCACTTTCATTAACAATTCCATTCACTTCTGGTAATAATTCATTTGACATCAATGACAATATTCAAACACAACCACCTCAATCAATCACCTGATCAACCTTTTTCAAGATAAGTATTTGATTTTCATTACTCAATTACTTTGTTTTCTTTTTCGTATTTATCCTAGTAATAACCTAAATCCTAGAATCTCACTTTTTGATCCCATTAACCAGCCATTTTACCAACCTAGATCCATGCATAGTAATTGTCGATGGTTATCTCAACTAATGATGGTCTGTCTAACCATCAATGGTTAGCTCGATCATAGATGGTCACCTTAACCACTGATAGCCCAACTACTAATAGTCACTATGGCAACAAATTCTAGCAAGCTAATTTCACTACCTACACCTAATCAAATCTGATTTTCTATGTCCCTGCTTATTCACAGACCCTTGTCTAATTTTTTGAAGTAGACCCCAACCCTCTAGTGCTAGTATTAGTTAGTTTATCACTAATTTAATCATTTCTAATCTATTTTATAAGCAATCATTCTTGTATTCAATTTCAACACCTTTTATTTATTAATGAAAGTACTTTCTATTTTATAAACTTAATTATTTAAAACATGTGGATTGACAACCCTAAAAGAAGCTCTTGCTTCCAAGATCTAGCTATCACTAGGAAATACCCTCAACTATCTATCTAACAAAAAAATATGCTTTAGTGCTTTCTTATATGTAGGTCATCCTCCCTAGCCAAACAGGATCTCTTTATAATCTTTTGATTTAATGCATGTATAATTTAATAGGTTTTCAACGATACCCATACTTAGTTTCTTCTCTTCCTTTTTTTAAATAATAAGAAAAAAAATCATTAAAACATTTTGGCAAACCCAGTGGGACCATTTTATATTTACTTGGGTTATTATTTGATTTTATTCTCTCTCTATTCTATGCTCATTAATAAAATCAAAAGTTTCTTTTGGGCTTAAAATTAAGTGCATACATCAACTACTTGAAAGTTTAGTTCACATAGCTTAACTTAAAGGTAAAGTAATTTATTGTAGCTTCACTCTTTATTTCACACACTTAACCAAACCACCTTCATCAATTAAACATCAAACAATCTTGAGATAAGTCTTGACTAAGATTTCATCACCTAGCAGTAACCTTACCCTTTCTCATTGATCCTACTTGGAGTTCATTACCAAGAGGAGAACCAACTTAGCTCTTTGGTTGAGTATAATCTTTGGATATCAATATATATGTATTGGCTAAACACTTGACACCCTTATCTCTATGATGTGTGAAGTGAGGGGGTACACCCTAATACTAGGCCACATATTGATTCTAATACAGATTCCTTTTAAGCACTTAAACACACTGAAACAAACCTTAGATTTCCTCTCTAGTACTTGCTCTACAAACCAAATTCAGTCACACAAATTCTCAAAGCATAAGCCAAAAGTGAGATTAATTAAAGCTTTAGCACTTAACATATCTTTTAGAGTGTGATTTGATTTCTTTGATAATTTTCTTGTCTTCTCTTTATCTGAGTAGTAAGGTTATTTGTGATTTCTATCTCCCCTATCTTGTATGGTTCTCTCTCACCAATAGTGAAGAGACCTTATAGAGCAAAACCCATCACCAAGCCAACCTACCTCTTCTACCTCTTCATCTATGGACTATATCTCTAAACCATTAGACTCACCCCATCACTTGGGAAGTCTTACTTTCCCTTGGGAGGTTCCTTAAGGAGATGTGGATTTTGTTTCTTTCCTAGACAACAATCCTATATCTTTACAACATTATCTTACAACCACATCTTACCATATCCTGACTTTAACCCCACTCATAGATCTACCTTATGGCATGCCTCTCCACCTCATGGGGAGTACCTATATCACCATGCTTATATCTCAACCATAAACTACCCAAGCCTCCTCATTAACCAACAACCCCTTTGAAACTACCATACAAAACCAACCAACCCAAACTACCACTGGCCTTATAACTTATACTCCTAACAAACACTCCTCCACTATAGGAGTGCCTACCTCTAGTACTACCAACCTTCCTTTAGCTACCTCTAATCCATCAACCACTCCTCTACTTCAAATCCTTGTGGTGTCCATACCCTCTACCTTACCACAAATTAGTAAAATAGTCACCACCCTTCCATTGGTCACCAACCCAACTACCACTCCTATCAAACAAACACCCCTTGGACCAACCTTTAGTTACATCCCTAATCTACAAGGGCATGTACCCAATACTAAACCACCCAAATCTACCTATCCTTGTTTATCTTCCACCCAACCACTGACATCCACCTACCAATATATAGCAACCTCCTAACCTTCTACCCACTATCAACATGTATCCCAACCATCACAGTAGTATGCATCTTATAATCATTCAGGTGCATAACCCAAAATGGAACTAATGAAGATGCTTATGGATAAGATGAACACCTTGGAGTCATCCTTTTTAGGTGCTCACAACATCTTGTCATATGACCAAATCTATAATGATACCATCCATCCATCCATGCCTATTAGGCCATATCTTCCTTAATAAGAACTTCCCAAGTTCTCTAAATTTTAGAGTAAGGAGGATCCCCAACAACACCTTAGGTTATTTATTCATGCTTATTATCTCATCACTTATGATTATTCCCTTCTTATCCACATGTTCCCCATGTCTCTATCCATTTTGGTACTGGATTGGTATAGTTCCATACCCTAGCACTATCATTTTTCCTTCACCCAACTGGCTCAAACCTTCTTGGACCATTTTTTGATCAATATTTCTAAGAAGGTTTTTATCAATAACCTCTAATCCATCTGACAGTTTGAGGATGAATCCATTGCAAATTTTGTGGCTCATTGTAGGAGCCTAATTAAATAACTTTTCTTTTCCTTGCCTCAATATGAACTCATAGAGATCTTTGCTCAAGTATTTGCCAAGCATATCTGCTCTAAACTATGTGTCCAAAGCTTCTAAAACTTTGATGAATCCTTTACCATGGTGCATAAGTTAGAGAACTGAGCCATTAACAAAGGAAAGCTAAAGCTCAAAAATAAGAACTTAGCCTACAAAACCAATGAGGCTTCTTCCTCCAAGTTGAGCAACTAGTCTAATACCAACACCAAGAGAAAGGGAACTATGAATGTAGTTGTCCTAAAATCTACTCCTCCACCTTTCATCAACCAATCTAATTCCTCTAGTTCCTTAAATAAAAACATGAGGAGCCAAATTTAGAGCAACCAAAAGAAATTCACTCCACTTGGATAATCCTATGCATCCATCTTAGAGAAATTATTGAAAGCAAACATCATTAAACTTCCTCCTATCAAACCTCCTTAGTAGTTTTATACCTCTCATTCTAGACATAGCTAGTTTAACAATAATGATTTATGTGCCTTTCAATGAGTGATAGGACATGATGTCATTAGGTGTAACACCTTCAAGATCCCTATCCAATCCCTCATTAAGAAGGGGGAACTTACATTAGATAACCCAAAGGCACCTCAAAACTAGGTCCTTGACATCTTTAGGCAACCTTTTCCCAACCATCCATCTACTAAGAATGAGAGAAATAATGTCAATTTTTCTCATGATACCCATATTATTAAAATGGTTCTTGACACACTCGCTGCTAAAGAACCTATTGACCAACCTATCTATCTCTCACCCTCTCCACTTTTTGAGGTAGTAGAGTTACCTTCTCCTCTTTTGGAATCCCAAATTAAGGAAACACCCCTTTTTCCTCCCCCACTTATCGAGGTAGTGGAGCCATCAACCTCTCCTTCAACTACCATATCAAACCAAGCAATTATCTTACCTCCCCTATCAACTACCAAGAAAATTACCCCTCCCATGGAAATCATTTTTGAGGAGGAAATCCCCATACCTACTCCTCCCATAGAGAAGTCACCCATCCAAGCCTTGCATCCTTTGATTGAGGAAGAGGATAAGTTTCCCATCCCCCTCTCCCAACATTTAGGTCTATCCTTTGAACTTACTAACCCGGGAGCCAAACCAGTCTATAAACCATTCTCACAACTGGCTCAAAAATTGGAATTCATTTCTCAACCCAAATTGGATTGTGATACCTTTTGGTAGCAATTAGTTATCCCTTACATTACCCAACTAAAACCTCCAAACCTTTCTCAGGTGGACCATCTCGCCACTTGTATTGACCAACCTCTTACCATATTTATCCAATCAACCAAACCCTTTACCCAATCAACCAAACCCTCTACCTAAACAACTAAACCCTCTAACTATCCAAATAAAACCCTTACCAAACTAACCAACCCTCAACCACCTAAGCCAACCAAGACCCAAGTATCCAAACCCTCTCCTATCACCCCAAATAGACCTACCAAAAGCTTTGGCATTCCCCCTACACTAAGCCTTAGTCACCCATCTGTGAAAGTGGACCTAACCTTCTCAAGCCAACCAACCAACTGCCAAACCATATCATCTAAAGAGGGAAAGATACTTAAAGGCTTGAATCCTTGAACTTTGCCTCCCTTAACCTTACCCTCCATTTTGGGTCCTCATCCCTCTACCTTGCATAAGAAGCCAATTGCCTCTACCAAAACCCTACGAACTCTTTTGGTTATGCTTTCATATTTGCTCTCTAATGCACCTCTTTTCACCATGCCAACAAGACCTAAGCTACCTACCTTTTGATCTTCCACCTATATCTCATAAACCACCATGCCTAAACTAAGGTCATCAACCAAACACACCACCCTACCCAAAACACCTACCACCAAATCTATCTCCAAACAACCTCCTACTTCAACCATTAAAGCAAAGAATGCCAAACCCCTACCACCTTTGGTTGAGTCCTAATTGACTATTTTCCATAGGTTATTATAGACTTCTTGTTTAGCTTTACCTCTCATCAAACCCTTTGACCCTCTTACTTTAAAACCCATCTAGTATAATGACCACCATATGTGTTCTTATCATAGGACACTTGGCCATGACATGGAGAACTACAAGTCTCTCCAAACCATTATGCACCATCACTATGATGAGGATGGTCTATTAATAGATGAACCTCGTATGAACCCTATACCAATCAAACCACCAACCATACCTACCCAACACTTACCTACTCCTCCACTCTCACCTAAGAGTGAAGATGAGTCTAACTAGTCTACTACCCCAACCTCTCCTTCTATCCATATTATCAATGTGGTCGCAAGATCATAGAAAAAGGATAAGAGGAAGGCTAAGGTGTCCATTCCATGGACATATCTAAATTCAACCTCCCATCTAACCCACACCCAACCATCTCCATCTTTGACCAAACCTAAGGTGTTTATTTTAGGTACCTCATAATCTAACCCCTCAAAATCCATTAGGAGAGTTATCCTAAAGAAACTTCACCAAACCCTGGAAAAGATGAGCTTGTATGAGTTGACATCTACCTCTCCCCTTCACTACCAAGCACTAATAGAAGTTTTTTATTCCACTGAGGTCCAAACTGAAGACCTTCAACCTCTATCAACCTTTGTTGGTACCCTTCAAATTTCCAACCTTGTTACCTTCAAGGATTTGAAAAAACCTTCCATCCACCCTGAGGACCTAGATCCCCCTCTATTTATTACTTCTTACATCAATCATACATGTACCAAATGGGTCATGATTAATGGGGGATCTAGCATTGACATCATCTCCTCTCATTCCTACAACCAACTCAACTTGTCTGATAATGTCATGTCTAAATATTTGACCATCCTTTAATCATTCTATAGACACTTGAAAACTACACAGTTTTAGATGTCAAAGTGCCTTGAATCCCTACTCGACTCTAAGGCTAGTTGACTACCTATTTCCCTTAGCCAATTTATTGATTTACCAACTTAACTTTTAAATTCACTCCTTTTTAACCCATTTTCCTCTAGAACCTTGACCACTAATGGTCAGCCTAATCATTGATAATTAGCCTGACCATCAATGATTAGATCTCCAAGACTAATTTAAAGCTTTAAAGCATTACTAGTTATATGAGATAAGCATGGCACATTTAGCAACTTCTATTTTGTGATGCAAACTAGATTTAAAGCATTGTAATTAGTAAATTTCTCCTCTATCCAATTAGTAACTTCCTCCTACACATTTAGTAAATTCATCCTATAAAAGGAGAGAAGTAGGAAAAGAAAGGGATCCAAAATTTTAGCAATTTGCATCCAAGATATCTTACATCTAGGTATCTAATGTCCCTTTAGCAAGAAAGCAACATCAATAGAGACCCAAACCTCTATCAGAATCACTTTCAAAGGCCAAAGTATTATCACTCTAGCTAGATTGCTTTAGCCTTCCATCACCAAGTTACAAGTATCTCTTATTTTTTTTATTTGATTTATATTCCATTTCTAAACTCCATTCCCTATTAGACCCATTAATATCTTATTTTCAATTCCCCTTATCCATGAAAAACCTCTATTTTCCCAATTACCTAGTCTAAAATCCTTTTTTTATCATTCCTAGAATCACATAGGTAACTGTCGATAGTTGGCCTAAACACCAACAATCACCTCAACCATCGATGGTCACCCAACCACTGATGATTTGCCCAACTATCGATGGTCTACCCAACCATCAATGGTCACTATGGTAGAAAATAATAGCAAGTTATTTTTACCCCCTTAACCCTAACTAGACCCTATTTTCTATGTTCCTACCTATTCTTAGAGACTTTTCTAAATTTTTGAACCTAACCCCAACTATCTTAACATGAGTATTGATCCATTTGTGCTATATCTAGTGTTTTTGTTTAACAAGAAATTTAATTTCATCTTATCTTACATGTATTTACATTCCATTTATTGAATGTAAATTTCTTTTCTTTTCATTTATATCAACTTAATTGTTATAAATAATGGATTGACAGACTCCTAGCAAGCATACGCTTCTTGGATATAACTCATGCTAGGTTATGCACTCAACCATCCATATAAAAACCCATTTTATAGTGTCCTTCTTATCTTTAGGTTATTCCTTCCAAACCAAAGAGGAGTTCCCATCATCATCTGGATCATGTGCTCACTTTTACCAGGTATTCTTATACATACCCTATTACTAGTTTCATTACTTGCTTCCAAATTAAGAAATGAGCATAAATTAATCTAAAGCATTTTGGCACACCTGATGGGACATAACATCCCTTTTTATTCCTTTATTTTATTCTCATTTAATGAAATCTAAAATTTATTTTGGACTTAAAAAAATCTTTTACATACATTGATTGCTTGCTTGTTTTAGTTTATCTATTAACTTAAAGGCACAGTAATTAATCATAGGTTTCACTCTTGTTATCGCACACCATACCAAACCACATAATGAATAAACACATCAAAACATGCCTGAGACAAGGCTTGACTAAGATTTCATCACCTAGTGGTAAACCTTACCCTTTCTTGGCAATCCTACTTGGAGGTCATTACCAAGGGAAGAACCAACTAAGCTCTCTAGTTGAGTATAAACTCTGAGATTCAATATATTTTAGCTAAGAACCGAGCACCCTTATCACTGTAATGTGTGAAGTGAAGGGGTAGGCCCCAATACCAAGCCATGTACTAAATATCAATATAAATTTCTCTCTTGAGCACCTAAACATAACCTAAAAACAACCTTAGATTTCCTCTTTAGTACCTAATCTATAAACCAAATTTCTTCTTCACACTTTTTAAGGCATAAGCTAAAAGTGATTTAAAAATAACCCTAGGTTGTTAAATGCACATTAGTGTATGTTTGATTTCCTTGAGTTCTTTTCTTTTTCTTTCTCTTTGTTTGAGGTGTGAGTTTCATCATTTTATCTCATATTTCCTCTCATGGTCTTTACTAGACAATAATTGAGGAATCAAAACAAACAACAACCACCTTATTCTTCCTCCTCTATGGAGTATACCTCTGATGCTGAGGGTTGCCCTCATTTTTCTCCCCCTCCTACTAGGCCATTAAATATTGTTGAGGGTGATCCAAATTTTTCTACCTTCCTTGATGACAACCCCATGGCTCTTCAACATTACCTAAACACCTTATCTAACTATACCCCTTTCACTTTGGTTCCTCTTATAGATCCACCTTATGGTATGCCTCCCCATCTTCTAATGGGTTCCACATCAACCCAACCCATGCTCACCTAAGTCTCTTCTTTTTTGAATATCCCGCCTATCACCACTCCCCAAACTCCATCCAACATCCCAACCAGTAACCAAACACCTACTACCCAAACCAATACCTCCAACATTGGGTCAACTTTTCCCCTTGTTACTTATACTCCTTCTACCATGATAGTATCCTTTACCCTATTTCTATTATTCCCATTTGCTCAACCAACCCACTAATTTATACCCCACTTCAAAGTTTGGTACTTTCCATACCTCAAACACTCCCACCTATTAGCACTAGAGTTACCACCCATCAACAACTATCACTTTCAAACCTCCAACCCAATCTACATCCATACCACCATCCACCAGCCTAAACATACCTCTAAAATAATCTCTATCATCCCCTGAACAAGCACCCAAGACATCTTACCTATATGTGTCTAACCCACAAGGATACATAGCACCTTCTACCTAACCATTTGTGCCAATCAACCCTTATGTGTCACTATCCCATCCTCCTATCACTACTTACCAATATGTGGATTCTTCAATACCCTCTATCACTTATACATACATTCCTACCACCCAACCTCAACAAAGCTTACCACCTTAGTATGATGCTTCCCAACCTCAACAGATTTGATCCAAATGTTAATAGACAAAATGACCAACCTAGAATCATCTATCTCTAGGTCTCATAACCTTTTATCCTATGATCAAATCTCTAATGAACCCATCAATATATTCATTCCTATCCATGATTATCCTCCTCAATGATAATTACCCAAGTTTTTCAAATTCCAAGGCAAGGAGGATCCCCAACAAAATTTGAGAGCATTTCATCATTCTCATTATTTGGTCACATATGACGATGCTCTCCTCCTTCATACCTTCCCCATGTATTTATCAAGACCAAACCTTGATTGGTATAGTTCCATCACCAAGCACTCCTTCTTTTCATTCTCCCAACTTTCCCAAATCTTTTTAGAGCATTTCTCAATAAATATATCTAAAAAGGTTTCTATTACCAACCTCTATTCTATTAGGCAATTGATGATGAATCAATTTCTAATTTTGTAGCAAGATGGAGAGGAATCATAAACCAACTTACTTTTTCATCACCCCAATTGGATTTGATCGAGATCTTCTCTCGAGTTGTGCCAAACATATTTCCCCCACTCTTCAAGTTCAAACTTTCAAAATTTTTGATGAGTCATTCGCCATGGCACATAAACTTGAAAACCAAGCCATTGATGAAGGGAAATTAAAACTATGAAACAAGAATTCTATCTTTAAATCCAATGATCCTCCCTCCACCAAAACTAATAACTAATCCAAACATCCCAATACCAAATCAAAAGCATCTACAAACTTAGTTGTCCTAAAGACTACTCTACCACCAACTATTAAGCAACCCCATCAAACCAATTCTTCCAACCCTTCCTACAAACAAAACCAAAACCAAAACCAAGCTCCTCCAAAATAATACACTCCCATATGGGAGTCGTATGCTTTAGTTTTGGATAAATTACAAAAATCTAACCTCATCTAAATTCCACCTATCAAACCACCTCACCAATTTGATGTTTCTCGCCCCATGCCTAGTTGGTACAATGAGAATGACCATTGTGCCTTTCACCGATTCATTGGAAATGACATCAATATATGTAATACCTTCCAAAGTCTAGTTTAAAGCTTAATTTATAGTGTAAAAATCACATTTGATAATCCTAATGCGTCTCCTAATCAGTCTCTTGACATCTTCCATAAACCTTGTCCCAATCATGTTCTTTCTACCCATCATCATGACAATAAATTAGAATCATCTCACACTCATGATTCACATACAAGCAATGTTATTATTAGTGAGTCCATTATTGAGGATACCACTACCAAGACTACTTCTTCCTCCATTTTTCATACAGAAGTAGTGAACTCACTTTATATTCCTTTCGATACCCAAATGAAGGAATCAACCACCCCTCTCTGTTCACCTAATGAGACCTTGGCTTTATTCACCTCTCTTTTGATGGAAACACCAAAGGAGACAAACCTTAATTAAGTCATTTCTTCTTCCACTCTACACATTGATGTGTTAGAACTACCCTCCATTCCTTTGGATACCCAAACAAAGAAAACAACCATATATGTTCCCTCACTTGAGGATACCACACTTACCCCTCCCATCATAAAACCATCCAACAAGAGAAGGTTACCTCATCCACCCAACCACCAATTTTGGAACCTTCCATAAAGAACAAGGATGGAGGAACCATTCCGTATTATTCACCTAGGGGATTAATTTTTGAAACTAATGAACAAGGAACCAAACCCATCTATAAACCTTTTTCTAGGCTAGTCTAAAACCTAGTGTTTACTTCTCAACCCAACTTTGATAGAGCCACCTTTTGGCAGCATCTAGGGCTTCCTTACCAAAACAAATATGATTCCTCAACCTCATTTCAATATACCTTTAATCCCATTATTACTTCTTTAGCCAACACCTTTTCCTCTAAAACCATACGAAAACCATCCCAACTACCTCCATCTAACATTTTTGAATCACCTAGTACCTCTCTTATCAAGCCTATCAAGAATCTAGGAATTCTTCCCACACTTATTCAAACTCACCCCTCTTTGAATTTAGACCTAACTCCACTTAGTCCACCAAATAAACCCCCAACAAAAATAATTAAGAAGGTAGAGTTGCGCAAACCTCAACCTCGAACTAGACATATAACACCTCCTTCACACATACCTTCTATCCTAGGACCCTATCCTTATACCATCCCAATTACCTATTCTTCCTATAATAAGTCATCCCCCTTTTCTTTACCTAAAACAACACCCACTAAGTCCTCTATCTCTCCTTCATTCTTAACTAACATATCCACCTCTACTTTCCCACCCATACCCAACCCTTCAACATCCAAATATTCAACCTCTAAATCATTTACCCCAAATTCAACCATAACTAATCAATCCTAACCACCAACCAAAACCATCCCACCATCTACAACTTCTAAGGTAAAAGTTGATTCTAGAAACGTTACCATCCCAAAACCTATAAACCCATCACCTCTAACACATTTGAATTAATATTATTCAACCATCTTACAAAGGTTGTTGTAAACTTATTCCATTAGCTTACCACTTATCAAACCATTTTACCCCTCTAATACTAAACCCTCTTGGTTTAATGATAACTTGATTTTTGCATACCATAGGGCATTAAGACATGACATATAGAACTACAAAGCTCTCTAAGCACTTGTTCATAGCCTATATAATGATGATGATCTATTATTTGACAATACTGTCCTACCCCCATTACCAATCCAATCATCAACTCAACCTATATATCATTTACCTACTCTCCCACTCCCACCCAAGAGTGAGGAGGAGAAAATGAAGAAAACACCAAACCTAACAAAGCCCCCATCTACACTATTCATATGGTTACCTAATCATGGGCCCAACAAAAGGATAAAGGAAAAGCCAAAGTCTCCATTCCTTGGACATACCCTTAAACCCCTTTACCTTTTAACTAAGCCCAGTCACCTACACCTTTACCCTCACCTTCATAACCACCAAAACCCAAAGTGTCTATTTTAAGACCCTCTCCCTCCAACCCTTATGAATCCATCCAACGTATCTGTTTGAAATAACTTCACTAAATACCAGTGAAAATGAGCCTTTATAAACTAATCAAGACCTCACCTCACCATCAGCAGGCACTGATAGAGGCTCTACAATCTATAGAGGTTCAACTAGATGATCCTCAGACTCTTACACCCTTTGTGGGAGCCCTCCAAATTTCTACCTTCATCACCTTTTAGGATTCTAAAATACCTCTTATTCATCCTGAGGATTTTGATCCTCCCCTCTTTATCACCGCATACATCAATCACATCCATGTCAAAAGGGTAATGATTGATGGAGGATCTAGCATCAACATTATCTCCTCCCATGCTTATGACCAACTTTAGCTTCCCAAGAACATCATCTCAGAAAACAAAATGATTCTTCACTTCTTCAATGATACCATGGCCACAACCTTGGGGATAGTTGTCTTTCATATTTATTGGGGACCCCACACCATTCCTAAACTATTTTACATTATAGAGGGAGAGTTATAATATAATTTATTACTCATATGACCTTCGATCCATGCCAAGAGTTGTGTCCCTTCTAGCTTACATAATTGTGTCAAATTTGAACATGAAGTTCAAGTTGTTACCAACAAAGTTGACCCTAGTCCTTTTGCCTCTTTCAATATGACATATCAATATAATTATGTTCTTATTCCTCCTTCATCCATCTCACCATTGACAATTAACAACACCACCTCAACACTAACTAAAACCAATAACACTCCCATCCACAATAGTGATGAAGCTTCAACTAGCTCATTTATCCCTTCTTCCTAGATTCCCATAGAGGACCCCTTGGAATCCACATTTTAATGTCTCTCCCTTGGGAAATATCACCTTTTATCCTTAGATGCTTTTCTTACTCCCCAAGAGTATGGGAACCTCAAACATGACCCTTCTTATGATTCCAACATTAGAACCAGCATCCCATTTAGGCTCCCAAACCATCAAACAAATTTTATTTATGAGGGACTTGATCAGCCACTTCTCTCACTTGACACTACCTCATCCATACAACCATTTACCTCTAACTTCTCTTATCTCAACAAACTAGCCTTTTCCAAAGCTTACCTTTATAGGTGTGCTTGGAAGGAGTTTAGTCTCATACTTTATGAACAAAGACCTCAAGAGTTACCCATATAATCAAAACTCAAAAACCTCATGAGTTATTTGGCTTTAAGTTTATACCACCAGAAGAACCCACCTCACCAAAACCCATCACCTCCATCAACAATGAGGATGTCCCATCTTCATCAACCCCACTTTCCCTAGAGACTAAAGAATTTGATATCATCCCATCAAACTTTTCTTTTTTGATCAACACCATTAGTTTAGGCCCCCTAACCTATCAAAAAGATGTCAAAATAAAACCCTTCCTGTCATTCATCCTAAAATGATAGAACAAGATTATCCTATCATCAACACTATCCAACATTAGGATGATGATTCTATTGTCACCTACCTTGGTAAGAGGGATTATTTTATTCATAAATCCCTTCCTCCTAAGAACCAAACCATGCTAAATGAATCCACCATTGATGTCACCTTGGGTACTCAAGATAACCCCTATATCATAAAAATCAACCAATCCTTAAATTCCATGGAGAAACAAGATTAACCTTCTTTCCTTCATGACTGTAGCATAGCCTTCACTTGGTCTGACTAAGATATGCCCAGAATTGACCCTTTTATTTCCCTCTACAACATTGTCACCTATCTTGAGGTTAAGCCAGTACAACAAAAACTTCTTAGGATACATCTTGACATCACCTCTCTAGTCAAAGAACAACTTCAATGTCTCTTATCCATCAACTTCGTTCAGCCCATCAACTATCTATAATGGGTTTCTAACATCATTCCCATTACCAAACCCATAGGGGGACTTTGCCTCTAAATTGACTTTCATGATCTTAACCTCACTTTCACAAAGTTTGACTTCCCTTTGCCTAACATCGACCAAATTTTTAATCTTATAGTTGGCCATGAGATGTTATCCCTCGTGGATTATTTCTTAGGATATAATAAGATCTTGATTACCCCCAAATATCAACATTAAACTTTCTTTATTACCCCATGGGGGACCTTCAATTATAGGGTCATGCCTTTTGGTCTAAATAATGCTAGAAAAACTTATCAACATTCCATGACCTATATCTTTCATGATCTCATCCATAAAATTATAGAGGACTTTGTGGCCAATCTCCTTAGGAAATCAAAACATTACAAAGATCACATATCCATTCTTGCAATCATCTCTGACTAACTAATCCATTATCATGTTAGGCTCAATCCCAAGAAATGCATTTTTGGGGTCTTATCTAGAAAGTTTCTTGGCTTTATTGTCTCTCTTCAAGGAATCAAAATAGACCCCACCAAAGTTAGAGAAATATTAGAGATGCATCCTCTTACTAATATTAAGTAACTTTGCATCTTGTAGGGGAAGCTCTAATTAATCCATCATTTCATCTCTTAGTTATTAGATAGAAGTCAACCCTTTCACCATCTCCTCAAGAAAGACACCTATTTTATGTGGACCAAGGATTTTTAATAATCCTTTGATTCACTCAAGGAGTATCTTCTTTCTCCACCTGTCCTCATTCTTCCTAAGAAAACTAACCCTTATACCTTTATATATACACCACAGACCATTCTTTAGGGGCAATGCTCACTCATCATGATGAATAGAACAAAGAAAAAACCATATACTATATTATCCACACACTTATAGAGTAAGATACTTAGCATACTCATCCCAAGAAATTTTGCCTCACCTTAGTCTTTGTGGTCTCCAAACTTTGTCATTACCTTCTTAATAATAAAACCTATGTCGTAACTAACACTGACCCACACAAGTACATACACTCTAAACCCCAGAATATGGATAATGGTTCATACTCCTAGCTAAATTTGATCTTGATTTACTTTATTAAAATTTAATTAAATGGTAAATGATCATTGACCAATTGGTTTAAGCTCTTCTACTAGATAACCAACCGCTTCCTCTTGTTTTTTTGGATGAGTCCATTACAAATCTTTCTCAAGAAGAACCCACCTACCAAATGACCATGTTTTTCAATGGCTCCAAATGCAAACATAGTGGGAGTACTGAAGTTATTCTCATTCCCCTCTTCCCCTTTCCTTTAAACCTAACTTTGAATGCACCAATAATGTGGTTGAATATGAAGCCCTGGTCATATGTCTCTAAACTACTATAGCTTTGTGAGTCAAAATAATCAATATCTTTGGTGATTTTTAGCTTTTCATCAATTAGGTCAACAAATCTTATCAATGTAAAAATGATGTCATATTGAAGTATAAACAAATCATAGATGTACTCTTAGTGTCATTCAATCATTACCTTATCCAGTTAGTTCCATTCTCTACCAACAAGTTCATAGATACAATGGCTTCCCTTACTTCCCAAATCCCATCTCAACCTGCTAAATCCAAACTATTTATCACCATCCATTATTTTATCACACCCTCATTTATTAATTTTGACCTTCGTACCATTTATAATATGGAAGCATCCCCTTATGACATTTATTATGAATAAACTTTTGACTACCTCAATCTTGGCATTATTCCTCCCAATGTTTCAAAGAATGACCAAAGAGATTTTGTTCAGAGTACCTCTCATTACACCATAGTAGGGGGAATCCTTTACAAACATGGTTTTTATGGTTTCTTTCTCTATTGCCTTCACAATCATAAAGCTTCCCATGCTATCAAGGAAACACATGGTAGAATCTATGGGGGGAATTTTAGTGGCCTAACCATTGCTAAATGTATCCTTTGACTTGGCTATTATTATCCCACCCTTAATCAAGATTTTTGTGATTATGTAAAGAGTGTATAAAATGTCAACAACATGCTAATTTACATCACACACCTACCCATGGCCTTCAAATATCTAAGGAATATTGGCCCTTCTCATAATGGGGGCTTGATCTTATTGGGGAAATCAATCCTCATTCTTCACAATGTCACCTATCTATCATTACCACCACAAAATATTTCACCAAGTAGGTAGAAGCCATCCCTCTTATCTCTACCAAAGCTAAAAAGATTATTGATTTCATCAATCATCATATCATATGTTACTTCAATGTTCTTCATAAAATCATCACTAATAATGGCAAATATTTTAAAAATAATAAATTATAAGATCTTTGTGATGCTTTTGACATCAAATTAATCTTTTCGTCACCTTATCATCCACAAGCAAATAGGTAGGTGGAAGCTTCTAACAAAATTCTCAACAAAATGTTGACCAAAGTAGTAAGTACTTTAAGTTGGGATTGGCACTTGCACATCCCACTAACTTTGTGGGCCTATCTCACTAGCATTCAAACACATATAGGTACTACCCCTTTCTCTCTCATATTTTTAGTAGAGGCATTCTATCCCCTTGAAGTCTAGATTCCTTCTCTTCACATATCTTTGCACGATATCATTTCTGAGAGCAATTATCATCAAGAATGCCTCATGTGTGTGGAACTCCTTAACAAACATCACTTTGCAGCACTTAATCATATTAATTTATATCAAGAATAAATCAAGCACGCTTACAAAAAAAAATTTAGAGAGTGATTATTCAATATCGTAGACCTCATCCTTAAGGAAAACTAACATGTAACTAATATGGATAAAAGCAGAAAAGGTAAGTTTAATTTCAATTGGCTTGGACCCTACATTATAACCCATAAGTATGGATCAATGGCTTATCATTTATATTTTCTCAAAGGAAAACCAAAACCTAAGCCTCTCAACACTTTGTATATGTGTCCTTTCTATTAGTAAAGCAAGGATCAAATTCACCTTTGTGTCTAACTTAAGCTCGTCTCTTAGTTTATGATATTTTTACTTCCCTTCACCTACCTATCCCTATTTATTTTAGGTGAAATGGATTAAAACATAAGACCATGTGATTATTAATCATAGTTATAGGTTAATCCTAAGCATGGATACCATGGCTCTACCCATGGCATGGTTTTCATGGATACATTTTATCTCTAATCAGATGGAATCCCATGATCAATTGTCTTTCAAACCACTTTCCCTTAGCCATCATTAACCTTTTGTGCTAAAAAGTCTTACCCCCATTAAGGTAGACCTATAAGCCTAAATATACTTGTCTATATCTACAATTAGAACTCAAAATCAAATTGGGATACCAAAATATCACTTGGGTCCATATCTCTAGTATTACAAACTACTCCCTCAAAGGACAGTTGCCCCAAAACTAAATTGCTTAAAAATAGACTGCTCCCTTGAAGGACAAATATAAAAAAATATAACTTTAGACCACTCCCTTGAAGGATGGCTACGTTAAGTTTGTCAAAATAATTATTTGAAGCTTCCTACATCAATCAACTTCATCAACCTATCAACACAACAAAATCACTAACAACCTTGTGTCCATATTAAAAGCAAGCAAGCCGCAATTAGATTTTACATATGGCATTAGTATACTTCCCGCATCGATCAATATACATGTTATATTAAAGCATGGACTTGTGTATTAGGGTTCTTCGATCACCTAGATAAGGGGCAAGCTAACCCACATCAGGTTCCCATATTACCCATTTCCCATTCAACCATCTACCTATCACCTACGTTACCTTTTTAAACTCTCTAAAATAAAGGGAATATGAGATTACTTGACACAAATTGATCCCAATACATTGTTTTTTTATCAAAGCATGCTCATGCAAACTATTGGAAAGGCTCATTTTCATTAAGCCAATCTAACTTCAATTTTGTCGAGCCTTTGTCAATGATAGCATCATGCCTTTCTTACCCTATCTTTATTAGTTCATGAAGACATGTGTCTCATGATTCCTTTTTCTTTTCCCACATTTAGTTTTTTACCTATCATTATATTCCCATGTCACATACCATATCTAGACATTTATAACATCATCCATATACATTTCAAACTATGAGCCCAAACATTAATCATATCATAAACCATATCATCAAAAACCACAATCCAAACCATCCTATCCATGATCATGACCATGAACAAACACATCATCCACAATATAATCACCAAACATTATCAGTATATTAAATTCAAAATCACAAGCACATTTTAATTCCCTCATCTTATCATCACATAAATCATCCATATTCTTTAGCATCATATCTATCCAAACCACAAAATAAACCATATTCTCCATTAACATGTCATCATATGCCTAAAACTACACACCCACATATCACCTTATAGAGCATGGGGCACGAACATCCTACCATTTCCTCATATCAAAACATACACCATGCACATTCTTAAACATTAAAACTAATGAACTGTAAATAAACCACATTCACAACCATTTTCACACATCATATCCATAAATAACATAAACCATGTCATCTACCATTTACTATAAACATTATCCATGAGTCACACCATATCTACCAAATAAAAACCATGTCACATCTATAAAATATGCCATCATTTTCTTTAACATGATCATATATACATCATTCATGCCATCATCAATCACATATCCATAATAATATCATAAACATCATCTTTATATGACAAAAATCAAAACCATCCATGATCATATATATATATATATATATATATATATATATATATCATATCCATCCATTAAACACAACATAAATATCTATGAATAATATCACCCATAGCCTAATCACATCATCTATCACATATCTATAATCATGTCATTAAAAAAATCATTACTTATCCATAATTGTGTACATCAAATGCCAAAAAACATGCTCATACATAAACATCATCACATGCCTAGGTCAACAAGCCAACATCTCATAAGCATCAAAGTATTCTACATCTATCTCACCATAATCCATATCATCATAACCACATCCTAGCCATAATCTACATTTATATCATCATGAACATAATCAACATCTATATCATCATGAACATAATCAACATCTATATAATCATGAACATCATACAACATAATCATCATATACATCATCATCCAAGTCATACATGTCAGTGAAGTATACATCATCATACAAGAAACACATGGAATAATGTATCAACCTCTCTCATATACATCTCACATCATCTATACATAGATTGGTATCAAAATCAAGAGCATATACATCCTATATGCTCCTCTATCAAGCCCTTGGGACACCATTACCACTAACCCCATTTGCACTTGCAATACCATCTGGTGGTGGCCCCCTAATATCCCTACCTACCCCACTATCAATGCCCATTACCCTAGAGTAGCTATCGAAGGACCCCTACCAAGCTGGCCCCATACTCTCCACATCTCATCTCTAGTGGCAATTGTGCTAGCACTACCACCTCATAATATCTCATCTCCTCAATGGTGGATAAGTACCATGTCCTCAGACCTATATTAGGTGGTCCTCTTATTATTGTTATAGATGATCCTACCCTCTATCTCAATGATTCTCTCTCTTGAGTCACTAAGCCAAGAGAGATCCTTCCCTGATCTTACTTTCCAATCAAGGTGGTAGTTGTAGTTTAACCCTTTAAAATGGCCACCTATCCTTGTAAGTTGATAATTTAGGTTTGTATCATTGTTATTGACACTACCACCTATCCATCTTGTGCTAGTGCCCTAGTGTGATCCACATCCATAGGCTATTGACCATTATCACCCCATCTAAAATTGGTTGCTACATATCAGGCCTAACATCAAGATATGTATCCATATGTAATACCTACATCATCAATGGTGTCTCTAGCTAGTAGATCCTTATAGTCCAAAATGACATCTTACAGTTCTGGTTCTAAGAAATAAAACTTTATATCCTACCTCTTATATCTAGGGACATCTAGTGGGATCCCTTGAATAAGTCCATACTATCTCTGCACTCACTCAAATAGGATAAGCTTTATCTCTCCATCCCATATCCCATAAATCTAGCACTAGCTCTATAGGAATAATGTGTGATAGTCATACCCAAGCCACCTAGGCTAACCTACATATGGCCTCCATACTATATCAACTACCACTAACCCCTCCAAGGCATCCTTAAACCACTCAATGTCTTGGCCACCACCACTAGCACCTATCAATGCATAGTCACCTCTCCATCTAGTGAAACCAAATAAAAATGGCTCTTGGCTAAATCTATCCTAGGGTGTCCCCATGGGCTTCAGTATCTAAATGTGCTCATATGCCCAAAAATGGAGCATTAACCCAATACTAATCCCATATCACTTATATACTCTAAAGTCCTAGAGCTCTCTGTAGATCTACACTAATAGCACTAGGGCCCATCCAAACATATTCCTTCCCAGAAGCATCTCCACTAGCACCCCTAATAATAGGTATAAGAAGTATTCATTGCTTGAATTGGGTATTTCAAATCAAGACATGACCATCATCATCATCATCATTATGAGCAAGCATTTATCTACAAGATCCCTCTATAAAAAGGGTCTATAGATAAATCCACTGAAGTAAAACCAAGCATGTACTTGATCTACCTCATATATCAAATCCATATGATAGTCAATCTCCTCACTCTTTATATGGTATATTGGCTCCCACCAAATGGGTAGTCATGTGATATGTTGAATGTCCTCTAGAATAATCATCATCTCCCCTATCAATAGTAAAAATGTGTTTATGGTCAGGTCCCATCTCTTGATGAGTGTTATAATCATACCTACATCTCATGGTACGTGCTGGTAGTGAATTATCATGCCTAGTCTAACTGTCTCCATATGTCTCCACTCCTCTATGATCATCACATCTTGAACCTTAGTAAAAATTTGAGGGACCTAGTCCCTTAACTGAATCTACTTGCATGCCTACATAACAATCATGTTATCAATGGCTACTTATTTTTCAACATATAACTAAATACCACCCTACACCTACCTTTCTCAACTTATTTAAACCTAACCAAGTTGATAACCAAACCCCTTACATTAACCTTACTTACATCTATCTAAACCTCTCCAACACACCTATACCTCTATCAAACACCAACCCTACCATATCATATTAGTCACCTAATCACTTCTATTTGCTAACCTCTACCCACGAACCCATCATCTTATCTAAATATTTCAACATACACCTCACTCCACTATCTACATCTCTTTAATCATTTACAAACTTTAACACCTTTTACAACCTTTTAACCACTAACATACCAAGTAATCATTCATATACACTTTACACAATTTCACATACACTCATTTTTAACCCTTTCAAACATTTCCTATTTTTCCATACATTTCAAACATTATTAACACTTTATATCTTTTACAAACAACATCACACATCTACACATGTATTACTATTAAACAACTTTTAATAATCTACCACACTCATTTCACAAGTTTTCAAACTACATTTAAATATTTTACCTTTTTCTTATTTTTAGTAACCACTTTTTATATTTTCAAACCATAAACATTTCAACCAAACCACTTTACAACATCTTACAAACATTTTATGTTTTAAAGATTTCAAACTCTAACACTCAAACACTCCCCCTCTTTTCCTTTGACCACTGACAGTTCTTCAAACATTAATGGTACCCTTGTGGACCTTTTAAAACCATCATTCAACGACTAGAAGTTGATTTAAACTATCGATGATCATTGTGTGTGACCATCGATGGCACAAATCAAACCCTCACCCTCCTAAAACCTCTCTAGCACCACCTACACTCCACAATCCCTCTACCTAACCTTATTCCCACTTCAATATCTACTCAAACCACCCTTCACCTATCCCTTTCATCCATTAATTTTCTCCAAATCAATAAAATCTAAAACTAGGTCATGTTCACACCCAGTTCAACACCCTACCTAACTCTTTCACCACTAACTACAATGTACCTTAAACAAAAATAAATTAAACTATGCTATCAATTTCAAAATAACCCCTACCTCATTCTATGATTATTGGCATGGTCAAAGCCCTCATATTGTTTCTTGATCACGTCCTCATCCCCCTCCTTTAAATCACCACTTAAGTCAAAGCCACACACATAATCCACTAATCAATCAACTCCACCTCAACAAGCTCACCCAAAAAAGGATAAAATGCACCGATCACCTAGAGCACAATCACTAAAAGTCAAATGGCAAAAAATAAGTTATTTTTTTACTTTTGACTTTTTAGATTTTAGGGTTTCATCTTGACCATCGACAGTCAAGGTGAACATTGATGGTTGACCTAGGGTAAAACCCTAACAAATGATGGTTAGGATTCCCCACCTTCTTTTTAAATTTTTTTGTGCACCCCACCTAGGTATAAAATTTTTAGGAAGATCATTTACTCTCAACCAAACTAGCATTAGACCAATCAAAAATCACCTTTCTTTGACCACTGACCTGTTTAACCACGTCCACCTCAATGTTAGATATTTGACCCAAACTTTTTCATGTTTTAAGATGACCTTGGCTTGATCATTTTGACCATATCAACCAACCTTTCCAAGTTAAACTTTTTCACTTCACACTACCTAATGCACAATTAGACCATTTGAGTTGTTTTGTGGGAGCACTTCCTACCCTAAATACCTACATACAACATTGACCCTATCTAAATGACTTGATAAGCATGACCTAATTAACTATGACCAACACTATGGACCAATTACCCTATTATAACTTGACCTTATTTGTATCAACATTGGCAACTTTATTCTCTACATGATCTTGATTATTGTACTTAGTCACATTTTATGTGCATGTTTGTGTTTCAAATTCCCAACCCATTTTTTATCACCCACCTTATGTCTCACCCTTTACCATTTATCAAACCTCAAACCAATTTTACTTTTGCCTCATTGACTCCTAATTTGAGGGGGAATACTTCCTCCCATACTCGAGGCAACTAGACCTTGACCAACAATCTATTTTTGTTTTGCATATTATTAATTCAAAGCCACATAATAAAAAGGGGAAAAATGTAGACACTCAAAAATTGCACAATTATAGATATCAAAGTGCTTTAAACCCCTACCCAACTCTGAGGCTAGTTTACTACCTAGTTGACTTAGCTCATTTGTTAATTTACTAACTTACCTTTTAAATTCACTCCTTTTTAACCCATTTTCCTCTAAAACCTTGATCATCGATTGTCAACCTAACTATTAAGGATTAGCTTGACCATCGATAGTCAAGTCTCCAAGCTTGCTTTAAATCTTTAAATCATTACAAACTGTATGAGATAAGCATGACACATTTAGCAAATTTCATTTTTTGATGTAAACCAACTTTAAAGCATCATAATTAGCAATCTTCTCCTTTATCCAATTAGTAACTTCCTCTTGCACATTTAGTAACTTTATCCTATAAAATGAGAGAAGTAGTAGAAGAAAGGGATCTAGAAATCTAGCAATCCACATCCAAGCTATCTTGCATCTAGGTATCTAGCATCCCTTCAGAGAGTAAAAAATATCAATAGAGACCTGAACCTCTATTGAAATCAATTTTAAAGGCTAAAGTACTATCACTATGGCCAAATTGTTTTAGCCTTCCACCACCAAGTTATAGGTATCTCTTTCTTATTTTCTTTGATTTATATTCCATTTCTAACCTTTGTATTGTATTAGATCCATTAGTATCTTATTTTCTATTCCCTTGATCTATAATAAACCTCTATTTTCCCAATTACCCAATTTACAATCCTTTTTTATCATTACCAGAATCACATAGGTAACTGCCGATAGTTACCTCAACCATTGATGGTTATCCAACTGTCGATGGTCCACCCAACTGTTAATGGTCACTATGGAAAAAAATAATAGCAAGTTATTTTCACCCCCTTGACCCTAGTCAAACCCTATTTTTTGTGTTTCTACCTATTCTTAGAGATTTTTCTAATTTTTTGAACCTGATTCCAACTATTGTAGCATGAGTATTGACCCACCTTTTCTATATCTAGTGTTTTTGTTTAACAAGAAATTTAATTTCATATTATATTCCATGCATTTACATTACAATTATTTAATGAAAATTTCCTTTTTTATATTTATATCAACTTAATTATTATAAACAATGGATTGATAGCCTCCTAGCAAGCATACACTTCTTAGATCTAGCTCATGCTAGGCAGTCCACTCAACCCTCCATCTAACAACCCCTTTTCTAGTGTCTCTATTATCTATAGGTTATTCTTTCCAATCCAAAGAGGAGTTCTTATCATCATTTTTATCAGCACACACTTTTATCAAGTATTCTTCTACACACCTTATTACTAGATTCATTATTGCTTCCAAATTAAGAAATGAGAAAAAATTAATTTGAAACACATTTAATGATACCATGGTCATTACTTTAGGGACTATCATCCTTCATATCCATTTATAACCCCACATTCTTCCCAAACTCTTCTATGTAGTGGAAGGATAATTATAATATAATATTTTGTTGGGATGGCCCTAGATCTACTCCATGGGTTGTGTCCCATCAACCCTTCACCATTATGTAAAATTCAAACACAAAGGCTAGGTCATCACCATCCAAGTTGACCCAAGTACTTTCTCAACATGAAACATGACCTATCATCCCAATGATGTCATCATACCCCCATCCAACATACCCTCAACAACTAAAACCTAACCTTCAACCCCTAAATCAGATATCATTTCCACTTCTAATAATGAGTCATCAACTAGTTATTTCATCCCTTTTTATTATATTCCCATCATGGACCCTTTAGAATCCATGTTCCATCAAATTTTACTAGGTGAGTATTGCCTATTATCCTTTAATGCTTTCCTTACTCCTCATGAGTATGAACAACTCACCAACTAGCTGGGATGTGATCCCAATGTTAGAACTATCATTCCCTTTAGACCTCACCTTCATCATACCCATTTTATATATGGGGGACTTGACAAACCCCTTGGTGCTTCTATCACCTCTCTTTCACCTAGGCCATTCACCACCAATTTCTCTTACCTAGATAAAACAAGCTTTGCCAATACATACCTCTATCAGTGTGCTTGGAGAGACTTTGGTCTTAGGTAGTATGAACATGGTCCACATGAGTTGATCACCATTGAAACCTAAAATCCTCATGAAAGGAATTGCTTTTGTTTCATCCTATTTAACAAGAATTAACCCACACTACCTACCACCACCATTGCTGAGGAATATACCTCTTCCTTACCATCCTCTCCCCTACCTGCATGTGAGGATGATGATATCATCCCACCTAAAATTTTTTCATCAATTTGATCAGCCTAAGACCATTGAATTATCATAAGGAGGGGGAAACAATAACCATCCATTTTAGCCATCCTAAGATGATAGGAGAAGACTCTCCTATCATTAACACCATCTAGTTGTAGGATGATGATTCTATCCTCACCTACCTTGGTGCCTCAGATTCCTCCATCCACAAATCCCTTCTTCTCAAGACCTCAACCATATTAAATTAATCCACTATGGATATCAACTTGGGCACTCTAAATGACCCATGAATTTTCAAAATTGTCCAATCATTGAATGTTGAGAAACTTTGAGACTTCCCCTCTTTCCTCCAAGATCGTAGCATAGCCTTTGCTTGGTCTTATAACAACATACCCAAGATTGACCCCATCATTTCTACCCATAACATAGTCACTCATTATGATTCCAAACCTATCAAGTATAAAATTTTGTGCATACACCTTTACATAGCCCTTTTCATCAAAGAAGAGTTTTAGCATCTTTTATCTATCAATTTCATTCAACCCATTAACTACCCCTAATGGGTCTCAAATGTCATGCATGTCACCAAAAACACATGGGGATTATGCATTTATGTGGATTTTCATGACCTCAACCTTGCTTGTCTTAAAGATGAATTTCCCCTATCGATCATCGACCAAGTAGTTGATCTTACAATTGGCCATGAGATGTTATATCTCATAATTAGGTTCTTGGGTTATAATAAAATCTTAATTACTCCCAAAGATCAGCATAAAACTACCATTACCACTCCTTGGGGAACCTTTTGCTATAGAGTCATGTCTTTTGGACTAAAGAATGTTGGTGCAACCTACCAACATGCCATGACCTACATCTTCCATGACCTCATCCATAAGATTTTAGATGACTATGTGGATGACCTTCTTAGAAAATCCAAACTTCAAAAGGATAATTTGACCATTCTCAAAATCATCTTTGAGAAAATTATCCATTATCATGTTCAGCTCAACCCCAAGAAGTGCATTTTTGGGGTCTTATCAGGAAAGCTTCTTGGTTTCATTGTCTCCCTTGTGGCATTGAAGTCAATCCTACCAAAATCAAAGTAATCCTAGACATGATTCCTCCAACCAACCTCAAGTAACTCCATAGTTTGTAGGGAAATCTTTAAGCCATTCATCATTTTATTTCCAATCTATCAAACTAATGCTAACCTTTCTACCACCTTATGAAGAAGGATGTCTCTTTTAAGTGGAATAGTGATTGTCAAAAGGACTTTGATTCACTCAAAGAGTACTTTTTGTCTCCACCTATCCTTACCCCTCCCAAAGATGACCAACCCTTTTACCTTTATATCTCTACCACCAACCATTCCCTAGGGGCAATAATAGCTTACTAAGATGAACAACATAGAGAATAAGTTGTATAGTAAATTAGCTACACAGTGGTATAATACAAAACTTAGTATACCCATATCAAGAATATTTTCTTAGATTTAGTCTTCATGGCCACCAAACTTTGCCACTACCTTCTCAACCATAAAACCTATGTCATAGCCAACACTGATCCACTCAAGTATATGCACTACAAGCCATACCAAAACCAATGTATGGCTAAGTGACCCATTCTCTTAATATAATTTGACCTTGAGTTCTTTCATCAAAAGTCAATTAAGGGGAAAGTCATTACTAACCAATTGTCGAAGCACTATTAGCAAAAAATCAACCTCCTCCTCTTGAGTTCCTTGATGAATCCATTATGACCCTCTCTCAATTAGATTTTATCTATCAAGTCACCATGTTCTTTGATGGATCAAAATTTCAATGCGGTTGGGGATTTGGTATCATCCTTATCCCCTTTAATGGTGAACCTCTTCCTTTGTCCTTCAAGTGTGATTTTGAATGTACCAACAATATGGCTAAGTACAAATCCCTAGTAATAGGCCTTCAGACTACCTTAGTTTTAGGAGTCAAAATGATCAACATATTTGGTGACTCCCAACTTATGGTCAATCAAATAAATATCTCTTACCAGTGTAAGAATGATGTTTTACAGTAGTATAAATGACTATTTGATGAACTCTTAACATCATTCAAACACTACTGCATTCAGTTAACCCCATGATCTACCAATAAGTTTGATAACACCAAGGCTTCCCTTGCCTCTTAGATACCATCTATATCCTTAAATTCCAAGATGCTTTTCATTATCCATAGACTTACCTAACCTTACTATGTCAAACCAGACTCTCCCACCATTTTTAATGTTGAGGGGACCCAACCTGACCGTTGGTATCAACAAACCTTTGACTATCTTAACCTTGGCATAGTTCCTTTTGGCCTCCCTAGGAAAGATAGAAAAGAATTTATCTAGGGTACCTTGTGTTATACCATTATGGGAGTAATTCTATATAAGCATAGCTTTGATGGCCTCCTCTTCTGTTACCTATGTAGTCAAGAAGCCTCTCACACTATAAAATAAATGCATGAGGATATCTATGGGGGAAACTTTAGTGACCTTGTTGTAGCTAAGTTTATCCTTCATATTAGCTATTATTAACCTACCCTTAACCAATATTACTGTGATTATGTGAAAAAGTGTGTTAAGTGTCAACAACATGCTAATTTGCATCATACACCTAGTCATAACCTTCACATCTCTACCAATTTCTAGCCATTTTCATAATGAGGTCTAGAACTCATTGGTGAAATTAATCCTCATTCCTCATAGTGGTATCATTCTATAATTATCACAACTAAGTTTTTACAAAATGGGTAGAGGCTATCCCTCTAGTCTTGACCAAAGCAAAAATGATTATCAATTTTATCAACTATCATATCATCTAAATATTTGGTATTCCTCATAAGATTATCATTGACAATGGTAAATCATTTAAGAACAAGCAAGTTTAGGGCTTATGTGATGCATTCATAATTAATTTAATATTCTCCTCACCCTATCTTGCTTAAGCTAATGGATAGGTTGAGGTCTCTAATGAAAATCTTAATAAGATGCTAACTAAAATGGTCAATAAATCTAGTTGGGATTGGCATTTTCACATCCCCTTCACCTTATGGGAATATTTTACTAGCATTAGGACCCCTACGGGTGCTCCCATTTTTCTCTCATGTTTGGAGTAGAGGTCATCTTGCCTCTTGAATTCCAAATCCCATACCTTCACATATCTTTACAAGATCTCATTTTTTAGAGAAATTATTATCAGCACCATCTAGTCTAGTTAGATCTATTTGATGAGAATCATTTAACATCCCTTATCCACCTCCATGTCTATCAAGAGTGCATCAAGCATGCTTATAACAAACACCATAAAGTGTGAGAATTCAACATTAGAGACCTCATCCTAAAGGAAAATCAACATGTTACTAATATAGAGAAAAGCAAGTGGGGTAAGTTTGCTTTTAATTAGCTTCAACCTCATATCATAACCCACAAGTATGGATCAAGATCTTACCAATTATCTTCTCTTGAATGCCACCTAAAACCTGATCCCCTCAATGATTTGCCTCTACATCTATTCTTTTGTTGATAAGGATCAAGTTCACCTTTTACTTAAATGAATCTCATCCCTTGCTATCCACCCACATTTCATCTCCCTATTTTAGGGGTAATCGATTAAAGATGAGTCATGTGATTATCCATCATAGCCATAACCTAATCTTGAACAATGGGTACCATGGCTCTACCCATGGCATAGTTCTCATGGTACTTTCCACCCCTTTTCAATATGGATCCCCATGATTATTATCACCTAAATCTCTTTTACACCTAATCAACCTTCTTATACTCTTAGTTTTGTCTCCATAAAGGTGAACCACTAAGCCATCCTAAGTAAGTCTATGTCAAGAAAAGTCAAAGCAATCAAAGTAAACTATCCTTATCATTAGCAAACATGGGTCATTTATAGAATTCATAGACTTCTCCCTTAAAGGAAAACTATTGAAAATTTATTTGAAATTTCCAAATATAAAATAGACTGCTCCCTTAAAGGACAACTATCAATAGCATTAAACAAAGCACATAAACTTATACCACTGCCTTGAAGGTTGACTGAGTAATCATTTGTTAAAATCATATCAATTTATTGGAAGCTTCCCGCATCGATTGAATTTCCATATATAGCAACAAATAAAAATATCCATCATCAAAATCATAAAAAAATAAAACTCATCTTGAAATCTACAATCAGCTTTCACAAGTAGACTTCTCACATTGATTAGTCTACATGGCATATACTTGTTTATACTAACTCTTGGGATACCTACAAAAAAGGCATGCTAGTCTCATAAGAAGGTTCCATTTTCACCCATATCCCCTATAAGCAAGGGATTTTGAGTTTAATTAACATTATGTGGTCAAGACACCTTTTAACCAACTAACGAATGTTCATTAAGCCAATCCAAATTCAGTTCTATTTTAGTCTTTGTCAATGAAGAAGCATTGTGCTCTCTTCTTATCTTATTATAACTAGTTGATATTTTCATTATGGCATTTATCTCTTGATTATATTCTTTATTCTCCTGTCTAGTGTTGTTAATTAAACTACCTCATGTTTTTTATCATAAACATTAACAACAAGAATCACCATAACCATAAGCATCACCATACCAATCATGACGATCACATCCATAAGTAATTATAACAATCAACCATTTTCCACCACATGTCTACATCTAACTAATGAAGTAGATATTCATTAAACATTAGCATGTCATAAGCAACTAGGAAACATAACCATACATTAAACCACCTCATGTCTAGCTAAGCATATATCACTGTCTACACAACCATAGCATAATTATAATCCATCAACAATGTAAACATCACATCATAATCAACAAACACCAAATGAATATCATACACCATGAACATGAGCATAAACAAATATCATATAATGCTAATGTAGTGAGATGTATATGTATTGAGAGAGAGGATATATATTATTACGTGTTTTATTTGACTCATGAATTATATATATATATAATTCATGAGTCAAATAAAACACGTAATAATATATATCCTCTCTCTCAATACATATACATCTCACTACATTAGCACGTGGGCTAGTATCAAAATCATGTACATCAATATTTATATATCATAGCATATCAAATCATGCCCCTAGGGTAATAGTAACACTAGCTCCATCTAGTGCATGTGATCCTAAGATGCTTATCTATCCCCCCACCAAAGTGGCCCACTGACCTAGAGTCACCACAATTGCCCCACCTACTATACTAGCCCTATACTCACCCCATCAGGGTTGATCATGACACTCTATCAGAACAATAGCTTTATTGTACCTCAAATACTCCACTATGTCTAAATACCATGCCATAGGGATCATACTTGGTGGCCCTCATGTTGGTGTTGTCACTGCTCCTACCCTCTATCTCAAGGCATCCCTCTTCTGGGTCACCAAGCCAAATAAGGTCTTGGGCTAATCTCTCTCACCTATCATGATGGTGACCTAACCCTATAATGTCATAACTTGGCTCTAAAATATGGCCACTTGTACCTATAACCCTATAATCTATGCCTATGTAGTATTTAATGTTACTAATAGCTAGTGCTACCCTTGCCTAACCATCAGGGATACCTCCTTGTACTTATACTTTTGGACCCTCACTAGTTGGATCCACATCCATAGCCTATTATCCACCATTAACCCACCCAAAATTGGCCATTGTATAAAGTATTTGGTACCATGCTGCATAACGAACAATAAAACTAACATCATCAACCCCTATTCTAATAAGTAGCTCCTTTGATCTAGGACCACCTCCTCTAGTTGTGGCTCAGGTAAAAAAAACTCAACATCCTTCCTATTATACCTAGATAATGGACTTGGAATCCCCTACACTAATCCAAACTACCTAAAAACTCTATCAAATGGGATGAGTTCAATCTCACCCTCTCTCCTCCTATAGATCCATCTCTAGCTCTACAATGACAATGTATGATAGCTATAGAAGGCCCACATAGAAAAGCCAACATATGGCCTTTATACCACATCACCCACAAGTAATCCATCCAATACATCCCTAAACCAATAAATATATCTCGCACCTCCTCAAGCTCTTGTGAGTTCATAGTCACCCCTCCATCTCATGAATCCCACTATAAAATCCATTTGGGCGTAACCCTTCCATGGTAACCCCAGTGGTCTCAAAACCTTGACGTGTTTGTATGCCTAATAGTGGAGCATAACACCCATGATGATCCCATATCATCTATGAGATTAGAATCCCCATAGCTCCCTATAGATTTGAACTAGCAAAACTAGTGCCCACCTAAACACTATCTTGCCAAGCAACATCTCCACTAGCACACCTAGTAACAGATAAGGAAACCACCCACTGCTCAAATCTAGTAATATAAATAAGGAGACTACCATCATCATCATATTCATAAAAAATCTCTCATTTAGATCCCTCTGGTATAATGGATGATAACCTAAACCACCAAAATACCACCTAGTAAGGCCTTGATCCTCACTATATAGAAGTTCCATTTTCTCATCCCTCTCCTCACTCTCTATGTGATATATCAACTCCCCCTGAATGGGAAATCATGTAATCCTATGAACATCCTCTATTGGGATGGTCATCTCCCCAATTGGCAAGAGGAAGGGGTTCATGGATGGATCCCATCTCTTGATGAGGGCCATGATTATTACTGTATCTCATGGTAGGTGTTGGTAGTGTCTCATAACTCTGAGGCTAACATCCCTCATGTGTGTCCAATCTTCCTTAGTCATCCCTCCATGGATCTTAGCAAATATCTTAAGAACCTGATCCCTCATCTAGATCTGGTCTCATTCTTAATAATATCAAAGTTAGCATGCACACTTAGTTTTCCATTGCCATCGCTCATTCCTAAATCAACCTATCCTAGCACTAACATGAAACCATTACCTCTATATCTTTACCTCTCATGACCCTCACCTACCATATGTTTTAACACCTACCTTAACCTATCAAAATAATACCTAACTCTCTTTTCCAATAAACACCTAAACCTTTCTAACACATCATTTATACTTGACATCTACCCTATATCCATTAGTATTTAAAGATTTTAAAATGCTAAAAACATTTTCCAACACCCCATTTTCTTTTTAAACCACTTGGCCATTCTTTCAAATGTTGATGGTCAAGGCACCATTCAAGTTAGATAGTCAATTGTTGATGGTCATGCTAACCATCAATGGTTAGGTAAAACTAATGATGATCACTATGTATGACTATCAATGACAAAATACCTAACCCTACCATACCTTAAAACTACTAGAATAATAAAATTTTAACACCTAAGTTACCCAAATTTGTCCTATACCCTACCCTCAACCCAAGAACCCTTTTAATTTCAAATTTTGTTAGATAATTATTATAAACATAAGCAAAACCTAAATCTAGGTCAAAACCCCCAAATCACAACCACAAACTACCCAAACTCAATTGATAAGCAACCAAATCAACTACTCTATCAATTTAAAACACCACCTACCTCATTCCTTGACTGCTATCAAGGACAGAGCCCACATCCTGCTACTTGGACACATCCTCATCTACCATGTATCTTGGTCTTGGGAGATCACCTTAACATTTGCCTCTGATAAATCAATAATCACCAACTTACCTAAGCACTCAGTCAACCCTCATCAATATTATCACTCATAAAAATCCAACTCACTAGAGCACAAAAAATATGAAAATCAATTTTTAAAAGTGAAAATGACTTTTCATTGTCACTTTTTATGTTCTAAAATATTAGGGTTTCCCCTTAACCATCAATAGTTAGGGTGATTGATGATAATTGAGTTTAGAACTCTTGACCATCATCAAGAAATCCACATTTTAAATTTTTTAGACACCCACACCTAGGTGCTAAACTTTTGGAGATTACCTTCTCCTGCAAACCCAAACCCACCCATGGAGATTACCCTTATCCCACCAAACCTCATACCTCATCACTAGTCCATTTCAGCCTAACTAGCATACATTTTATGACACTTTTTGTCTAGTCCTTTAACTATAATGACAACATTACCATGTTGACCTTTTTTGAACTTGCACCACCTCGCACTTACCTAACCTGCTTGTGTTTTCTACGAGATAACTTCCTACCTTAGATACCCATGGAAACACTAACCTTGTTAGGAGACTAATAGGTGTACTTATCATGTCTAAATGTGGTCATGTGGTACACTGGTCACTTATCTTTCTAGCATTGACCTTTATTATTTTAAACTATAACAACCTAGTCAATGTATGATCCTAGTTATTACACATTTGTTTAACTCTTTGTGTGCCTATTTGGGCCTTAGTTCCCAACCTATCACCCACCTTCATGCCAACCACCTTCATCATCAACCATGTCAAACATGCACTCTATTATGCTTTACCTCATTACCTCCTAGTTTGAGGGGGAATACCTCTTCCCATACTTAGGGAAATTAATAGACCTTTGACTAGCTATTGGTTTTTATTTTGAAGCTAGTTGATTCTAAGTTTCACAAAAAAAGGGGCAAAATGTAGACATCAAAAATTTGCACACCATAATTTCAAATGTCCTAATTCCCCAAGACCACTTTAGGACCCCATTGGGACCATTTAACCTTTTAACCCCTAGCCAAACCTAACCTATAGTTAGTTTAACTCAATTGAGTTAACCTATCCTTTACCTAATTTTTTATCTTTACCTTAGACCTCCAATGGTCACCCTAACTATCAACGGTCAGGGTCCACCTCCTTAACAACTAACATCCAAAGTCACCCTCCTTATTTTTATAAAAATAACTTATCCTCATCCACGTGTGATCCATTGCATGAGTGAGTTATAATTAGGAAGCCCAATTCACATGATGTTACACCTCTCTTACCTTGCCTATAAGAAGAGAGGAGAAAAGAGGTGAAATCCATCTGCAATTAATATCAAGAACTTGTGCATCCATAATTCTCTTTTTTACAAGTCAGTCATTAGCAACAATCTATTGAACCAACTACCATGTCATAGAGCCAACTTGACACCATAGCTCTCCCAAAGCACCAAGTATTGTTACTTTGTCAAAATCATGCTAGACTCCATCAATGAGTCAAATACCTCAATTAATCACCTAATAAACCTTTTACAAGATAAGTATATAATATTTTCACTCCATTACTTTATTTATTTTTCATATTCAACCCAATAATAACCTAACTCCTGGAATCTCACTTTTTGATCATGTTAACCAATGCTTTTACCATCCTATATCCATACATAGTAATTGTCAATGGTTGCCTCAACCATTAATGATCTATCCAACCATTGATGGTTAGCTTGACCATCGATGATCACCTTAATCATTGATGGTCGGCCCAATCACTGATGGTCACTATGGAAACAAATTCTAACAAGCTAATTTCACCTACCTACACCTAATTAAATCTAATTTTCTATGTCCCTATGTGTTCACAAACCCCTATCTAATTTTATGAAGTAGACCCAACCCTTTAGCACTAGTATTAGTTAGTTTATCACTAATTTAACCATTTATAGTCTATTTTCTAAGAAAGCATTCTTGTATTCAATTTTAGTACCTTTGATTTATTGATACAAGTACTTTCCTTTATATTTTATAAACTTAATTATTTAAAATATGTGGATTGACAACCCTCAAGGAAGCTCTTACTTTCAGGGGCTAGCTATCACTAGGCAATCCACTCAACTATCTATCTAACAAAAAAATATGATTTAGTTCTTTTTTATCTATAGGTCATCCTCCCAAGCCAAACATAAGCTCTTAATAATCTTCTAATTCAACATGCACACAATCAAACAGGTTGTTCAATTATATCTATATTTATTTTCTTCTCTTCTTTTCTCAAAATAATAAGCAAAAATTCACTAAAACACCATGCATGTGATAGCACATGTACTCTTTCCTATAAATCACTTAGACACTGCACTATCTCCTCATGATCTCATCTCAAATAATCATAGGAATTAATAATTATTTACATAATCTCAGTGGAACTCCACTATGGGATGTCCTATATATCCATCCCTACACATAATTCTTTGCATTCTATGGTTATAATATGGTATGCTTTCATAACTCTTGAAACCAGATTAAACAATGGTGCATGCACACCAAAAATATAAATAACTCTTTGAATAAATCTATCTCTAGGTATGTCCATTGGCACACTACAAGTAAGGACCTAAATCACCCAATCCTCTATGGTCGACCACTTCTAGTTACCTATGCATGTCTGAGATAATGAACCAGTTAGAAATGTATATAAAACCAAATAATTTTATAGAAAAATCAAATGTAAAATTATAAACTAAGATACTCACATGTGGATTTAATAGATGACTCATCAGCCAATGTTGGACCTATGGGAGAATCATCTCTTGCATCACCACATATCTCTTTTCCACCACCCTATGTTATAATAATGACACCTAGAGTCTCAACTATAATAATAAATAATAAAGGCCATCAAGATCTAGACCACCACTATAAATACCCATTAGTATAACCTAAATCATCTCTTATTTCTAGGGGGCATGGCATCTTACTCATCAGCTAGGTTTGGGGCTAGATCTAAAGAAGTGTGTGTTGGCCTATCATGCAGCATGTGATCATTTTTTATTATGTGATTCCATGTATATGGTGCCAAGGTCACCCTTACTTACTCTCAAAATACTATACCACTCAATCATACTAAAATAACTCATACACACCAAGAAACTGATCAATCAACCACATACTAACACAAACTCTTTGTAACTCATGTCTATCCTTAGGACACCCAATAAAAGTCCTATAAGGATGCCACATAATATGATCAAGATAAATCCTATCCAAAGTAGTCTATAAATCTATCATGGTATGAAGTATACCATATGGGAATACCCACTACTCAATAAATACCTATGGGTGAGCCCATCCAGGGAGAGGACCACCAACTAGTCGTACTACTATGATATTATCATACACCTAAACATGCAACAAATTCACCATTTCAATACTACCACCATGGATCTCTAGTGTAAGTTTGTGGATATCCTTTTATAAGTGGGCTAGTACAGTGTGAACCCAATAATATTTGGTCCTATCCAACTCAATGTGATGAACTAATTGTTACATATGATAAGATTACCAATAGTCCGACACTTCATAGCTAAAAATGATGCTAGTAACACACAAATAAACATTCACAATCATAAAAAATCACCTTTGATAATATCATCAAACCAAACCATACTTCCTAGCTTCACATTAATAGCCCTTTGATCGATAAAATATACATGGGATCATTGAATATAACTATGACTACCATCATTGGCAACTTGTACTATCTCACCCCTAATCGGTAGCTAAAAGATTTGATATGCATCCTCCAAGGTGAAAGTCATCTCACCAATATGAAGCTAGAATGTACATGTTTTGAGATTTCACATCTTTGCTAGAGCTATGAGGAGGTGGATATTGTATGATATCTATCACAAGCAAACCAGATTCCCCAATCCTTTCTAATCTATAACAACCTAGTCAATTGCCTCTAGACCCAACTCTGCTAATCTCAAATAATGTCAACCATGATATAACTCTTAAATATGCACATCCTTTTAGGTCCAAGAAAGAAACAATAAAAACTTGATAATGATTAAATTTTTTATCAAAATAAAAAATATATCAATAAATTAAACACAAAACACAAAGATGCTAACATCTATGAAGGACAAATACGTCAAGTGTTAACATCTACATTAGACAAAAACATCATATGGTAATTTCCAAAAGTGGATAGTTGTGTCATCAGCCTAATGCAAGCATCTAAGATGTTGATGCAAGTGTCTAACATCCCATGGGAATGACAAAAAATAATACTTATAATGTAAATTTTTTAAAAGATCAAAATTACCAATAAAATGTCATAAAGTTACTTACTAGATTGAAAAAGAACCTAGCCACCTAGATGCACTCTAGAGCATGTCAAATTTTGAAAGATGAGGACCTCTTCCACATGTCATTGTTCCTCTTTAGACTCAGTGCTCAAAATTCATAAAATTTAAAAATTCAAATGATTTCAAAATTCTATCACAACCCACCTGATATACCACTTTGCCACAAAATTCAAATGATCATATCTTGAGCCCCAGTTATCCATATTCAAAATTTCAAGTTGCATTGGGATATAGAAAATGAGATCTTCTATATTATGTCAAATTTTTAAAAAAACTAAGAATTTACAAAAATCACTAAAATTTTTACTACACAAATATATTTCTACATTATAGATACTACCAAAAACAATGTTACAAATTCTTGGCCATAGAATTACTAGAATATTACCAAGTCAAATGTTATTGGGAAAATTTTATATTATTCCTTTTATGAGGAGAACACTAACATGCACTATATTCTCTCTTCCCAAAGGGGGGTCATATCAGTTTTTGACAAGTTTGACCTCATAGGTCAAATTATCACCCTTATAGTTTGAAACATTACACATCATGCTTGTTTACCCTATGGATCATGGTTCTTGTCTTTGTATGTCCTTGAAATGGCCATGTGAAACCTTGTTTGGTGGAATTTAAGGTAAATTTGATGAGTTTATTTTTTTTTCATCATAGCTATGTATTTGTATTACCACTACTTGACCTATTTTAATAGGTTTCAAGTGTTGAAAGAAGTCTAGGGTTTCTTGATAGGTCTCATAGTAGGTTTCAAGGTCATATCATGATTTGCATTTTGGATCACTTTATGGCTTCCAGAGTATTTTTTACATGATAATCATATTATAATTCCATAATAAGTTCATGATGTATGTATTCAAACATTAAAAGGTCTAATTAACACATTTTTAGTAGTTTCATCAAGTTATTTAAGTGATCATGGAATTTTTAGTACCAAAAAGGGGTATTTTAATGCTATTTATATAAGGTTTCAAGGTAAAATTAACTTCAAATTATATTAAGGACTTGATTTATTCACTTTAAGGTTAAATACATGGTTTGGAAGGAGTTTCAATTGCCAAAATGTATAAAGCTAATTTATCTCTCCTATCAGCTTCTTTGGCAACTTAAGGAAGCTTATTTTTTTTGCTTAGTAAAGATAGGAGAGAGAAGGTCAGGTAAAAATATCTTGGTGAATGTTAGAGACCATAATGAAATTCAAATTATTTTCATTGGTTTTCAGATACATTCTCCCATATTAATGAAAAATTGCTAAGAGTGCAAGGGGGTCACTATGTCTTAATCATTCAGATAAGGTCTAGGTTTGTCTTTGTTTCTTCACTTAAGAACTATATGGAGAAAAATAGTTATGGTGGAGTGAATTTAGGGTCAAATAAGACCTTTTTAATTTTGGAGTAATTAGGTAATTTTTTTTGATAATGGGTCTTTTGGTAGGAAACCATTTGCCTATGTTGATTGTCAAATTCAATAACTTGAAATCATGTTTGATCTAGTAACTAAGTATTTTCATCTTGAAAATTTTATGTTTTAGTTATGTAACACATATTAACTTCAATAAATTCATGTATGACTTTTATGAATAATGGCTTCCTTGAGTAATGGTAGTGAGATAATCTTTTAGTAAGGTGCAATCATAAAATCATGAGTTCCTGTTGCAACAAGATCATATATAGGAGTCATGAAGATGAAGATAAAGTGTTTTTTGGAAGAGTATTAATTAGTTTCATAGTACTCTTAATAATATTAAAGGTGAAAAATATTACACAAAATAGAAAAAGGTCCAATTAAGGCCTTATATGCTTAAATGACATAGTCAAGCCTATGTTTCATGATCAGAAAAGGTTTGTGATGGACTATGTGCACCTAGAGGTGAATTATAAAGGTGTAAAGTGGATGTTTAAAGGTTATATAATCCATTTAATGGATTATGATGTTTATTATTCCACTGAGTAATAAATAAATATCATTAAAGAGGACTTTGAGACACATTTTAGCAGCTTTTAAGGTAAAGAGCATTTTTAGTTTCCATACTAATCAAGCCTTTGAGTATCAAGTTAATACTTCTCCAAGAATTCAAGGTTAATTTTAGTCAATGAGACTATTTATATACATTATTCATGTGATTAAACTTTATTATTCCTTCCTCTATCCGTACAAAGGTCAGAGAGACCAAATAACCACCTACAGCCGTACTGTGAACCATGATGATACAATCAAGCCTATTATGATAATGAGGTTGGATAAGGTGAATTATGGGGTGATATTGAGTGATAAAAGGTGTATTAGTTCATAAATTCACTCTTATTAAGTCTTGAATAATATCAAGGTTAATTTTCATAGTATGTTCATCTTAAGCACTAACACCTATAGTCACTTAGCCATGAAACTCTATTTAGTCATGATAACTGAGGTGCCTATTGGATTAAAGATTCAATAGAAGATTACTAATTTTTTTTTATGAATACAATTGAATTTAATAATTTATTTTAAATTGAGGTCTTAAACCCCAAATTTTAGTCAAGTCCAAATCACTACCTACAGGGTTATTTGAATACATCAAGACTAGTCTTCAAACTTGGAAGAATGTGTAATGTTCAATAGTGTGGTTAAGGCTTAGTGAAAAGATAAGATTTATGAAACCAAAAATACTTTGAGTAGTGTCATAAATAATGATCCAAGCATGAATTATTTGAACCCTACATATATATTCATATAACTTATAGGCCTCCCTGCCTTGTTTAGTGAAGATGATTGTTTAGTGTGAGGAAAAGGAGTCTAAGGGAAGGAAAGCAAATTGGAAATGATCTTCTTATTAAATTATAACTCTCCTATAATCCTAACAATCAATTTTTAAGGACAATATTTGAATATGCATATAGGCCTAGTAGGCTGAATGTGTACACATAGTCTTATGTGTAAGGTTGTAATGATGGGTGAAACTAATAAGGTGAACAATAGTTGTATACAAATAATATTTTCAAAATTTTCTTGATTACTAACTCTTTGTATCTTTAAGTAACATATCAAGTCTCAATCTCTCTTAGTGCATGTCTTAAGGGGTATACCAAGAAAGGGGTGGGTAGACCATCAGTGCTTTGTAAGATTGTTGTCCCTTTTGCCACTTTACATCTACACACTTATCTCCTAAAACCATTAACCATAAGCTTATTATCCTCAATCCTACCTATTCTAGTATTTTCCTCTTTCCATCCCTCCTTTTATTTTCTTAACTCCCTTTTGGTTAGTCAGCTATACTAGGTTGACTTGGTCAACCTAGTGTAGTTTAGGGATATTTTTCACTTTCTTATCTTGTCATCCTTTTGGCTAACCTAGCTCAAACATAGTGAGTTATCCCCAAAAACACATTGGGTCCACTGGATCAAACCTATACAACTAATGTTTCTAGCAGGATGTAGGGCAAGATATTCTGATATATACAAGTTCATTTCCCACCATAAGAGAATAATTAAGAGCAAAGAAGTGTGAATGAACATCTACTTATTGACCATTCTACTTGAGGAATAAAGCTTAGGGTTATATACTTTCTTTGGAGATATAGATCTTGTCTTGTGGAGAAATATTTTGGATGTTTAGATAGGTTGTGTAGCCTAGAGCTGATTTATATTCATTATCCTTACATACCACAATAAAATCTTGCAAAGCACCTTGGCCAAGGGAGATATTGAGGCTCAATGGGTTCATCTTTAAAGTTAAGTATTCCTAACTTTATTTCTTCTTTGTAAGAGTAGATAGATAATGCATTTGTATTCTTCTCCCATGTATTAGGATTCCATATACATTTATGTGAGTATATGTATTCTAATACATGTTTAGTTTAGTTGTTTTATTATTTCTAACCTCCATTTTGAGCCAAAATTTTTGGTGTGCACTAGATTAGATTTACTTTCTTGTTATTAGAATAAGTGAATGTCTTAAACCTTAGGACTCCATTAGGGTTGTTATATGATTATGTTAGACTATGGGATTTGAAACCCATCTTAGCATGATATGTTGTGAAAATTGATCTCTTAATCAGGTCTAGTAGATCACCATATTGGTCATGCTCTCATTTAACAAGTGTATCCCCAATCAGAAGTGTAGGTATGTTCTATCTATCCGATCTAGGATTGATTTATAGACATGATGAATTTTTAATTGCATACATTTTGGTGAGCCCAATATGAAACTAACCCTTGAAATATTTATTTCACTTATTTTCATTCTTTTAGTCATTATTTTTATCATACTAGATTCACTCTATCAACCCATTTTTTTGACTTTTGTGTGCAGGTTTCTAAGAACAAGTAAATAGATCGACTTGATTGACCTAGTATAGGATTTTAGCCTTTCAAACATCTAGTTTAGCCTACTAAGTTGACCTAATTAACCTGTACATTTTCAACACTCTAAAACAGGTTCCTACACATCTTGATCGATTCTACCAATCTAATTTATAGGTTTTACCAATATACTTCAAGGTTCTTCATCAGTGATCTTCCTTCATTACATCTTAGATCTATGAAGGTTCCTTTCTACATTTTTTTTATATTTATTTTGTCTTTCTTTTCATAGTTTGTAGTCTTTAAAACTTCCCTTCCATAGTCAACTAGATCAACCTTATTGACCTAGTTCTATGTTGTGTATTGTCTGAAATAACTAGGTCGACCCTGCCAACCCTATACATTTTCAGGCCTTGCTTCTGTAGTACATTTTTAACCCTATCGACCTTGTTATATATTTTTTGCATATAGTGTAAACACTATACCTTGTTTCAAATTTGTAATTAACCTCATATCTTCTAGTAATTATTTCACACTTTCTTTTCATGTTGCTTTCATGCTTAGAATAGTTCACATAGTCTAATTAAGGGGTTTTAAGTAACAACTTAGTTTCAATATTCTTATTTTATGCACACATGACCAAATCACAAAACATAAATAAGCACTTTAACATTTTGTCTACCCATTTCCAACCTACTTGGATTTCATCACCAAGGGGGAAGCTGACTTGATACTCTGGTCAATATAAAGCATGGTTAATGGTACATTCTAGCTAAGTGCCTAACACCCTTATCATTTTGGTATGTGAAGTGAGTGGGTAGGCCCTAATACCAAGCCTATATAATTGCTACTATATTTTATTGATTTCTCTTTGTTTAATTATGTGCATAAAATCTCACACTAGCTAGTGTTAGTGTAAGGTTTTATTTTGTGTGCTTCAATTGGATTGGCTAGTGTGAATTTAGTTGACTGTCTATTTCCTTTTAGTACTTACTACTTTTCATTACTTGTAAAATTATCTTGTACATTCTAGCTAATCGCCTAACACCCTTATCATTTTGGTATATGAAGTGAGGGGGTAGGCCCTAATACCAAGCCTATATAATTGCTACTATAGTTTATTAATTTCTCTTTGTTCAATTGTGTGCATAAAATCTTGCACTAGTCAACATTAGTGTAAGGTTTTATTTTGTGTGCTTAAATTGGATTGGCTAGTGTTAATTCAATTGACTATCTATTTCCTTTTAGTACTTACTAATTTTCATTACTTGTAAAATTATCTTGTTTCATTTTCACAATATATTTTTAATCTTCTTAAACTCTTTTTTAGTTGTACTAGATCAAGCCAATCAGCCCAGTAGATTTTCTACCTTTTGTAAATTGTACTAGATCAAACCAAATGACCCTATATAATTTTATAGTTCATGTTTTTTATGCTAGGTCAACACAATTGACCCTGTACTATTTTAGTCACCTCTTTATCCTTTGCTTTCTCTTCTTTCTTATTTTCCCTTCATTATGGACTTTATGTTGGAATATGACACTGAGTTACAATCAATAGACACGATGAACTTTACCAATCCTAATAGGGTTTCCCATAGACAAATTAGGGATCCTTTTTTTATGCTAATAATATTCATATTTCCACATGTATAATGAACTATGGGACCCCTCCTAATACCTCTTCATGGAATAATCCTCTTTTCTAATTTGAAGGCCAACCTAAGTTAGAGTATACACACAAAATTCTTTTCTTTATTTCCAAATTTCATCAACATCAAGGAAAATATCCTTCTATAATTTATAACCTCATGATTAGTGGTCAAACTGAAGAGCCTCATTCACCTACTCCTACATTCAATACTAGATTCTTGGGTACCACTTTCCTTAATTCTTAGGCTCTTCCTTCAATTTTGACTCCTTATGCCATGACATGTTCTTCTATAACCTCTTATACCTCCATGCCTAGTATCTCAACTAACATGGTAGGTTTTACATCTAGTGGGCCTCTCATAAGATCTACTATCCTTAATCCTTCCACTAGTGCATCATTTTCTACCAAAGGCAATCATGCTTTTAGTGCTTCCTCTTCTCAACCATTCACTAGTCCATCTTTTTATACATAAACAAAATTTGCCACTAGTGCCTCACATTCTCATAATTCATTTCAAGCTCATATCAACACTAATAGCGGTACCAAAGGCACTAATACCAACACAAATACTAATTCTAATTCTTCTAATATTAATAAAACACATCAAATTTTATTGAAAACTCTCAATCAAATGAATACCTTTCAAGCGCATAACATAAATTAAATGATGAGGATGCAAAACCACCTTCTTAATCTTCAATCTCATCCACAACCAATGGCTTGGGGAACACATGATAAAAATGTTACCCCTCCACCTCTTTTATATTCTCAAGTAAATATAATTCCTTAACCTCCTTTAGTTAATAAACCCATCAAAAATATATAAAATGAACCTTTCACTACTCAAATTACCAACATTGATATAGGAGGTTCTTTTGCATCAGCATAACTGATATGTTGTCAATGTTAGCAAAGGTTTACAAGATGAAGTCTTTGGAGAAATCAAGATTTAGAAGTGAGGGTGCTTAGGTAATGTCTTATTTTATGGCTTCAAAATCTGCCCTGCCTTCACCAAACCAAGCAAACACTTATCTTCTTCAACATGGTAGTGATAGGCTTGATTAGGTTTGCAAAACTAGGTATGAACCTTTTCACAAATTTTATCTTCCCAAAGAAGCTCTAGATACCCTTTCTATGCTTTGAAAAGGATAAGGCTAAGATAGTTCTTACTCTATCAAGGTCAATAGATAACCCTTATTTGGAAATAATATGCCTAGAAATTTTCATTCATGCATAGAGAACACACATTTTTTGGGATTTAAATAGATCCCATACTCTCTACATCTTTGGAAAACTAGTCTCAGATGGTCTATGTGGTCACTAGCATTCTTATAGAAGACTATAATGTCATCCAAGTAGACCAGCACCATTTGATTTATCAATCCTTGGAAATCCATTTCCATTTCCCTTTGGAAGGTTTCCCCATCATTGGACAACCTAAAGGGCATATTTTGATAATTAAAAGTCCCCCACTTGGTGGTAAAGGTAATTTTGTACTAGTCCTCTTCCCTCACTATCACTTGGTTATAAATTGAGTATCCATCTAGGAGAGATAAAAGTGTTGGACCATCAACTACTTGTAGGAGTTATTTCATGGATGGGAGAGGGTAATGATCCTTCAAAGAGACACTATTAAGATCACTAAAGTCCACACATAGTCTGATCTCCCCACTTTTCTTTCTGATAGGTACTAGATTAGTTACCCACAAGGAATAATTAATGGAGAAGATGATCTTAGACTCCATAATATTGGTTAATTCCTTTCTCATGAGCTCTCCAATCATAGGATTTATGGGCCTCTACTTCTCCTTGATAGGCTTGGCATCAACCTCTAGATCTATTATGTGTTAGGCTAGATTAGGATCAAATCCCTTTAGGTCACTATATTTCCAAGTAAAAATGTCTACATATTCTTTACAAATATTTATGAAATCATGCCTTTCAGCTTTAGTGCTTACCTTTCCAAGCTTGAGAAGCTTGTCCTCAAAGATATGAACTCTTTCATAGTTCTCCTCATTAGTTGACATTACTGCTTTATCATTCCTCATATGGTCCCCTTCATGAAAGAGGCCTTCTAGGGTGACTAACCCCTTAGGAGGCTTATTGGACCTTAGTTGGATAATATGGTCCCCATACTGGTGTTGTAACTTTTCTTGATTGAAGGAGGAGAATTATTCTTCTTGTTGAAATAATCATGCAATCTATTTTTCATTTTCAAACACTTGCTAGTGAGATTCATTATTTGGCATTGATGGCCTTATTAGCACTTTAACATGTGGTTGAAACTTCGTTATTTTTAGTTAATTAGGGATGTCAAAATGGGCCCCCATAGCAACTAACTTGTCAACATATTGGTTTTGTCCTCTCGACACTGATTGGATGTTGAAAGCCTCAAAGTCCTTAATGAGGTCCCACGCCTTATGTTTATAGGATCTCATTAAAGGGTTATTTATGGCATTCTAACCTCTAACCTAGTGCACAACCAATTCACTATCCCCATAGACTTGTAGTTACTTTATTTTTATCTTATTGGCCCATTGAAGGCCATGGATGAGACCCTCATAGTCTATTGCATTACAATAATAGCCAAATTATAACCTATATGAAGAGAAGTACTTATCATTTAAAGGGGAAATTAGCATGACACCTGCACCCACCCCATGCTTGCACCTTGATCCATTAAATAATAACTTCCATAGACCACTAGTATTTTTTTGAGGCCTTATGAGGGATGGCATAGGTTGGTCTTCTTCATGCAAATAAGAAACACCCAAGTCTCTTTATTCAAAACCCTCTAAGGGGTCTACTAACTCGTTATCATTCCATAACTCATCTAAGAACATGTTTGGCACCTCATCTAGATTAGTGTTCAAATCCTACCCTATTACAAATTCATCTTCATCAATGATGTTATAATTGATGTTGACACTATCTGGCCCATAGGGCTCTATATGGAATTGTGTAATGGGATCAACCTTGATTGAGACCTTGGTCCCATACCTTGTCTTTAAATCCATATAAGACTAGTCTGTTGTAAGATATCCCCTATCTTTACTTTGAATTCTATGAATAAACACATAGAAAAGCAAGGAAGCACATTTAAGACCAATAGATCTTGGGGTACCAAGACACTAGGATAAGCCTATAGGGTCATATTAAGGTCCCTAATTATACCAGATGGTTTAGGAGAACAACCATCAAGTTATAGCAGTCCTTTTGACTATGGCTCATATTTTAGACCAAGCTAATCAACTATGGACTTTGGCATCATTGAGGTACTAGCCCCACTATCCACCAAATAGTTATGTACCAAAGAGTTGTCAATGATTACTAAAATATATAAGGGAGGAGGCTTGACTACTTTACTTGATTGCCCTTCATCAAGCCCTTTGGTTGTATTGGTGAGAACCTCATTCACCTTTCTTGATGGTTTATCTTCAACATTGGTAACATTAATTTTAGATAGACCCTCATGAAGAATGTCCACTTGGCCAGGAATGGAGAGCATATCCTACATGGGCATGCTTACAATTGACTTTTTCATTTGTTCAACAATGTTGATGGGTGAACCACTAACCTTTGCTTGCACTTTGGGATCCACCATTATTGTTTATTAAACTTTTGAGCTTTGGAGAATAAAAAGATTCCTTTGGATCTAATTTCTTGGGGGTACTAAAACATTTAGAGTCACATTAGGTTCCCTAGACCTTGTTAGTGAAGGAGTGATGGTGGGAAGTGTTGGGGTTCTAAATTGTACCCTAGTTGAGTAAGGGGATTGTTCAAATCCTCTAATCAAATATAGACCAACATGAGACTGACCCTAGGTTTTGGGCATCCTAAAAGTGGATCAAACCTCTAGAGAAGGCCAACTTCCTTATGGATCTATCACCTACACTAAACTTAAACTACCACTTTCATGGAAAAGGGAGAGAGAATTGACAAAACTTATAAAAGTATATAAAAAATGGTGATGCACCAATGATTTGATCACTCCAAATCACACAAAACACACTATGAGACACTTTTTAGATCTAATAACATTAATCTCACATAAATATTTTAGAATAAGGCATTGATCAATTATCAAATTAGTAAGAGGGAAAATTTCCACTTTTAGGATAGATAATTAACTATAAATTACACTTATAATGACCTATGAGAACTATTAAACACTTCTTAAAGGTGAGGAAAACTCTAGACATAATCAAGGATCATACATTTACTTAACTCTAGTGCATGAATTCATAGAACACACTTTAATCTAGATTTTAAAATGATGGAATTCAATATTTATTGCATCTAAAAGGTGTCATAGTACAAATTTTGGTAGAGTTTGGTCATACCAAAAGAGAGGGATAGATTGATTAATATCAAGGATTAAAATCTTGTATCTATAATAAAGAGAAAGAGAGATAGTCATGTATTGGAAAAGGCCTAACCACTTTCGATAGATTAGCACTCTTGATGATGTTGACTCGAATCTTATCAACAAATAACTAACTCTATAAAAGAATTAAATGTCCGTTGCTCTTATCCAGCTTCTAGATCTTTTTTTTGGAATTATGTCATCATTTACTTGATTTATTGATGAGGATTATGTCTTGAAACTGGATGAAAAGTGCCACATCTACATTAGGTGGCCATCTGAACCTAAAAATGTGAACCATGATGAGGTGAGACATAGGTTTACTATATGTGAAAACTAATATTAGACCATTGGTTTTCACACAGTCACTAGCCTATCTTTGACTTCAATATTAGACCCAAAAGATTTATTTCACCTATATGAATATTTGTTGATGATGCTTGGTTTATGAACTGTGGCCTTGGTTCAACCCTAGTCCATTGTTGAGCTTAGATCTTCTACATTTTATTTTCTTGGGTCTAAAATAACCTCTTTTACTTTCATCAAAAATGTCCTAAGCTTGCCTTTGCTTATTGGTTATAAAAAACCAACTAGGTTTGTCTATATCATGTGCAACTATATATATGATTATTGGTAATATAGATCCTTTAACTTATTGACTCTACCTCAATCCATTGATCTATTTGTTCATGGGTGCCTATGAGCCATCAATCTTCTGCCAATTAAATGTACTTGTGCCACTTATCCTTGACTCATTATCTCTTTTGATTAGTTGGCCTCTTTGACTCATGCATGTCATCCAATCAAGATGTACAAGTTCACATGCACCATTGATCTCCCTAGTCCCACTTTCCTATCAGTTATTGTACTCCATTGGATCATTGGTATGATTAATCATGAGCCCTTGATTTGCTTAGAACCCATCCTTTTGTTAGTTATTTCACTTTTTCTAATTAAGACTTGATCATTTCACACCATTAGATCATGTCCAACTTATATATCTTTAATGTATTTAACCTAGGGACCTTTTGATTTGGTTGACATAGCATGGATCATTAGATCTTATGTGTCAGTATGAGAGCTCCTGTAAACCGTTAGATCTTAACCAACTTTAAACCTTTTAAGTACCCTTTGTATTCAAATAACTACTTAACTTGATTAAAATTGACATTTGTATGAATGTCATTTGATGTCTACATAGATGTATTTGACATCCCACAAACCATAAATTTTAAGCATAGATATATTTATGCAGTATCTTTATGTTGACCCATGCACGACTATCATTCATTATTTGATCAATTTTGACAAATTATTTTTTGAAATGCAAGAATCATGGAGGCAAGAAACTTATTGGAGATGTTCTTGAGACTAAAAGGGATGAACCCATTTAAACCAAGAGTTTTTTAGGCTATTTTTAGCATACTTATCAAGTGTATAAACAAGATAACTAATCTATTTTTGAGTGGCATCCTGATGATGGTTTGGATCCTACACTTGGTCTTTTGAGCTTTTTCTTGATCTTTGGAAGCTTGAATAAAATTCTAAAATATAAGAAAACTTGTCCATGACTTCAACTTCAAGATAAACTATGTAAAATTATCCATATCTTCTATTTATCATTGGATCCTTCTCTTCAATTAGAAACATTACTCGATCCTTGAAAAGCTCTGTATGTAGGCCAAAATAGCCAACATCTTTGGCAACATAGCTAGGAAATATGCCTACTTTTCTCAAAATTAGACAATATTCATAACTCTTTAACTCATAATAAGATAATACATGGATCATTACATGATTGTAAGACAACCTCTTGACTTAAAAAGAGAAAAAATCCCAACAATTGGGAAAGAAAACAAATTGAAATGGAAACTATCCTAACAAAGGCAACTAAACTACTGAATATTTGTGCAAGAAAGAAACACTTATTTAGAAAAAAACATAAAGGAAACTAGATATTATGTTAGAAAACACTTTCAAAAAAAAATAAAAACTATGTATAGGGGCTTAACTTTCCTTAATAGCAGTGTTTGAGATGTATCCCATTGACTGGGATAGGAAGTTCTTTACCATTCATCCTTGTGAGCTGGAAAGCATTGTGGGATTTACAACTAAAAATTTTATATGGTCCACTCTAGAGAGAATCAAATTTTGTGTGTTTTCCTAGATTGGCTCTTTCCTCATCCCATTTGAGGACCAAATTTCCTTCTTAGAAACTTCTTGAAGAAGTTCCTCTGTCAAAATATCTCTTTATCATTGCTTGATGGGCCTCCATACCCAACATGACCTGATGCCTTGCCTCCTCTAGCTCCATGAGCTTAGCATATCTTATTTCCATTGTCTTAGTCTCCAAAATCTCAAGTTGATGCATTAATTCCAAAGTAAGGAATTCAAGAGAAATAGGTATTCTTGCTTCCTTATCATACACTAGTTTATATGGAGAATTAACAATTGATCTTTTATAGGTAATCCTATCATCCCATAGAGTTGACTTTAATTTGATATTCCATGATCTCTAATTAAATTCTATAGTCCTCCTGATGATATTCAACAAATTCTTGTTGGTGGACTTAACAAGGCCATTGCCTTGTGGATAATAATTTGATGAGTTACTAATAAAAATACTATGTTAAATTGCTCACTGGCTGATCTTAGATCCTAAAAAATCCATAGCATTATCAAAAATTATAGTTGAATGAACCCAAAATCTAATAAGTAAACCTTTATAGAAGTCTAAAACATTGGTTTCATTGGCTTCTTTTAATGCTACTGCCTCTATCCATCTGGTAAAATAATTTGTGGTAGTTAGGATCCACTTATGTCCTAAGCTTGATGGGGGGTTGATAAAACCAATAAAGTCCAATCCCCATTGGACAAAGGATTGACTAACTAAAATTGATTGGAGAGGTAAGGTTTCAAGTCTCACTTTTCCAAAAAACATGGCATATTGTCTACATTTCTTGACCCATGCATGGCAACCACCAAATAAACTTGGCCAATAATACCCACCTCTCATGATCTTGTGAGCTATAATCCTAGCTAAGTAATGTCCTCCACCATGTCCATCATGGAATTGATTAATTAACTTCTATGTTTGACCTGGTTCTATGTATCTTAGTAGTATACCATTAATATCCTTTTCAAATAATACATTATCAACAAGGAGAAAATGAATTGACTATAATTTGAAATATCTCTTCTTTGAAGGATAAATACCATTTTGTAGATATTTTACCATATCTTGGAACTAGCTAGAATTTTAGGCCTGATTACCTACAAGTTCTTGATCATTTGACACCATAACTTATTCATTAGACTCCTGCAAGTCATGTGCTAGATGTTCATAGAGTCCTTTGCCTCTAACCAGCTTTGTGACTTTGATCTCAATGTTATATTCCATGACCTTGGTTATCCAACTAGATCTTTTGACACTTATATCTTTATTTAAAATGAAGTCTTTGACACATGGATGTGCAACCATCAAATTTATATTATTATTGGACAACAAGTACCTTAAATTTTTAAGAGACCTTATAAATAAAAGAATGTGCTTCTCAACAAAATAATAACTTGTTTCATATTCTCATAATACTTGAATGAAAAAGGCTATTGGCTACTCTAAATTCTATTTTTTCTACTACATGAGAATACTTGATATTGTGTCGAGGTTAGCATAGGTATATAAGAAGAAATATTTTGTTAAATCAGGGCTCAAGAGTGTAGGAGCACTAGTTATAGATTTCTTCATTTCTTCAAAACTTTTCACTCCTTTAGACCAAGTGAAACTCTGATATTTCTTTAACATAGCTGTAAGTGGCCTAGCTAAAGTAAAAAAATTTAAAATGTATCTCATTATGAAGTTAATCTTCCCTAAAAATCTTTGCAAGGATTTCTTATGCTTAGGTAATGATAGTGCAAGAATTGATTCTATCCTATCAAGGTCTATGCTTGTACCTTTCTTTAAAATGACATGTCTAAGAAGCCTACCTTCATGAATAGAGAAAACACACTTTTTTGGGTTCAAAGACACTCCAAATTCCTTGTACCTTTCAAACACCTATCTAAAATGAATCATATGCTCATTTGTGTTATTAGAGAATATTTTTGTGTTATCTAGATAAATGAGAATAAACTTGTTGAGGAGACCCTGAACTGCCATGTCCATAGCCTTCTGAATAGTGGCTCCAAAATCAAATAAACCAAAAGGAATATTTTTATATGAAAATGTCCCCCACTTTGTGGTGAAGGTTGTTTTGTACTAGTCTTATTTTTTGACCAAAATTTTGTTATATCCACTATAACCATCTAATAAAGAGAACCTTTATGAACCTATAACTACTTATAAAATATGTTTCATTGATGGAAATGGATAGTGATCTTTGAGAGAGGCCTTGTTCAAGTCATGAAATTTGACACATAGACTTATTTCACCATTCTTCTTCCATACTAGAATAAGGTTTGCTACCCAAGTTGAGTGTTTAATTGGAAATATTATGACTGACTCAATAAGCTTATGCAATTCAACTCTCATTAGAGGTTCAGTCTTTGAATTGATTGGCATTTGCCTTTATTTGACTAGCTTTGTCTCATCTTATAACTCAATAGTATGTTGAGATATACTTGGATCAAAACCTTTAAGGTCACTATATTACCATGCAAAGACATCTACAAAACTTGAACATAACTTAATAAAAGCTTCTTTCTTTGAAGATGTATAAATTTTACCTAACTTTAGATTTTTCCAATTTCAATCTCTACATTTGTGTAGTGTTCTTCCTTGGTTGATAAATTAAACTTTTATTTTCTCAATTCATCATCTCTATTGAATATATTTTCTAGGGTGACCAGTCCTTTAGGCAACTTGTTTATCTTTAATTGCACAATATGATCATCATACTATTATAAATGCTTGTCTTAGTTCCTTAAGGATAATTCAAATTCCTCTTGTAAAAATATAAAAATATGGATATCATCTTCAACTACTTCAAAATTATCATGGTTGTCTACGATAGAAGGTCTCACAATTACCTTGATATCTGATTGAACTCTGTCTCTATTTATATTATCTAGGATGTTGAATTGTGATCCAATAGCAGCCAACCTATATTTATGTTTGTTCTAATTTCTTGGTATGGCTTGAATATTAAAGGCTTAAAAATCTTCAACTATGTCCCATACTCTATGATTATAAGACCTAAGTAGTGGGTTCTTGCATATATTAAGTCCTCTTACTTGGTGAACTACTAGTTTTCTATCTCCAAAGACTTGTAAGGAATTAACCTTCATCTTTCTTGCCCATTATAAACCATTCACTAGTGCTTCATATTCAGTGAAATTATTGGGACAACCAAACTAAAAATTGAGATAATAGAAATACCTTTGATTATATAGATAAATTAGCATCATTCCAGATCTAGTGCCATGTTTGTTCCTAGATCCATCAAAATATAACTACCACAGTCCATCACTAGGTTGCTCATCTTTCATTAATGTGGGAATTGGTACATAGTTTTCATGAATATAATAGATACCAAATCATTTTTACTCAATTAAATTTTAGGGATCATTATCATGTAAATCTGAGGCCCATTCATCAAGGAAAAGATCTAGGACTCCATCTAGAGGTGATTCAAATTTAACCTCACTATTTTCTAACACCTTATCTAAGATAACATAATTATTGTTCACCATGATTGGCATATATGGATCTAAATGAAATCTTGAAATAGGTTCAGAAAGTATTGTCACCTTAGTGCCATACCTAGTTCTGAACATTAGATAGGTCCAATCAACTAACAAATATCCTTGAATTTTTGAAGTAAAATCTCTTGATAGAAACATGGAAAAATAGGGAGGTAGGTCTACTACAACTACATCTTACTAAATAAAAACATTGGGGCAAGCATGTAGTGTTAGATTTAGGTATTTTATCATGCCTACTATTTTTGTTGATGAGCCATCTAGTTTCAACACTCCTTTGGTATTTGGCTCATACACAAGCCCAAGCTTGTTTGTAATTTGTTTGGGCATAATAGTGATACTAGATCCACTATCTACCATACAATTATGGATTAAATATTCACCTAATATCAAGAATAGATAAAATGGAGGGGTATTTCTTGACTTGACATTGGATTTATCCACCTTTGTCATGTTATGTATCTGCTAATTAGGTTACTTGATTTTTTGGTTTAAATTTGCCAAGACAACTTTTTTCTCAGCTAGTTATTTAGATATCTTTAGATCTAAAATTATTTGAATTAACATGTATTTTTACCTTAGGATGGAAAGGGAATCCCACATGTTAATCCTAACATTTGATCTCTTCATTTGATCAATAATGTTAATAGATGTTCCACTAAACTTTGGTTGTAACTTTTGAGCCACTAGTTGTTCTCTAGTTAGGGGTATTTAGGGAACTTTCACTATCTTTGTGGTCTAAATATTCTATGTTATAGGAAAAATAACTTGATATTTGACATTATTTGACACAAAACTTGGAATTCTAGAAGTATTACTCACATCTTGAGTTTGTTCAATTACTCTTCTTTTAGTTCTAGTCAGAGTTGCCACTTGACCATTTGTGTTGCTAGTTTCACCAACTTAGTTTAATGTAATGTGATCATCCAAATGCTAATTAACATTGATACCATCAGGTTGCCCTAGAACTTGTTGAGATTTTTCTTGGATTTACATATTCAAGTCTTTATATTGACCACCTTGAAGAGTTAAATCTTCTTATGTCATTTGTGGCATGGTAATCTCTTGTGATACCAAAGCTTGATTCTAAATGTCATTTGGATTGAAAGACTACCAACCTGGATCTTGCATTAAGTTATTTTGGGGAACAATAACTTTTGAGATGGAAGCCACATTAGGATCAAGGGTTACATATGGCTTAGTTTGGGTTATAGCTCCTTAATTTTGATAAGGTTTCTTATTTTTCTTAAAACCTTAATAAGCTGGTGTTTAGTTATTGAAAGACTGATAGGTACTCTATTTTTTCTATTGATAAAGTCTACCTTGGTACTACTATCTCTTGAGTGAAACAATTTCATTTCCAAAAGCTTGTAACATGCTTTTCAAATCACCAATCTCACTAGATTGATTAGAAGGGGCTACAACTTGGACTTTTGGAGATAGAATAGGGGATATAGATGGAATTTGGAGAAATTGAGGAGGTTCAAGTTGCAATTTTAGAAAAAATGGTTTTAGAGGCCTTGGAGTGAGTTTACCAGCTTGAATCAAGCTATTTTCTATTCTGATAGCAATCTCATAGGCATTTGGCAAGTTATTACCACCCATGTACTATATCATGACACTTATATCATAATTGAGGTCCTTAAGTACAAAAATGCATACTATAGGGATGGTTTAACCAATACAGGGATCCTAATCCATGTTTTTCAAAATTTGAGGTTAAAGTCCAACATGAACTCATGGGGATACATTTGTATGGTAGTTAATTATTTAACCAAAGATAGATTATCAGAATTTTCTTCAAATTATCTAACTAAAGTTTCACCTAACTCATACAAAGTAGAAATAGAGGTCAAAGGAAGATTCCTATACCATTTCAATGGTTTTCCCTTAAAAGAGGTAGAAAGCAATCTGATAGCCACATTATCTTGAGTAATATTATGAGCATAACATAGATTGGCAAAATCTTGGATATGCTTAATAGCAGTATTTTTATCCCATTCTCTAGAGAATAAAGGGATACTTTTTTAGAGAAGACATAATAATGGTATCATACTGGGCAAAATTTAGGGGACTACTGGGCAAAATTTAGGGGACTACCCCTATTAAATGGGATAAAGACTTGATTCCTGATAACCATTTGGGAAAAAAGGATTTGATTTATGGGGAAAATAGATTGGACTAAAATAATATATTGACTAGGAGATAAATATTGATTTGGAGGATAAGGCCTTTTACTATTTAATCTTGATATTTTATAAGAAGTAGGAGGCAATTCAATATGTTCAAAAGAAGTACCTTTACTTGATGCTCTTGTTATAACCTTTGGCATGAAAGCTTTGTCTAAAAGATGCTATGAGATATAAAAATTGAAGGATCTTCATCTTTTGATGGTGGTATATCTCTTCTATTGCTAAAAATATTTCTTCTCAATCTAAAAAATTCAATTATACCAAAGAAACTTGGTGTCCCACCAGGTGTGCCAAAACTATTAGGGTTCTAGATTGCACCCTAATTAAGTAAGGGGATTGTTCAAGTCCTCTACTCAAATATAGACCAAGATGGGATTGATCCTAGGTTGTGGGTATCCTAAAAGTGGAACAGACCTCCATAGAAGGTCAACTTCCTTATGGATCTATCACCTACACTAAACCTAAACTAGCACTTTCTTGGAAAGGGGAGATAAAATTGATAAAACTTATAAAAGTATGTAAAAATTGGTGATGCAACAATGATTTTATCACTCCAACTCACACAAAACACACTTTGAAACACTTTTTAGACCAAAGAACATCAATCTCACATAAATATTTTAGAATAAGGCATTGATCAGTTATCAAATTAGTAAGAGAGGGAAAATGTCCACTTTCAAGCTAGATAATAAACTATGCATTACACTTATAATGACCTATGAGAACTATTAATCACTTCTTGAAGGTGAGGAAAACTCTATACATAAGCAAGTAACATACATTCACTTAACTTTAGTGCATGATTTCATAGAACACACTTCAATCCAACTTAGAAAATGATGGAATTTAGTCTTTATTGCATGAAAAAGGTGTCATAGTACAAATTTTGGTAGATTCTGGTCATACCAAAAGAGAGGGATAGATTGATTAATATCAAGGCTTAAAATCTTGTATTTATAGCAAAGAGAGAGAGAGAGAGAGAGAGAGAGAGAGAGAGAGAGAGAGAGAGAGAGAGAGAGAGAGAGAGAGTTCATGCATTAGAAAAGGCCTAACTACTTTTGATAGATTAGCACTCTCAAGGATGTTGACTCAAATCTTATCAACAAATAACCAACTCTATAAAAGAATTAAATGTCCATTTCCCTTATCCAACTACTAGATCTTTTCTTGGAATTATGTCATCATTTACTTGATCTGTTGATGAGGATCATGTCTTGGAACTAGCTAAAAAGTACCACATCTACATTAGGTGTCTATTTAAACCTAAAAATGTGAACCATGATGAGGTGAGACACAAGTCTATTATATGTGAAAACCAATATTAGACCATTGGTTTTCACATAGTCACTAGTCTATCTTTGACTTTTGTGTTAGACCCAAAGGATCTATTTCACCTATATGAAGCTTTACTGAAGATGCTTAGTTTTTGAACTATGGCCCTAGTTCAGCCTTGGTCTACCTCTAAGATCGGCTTTTCCAACTTTGATTTATTTGGGTCCAAAATAACCTCTTTAAATTTTGTTGAAAATGTCTTGAGCTTTCCTTTGCTTATTGGCTATCAAAAATAGCTAGGCTTGTCTACATCATGTCCAACTATCTTTATGATTATTGGTTCTGTATATACTTCAAATTATTGACTTTGCCTCACTTCATTGATCTATTTGTGCATGGATGCATGTGATCCATCGATCTTATACCAACTAAACATTCTTGTGTCACTTATCTTTGACTCATTATCTCTTTAGATTTGTTGACCTCTTTGACTCACGTACACTATCTGATCAAGGTATAGGAGTTCATGTGCACCATTTATCTCCTTAGTCCCATTTCCCTATCAATTCTTGGGCTCCATCAAATCATTAGTATGATTGAGTGTGGTCCCTTGATTTTCCTAGGACCCATCCTTTTATCAGTGGTTTTGCTTTATCTATTTAAAATTTGATCATTTTCCATCATTAGATCATATCCAACTTGTAGATATTTAACAACTTTAACCTAGGGAACTTTTGACTTTCTTGATGTAGTGTGGATCATTGTATCTTATGTGTCATTATGAGATATCTTGTGAACCGTTAGATCTCAACCAACTTCAAACCTTGTAAGGATCCTTTATATTCAAAAGGATACTTGATTTGATTAAAATTGATGTTCATGTGAACATCATTTGACATCTACACGGATGTATTTGACATCCTGTAAACCATAATTTTAAGCATAGATAGATTTTTGTAGTATCCTTATTTTGACCCTTGCATGATTGTCATTCATTATTTGATCAACTTCAATAAATTATATCTTAAAATTCAAGAATCAAGGAGGCACAAAGTTTACTGGATATGTTTTTGAGGTTGAAAGGGATGAACCCATTTGACTTGAGGGCTTGTAAGGATTTATAATCATACTTATCAAGTGTGTAAATAAGTGAACCAATCTATTTTTGTGTGATGTCTTGATGATGATCTAGATCCTAGACTTGTTTTTTTGATATTTTTCTTGATCTTTGGAAACTCAAATAAACTTATAAAATATAAGTAAATGTTTCCATGACTTACACTACAAGATAACCTATGAAAACTTATTTGGATCCTCCATTTATCATTATATCCTTCTCTTTATTTAATAACATTTCTCAATCCTTGAAAACCTCTATATGTAGGCCAAAATGGCTAACAAGAAGTTCTTTGACTACTACTTGATTACCATCCATATTCCTTCTTTTAAATCTTGTGTTTATAGCGATTGCAATATAGGCTTAGCTAAAACTAGCATATTGGATAGATGTATATCACTCCCTTTATTCACAGTTCATCATTATAACATCTAGCTAATTTGGCCCCTGATTTTCCCCTTGACCCTATGGAGGTTATTCTAGTTTGGTCATCAAAGGCACCTATGTATTTTGGGCCATGAGAGATTGGTTGTACCCAAAGTTAGTAACTTACTCCCATTGATCATTAAAGGCCTGGTTAAGGTCAATATTTAGGACAATATGTTGACCAAAGGACTTGTTCCAAGGAATGGTACCCTCTGCTTCTTAGGCTACATTATTATGAACTAGGACCAAGGAGTTGAAATTACTAGCAACATTAAGGTTGAAGTTACCCTACCTATTGTAGCCATGCTGCCCTTGGTTCTGACCTTGGCCTTGGTAGTTTCCTTTATATAGAGACCTATTTTCTTGAAAATCCTACTTCTAAGGCTCATATGAACTTTGATAAGACCTATTAAAATCCTATTTCCTTTTGACATTTACTAGCTCACTCTCCAAATATTGAAACATGCTTTTGAGCTCTTGAAAGTTCTTTTCTTCTAGTGAATTACTAGATCCACTAGTAAAAGCTTTCTCTTGCATTGGTTCAGGGATTGCAATAGTTTTTTGTGTAGGTAGAAGGAAATCCAATGGGGGAATAGAAATGGGAGATGGTCTGAGCTTAGGAAATAAGGGCATCGATGGTTTAGGTGTAAGTTTGCCATCTTAAAATAGATAATTTTTTGCCTTAATGGCCACCTCATATGCACTTAAAAGTATATTTACTCCCATATATTAGATCATTACCACCATTTCACTATTTAAAGACTTTAAATAATATAAGAAATCAAAGTTGGGGGTTGGTCTAACTACAACTGGGATTTTATCCCAAGTTTTTTAGAACTTTGTGTTAAAGTTTTATATAACTTCATGAGGAGCTCTTCTGATTGTAGTCAGTTGTTCTTCAAGTGAAAAATGGTCACATTGTCCTCAAATATGTTACACAAGGATTCCCCTAATTGGTCCCATGTCTAAATGGAATGTATAGTAAGGCTTCTATACTAATATAGGGCCTTTTCTTTGATGGAGGTAGCTATAAACCTAATAGATATATTCTCCTCTATGACATTATGTATATTGAAAAAATGTGCTATGTCCATGAGATGTTCAGAGGGTCTTATAGCTTGGTCTCCAGTGTAATAAGGAACACTTTTGAGGGCTAAAATTTGGATAAGATCATAGTGAGCAAGGGATAGAGAGTTTTGCCCATTAAAATTAGTAAAAGCTCTAAGGATTGCCATGGATACACAGGGGGGTAATAATGTTCCTATTGTAAGGATAGGCCTTGGAAATGCCCTAGTAGAAAATTTTCCTTGGTATGGATGAGTATTTGAAATCCTTAGTCCCTTTTTTAGAATTTAAAGGTAGTTCAACAAAGTCAAAAGGACTACCTCTTAAAGCTCACCTTGTTGTCACCTTTGGAATGAGATGGAATTATTGTTCTACACCAGAGAATTGATTCTTCCTTTCAGAGTCACTAAATGTTGTTGTTTGTAGCTTAACCATTGTATATTTGATCAAATCAACATCAACTTTGATCAATCTTTCTTTTGAAAGAAGTGTGTCCAACTAGGCATGCCAGAAACTATTAAAGGCTCAATTTGCACCTTTGGAGAGGGTTGTTCAAGCTTTCTCCCATTGATCTCATAAAATTAGGAAAACCTTAGGCTATAGGTCAACTATGTTGGGGATAAACCTCAGGAGTAGGCTAGCTTATTCTTTGATTCTCACATAAAACTAAGACTAATCCTAATGCTTCATGGGAAAAGAGTTTATAAAGAGAGTAATGGCTCCTAATAAAATTAACAAGGTGATACACCAAAAGTAAGTGGACACTCACATAAGTTTGAACCCACACTAGATCAACAAAAGATAACCATGACTTACTCAATCTCATGACCTCACCAATTAAATAAATATTTCATAGAATAGGTCCCAAATGGAATACTAATCTAGACCTGAAATTTCACTTGAGGACATATTTAAAGAGGCAAGTAGAAGGATAACAAACTAGGAAGAGTCTCCTTCAAAAATTTACCATACACAAGTATACTAAATGTTGATTAAAGATAAGATACAGGCAAAGAGTTTATCCTATTGCTTCAAAAGGTAGTTCTTAAAATATTTTTATAAGGTTTAACCTTATCAAATGAGCACACTTTTAAGTAGTCTTGATGAGTATCCTTATCTCAAAAATAAATTCTAAAATTTCCAAAAGCTGAGAACCCTTACAAAGGGAATGAGACCAAGATATATAGAAGAAGAGAGACCACTTGAAAGAGTAGGTGAGCATGCTATAAAAAAAATAACACATATCTTAAATCATTAAATTAACCTAAACTACCACCTCTTGTTGCTTAGCTAATGGAACATTTCCACCCTTTTGATCAATCAGAATGTTGTAGATGGCTTGTTGAGTGGTAAGGTATTCAAAGGCCTTAAGGGTACATTAAATGATCCTAGATATAGTTCTCAATATTATATATTTATTTAATTCTTAATGCAAAATCTTGCTTGAATAAAAAACTTCATGATCATGGACCTGACTGAAACATGGTGTAGTACCCTTTAGGTGACTGCTTGTTGAGACAATGACCATGTTGAATATTGAAGATCTTTGACATTAATTGCACTTTTGATTTATCTTCATACTTGGATCATAATCTTATCTATAGTGGAAAATCAATTTGAGACTATTGGTTTTCCTATAGTTTTCATATTGGTATCGACCTATCAAAAAAGTAGCACCTTTTATAATATAACAAGTCTAAAAGACCCATCCTTTCTCTGTAGGAACCCAAACCCACATGTGCATACATGAGTTCTCCTGGAAACATTGAACACTGATATAAGAACAACTCTACTTGAGTAAAAATATGAAGAATAGGTCCATATTTTAACCTTAATGGTGACTCATATGCATTCCTTATGTCCCACTACATTACCTAGGCCATTTCAAAACATTTGAACTAGCTTTAATGATATCAAAGACCCTACAAAACCCTACATTTCATGGTCAAAAATAATTTTCCAACCCTCATTGAGAATCTTGAGCTTATCTTTAATCATATTGGTTGTCAAACTTAACTCACTCCATTAATTTTAATTTTTACAAAGGCTCGTAAATTGTTGATCTCCTATTAGTTGAATGCACCCTTGACACTTATCACGTATACATTCAATTTTGAGATTCACTAACTCTTTTGATCAATGCTCATTGTTAGATCCAAATGTATTATGTAACATAAAACATCAATCTATCAAGACCCACTATTTAAATTCCAATAGCTATTTTTTAGAGCTTGAAATTGACATCCACACAAGCATTTGCCATTTATGACCAACTTTGCAATTCTATATCCTGAAGTACATGAATCATGGGGGCACCAAATTTTTAGGGAATAGACTTAATACTAAAAGGAACAAACCCTTTTGATCTACTAGCCACTTGAGTTTTCCATGTGCTTTTAAAAAATGTTAAATCTGACTAGTCTTGCATGATGGTTGAGTCTAAAATGGCTAAGTATGGAATCTTAGCAAATCTTGCATTATGAGACATCTTTGCCCATGCATGTCTTCTTATACACTTTTTTTAATAGGACTTTCAACCTAGCACATATGAATTAAACTTCAAGATGAACAAATCCATATGATTATTTCTTTTCTAGTACTATCATACATGCGAGACCTAGCACCATGAAAATGTCTACTTGGCTCAAATTGGACCCAGAAAACACAGTCAAAAATGCTTTGGAGGGTGACTTTTCATGTTTATATCTTTCATGGTGTTATGGTGTATGAGCTGAAACTTAGCACAAATGATCTTGGTACAAAAGTGAACAAACCCTTTTGACCATTCTTTTTTACTCTTCTGCACGTGTGAGATCTAGCTTTAGCAACTTGCTTATTTATTTGTTTTATGTGCTTTATGCAAGAATTTTCTATGTAGACCAAAAATGGCCAACAATAACCCATATGAATAAATACATAAATCATGAATGTATATCCATAAATAAAATGTAAATCATAAAGTGTCATAATATGTAATATGTACAAAGGCTAATCCATATAGTAATCATATACATGGTTACTTAGTAAACTAGATCTAACTCAGGTGGATGTCCATCCCACCTCTTCAACTATCCCGTCCATATCCTCCTCCATCCCTCATGTCCCTCTACAACACACACCCCACACTAGTTGTAGTCATTTTTTCCCCTTGTGGTGTCCAAACCTACCTGTATAGGTGGCTAGCATATTTAGGAATCTTTGGTAAATGGTATATAACAATCTACTCATAATAACATAACTCTATTACCACCACCTGATATATATCCAAGCTCACACTCCATAGTAGACCCATTCTCTTACCTTTCCCCCTCCTCTTATATTAGACCCTGATACTACTCCCCCTACTACACCTATTAGTACCTAGAGCCTCCAATGTTACTCATGATATTTGTCCTACACTCAACATGCCTCATCATAAATTTAATACAATGCATCATAGCACCCCTATAACACTATCAATTATGCCTATAAATAATCTTGCTCAAAAACCACTTTGGAGTACTATGCCTTGGCCACATCCTTCTCAACCATAATAGCTTGTATGTCCCCATCACCTCCTACCACCTTTGCCTCCTCCATATTCACATCCTCCACCTCTTGGCTCTAGTGCACTACCCTTTCCTCTCCCCCTCAATGCTAATCTATTGACCATAATAAATATTCCTCCATCACCCTGACATCATCTATCCCCTCTCTCTCTGGTTCCTCTTCTATAAGTTACTCTAGACCTATAAATTATGGCTTAGGGACTTCCACCTTAGAGACATCTCTCCTATAAACCTGAGGTGCCTTAGGTAGATCCTACCAAAACCTAAACTATCACCATACCCACCCAAACTAAAAAAATATCCACATGCTATAAAAATATCCCTAGTAACCACCTAGCTCATTGTCCCACTGCCACCTCCATCTTCATCCCTATCTATGTTGGGAATTTGAAATAATGCCTTCATATAACCTCATCCTCCTCTAACTCCTCTAGTACCTATCTATAAAAATATAGGTCACAAAATCTCCTATCTCTATGAGGATGGGTAAAGTCATCCCTTCATCTCAAAAAACCAACACTAAAAGTAAACATGTGCCATCCCATTCATGGCATCCTTGGTGGTTATACTACTTAAATGTGCTCATAGGCCCAACACTACATCATATAGGTAACATCAATTCCATCAAATTTATACATCTACCACCCCCAAAGATCCCTATATATATGTGTGTGTTAATAGGGTTGGATCCCATGCAAATACTATCTAGTACTCCCATATATCTATCAACACCCCTATCAGAATCCATATGAACCTCCCTCCTCTCAAGTCTAACAAAGCATAGCAAGATATGGCCAACATCATCATGGTCATCACAGATCTCTCGTCCTCATCTCGATCATACAAAGCCTTGAAACTAGATCCTCCTACTGTGAAGACAATGTCTATATCATCATCCCTATATAATCATATCATGACATCTACCTATTGTCTCTCATATGTTGGGATGATCTCTACACCTTGTATAGGTAGTCATAGTATCCTATAAATATCTTCTATGGTCAATATCATCTCCCCTATCAATAAGCAAAAGGTTCATGCATCTAGATCCCATCACTCCAGTAGTACCATTAGTAGACTCTAATCTTGGTGTATCTAGTGATAGTGGCATAGTCCTCCTAAGCTAACCACCTTGATATGCTCCTATTTTGCATCTCTCATGACCTCTTGAAAGCACTCTAACAAAGGTGGTACTCAATCTCACATCATCAAAATTACATATGTCTACAATCCCATATTCCCCTAGATTCATTTAGTTTTCTAAATCTTCTTATCCTTTAAGTTTTATTTGACCCCTAGAAATCATGATTGACCCTTCCTCAATCGATCCTGATTCATTATTTATTGTTGATGACCATAAAATCATCATCAATCCCTAAATAATAAGTGGATGATCCTTATGGAGTCAGTATCAATCCTCTTAGGATTGATGTTGATCCTTACAAAATCCTACCACTCTCTAAACCCTACCACTAAGCTAGTTTAAAATTTAAAAAAATTAAAAAATCTTTAAAAACACCAAAACTAAGTTACCCATACCTCATCATGAGACTGTCATCATCATCATCCACTCTTGCTAGCCTCTATCATATATATCTCACTCAATCCATTGACATGTGTCAAATTTTTTAGCTTTGGCTCAACTCATTCGATGTCATTTAAAAAATTAGTGCCATAGCCATTCAATGGCCTAGTTATAGCCCTTTTGGATTGACATCAATTATTTCATGATTGATGTTAGTTCCTTCCTGATCGATGGTGATTTGGTCCCTTTTAGGATCCTTAGCACTACTTATAAATCTCTTGCATCTTTATATCCCTACTCTAAGGCCATTTAAGTAATCCTTTATTAAAACTATATTATCCTTTATTTACCATCATTACTAGCTTATGAATATAGGCCCCTTGATGGTCCCATAGCCTTTGAGAGGTCTAAATTCATTTTAATATCTATCCCTTATAGATCTTTAAAATGTACCTTATCTTGAGTGCACTATGTCCTTAGGTAGTGCACACATACCAAGAACACTGGATGCTTTAGTTAGCCCATCCTAGCCTTTGCCCTCTTGACTACCATCAATAAATCCCACACATTCCTAATTGCGGCACTCCCTTACTTGTTTGCCTTGGGGCATTCCTATTTAGGATATCATATATCTTATTATTACAACATTATACTTCATGCCTATCCTTATGTCTTCAATGCTCATTTTCTATTTACCCTATCCAATACCATATCATTTTCAAACCCATCTCTATCTCACTATCCTTTGTTGACTCTTGGTTTGAAGGGGAATACCTCATCACATTAAAACTTGGGCATTAGACCCATCCTAGTTTTTGTCTTGTGGTAGGTTATCATAAACCACTTAACAAAAAGGGGCAAATGTAGACACTATAAATTTACACTATTTTATTATGAATAAATGTGTCATACCCCTTCCTTGACTTTATTACACTAATTAATATAGTTTATTATTTTCCATTTAACATTATGTAAATAATCTAACTAATTACTATTTTATCGAGGTAACCAGTCAACCACCCCTAAATCCTAGTTAAATCTCTCCAAGACTAATAAGGGTAAGTTTTTTTAACCTTAGTAATGACTTCCCCATACCTAAACTCCATCAAAACCAATTTTAACTAAGTTTTTATCTAGGATTTTGAGTTGTTGAAACCAAAAAATCAAACTTAGACTGAATCAGTAACATTTCCTATGATCATCGTTGACCCTATTAGGATCAACATCAATTTATAGCTAGGCTAGGCTCAAGTTATGGATATTTATTTTTGCACACTAAAACACTGATGAAATTCTCATAGAGTACTATAAATGAATGCCATCCCAATTCTAGTCTATCCACACTTTACCCAAAGCCAACCATATTCTTGTTAATGAGGTATTTCTCTGTAGCACAAGAAGTTTTTGCAAAGGTAAGTATGATATGTATTTGATTGGTTTTAGATTAATATATTATTCCTTTATATTATATTTATTATCATAAATTTGTTTAGATAAATTAGTGACTAGTTTAGGAACCTTTTTAGATCTGTTAAAGTCCTCCTTAGGCCCCATCCTAAGTCTTTCAACACCCACTATAAAGATTGACCTTGATTCTTTTAGGATTGACATTGATTACCCTTTCGATACCAATTTTGAGTCAATCATTATTGATCTCTATGTTTTCATTTATGTTTGCAACCCAATACTAGATTAGAAATCATACATATTTCTAATTTACTATATTTATGTCTTAAAATTATGTATTTCTATCTTTAAATGACCTTGCTTGGTATTATACATGATGTGGTATCAATTCATGATTTACCCATAATTCCTCACCCCTTATTCATTGATCAAAATGACATCTCTTTCAAGTTAGGACTTTTCACAATTATCTTTACCCCAACTCTAGAAGCCATCATCAAGTAACTAGAAGCAATCCAAGAATAAGAAGACTTAGCCATATCATATTGGAATGAATATTTTGATAATATCTATGTAGTAGATTGATTTGTTTCATTTCAATTTCATAATCTTATCACATGCTTTATTAGAATTTATTTTATTATATTATCCACTTCATTGCATAAATAATGGACTAACATCCCTCTAAAGAAGTGTACCACTTCGTAGAATTGATCTTGTATTAGGCAATTCACCCATCTCTATTATTAATCAATTTTATCCAAGTTGTCTTTGTTGTGCAGGTAGCCCTTCTTAGCCAAAAAGGAGCTCCCACCTTGTTGGATCAATGGTGTACATTCTCATCACAAGTATTCCTCTTTAAAAACTTTGCATCATTTCCATTTTTAGTAAGTTATTTTTATTAATAAAACTAGCTAAAAAATAATAAAACAAGATCATATAATCTTCTACACATATCTACAGGTCTCTCAAAGTGATGTATAAGTTTTACAAGTTGCCAAGTGAGTCAAAAAGTGGAAAATGTATTAATTTCCAAGCTAAGAGGCCTATATTCAGGCTTAGAAAACACTTCAAGAGGCATATCTTTAGTATATTGATCTATGATAGGATGTTTTAGACCTCAAAAAACTCATTCTAATCACTAAAACTAAAAGAGTTATCAAAACTCTTCAGCCAAGATCTCTCAAATGGCTCATTACCATAGCCATTGATGCTTCAGCATATACTCAAAAGAAACTAATTGAAAAAAACTAATTTTTATACACATAATGTGATATGCAAAGGATATGTAAAATATTACAAAAACATATATACTACAATCAAGAGCACTTGGTTATATAGGCAAGGAAAAATAATATGTAGGCTAACTAGACAATGTGGGGGCTAAATAGGCAATGTGGGACAAATCCCTACATAGGACAAAACTAGGTAAAAACTAATAACCTAGATAGAACCTAACAAGTGTGAGTAATAAGATACTCTAACACCCCCCTCAAGTGAAGCTAGGGGATAAAAATAGGGGATGTAGTGTAAAGTCATGTGTCCTTATGGACGTGAATCCATCATGCTAGAGTGCATGTATGTTGAGTTGATGTAACCACTAAGTTGCATTAAAAATGATGATGGATACGAGGATCATTAAACACAAAAACTATGCTCTAAAGTACTAGGTAGAATGATGAATCTGAGGAAGCATCAATTTAACACCCTCCAACATGATAGTGATAAGTGAGCAAAAATATTGGTGGGGATGCCACACTAATGTCGCTATAAGAATCACTAAGAAATCCATGGAGTCAAGTAACAAATCCTCATATGGATTTTATAAAATAAAGTGCCTTAATAAGATACCCATGTATAAAGCAGTAATCTAGAAAACACTCAAAATAACTTTCATAAAGTGGAGAAAAGAGAGAAAAAATGTAGGAAAAATCCCCTCCAAAAGAGATAAAATAAGAAGAGATAGATAGAAATCCCCCATAAGATGATGTTAAATTAATTCACACTCCAAGTACTCACAAGTCACAAAGGAACTCAATCTTCATGAGTGGTTTGAATCCACTACTCAATCATAAATACAATTGACATTGGATTTCACTAGAGTAGCTTTAATCCAAGAAGACTGTTAGTGGTGATGAAATTAAAAAATAGTACTACATGTGTAAGGAATGTTTAACATCAAATAAGTAGAATGTACATCACATCCCTTATACTATTGTATGAGTGGATTGATGAAAAAGTGATCTACATAAGTAGTTTGAATACATTGCTCAAACATCAAACAAGATGACACTGTATACACCATAATAGTTCCAAATCATGCTAAAAAAGATTGTAAAACTATCAAATAAGATAAGATGACACTGGGATTCACTATAATAGCTATAATTCAAGCTGTGGGAGATTGTCAACTATCAAAAAATGGTGTCAAAAATATTTTTAAAAAGTCTCTAAAAATGATGGCCCATGATGGTGATGGAAGAGACAAGCAACTAACAAAGTGAAAAGATGTCCAAAATAGATCACACAAATGCATTAAGGTAGATAAGATTGAATCAATAAACCCTCCATGGCACTTTATAAATTAGTGTGAGTATAATATAAACCATACATAGAATACATGAAATAGAAACAAGGAAGACACTAGGCTTCACCAAAATAGCTCCAAAATGAGGAGACTATTGACATCTCAAATAAACTATCAAGAGAGGTGATCTAAAAATAAGGGAGTGAAAAATATGTCCCCTTAGAATAAGGGGAGGTATTAAGAAAGGGGCCTTGAGAAGACATGACACAACTACTAGTGTGTCAAAGTACTAATGCATGTTGTGGGTTGATAGAAGAATGTGTAAAATGGTGAAAAGATACATAATGTATGTAAACACACCAAAAAATGATAAGCAAACAAAAACATTAACGTGTAAAGTACATGCAAAAGGATGTTGAGCTCAACCAAAAATACATCTAAAATAGTGCATGCATAAATTATAATGTAGGGCTCATAGTATATGAAAAACCCCTAGTAGTGACAATGCACACTCAATAATAGGACATCAAATTCAATTGAAAATGCATCCATGAGTGTAACAAACAATGACAATGCAATCTAGAAGCAGTAAGAAGAAATTTTGTGTTGACTATGAGGGGGTCTAACCTCTTGCCAGATCAGGCCTCACCCTCCAATATCTAACAATCAAAAGAGATAAATTATGTGCAAAATAATGAATATTCCTTCAACAAATGCTCAAAACATAACAAATACATCACTACAAATTGTAAGCATAAGGTAGAAAAACCAATGTGAAAAGATGCCCTAGAATGTGGCACTTTATATTTTAGTGTATTTTATAATGTAAATAGGAACAATGCATGAGAAATTGGAAAACATGAACTTTTATAAAAAATGGTACTCAATTTTGAGTTACCAATCAAAAGTTATTAAATAATTATGTTCCCATCAATAAGGCTTATTTAATAAAAAATTGCACTAAAGGTTTAAATGCTCAACAGATTTAAACACAAATCATTCTATGTAATCACCCATTGGAATCAACACTAAATTAAGAATCTCTTCAAGCCAAAAAAAGTTAAAAATTACCATCCAGTGACCTCCATGCATGTGCAAGTGAACTACACTTCTTCTTAAGGGAAAAAATATAGCTATATAACAAAAATAATGAATATACAACTATGTTTAAGAGGATAGAAGGGGGATTAAAATTTGAACTAGGACATTAATGTCATTTAGGGTGTATTAGCAAACCAAAGGTGGAAATCTAGTACAATTTGAGTGGTTGGGTGACAATCCACCAAATTGTGATAACTTAAAGACCAAATATATGCAAATTAGATCAAAACCATTTCTTCTTTGCAAAAGAAAACATCCAAACTAAACATGAAAGGAATGAAAACCTTCCACACACATACAATGCAAACCTAGATCCAAGACTCCAATGTAGATTAGTCAAAACACAACACAAACCAAAAAAAATAAATTTCTAGTGCAATGAGAGAAACTCAGACCTGATCCTCCACACAAAATTCAATGCCTAACTAATAAGGTTAAATCATAGATCTTAATAAAGATTATAACATTCCAAAAAAGTGTAGTCTAAATAAGATCTAATGCTCTTAGATCTAGAGAAATGGAATGCAGATTAGGAAAGGAATTTATGAAGCATCAAAAAATTCTAATGCCTCTTACATAAGGTAGAACAAAAATTCCACCATTATTGTAGATATAAGTTTCCACAAATTCTAATGCAGGCATAAAAGAAGACAAAAGATTTAGGTATGAATATTTCAAAACCAAAAATTGTTCAATGCCTCCTCCTTCCATGCATTATGATCCACTTATGTAGATCAATGCCAAGATGGAAATGAAATGTTTCCCACTTCTATAGAAGAACAAATTTAAAATAAAAGAAAAATTCAATGCCTCTATCTCCTCCAAATTTTCAATGCCCTAGTAGACTCCTCCAATGACAAAGCTTGAAAAATAAGGAAAATAAATGAGAGGGATGTAGTATAAGGGGGTTCAGTCTAAGGGGGTGTTCAATCTAAGTAATGGTTGTTAGATGGTGGCTCTAGTACCATGAAAGAGTTATCAAAACTCTTCAGGCAAGATCTCTCCAATGGCTCATTACCATAGCCATTAATGCTTCAACATTTACCCAAAAGAAACTAATTGAAAACAAAATAAATTAGTAAACATATAATGAGATATGCAAAGGATATGTAAAATATTAAAAAATCATGTATATTACAATGAAGACCACTTGCTTATATAGGTAAGGTAGAACAATATGTAGGCTAAACTGGGCAATGTGTGACAAATCCCCATATAGGACAAAACTAGGTAAAGACTAATAAACTATCTAGAACTTAGTAAGTGTGATTAATAAGATACTCTAGCAAAAACCTAAAAATTTCATGAAAAACTCTCAAATTACCAAGTATGCACAAGCACCTAGGCTTGCCAATAGTCATTTCTTGGTTTGCCCACCTACACGAGGCTTCATAACTTGAAATTTGACATGGAGCATTTTCTTGGTCTAGGTAAAGTGAATCAAAAAGTTTTGGGTGTTTTCACACATTTGGGAGGATATTTGAGCCAAATCTTAGTTTCTAGGCCTAGGAGGCCTAATTAGAGAGAGTAAATGGGCTAAAAATGATATTTCCACTCAAATTTAGGACTTGAAACTTATTATGGAGATGTAAGGGGATATTGGATCCTCAAATATGTTCTTATTTATCTATTATATGTTTTAAATTCTTCTTCATAAGGAGGTTTACCTATTTTGAGGGTTATAATGAATAGAGAGAAAAACAAGCTAGTAAAGCAAAATCAAACCTTTTGGAGGGTTTGATGGATTTAAGGGTCTTTTTATGGATCTGATATGATTTTTGTAATCCATACATGGATTTAAATTACCTATTCAAATCAAAACCAACTTTTCTCTCTCCTATACCACATTACAAAGGAAGGAGTTCAAATGATCAATTCACTAAGTCAATGCATAACTATTCTTCAAAAAGACTTTCAATGTTACTTATCACCTTTAACACCATTTAGAGGACAATAATAGGTCAAAATTTAGTTCCAAAAAATAATTAAATTCTTGAAAGGGTCTTTAACATCCTCAAGGAGACATTTTCCTCTCTTATGCCAAGTCAAGGATAAAAGGTCAAAGATGCTTGAAGAGTATTCTAATAGCCCTTTCAAAGTGTAAATACCTCATAAATATATTATAATAAGGTTTCATTTGATTAATTAATGAATACTTAAATACCTATCATCAAGTAAGAGGACTTCTTCATCAAGGAGAACATACAAGCTACTATATAGGGTATGCAAGCAAATATTTAGGCATTTTAAGTAGTCAATCTTGACCAATCAATGTTGAAGACTTATTAAAAATTTAAATAAAAATACACATTTACCCCTATGCCACTTTTGTGAAATAAATAAAAGAGAAAATTGAGGAAACACTATGTAGTGATTTGAAGGGTTTGAAGACAAAGTGAGTCACCCCTATTTTGGGGCTTCTTTGTCTCCTCTCTCCTACTCTTTTCTATTTGTAATTTATTTTATATAATTATCATATCACTTTTTTTCTTTGGAAATTTTCAAAGGCTATCAAAATTTTCTACTACACTTCTTGAAAAAATAAGATCTAGTTTCCTCTATTTTTAGGTTGGTATGTGAAGTGAATTGTGATTTTCATTGATATAAAATTGTAAATCAATAGCTTTCCTATGTTAATGTCTAGTATTTTTACCTTATTACAACATATTTGAGTTTATACAGGTCATGCTAAGTGTCTAGGTTCAATCTCAGTCTAAGTTTGGATGTGAATTCAACAATATTTCATTCCTTCCATGCAAAGATTGAGTGTTGTCAAGTCCTATGTATGAAACAATGTTGTGGAAGCCATATACCCAAGTAAAGAGAATGTGTGTAGGATCCTTTTCTTCGTAATAGTGTTAATTATAATAAAAAGTGGTCATAAACATTATTACATCACCTTTATTTCAAATTTCTCATGTCAATTCTAGTGCAGACATTATTTCTTCACCCTTGCCCTTAGTCAAGAAATCATTAGTTAATAAGATTAGATAAAAATTTAGTGATTTCATCAAGGGAAATATCCCTCTATCTAGAGGTTCTCTTCATCTCAAAGTCACCCACACTTAGGAGAGATTCCATTGTTTTATCAGAAGTGGGAAGCAGCACACATTCTCACAAGGGTAACGCTTCTGATTGACAATAATTTTTAGCATGCTTGGTGGGGCACATATCCTTTAGAATAGATAAATTTTTGACCTATAAAAAAGAATTTACATAAATAGAAGACACTCATCATCTTTTAAACCACGACATTCTTTGAGGTTGCAGTATTTCTAGTAGGTAGGCCAGTAAGTTTCATGCCAAAGGTTACCATAAGATCTTCAAGTAAAGGTATTCTTTTTGAATTTGTTGAGTTGCCTTCTCATTCATATAAAACTAAAAGATTCATAAGGACAAACCCCTATCATATAATTTTTCTTAAATATCCTAATCAACCCATTGTACAAGACAATTTCATTCCCACTATCCAAATGGCTTTTCCTAAGAATTAGGCATTTGTCTCATTCAATAGAGGAATCCCACTGAATATTACTCATTATGATGATATAGCAACTTAATACCTTACGAAAATTCCTTATTTCTAAGGAGAAGACCAAACCACACCTATTGAACACATTAAATATGTTTCCAATCTTTTTTCTATCCATAATGTTTTCCAAGAGAATGTATCTATTTGACTGCTTATTGCATCCTTTAAAGGAAAAACATTGCAGTGGTATAAAAACCTCCCTTTGAACTCTATTGCTTCTTAGGATGAATTATGTGTAGCATTTTTTAGGAATTTTGAGGACAAATTTGATCACTTGTCCCTAGTTGAAAAACTCATAACCATTAAGAGGGATCCCCATGAGTGCATGACCAATTTTAACCTCAGGTTTCAAAATACATGGACTAGGATACCTCTTATGATTATGTCATCTCCAAAGTAAGGATTTTTATATTATCTAATATCTCTAAATTCATATATTAGTGTCATGATTTAGTTTATGGGTGGCACTACACTTTTATATGCATATGAAGTGGCTATTATAGAAGATAATAGTTTGACTCAAGCTAGAAAGTTGGCAACTAGACCTCCTATAACTTTTTTTCTAGAAACACATCCAATTCTAGCCCTTCAAGCTCCTTCAATGGATCCCATTCCAGCTCCTTAAGCACAAGCTATGGCCTTTCTTAATCAATCAACTGAGATTGGATAACTCAAGGGAATGTTGTAATCCTTTATGAATGAAATTGTTCAACTAAAAAGGTATTATTACCAAAATAATAGGCCTTACCAAGCACATAATCAACCTACCTATCAACCTTTCAAAGACAACAAACCTCCTTATCAAGGTTTTAGAGAATAAATACCCTCATATCAAATTCAAGGATCTAAGTTAATCCAAATGCTCCTTCATCCAAAGCCATTGTACATGTGCCAAACACAAAATAATATGATGATAGATTGAGGGTGTTAACCATCTAATCCAAATGATATACAAAATCAGGCCTTAGTGAATAAATCTATGGTGAGGCCTTAGATGAACCAAGAAGAGGCTTCTCTTCAAGAAAGTCAACATAGTGAGGGTATGGCACAATAAGATAAAGTTCATCATGGACAAGGGTAGTTAGATTTAACCTTTGTGAGATGTCAAATTGATGACCATGTAACTTTGAATCAGGTTGGTGACTCTAGTACTTTAAATAATGTGGTTGAAGCTATGATTAGAGCAAATAAAAGGGCCATTAATGAGAATAAATAGGTAGATCATGTTCCAATAATTCCTCCCATTCTTCCTAAAGGTGTTAATAATCATTTTTTTATCCCACCACCTTATAAAAATCAGAATATGGAAGTTGGCAAAACTCATCAAGTAACTCAAGTGCAAGATCATCCAATTATGCCAAGAGTACAACCAAAGGTGAGTGGTACTATTTTTAGTATTTTTGATAATATGATGAAGTATAAAATCATCATGATTATGTGGGTTTCATTAGAAATTCCAAGATAAAAAATACATGCTTATTAAGGATATTTTATCCCTCAAATTATCTCCAAAACCAACTAACAAGGAGAGTGTCATTTTGGCAATTTCAAATCAGCCTATGAAATAACAAGTACATAAGGAGATAAAAATGAGTAAATATGATGTAAAACTAAATAAAATACATTAATTTTATCTCTCTTTAATTTTTGGCAACACATTAGTCTACAATTGTATGGTTGATAGTGGAGTTAGTAGTATGGTTATGCCTAAGCAAATTGCAGACAAGTTGGGTTTGGTGTATGAACCAAACACTAAAAGTGTATTTTATCTTGATAGATCCCAAAAAAAGAATATTTTCATGATCAAGAACCTGATATTAAATTTAATTGTTTTCCCAAATTTAACCATTCAGTGGGATGTAGTGGTGGTGGACTTGCCTCCATATGTTGCCATGTGCTTGTCTAGAGATTTTACATCAAAATGTAGTGCTTAATTATTAGCTAATTAGACTTATTTAATGTTCAAAAAAATATATGGTACCAATTTAAATATTAATTTTAAACTTATTTCATGTTTCCATTTGGATCCTTACATGCCAAGTATTATGAATACAAACTATGTTATCTCAGATGAGGTGGAACAAGCTAGTGAAGTAGAATCCAATTCACCTCTTGAAGGAGCTTATAATCTAGTTATTAATGAATGTGATTATATATTTCATGAAAATTATCCATATAAAATTATATAATATGAGGGAATTGGTGTCTATTGTCTTCATGAAGATGACACATAAATTCTAGTTATAGTTAAGGAAGATGAGTCAAAGGATGGCCTTTGGTAGCTCTAATTTGATAGATCAATAAATAAGCATGGCACTAGGGCTAGAATTATGCTTATAAAATATACTAAACAAATTTATTTTTTTATATAAAGTTTAGGTTTGGTTTTTTCAATAATGTAGCAGAGTATGAAGCTCTAGTCCATGGTTTACAATGGGTCAGGAAGATGGGAATAAGTGTTTTACAAGCTTTTGGTGATAGTGAACTTGTTTTTCACCAAGTGAGAGGAATGAATGTATATAAAAATGATTTTTTAATGTCTTAAAAACATATAATTTTGGATATCCTTGAGAATTTTAATGATTTTGATATCCAAGTAGTGCCAAGTGAAAGAAATAAACATGCAGATAGATTGGCTGCCATTGGAGCTTAGTTCAACATTTCAGCTGATGTAAGGAATGAGAAAAATTAGTCACATATAAATATTTTTGTGAGGCCTTATATTCTTTACAATCATGAGAAAATGAATTTTTTTGAAGATGATAATCAGATTGTTCACTTCTTGCAAGAGGAGGCTGAATTCTCTTCTAGAAACTAGTCAAATCTTTTGAAACAATATGGATATCAGATTGTCCAACTTAAGTCCAATAATCTTCCCAAAGGTCTAGTCACTCTTGAAAACATATTTAGTAGAGATGATGAGGTGAGGAGAGATATTTCTTCATTGTCTACCAAGGAAGAACACTATGATAATATTTAAATAATAGCTAGAAAGACTCTCAAATTGGGTAAAATATGTACTCCATCTTAAAAGGAATCATTTGTTGATCTATGTAGGGAGTTTGTTGATGCCTTTGCATGGTATTATAGTGAATTTAAAGGATTTGATCCAATTTTATATCAACACACCACTGAGCTAGAGATTGATACAAAACCAATTAGATAAAGGCAAAGACCAATCAATCCAAAACTTGAGCCTTTGATGAGAACTAAATTCATAATCTAATTGAATCAGCCATCATTTTCCCCATCAAGCATTCTACTTAGGTGTAAAACCTTATTCCAGTGAGGAATAAAAATAGAAAAATCAGACTTTGTGTGGATTTCTATGATTTGAATAAGGCCTCTTTCAAAGATCATTATCCATTACCATCTATGGAACAAATATTACATCTAGTAGCTAGTGTTAAAATGTTCTCCTTATTGGATGGTTATAGTGGATATAACCAAATTATTATTAAGGAGGAAAATTAGTTTAAGTCAACTTTCACCAATAAGTGGGGGATGTTTACCTATATGAAAATTCCATTTATTTTATCTAATGCTAGAGAAACCTTTCAAAGAGCCATGTATATGGCATTTTAAGGTCTAATTAATATGTTTATTCTTGTATACTTAGATGACATTATTATATTTTCAAAGAATGAAAGTGAGTACATGGTTCATCTCAAGGAAGTGTTTGATAGATGTAGACAATTTAGTGTGTCTCTTAAGCCCAAAAAATGTGTATTTTTAGTACTTGAAGGTAATATTATTGGATATAGGGTTTCCAAACATGGTTTGAGTGTTGATCCTCAAAGGATAGATTCTATACTTGCCTTAACTTTGTCTAAACATAAGAAGGCATTACAAAGTTTTCTAGGGAAAATAAATTTTATAAGGAGATACATATCTACTTTTTAAATTTTGGCAAAGGCACTTACAGCGATGCTTAATAAAAATTAGAACTTTAATTAGACCAAGGATGGCATGAGGAGTTTTGAATAGATCAAACAAACATAGATAGTGCTCCTACCCTCATTAATCTTGATTTTTCAAGGGATTTCATCTTGTATGCATATGATAATGTGGACACAATTTTAGGTATACTCATGCATTAAATTTAACAAGCCTTAAAGTAGCCCATAGCATTATTCAGTTAAGGCTTGGAGGATTATGAGACAAGGTACACCTATGTATATAAATATGTCCTTTCAATAATTAGATGTCTTAATAAGTTTAGACACTCGTTATCTAAAAATAGGATATATCTAATGATTACTCATCCTAGTATAAAGGAGTTCTTGTTGAATCAAGAATAATTAAGAATAGGTAAGGTTAGATAAAATGAGTGATGAATTATGATGTTGAGATAAATGTCACAAAGCTGATTAGAGGCAAAGGATTTTGTGAACACCTAGCCCAAAACTTTCAAGAGAATAAGGAGAAAGTTTTAGTGTTAAATGATGAAGAATTTGTAGTTGATCATACATCATATTTAATATGGTTTCAAAACTTGGTAAATTACCTCCAAGATGGTTTTTATCCTTCCAACTATGTGCATCAAGGAGAAGGTATTTCATATTTCAGTCCATTCCATTTATCCTTGTTGATGGAGTGATTTTTAACAAGGACATCAATGGTATGTTGTTAAGGTGCATATAACTAACCCAAATAGAAATATTTCTTGAGGAATTTCATGATGAAAAAGGTGGAGGCCACTTATCATAAAATAAAATTTCCATTAATATCATGAGAGGTGGGTATTATTATTCAATTATATGCATATATTGCCATGCTTGGGTGAGAAAGTGCAAGAAATATTCCATGTTTATAGGAAAATAAAGACTTGTTGCCTTACCTCTTCAACCAATTTTAGTAGATCAGCCTTTTATCTAATGGGGTTTGGAATTTATTGGCCTCATTAATCCACCTTCAATCTTGGGTCATAAGTTGATCCTTAATCTCATGGATTACTTTACCAAATGGATAGAGGCAGTAGCTTTGAAGGAAGTAAATGAATCCAGTTTGTTAGATTTATATGAAGGTTTGCTTACAAGATTTGGCATTCCCTCTACCATTATTTAAAAAAGATTCATGGCATTTTTAGGAGCTAGGATTAGTAAATGGGTTGTTAAACATGGTTTATACCTTATAACTTCATCAAATTACTACCCACAAGGTAATGGCCTTGTTGATTCCACCAATAAGAACATGTTGAAAATTATAAGAACCATTGAAGATAATCAAAGGACATGGCATTTGAATCTTAAGTCAACTTTATGGGCTAATATAATCACCTAAAAAATGTCTATAGCTAATTCACCATACAAGTTGGTCTATGGAAAGGAATCAAGGTTGCCAATTTTTCTTGAGTTCCCTACTTTAGAATTAATGCATCAGCTAGAGTTGTTAGAGAATAAACCAATAGAGCTAAGGTATGCTAAGCTTATAAAGCTAAAAGAAGTCATAAATCAGTCCATGTTGGCCATGAAAATTCATCAAGCATAAGTAAAGAGAACCTTTGATAGAGAAGCATCTTCAATAAGTTTCAAAGGAGACTTGGTTCTCAAGTGGGATGAGGACATATCTAAACTAGGAAGGCAAACCAAGTTTTATTATTTTTGGAGTGGCCCTTATAGAATATTTAGCTAAAAATCCCATAATGTTTTCCAACTTACCAAAATGTATGGTGAGGAGCTTCCAATCGCAATTAATGTAATACATCTGAAACATTATTGTTGAGAGATAAGTTATTTTGTACATAGTTAGTTTGTTTTATTTTCCTCTAAGTGTTGTCTTAGCACATTAGTTTGCTTAGGTTTTATTTTCAATAAGTGTCTTATTATTTGGTTTCCCCTTATTTTGTGTGGTTTATTTTCCTTTTTTTAGATGGAAAATAATTGTTTTATCTTGTATCAAGAGTTGTAATTATTGGTCAAGGTTTATTAGTGTTCATTTCAAAATGTAAGAGAGACGTCATGAGTTCAAAAGAGATGTCAATTTACTAGTTCATAAGCATAGCAGTCATGCTTCCCAGTTGAGTCACCAAAATATTGTCAAGTTTGACCTCATAGGTCAAACTATCATCCGTATAATTTGAAACTTTTCTCATCATGCTTGTTTACCCTATGGATCAAGGTGTTTGTCTTGCTATGTCCTTTAAATGGTCACTTAAAACCTTGTTTAACAGACTTTAAGGTTTTGTTCATCATAGCTATCTACTTAACTAGCCACTTCTTAACCTATTTTAGTAGGTTTCAAGTGTTTAAATAAGTCTAGGGTGTCTTGATAGGTCTCATAGCAGGTGTCAGGGTCATATCTTGCTCTACAAAGGATCAAATAGGTTGGTGATATTTTTGGCTAACTTTATAACCCAATTGGTTGCATTTTGGATCACTTTATGGATTTTATAGAAGGTTTTTCATGATAATGGAAGTATAATAACATAATAAGGTCATTATGTACACGTTCAAACATGAAAATGTCTAATTAACACATTTTGTAGAAGTTTCAATAGGTACTTTAAGTGATCATGGAAATTTTAATGCCAAAAGGAGGTATTTTGAGGTTGTCCATACAGGTTTTCAATGTAAAATTGAATTAAAATAATATTCAAGACTTAATTTATTCCCTTAAAGGTTAAATACATGGTTTGGAAGGAGTTTTAGGTTCCAAAATGTAGAAAACTAATTTATCTCTCATATTGGCTTCTTTGACAACTCATGGAAGGTCATCAATTTTTACTCAATACGACCAAGAGAGAGAAGGTCAAGCCAAAATATATTAATAAATTTTAATGAAAATAATTACCTTAGATTTATTGGTATTATTTATCATAGTCATTCTCCCATCTTTATGAACAATTGTTAAGAGTGCAAGGGGATCACTATGTCCTAGTCATCCAGATAGGGTCCAAGTTTGCCTCTATTTACTCACTTCATAGATATATGGATAAAAATTGTTATGGTGGGGTGATTTTAGGGTAAAATAGGACATTTTAAATTTTTTATTAATTATTTAATTTTTTTTGATAAGGGTTCTTTTAATAGGAAACTATTTTCCTATGTTGATTGTCAAATTCAGCATCTTAAAAGCATGTTTGATCTAGTAACTGGGTATTTTCATATTAAAAAGTTTATTAAGTTAATGTTTAAGTAATTTCACACATATTAACTTCAATAAATTCATGTATTAATTTTATGAATAATGGATTACTTTAGTAATGGTAGTGAGATGACCTTTTAGCAAGGTGCAGTCATAAAATCATGAGTTCCTGTTGCAACAAGATCATAGAGAGGAGTCATGAAGACAAATTGTTTTTTTGAGGAGTCTAAATTATTTTAATATTAATATTAATAATATTAAAGTTTATAGTTAGTACTCAAACTATCAAAATATCTAATTAAGGCCTTATATACTTAAATGACATAGTCAAGCTTGTGTTTCATGATTAGAAAAGGTTTGTGATGGACTGTATCCACCTAGAGGTTAATTATGAAGGTGTGAAGTGGATGTTTAAAGGTTATATAAGAAATTTTAGGGATGATTATGTTAATTATTCCACCAATTAAAAAATAAATATCATTAAAGAGGACTTTGAGACACATTTTAGTAGATTTTAAGGTTGTTTAACAACTTTTAAGATAAAGAACATGTTTGGTTTTAGTACTAATCAATCCTTTAAGTATCAAGTTAATAATTATCTAAGAATACAAGGTGAATTTTAGTAAATTATAGTATTGATATACATTTTTCATGTGATTAAAATTTATTATTCCTCCCTCTATCCATATAGAGGCTAGAGAGACTAAATAACCAGTTGTAGTCGTACTATGAACCATGATGATACGCTTAGGCCTATTAAGATCATGAGGTTGAATGAAGTGAATTATGGGTTGATATTGATTGATAAAATGTGTATGATGTAATGCAGACACTATTATTAAGTATTTAATAAGATCAAGGTTAATTTTCATAGTTTGTTAATCTTAAGCACTAGCACCTACAATCACTCTGCCATGAAACTGTGTCTAGTCATGTTAACTGAGGTGCCTACTAGATTTAAGATTCAATATAATATTACAAAGCTTTTTTATGAATACCATTGAATTTATTAATTTATTTTTAGTGTATTTATTAAACCCAAAATGGTATTTAGGTCCAAATCAATATCCACAGGGCTATTTGAATACATCAAAATTGATCTTTAAACTTGGAAGAAGGTGTAATGTTCAATAGTGAGGTCGAGGTATGAAACCAAAAATAATCCAATGAATGTCATAAATAATTATCCAATCATGACTCATTTGAACCCTACATATATAGTAATATAACATACATGACTACATGTCTTGTTTCATGAATATGATTGTTTAGTGTGAGGAAAAGGAGTTTGGGGGAAGGAAAGTAAATTGGAAATGATAATATTGTGACATTATAACTCTCTTATGATCCTCATAGTCAATGTAAAAGGACAATATTTGAATATGCATATAGGCTTAGTAGGTTGAATGTGTACACATAGTCTTATGTGCAAGGTTGTAGTGATTGGTGAAACTAGGAAGGTGAATGATAGTAAGGTTTATAAATAAGTTTATAAAACCTAAATAAAATAGAGATATTAAAAAAATTCAAACTCAAAGGGAATTTAGAGATGTAGCTACAGGTTTTAAATCAAGAAGATTCTTAACAAGCTCAGTTAAGATATTTAGTGAACCTCATACAGCCTATGTTTAAACATTGTAAGAGCATGCACTTATAATTACATACTGGGGTCCAAAAGGTATAAATTGGGTTAATTAATTATTAAAATATGAACCTATAAGTTTATAATATCATATAATTAACTAACCTAAACAAATACCTCTTTGACCCTAGTCAAGAGATCTAGTAACAATTATAGTCAATAAGCCTTTGCATGAATAGAGGAAGGAGTTGATACTCAAAATATTTTAAATGTGTGAGTGATGTATAATTTGGATACTTTTTTAGTATTTACAAGTTTTGAAGGATAATAAGTCATTGAATATCCTTTCTATCCTTAAAATTTAACAAGACATCTATAGGCCTATCTAGGGAAGACATGAAGGTTGCATGTCCCAAGTAGGTTTGAGATGAACTAAATTTTAGATTGAAGTCATGAGGAGTTTCAAGATTCAATTGAATACAATGTAGGGTCCTTGTACTTGGAGAAACTTAAAATCAGCCAAAATTCCCCAATTACACCTTTAAGCCTAATAGGAATGTTTAAGCATGTTTATGAAAGATTGATATTTTATACAAATGGGACTTAGATTTGAAGGAAAAATTGTGATGAGAGGTTTATAGAACATATACAAAGACTTATACAAACTTCAAAACCAGATTAATTGGGAGGAAATAGAATGAATATGGCCTTTAAGGTCAATTTATCTAATTTGTTCCTAAATCCTCATGACAAGTAATTCAAGTTGTAGAGACTTTTTTAAGACCACTAGTCCTTTAAGATCATTTAAAATCATATTATAGGTTGTCTTTGACCTATTTAAGGTCACTCCAACTGATGGTGAAAGTTTGTAAAGGTTTCTTGATCCTAAGACCCTTTCTAGGCCTTCTCACATAGTGCATCCTACTCGTGAAGCTAATTTGTAGAGCTCAGAACTTAACTAATGAGTTTTATGGTGGTAAATTTTTACTATAGGTGATGTTAGAGTCCTCTTAATTCAAGCATCTGGCATTATTTTAGTATTTAAGTCTCACACCTGTATGAACTATTATTAAGAAGGCTAAGTACTCAAAAAACTTTTTTCACCTTATTGAGAACTCAAGAAGGTCAAATTTTTGCTTAGATATATCATGAGGTTTTGCATGGGAATGAGTGATTATTTTATGTGTTGTAGAGTTCCAATAACTACAATATTATGGCATTAGGAGGGGGGAAAGGATTTTTTCTTTATGAACAATCCTTAAGAACAAAACATGCCTTAAACCCTCATAGAACCCTCCTAGTGACATGATATGAGAGATTGAACTTATAATGAATTTAAATGATTTTTTTTACCTCTAAATGAATTTTTTGAACTTATCAAGTCTCATAAACACCTCATCTAGTAATGGTTGGTATGTGAAAGTACATGACTATATGGAATAAGGTAGAATACATAATTTTAAGTTTGTTTGTGAAGGTAAGGGTATAAGATGGATCAAAAATAAATCATATATGTCTATAAATATTTTAAATATGTCATATAATCATATACACATCTCTATAGGTCTCTCAAAGTGATGTATAAGCTCTACAAGTTGCCAAGTGAGTCAAAAAAAATGTACCAATTTGCAAGGCAAGAGGCCTATATATAGGCCTAGAAAACACTTCAAGAGGCATATCTTCATTATATTGAGTTGTTATAATATGTTTTAAAATTTAAAAAACTCATTCCAATAACTAAAACATGAAAATTTCATGAAAAACACTCAAACTACCTCTCAAAGCATGCATAAGCACCTAGGCTTGCCAATAGCCATTTCTTAGTTTACCCACCGAAATGAAACCTTAGAATTTGAAATGGAACATGGTATTAGGATAGGTAAATTTATTCAAACACTTTTTGGAGTTTTCACATGTGTGGGAGGACATTTGAGCCAAATCTCATTTTCTAGGCCTAGGAGGCCTAATTATGCTTAATTAGAGATAGTAAATGGGCTAAAAAGGACAATTAAAATCAGATTTAGGTCCTAAAACTTGGAATGAAACTATAATGGGATACTAGGTCCTCAAATATGTGGTTGGTTATCTAATATATTCTATACATTCTTTTTCACAAGGAGGTTTACCTATTTTGAGGGTTACAAGGAATAAAGAGAAAAGGAAGCTAATGAAGAAAAATCACATATTTTGGACGGTTTAATGGCTCAAAGTGTCTTTTTTCAGGTTTTATTTTATTTCTATAAACCATTAATGGAGTTAAATTACCTTATTCAAATCAAAACCAAGTTTTATCTCTCTTACACCACATTGCAAAGGAAGGAATTCAAATGATTAATTCACCAAGTCAATGCATAATAATTCTTCAAAAAGACTTTCAATGTTACTTCTCACCTTCCAATACATTTGGGGGATAAGAACAAGTCAAAATTAAATTGTAAATAACATTTAAAATCTTGAAATATTTTTTAATATCCTCAAGGAGACCTTTTCCTCTCTTATTCCAAATCAAGGAGAAAAGGTCAAAGATGTTTGAAGAGTCTTCTAACAGCCATTTCAAGGTGGAAAGACCTCATAAATGGATTAGGATAAGTTTTAAATTGATAAATTAATGAATACTTGAAGACCTATCATCAAAGAAGATGACTTCTTCATCAAAGAGGACATATAAGCTAGTATATAGGGTATGCAAACAAAAATTTAGGCATTTCAAGTGGTCAAGCTTAACCAAACAATGTTGAAGACTTCTTCATATTTTCAATACAAATCCACATTTACCCCTATGATGATTTTTTGAAATAAAGAAAAGATAAAATCTAGGAAACACTACAAATTAATTTGAAGGGTTTGAAGACAAATTGACTCACCCCTATTTTGGGGTTACTTTGTCTCCTCTCTCCTACTCTTTTCTATTTGTAATATCTTTTCTAGAATTATCATATCACTTTTTTGCCTCAATAATGTTCAAAGGCTATCAATAAAATTTACTACACCTCTTGAAAAAATAATATCTATTTTCCTCCATTTTTAGGTTGTTATATGAAGTGTATGTGTGATTTTCATTGATATAAAATTGTGAATCAATAGCTTTCTTATGTTAGCATCTAGTTTTTATACCTTATTACTACATATTTGAGTTTATATAGGTCATGATAAGTATCTAGGTTCAATCTTAGTCTAATTTTGGATGTGAATTCAATAATATTTCATTCATTCCATGCAAAGATTGAGTGTTATTAAGTCCTTTGTATGAAACAATGTTGTAGAATCCATATACCTAAATTGAAAATAATGAGTGCAGGCTCCTTTGCTTCCTAAGAGTGTCAATTGAAATAAAAAATGTTCATAAACATTGGTGCATCACCTTTATTTAAATTTTTTGATGTTAATTCCAATGCAAACATTATTTATTCATGCTTTCCCTTAGTCAAGAAATTAGTAGTTAGTAGAATTAGATAAAAATTTAGTGAGTCTATCAAGGGAACCAACCCTCTATGTAGATATTCTCTCCATATAAAATTCACCCACACTTAGGAGAGATCCCATTGTTTCAAAAGGATTGGTAAGTAGCACACATTCTCATAAGGGTATCACTTTTGATTGACAACATCAGTAGGGGCATGTTTGTAAACATGTTCTACACAATTGAGACACACTGGACACAACTCTCAGATTACAGTAAGGGCATGTTTTAGAATCATGTTCTCCACACTGATTCAATATTTAGCATTGCCAGTTTACAATGGGGGCATGATTTGGAAAACATGTCCTCCACATTGGTACTTATTCTAGTTTTAGATTTATTTATACATTGGAGGCATTATTTGGAAGTATGTTTTCCTATAAAAATTTCCAAATTGGTAAAACATACATAATATATTATCCAGATTCATAATTATGGTAAAATCCTATAAATTGGTACCATTTAATTTACATAGTTTTAGCATGAGACATATCCAGGGTGTATATGATATGAAACATGTAACTAATATTGAGAAATACAAATCAATTTCAAAATTCAAAAACTTATATGTATTGATACATTGATGTACTAATACCCTGATTGGGCATTTACAAATTGTATTGAGCATTATCTATCTGCATCGATTGGTTCTTATTTTTGGTGTGATTGGAGAGATTGAATCATCCAATCTCATCTACTTTTTGGGAAATCTTGATTATATCACTCACACTATATTGAGCTATACATATACATATATTTTGTACTTGATTTATGTTTACCAAGAAATAATACTCTTGATGGTTGAAGCACCACTTTTTTTATTTCAAGTTGGGGTCATGATCACCTCCCAGTTCTCTTTAATCTAGTTATAACACCACCATGGTTAAATACACTTTTACCACTTTTAAAATCACTCATCTTCCTAGACAAAATATGGATGAGGTTACAAATTTCCCTATCTACTTCTCTAGTTTCTAGCACTCTAGACTCAATTACTATGTGACACATACATAGGTATACTTTATCCATGATCTTTCTTTATGTTAATTTGTAGAATTTATTACGTACAAATTATATACATTGATTTACTTTTTTTGGCATATCCTTGGTTACAATTAATGTTCAAAGGATTAAATACTAAAAGAACAACTCAAGTAAATACAAGGTGTGTTTTCCACACCATGATATGCATTTTATTTTCCTTTAAACTGTTAATTCTCATTTTTCTTACATTACTAGACTAAAAGCAGGGGAATGTAGGCACCCATTTTGGTACAAGTACACACATTTCTAGTCTTCTTGTATGTATATACATTTTATTAATAATTATACATTAATGTTGTAGCCTCTCATGGACATCTTCATTTCCTTCTTATTTCACTTTATTTACCTACCCCTTAAGCATGGGTACTATGTTTTTTTATCTTCATCTAGTGTATACCAGAGACTCTTACCTATTTTTCTTATTTTTAATATGTTTTATCCTCTGGAAATTTGTGTCTATCCTCAACACTAACAATGATGTTAGTGTCCATCCTTGATGCAACTACCCAAATTTATCTTTTTGTTTCTTTCTATAGATTTTTATTTATGACTATTTTGTTAACCCTCTTTTCCCATACTATGGTCATCTTTTCTCATGTCACTAGGTTCTAATTCAAATTCAAGAGGTTCCTATATATATATAGGCTATGGTCTAATTAATACACTTTCTAATTTATAAGGAAACTCTATAATAATAAAGTATTATATATTTCAAGCTATCAAATTATACTACAATAATCTGAAGCATTCAAAAAGTCAAATATACTATTGCATCACTTGTACCAAGGATTACTAGGAGAAAGAGCATATAGTCTTACTATTACAATTCCATACACATGCATAGGAAGGAGAACTAAATTTGATTTTGAGGTCTTCTTAGGAGTAATGGCTATGTCAGAAGCATTTAGAAATAGTGAGGTTGTTAGGGTTAGACTGACTCATATTTCTAACCCCTTTTTACTAGGTTGCAATAGGTACAATGTAAAGAAACTAGGGTTGATTATTATATATATATATATATATATAATAATCAACCCTAGTTATATATATATATATATATATATATATGTCACACGAGTGAACATAAGTTGAGGCATAGAATGATTATATAGGTGGATGTATAAGTCTGGTCCAAATTTGAGGTCACTCTTGTATATTTATCTCATTAGACACTAGCATTAGATAAAGACATAGGCATCAATGTTACTATCCCATATCGATGCAGCTATCTAAAAGTCAAAAATAATTAAAACAAAAAATGGACAAAGTCCGGATCTCTAACTCAATGATGTGATAACCCTTGACCACTTTCACAATGTATAATATAATAATAAATAATATATGTTCTCTTTATCCCTTAATTTCTTGGTACTTGTATTTATTATACATGTTAAACTAGGTAAATATGTATTATTGATTGTATTTTAGTGTAAATATGAATATTGTCGTTCCTTTCAAACAACTTTTATTTTTTGGGTATTATCTTGTAAAACTCCAAAAGAATTTAAAACATATTCACCACCTTAGCATAGTACCTATAACCTTCCAAACTTCCATGTCTAAAGGGACCATTTAGGTTAGGCTTATGAATTCCATAAAATACTTCATGACTTCGGTCATGCTAAGGCCTACACTTAGGATTTTCAAATGAAACATTATAATTTAGATATCAACCCTAGTCATTTGCTGTATCACATTATTTTTGAAAGGTTCCAAAAGCATATGAACCATATATCTATATGCTTAACAACATGTGCTAAGTTTTTGAAGATGAGTTATAACAAAACTAAGCTTTCTATACCAATGACTATGTATGCATGAATTACCTTATGATTAAACTATTCATAATAGAATGCAAAGTGTTATCAAATTATCAATATTTTTTTTACTTTATCACCACTCTGAATGCCAAGATAGAAACTGTATTGCTTTCATCTGAGGCCAAAATTAATCTTTTGCACAATTATTCAATGTTCAGAATGATCAAATCTAAAAACCATATATCAACTATAATATAAATTATAGAGGATGAATAATCATATATCCATATAAATAATTAATTATTACATAGGCTATTATATATCCAAGAAGATAGACAAACAACCTCCTGTAATATAGGAAAGGGGAAAAACAAATAAGCCCAAAATAGTCTTTGGGTAAAATAATATTATAAAAATATAATAATAATGTGCTATGGTGAATTAATCACCATTTATTTAATCTAACATTCTCCCCCTTAATTCAGCATAACTTGAAGTAAATAGGTTAGATATTTTTTAAATGCCTCAAAATTTTCATGTGCAAGTGAATAGATGAAGACATTTGCACGTTGTTCTTTTGTCAAGCAATCCCAGAGTAGGATGTTGTGTTGCTATATATGTTTACGTGTGAAATGGAATTGCACCTCAATATGTTTTGTGTGTTCATAAAATATTGGATTGTGAACAAGTTTTATAACACCCTCTTTGTCATAGTATAGGATGGTAGGTGTCTTATGTGGTACTCTAAATCCTTTCAGTATGTTACATAACCATATCACTTCACAAATAATTCTTCCTACAACATGATGTTCTAATTTAGTAGAAGATCGAGAAACAATGTTTTGTTTCTTTCTCCCCTAGGATATAGGACTAGATCCCAAAAAGAACACATATCTAGAAGTGGATTTTCTATCATCAATATTCAATACATGATCTGAGTCTAAATATCCTATCAAGAATAAATTATCATTCTTCTTATACTCTAGGCTAAAGTCTATTATACCCTTGATATATCTTATTATTCACTTTACTACTTTCCAGTGAGACATCTTCGGCTCCTACATTCACTATGAAAGATATATAACTATATATCTAGTGTTTGATGTAGTATATGTTCAGTAAATAAGAATCTTAATCAACTGTCAATAGTGAGTTGTATTCACTTACATTGATGGATATATACAAGAAAACTAAATCCTTATCTCCATAGGTATAGCAATTGGATTACTATTCATCACTCTGAATTTCTCAAGCATTATCTTAGAATATTTCATCTGGGACACAAATATGTGGTGTTATTTTTATCATACTTTTAATCCAAGATAATAGTGTAGAAACCCAAGATCTGTCATGTCAAATGATAAATTAATATCTTTCTTGGTTGCATCAATTATCTTTATAGAAATTATAATGATGATTAAATCATCAACATATACAAAAATGATCACAATCTCTCCCCCTTTATATTTGAGGTAGAGATTTGGATCATAAGCACTCCTATGGAATCCATGTTGAATGAGATTCTCATTAATTTTTATGTAATAGGTTTAAGGAGCCTATTTGAGACCATATCGAGATTTAATGAGTTCACATATGTTTCCTTCATTACCAAGAGTGAAAAAACCTTCTGGTTGTGTTATGTAAATTTCTTGTATATCTCCATTAAGAAAGATAATTTTTACATCCATTTGGTGGACTCCCCATACAAATTGGGTAGTCAAAGAAAATATCATTCTGATTGTCTTGATATTGGTCATAAGATCAAATGTCTCCTTATAATCTATGCCTTATTTTTGTACATATACCTTTTCTACAAGTTGACCTTATTCTTGTCAATACTACCATATGGTTTGTATTTATTTTTGAAGACCCATTTATAGTTGATTGGCTTCTTCTCTGGTGGAAGATCTTCAAGTTTTCATGTTTTATGCTTCATCAGTGATTAAAATTTTGCATCCATGGAATCCTTCCAAGTTTTAGAGTCTAGGTCTTCCTGAAATATAAAGGGATTGTTTGATTCTATGATTGCGCTCATTAGGGCCAAATTGACCTCATTTTGAGTCATGCTACAAATATTTGGTCTAGTAGTCGATGTGTATATAAATCTATCCAATTTATCATCCACTAATGTACTTGTTCCCATCATCACCATTGTCTTTATCTAGTGGATTTCCATCTTCTACATTCTCTATGGGACTGATTGGTGTACCAAGTGAGACTATAGAAGGATATTTTGCTTTTATCTTCTCAAAAAAATCAACATCCTGATTGTGTATATTTTCTTGATCTTTGGATCCATTAATATATAGGAAAGTATTTCTTCATTGTACCTTAATAAGACATACTTTTATTCTTTTATGTCAAGTTTAGTTATATCTACTTTACGAATATGTATACTTGATTTTCATCCAAAAACTCAAAGAAGTGTTACAGACGTTATAATTTTTTACCATGCTTATTGTGGTTTTTATTCCATAATGAGTCATAGTGATAACTCTATTGAGTAGATAAACTATGGTTTTGATTGCTTATACCCAAAATGCTTTTGTAAAACTAGAATCATGTAGCATATATTTTACCATTTCCATAATAGTATGATTCTTTCATTCAGCAACAACATTTTATTGTGTTGTATCCAAGGTATCATTTGATGATGAATGTTATTTTATTATAAAAATACTTTAAATTCATTATTGGTTAATTCCCCCTAGGATCTAAGTGGAGGGTTTTAATTTTCTAACTAGTCTTTATTTCAACATCAACTTTTAATTATTTTAAAGTTTCAAAGGCTTTACTCTTTATATTCAAATAGTAAACCCAAAGTTTTTAAGAAAAAACATCAACAAAGAGCATGAAGTACTTAAACCCAACATGACTATGTGAAATTGGTCTACACAGATTGGTATACACCATATCAAGTTTTTCATGGGCTTGATATGTACTTTTTTGAAATATAGCTCTATGTTGTTTGCCTAATAAGAAATTTCGACATTTATATGTATCCTTTTCAAGATATGGCAATCTTCTTACCATGTTAGAATAGTAGAGTGTGTTGAGATATATAAAATTGATGTGATCAAATCTTATGTGCCATAATTGTGTTGAGTTTGTTTCTTTTGCCACAAGTATGACCCTAAAATCAAAAATCCACTTGAGTAAACTGAAATTATCAACAAGAATAGTGCTTATATCTCCACGCAACATTGCCTTCATTATATACGTATACCCATTTTTTTAAATAAAATTATTTAGTGTATTGCTTTCCCAAAAATATTTTGACTGAATAATATTAAAGATGAATCCGATCTTTAAAATAAACAACCTTCACTCTTCTAAAAAATATCCAATTAAGTACATTTTTATCCTACGTTAAGCTTGACATCTAAATGGTCATCATACTATGTTATTTTTGGTCTACTTTGATGGTCATTTGGTCATCAACTTTACCATAGCAAGAAAAATTGTAGTTGATCAAAACATAGTTTTTGCACAATGAAAAGTATTTCAACCATTTTCCATCTTGAAGGGAAAAAAATAATTTTATCTCCATTATGAAAAGTTTATGCAAGGATATTTTAATAGAATGATGTCTCAAAAATATCATGCATCACCCAAATAAGCCAAACATTTAACATATTTTCATGAAATGATATTATGCAAGTTTGAAAATAAAACATGGGAGCCATAAGGGGAAACTCGTATATTAAAAAATAACTACAATATTGGCTTCCAATATTCTAATAACAACTGCATGCAATATTTCAAACATATCCCTATTCTATGTAACTTCATGTACATGAGTTTTTTGTTGAAGAAGAAAATAAATAAATATTCAACCCAAGGTAACTACATATTATAGAAACAAATTCTAAAAGTTTTCATATTCTTCAACTATGATATGAAAATTCCACATACATTCAACATAATACCAATATTACATAGCTTTGTGAAATCACCATAGGTGATGTTCTCACATAAATTTTCTATAGATCTTTGCTTTTGATCACAAGCTTTAAAATGACATTGAAAACAAAGAAAATTATTATCTTATATATTAAAAACTAACACTTAAAGTGATGTGTTCACACCTTATTTTCTCTCAACTCCCATTAAAAACTCAAGCGGCTCAACTAATGTTAGTGATTCCATTATTCAATTAGCAAGCTAATTATCCATATAACTAAATTGACCACCAAAACTAAAAACTAAGACAAGTACCTAAACATTAAAATTGCCTAACTGCCAGCTACCTTAAATCTAGAAGGATCAAGCATTGAGTTTTGGGCTCATTTAATTCCCATACTTATAATCTACCTAGTGGCTCACTAACTATCAATAATCAATGTATGGTAGTTACTTCAAACTCATCCAATATAACCATGCATTAACCAAACTTATCACCTTCATTATTATTCACCACCACCTTAGCATAATACATGTATACACATAATATTTTCAAAATTTTATCAATTACTAATGCTTTCTTTCTTGCAAGAACATGTTGAGTCTCAATCTCTCTGATTGCACACATTAAAGGATGCACTAAGAAAGGGGTGGGTAGACCATTGGTGCTTCACAAGATTGTTTTCCCCTATACCACCACTTGATATCAATCTAAACACCTTCAAAAACACTTCTCTAAGCCTTGTATCCTTTCTTGTACCCTCCTTGAACTTGTAATACCTTCATTATCCCCTTCATAAGCATAAAAACCTTTTTGATGATTTATGTTGCACTGTAAGCCCCATTGACCCCATACTCAAATTGATAAAACATATTAAGGTTCTAGGTTGGCCCCTAGTTGACCTAAACCAAGACCTAATTTATTTTTATCAATAGCGATACATAGTCAATTGGGATGATCCTATTGTCTAAACTTTTAGAAAGGTTTAGGTTTAGATTTAGATATATATACATATTCATTTTTCCATTTATTATATATAACAAAAGTTAATTATTTATTTTCACTTCTTTACAATCTACTCTTCTACCATTCTACTTGAGGAGTTATAGCTTAGGGTCTATACTTGGAGAAGAATCTTGTCTTATGGAAAAGTCTTAGATGATTTGGCATTTCTTGGTGATCCTTACAAACCAAAATAACCTATTACAAAGCACTTTTGTCCAAGGGAGAGATTAAATATCAACAAGTTCATCTTCAAGGTAAGTATCTCTAACTTTACTCCTCTATTTTAGTAGATATAAGTAGCATAAGTAATGGCTTTTGAACATATTTCTCTCTCCATGCATTAGGTTTTTACCTATACATAGCTTAATTAAGATTATCTTATGAATGTTTACTTTTATGTTTACTAACCTCGATTAATTTCCAAAATATTTGGTGAAAACTATATTATATTTTACTTGTCATTTACTTTGTGAATATGAAAACATAGGACCTAGTAAGGGTTATTGCATGGTGTTGCTTGAATAAAGCATTTAGAACCCTCTCTAGTGATGTTATTGTGGTTATAAATATCTTAGTTAGGTATAGCAGATCCATCTTTGTCATGACCTTGAATATATAATGTATCAACAATCAAAAGTGTAAGTAGGATTTATCTTCTTTGAGCTAGGATTGATTAAAGAGATCAGTTGCATTTCCCTTTGCGTATATTTTGGTGAACCTAACATGAATCAAACCCTTGTATATTTTTTTTCATGCTTTCATTTTGTCATCATATAATATTTTTCTATTTTTATAGTACTATATTGAATTTGGTGGTATAGTTCTAACATTCTGTGCATAGGTTTAACACATTCACTCCAAAATGACTCTATTTTGTTTGTGTAGGTCTTCCCTAAATATAGGTTACTGGATCGATCAATTCATCACAATATTATTTTTTAGCCCTATATTTGTGTACATAGTTAAATTAGTTGACTTTTTTAACAATTATCTTTTGTTAACATACATGTATGCAAACATAGTCAAGCTATTCAACTCTATTCGTAACTTCACTTTCAACATACAAGTTTTGCAAACTCCACTAAACTAGTCGACCCTATTAGTAGAATTTTGAATCAGTAGTTGAACATCACAGCATAAAAAAATTCAATCTAAACATCTTTAATCCCATCAAGGTTCATTTCTTTCTCTCTTTGTCATTTTATTTTTCATAATTTTGTAGTCTATAAAACTGTAGCCCTACAAAAAACTAGGTCAACCTATTCAACACAATTATGTAGTATATGTTCCATCTAGAAGACATAATTGACATATTTGATTATGTTCTTATAGATCTTTCTTATGCATATTAGTATCAACCCAATCAATTTTTTTCTACACCATTTGCATATAATGTTTCCTAAATTGACTCTGTACTCTTCTCAATCAAATAACTAACCTCTTTTTGTTAGTAATTAATTCACATTTTTTTTTAGTTGCTTGCATGCCTAAAATAACAAACATAGTTTAAATAGATGGTTTTTAAAATTACCATTTTATTCACACTTTTTTTTAATCTTTTTCACACACTACCAAATCACTTTACATTCAAAAAATAGTAAACATTCTTCTTCCCAAGGTATACCTACTTGGATTTCATCACCAAGGGGGAATCTGACTTGGTTTTCTATCTAAGTATAAACATGTGGTTGATGGTATATATTAGCAAAGCACCCAACACCCTTATCACTATATGATTATGAAGTGAAGGGGTAAGCCCCAATACTAAGCTAGTACCATCACCAATACAAATCTCTTTCAACCTAAATGTCTTGAAACTAGCCTTAGATTATTTTCTACTTCCTCATTACAGTCAACTTCTCATCACACTAAAATCAAAATTCATTATAAATTAATAACACTTAGGATGACCAATTAGTTAGCATTTACTTTTCAATTATTTCTTGCTCTTTGATCATTGTATATTGTATTACAAAACTTGCATTGGCTAGCATTGGTGTAAGGTTTATATTATGTGTTCCAATTATATCGATCATATTGATCCAATTGCTTGTGTGCTTAATTTCATTTTTATTCAAAATTATCTTTCAAAACCTTTATCTATTTCAAAACACTATAATTTATATTTATATAGTCTCTTACAAACTATTTATTCTTTCTGCTTCTAGTATATAGTTGACCTATTTGACTATGTCTCCTTATCTTCCTATTCAACCCTTGTCTAAGCACTACACAATCAACTTGTCTGACTATGTCTTATTATTTTAATGGCACGTTACCTATTCAGTAGTACATTTTCAACCCATATAATTGTGTATTAATTTAGCCTATTATCAAATTCATCCCTACTAACACATAGTTGACTAGCTTAACTGTGTCCTCTTGTTAACCTAATCTATGAATTTTCTTCTTGTTAACCTATTGGCTAACATTGTTCTCTATCTAGATGACTTTGTCCCTATTTTTCATTATTTTTTCCTAATATCATATTCTTTATTCAATCATAATGAAATTCCCTATTAGAATATTCTTGGACAACCTGAATCCATTTAGACACTATATGGGGTGCTCTTTTCTTCCTCTCTTTTATTCCCAAGAGGATCCTCATTCTTGGAGTACCTCTTCTCTTCCCTCATATTTAGATTGAAAAATAGTTAAAATCACTCCATAATATGAGATTTGTGGATCATATCCTTTTCATACCTATCAATACAATTCCCATCTTCAAACATCTCACCATAATATGGGGGAAATTGACACAAGCTTATCCAATAACTCCATAGGGAATCTACCACCTAGAAACCCTCCCCCTACTACCAATTCAAGGAATCCTCCTACAAACACCAACCCACCAATTGATACCACTTATATTTTTGCATAGATAGTGTAACAAATGACCATAATAAAAACATCTAACATCTCCCAAATGATGTAACTACAACATCATTTGATCATCATGGCTAATCAACCTCTCATTTTTCTCCCTCAAAACAATCAAAATTTTATTCCTTCACTTATTAGAGTTGATACAGGGAATGTCATCCCCCAAAATATCATGCACAATAAGATGCTTCAACACATACAAAATGAGCCTTTATCCCCTTTCATTGTCTCTATTTACATTGGAAATATATCTCTAACTATTAAATATGATGGGACTAAATACCCTGTATCTTTTCTTAAGTCATTCAAAAATATTTATAAGGAGTGGATCCAAACTAATACTTTTTCTATAACCAAAATTTTATTTAATACTTTCACCAACAATGTATTAGAATGGTACAATCAACTTCCCCAACATTCCATATAGTAATTAGAGGATTTAGTCAATCCTCTAGTTAAAGAGTTTTAACATAATGACCTTCCCAAGAATCATCTTATCCATTTCATCAATGTTAAATAATCTCCCACCAAATCAGCTCATGATTTTATCAAATGATGGAAATTTATGGCTCACAAGGCTAATAAAAACATGATTGATAACAACTTGTTTAAAACTTTTATCACAACATTAACACCTTCACTCTAATATAAGGTTTGAAATTTTGCTCTATAAATGTTAAATGAAGCTCTTGACCAAACTAAGTGTCAAGACTTCTTAATGAAATAGTTTGAAACTAATACCAAAATCATTAAAGGGTATTTCTAGACTAATGAAATAAATGACAATCCTCATCAACCCAAACTAAGAGTAGCCAAAACTAACAATCCCCAACCTTCTCATATGCCATTAATGATGCAATAAAAGAAACAATTTTTAGCACCCTCTAAACCATTCACTTACCCCAATAATCACCCTAAATGGTATGACCCTAATCAATTTTGTCAGTTCCATGCCAATATATGTCATTCCCATGAATCATGTAGAGGGCTTAAAAAAATTATGTTTCTATTATGATTGGTGATTCATTCAATCATGAAGCCATGATTTAACTCCATCATCAAGATTACATTAATGCTTCTCAAAAGGGACATGCCCCCAAAGATTCTTATTCTAACAACCCAAAATCTTTCTCCACATCTAACACTCACTAAGACAATAAGGATATTTGTGTAATTGACATCAATTTTGACCAATCTTACACCAATTACCAACATGTCAATGCAGCTAAGGTAAATTATCAACTTCAACCAACCCATAAAGATCATGTCACCAAACCTAAGAAACCATCTTTGTAAGAGAAACTTATTAATGATACTACCACTACTCACTTAGCTTCAAAAACTAATGAGGAACCATCTCCTCCCTATGAACCTCCAACCACTTCTCTTCCTCCTAAACCTATTTTGCCTTCTAAGCCTCGTGTAGGTTCTTATTCTTCCAAAACCCATTGGAAATTTCCATGCCTTATAAAATTACCCTCATGGAGTTAGTTTGTACCTCTCCTTATCATCATAAATTCCTCATGTAACAACTTCAATAAATTAAAGACCCATCTCCATTAGAATAGGAACATCTTCTCATAAGCCTCAACCAACTGATGTGCATATCATTGAATCAACCTATCCTTATTCAAAACCCTCCATTGAGTTCCTCAAAGAAGACATGATCAATAATGACATCTTATTTTGAGCTGATGATCCACCCCTCTTTATTAAAATAGCCATTAATACCACCCTCATTCACAAAGTACTAATATATGAAGGGTATGGTATTAATGTGACATCTCTTTGGCTCATCCAATAAATTGGCTATAACAAAGATCATCTCAAACAAACTCATTTGACATGTCATGGATTTGATAAAACTAATCAAAATCCACTTGGATATATTTGGTTCCCTCTTACTATTGGATCTAAGACTATATAAACTAATCTTATGGTCCTCATTTTACCCTTATCTTACAACATACTCATAGGATGCCCATGGACTTATCAAATGAGGTCTATCACCTCTTCTGAAAACCAATGTATAAAATTACGTCATAATGTAAAAAGTTATAAACATCAAGTTGATTCTAACCCATGGAGTATTTAGCTAAATCCTAAATCCTAGTATCAAATTCCCAATATTCTAAAGATCAATAGTGCCCCTTTACCTAATTCATCAACATGAATCCAGATTTGCATGTCACTATTATTGATTTTGATGATCATGAGCCTAATGACTTGTAAAATATCTACAATACTACTAAGCTACCTCCTTAAATATTGAAGTGGATACCTCCCTCTTTATTACCTCATGATCACATGATCCTACTCATTGATGAGATGACTAATTTCCCTCCTCCATGCAATTATTAGGAAGCATCTTACACAAAATATGAATTCACTTGTAATGATTATGGAATGACTAAATTATTTTAAGATCCTTTAATCATGTCTCCACAAAAATTTAGTGATTTGGGCCTCTCACCTTTTGAAGTTCCTCTAGAATCCCAAGCATGTATGATTTATCCAACTTATGATGATAAATACATCATGGCCCAAGCTTAATCATGAGAATTGGATCTTCAACATTATTATAAAACTCCATCTCAAATACATTCTTTCAATCATGATATTCATACCATTTCAATGGATTTTGAGTTTTCACTTGTAGGTCATGTACCTACTACTAATTCTCCACTTCTTGATACCCTTTGGGTGGTGGAACAAATCTTACACCTCACACCTACAAAAATTATAGAATATTCTATACCTACTACTAAACTAGTCATTCTCTTTTATCCTTTCACTGTCAATAATGCTAAGGATAAATCAATCAAATTAGACCAACCTTCTTATTTAGTTATACCTACTCCTAATATAACCCTCGATGCAAAGGCCATAGATGTACATCAAATACAATCTGAATATGACTACCATGTTAAAAAAATTATTGATCTCAAAGTAGATGTGGAGTATTATTCTCCTCTTCCCAATTTTCATAGTGATGAAGCCATTATTAAATTTATCCATGCCCAAGAACCTCAACTTCCTTGGTAACATCATAAACTTGGGAATTTCAAATAAAAAGGCCCTCATTTTAATAACTTCATTGCTAGTATTGATTAAAAAACAAATCCCATTTCTTCTTTCCCTAATGCACCATAGAATTTCCAAGATGGAAATGTTATTCTTATCGAAGAAACTTCAAGAATTTAATATGGCTCCCCATCATGTCCTCGGCCTATAATAGTCTCTAGAGAACTTACACCAATTAGACATGATAACTTTAGATTATTCTTTGATAAATATCATGATACTTTCACTTGGTCCTATGAGGACATGTCTGGCATTGATCCTAGTATAGTGGTGAATAATATCATCACTATCCTAATGCTAAACTCGTGCGATAAAAACTACAAAAATTCCCCCACAAAGTTTCCAATTTATGCCTTAAAAAAATCATTAAAGTTCTCAATGCTAAATTTATTAAACCCATGGACTATTTAGAATGGGTCTCAAACATGTCCCTATTCATAAAAAAGTCACCATGGTCATTTGCATTTGCATTGATTTATATAACCTCAATCTTGCTTGTCCCAAGGATAACTTCCCATTACCTTCCATAGATACCATTATCAATTCCACTGCTAGCTATGAAATGTTGTTCCTTATGAATGGTTTTTCAGGCCATAATCAAATTCACATTATCCTCTAAGACAACATAAGACAACTTTTAATATGGAATGGGGAACCTATTATTATTTTAAGAATTCCCTTTGGCCTTAAAAATTCTAGAGCTACCTATCAGTGGGCTATGACCCACATTTTCCATGACCTTATCCATAGATTGTGGAAACCAATGTGGATGATCCCATCACTAAATATAAAAGCCATAAAACTCATCTTTCTAATCTTTATATCATCTTTTATCAACTCATCAAATAGAAAGTTAGATTAAACCCCTAAAAATGTGTATTTGGCATCACATCTGGTACATTTGTAGGGTTCTTAATCTTTCTTCATGGTATTGATGTCGATCCTACTAAGATCAATGCCATTGTATGCTTTATCAAACCACATACATTATCATTCATTCTGATCCACTCCATCACCTATTCTCTAAATCCTTTCTTCCTAGAGAAAAAATCAATAAGTGGATGGTCCTTATAATGGAATTTTATCTTCATGTTATTATGGAAAAAACTATTAAAGGACAAATCATTGCTAACCAACTTGTAGTAGCTCCCATACCTGCTACTAACCACCTTCAATATAGTCTCCCCAATGATAATATCTTCTACATTGAAGGTATTAATTAGGCTATCTCTCAAATATTACTTCCATAATTTCATTACTAATATTGAAAAAATAATCAAGAATATTCCTCTATCCTTCTTGATACTACTAAATCTAAAGTAGTCATCAAATAACTACTTGAAATCAATGTCCATTTACATGAAGACACTTGGACTCTTCATTTTGATGGTGCCAAATGCCTTCAAGGGGATGGGGTAGGTTGTATACTCACTAATCCTCTTTTTAAATTAACCCTTTGGCATTTCACCTTATATTTAATGTCAATTAAACATGATAGAATATAAAGCATTAATCCTAGGCATGAGAGTGGCACTTGACTTAGACATTACATATTTGCATGTTTTGGGTGACTCCAAATTCATTTGTCAATAGGTTAATGGTGATTATAAATTCCAAAGTAAAAACCTTATTTATTATCATTAAATAACCATTACCCTTGCTAAATAATTCACTTATTTTACCATTGATTGCATCCCTAAAGATTAAAATTTTACTGTTGACTCACTTACTTCTTCAACATCATTATTTCATTTGCACAAAGTTCTTATTGATTCTACATTTCTTATTCAAATAAGAAATTCCCATCTTTCATTAAACCATAACATTCACTTATCTATCATATTGTGGTTATCACCATTCTATAAAGCCCATGGTATAAATAAATAATTTAATTCCTTAAGCATCAAACCTATCCTCCAAACATGGCTTCCCATGAAAAGACTTGAATTCACAAACAAGATTTCAAATATGTCTTTCAATATAACATCCTTTATTATCACAATGCTAAAGGTACCCTTATCTAATATGACATGAAATAAGAGGTTCATCCTCTCCTTGAACAAGTACATGGAGGAATTTGTGGTGGTCACTATAGCAGACATGCTACAACACATAAATGCTTATGTATGGGATACTTTTGGCCTATTATTAAAAATGATACTATATACACATAATATTTTAAACTCTTATCAAATATTGATGCTTTACATCTTGTAAGAATCCATTGAGACTTAATCTCTTTGAGTGCATGCCTTAAAGGGTGCATCAAGAAAGGGGTGGGTAGACTATTGGTGCTTCACATGATTGTTATCCCTTATTGCCACATTATTACCAATCCAACCAGCTCTTAAAACCATTCCCTAAGCTATTACTTCTCCTTTTCACACTCAAATATTTTCCCACTTTCCATCCTTCTTTTCCTCACCTTAATCCCATTTTGGCAATAGACCTATACTAGGTTGACTGGGTCAACCTTGTATTGTTTTGATTAATTTTCAATTAGGAACTAGTTTGGCCTTTAGTCGACCTAGCTCATGACCTAGTGAATAATTGTTTGAATTTTTGATAAGTTGAATGGGTTGACCCTGATGGCCCAAGGTTTTTAGAAAGGTTTAGGGTCAAATCTGCCTATATATATAAGATCATTTTGTCATTATTTCAATATGCAATCAAGATTTATTATTCACTTGTGCTTCTTTACTATCTTTTCTTCCATCATTATACTTGATGAGTCTTATCTTAGGGTTTCTACTTGGATAATCTAGTCTTGTGGATAAGTCTTGGATGCTTTGGCCTTTCTTGGTGATTGTTACAAACCATAACAACCTCTTACAAAGCCCCTTTTTCCAAGGGAGAAGTTGAGTCTTGATGGGTTCATCATTTAGGTAAGTATTCTCTAACTTTGCTCCTCTATTTAGTAGATAGAACTAGCATAAGTATTGGCTTAGAATAATATTAATCTTCATATTCCATGTATTAGGATCTTAATCATACATATCTTAATTGATATTCTCTTATACATGTTTTTTTGTTTACTAACCCCTCATATTATGCCACAAGCTTTAGTGAGCACTAGATTAGATTTAATTTACTTGTTATTATTTTAGTGAGATATCAAAACATAGGACTCCCTTAGGGTTGTTACATGATTGTGCTTGATTGGAGGCTTTGGAACCTTCCCTAACATGGTGTATTATGATAAGAAATCCCCTAATTAGGGCTAGTGGATCCCCATATTGGTCATGTTATCTCTTAATAAATGTGTCCCTAATTAGAAGTGTATGGTATGATCTATCTTATATGAGTTACGATTGATTTATAGACATGATGCATTTCTAATTGCATACATTCTAGTGAACCTAACATAAATCTAACCCTTACAAGTTTTTCTTCACTTATTTCATCATTTCATCATTTTATTTTTCATATATTTGTGATGTTGGGTCGACTGTATCGACATAATACTAGCTTTTATGTGCATGTTTAACACACAGTTGCATCAAAATGACTATGTTCTATTTGTGCAAGTTTTCTATAATTCTAGTTTAAACTACTAGGTTAACCCAATTAACCTTATACATTTTTAGACATTAGATTTAGTATACTAGGTCAACCCAGTTAACCCTATATATTTTTAGGTTTTTAGCAATAGGTTTTTGCAAAGCTTGGTCAACCCAGTCAACATAATTAACATAATTTGTAAGTAAAAATTAAGGTTCTTCAATAGAAATATTATTTTTCTTTGCATCCTCCAACCCACAAAGGTTAATTTCTATACTTCTCTATTATTTATAGCATTAATTATAGTTTTATTTTTCATAGTTTGTAGTCTTTAAAACTGCCCCTATACAGTCAACTAGGTTGGCCCTATCGATGTAGTTCTATATTCTATGTGCAGTCTAGAAAGTTAGGTTGACTCTGTTGATGTAGTTCACTTTTAGACTTTTTGCTCCTATAGTACAAAGATGACATTATCAACCCTATTTTTTATTCTCTACATACACTATCAACTAAATCAACACTGTACTATGTTTTAAAGTTGGAATTAACATTTGTGTGCTAGTAATTAACTCACACTTTCATTTTTTATTGCTTGCATGCTTAGAATAAATCACATAGTCTAATTAGGTGGTTTTTCAATATACCATTTAGTTGCATTATTTTATATTTTATGTACACACTACCAAACACAAAATCTTAAAAAGTATTTTAAAATTATCTACCCAAGGCCAACCTACTTGGATTTCATCACCAAGGGGGAAGCCAATTTGGTTTTTTGGCCAAGTATAAACACATGGTTAATGGTATATTTCAAATAAACACTCGACACCCTTATCATTTTAGTGTGTGAAGTGAGGGGGTAGGCCCCAATACCAAGCTAGTACCATTGCCAATATAGATCCCTTTTAGCCCAAACATCTTGAAACCATCCTTAGATTACTTTCTAATTCCTTGATTAAAGCCAATTTCCTATCACATCTAAAATAATACTCTAATACTCTAACAACATTCAGGTTAACCACTTAGTTAGCTTTTACTTTCTAAGTTGCTTATTTTCTCTTTCCTTAATTATATGTTGTATTGCAAAAAATTGCATTATCCAACATTGGTGCAAGATTTTATGTTGTGTGCCTCAATTGGATCAACCTCATTGATCTAATTGATTGTGTGTTTCTTTTCATTTCTTTCTTTCAAAATTACATGCAAAATTTTTCTTGTCTTAGTACACAGTCATTTCTATCAACACAGTCTCTTACAAACTATCTATTTTTCCATGCTTGTTGTGCTAGGTTGACCCAATTAACCCTGTAAACATTTTTATCCCTTGATTATTGTGATAGGTTGACCTAGTCAACTCTATACTATTTTTGCCTTCCTTGTCTACTGACTCAATTCTCCATTTCACTTTCTTAGCATTTTTTTCATTTCTCTCAAGTCATCATGAAGTTTCCTATTAGAATCTTCTTAGATGGCTTGAATGCATTTAGATACTATAAGGGATGTTCATTTTTCCCTCTCTTTTCCTTCCAAGATAACCATCACTCTTGGGTCGCCTCTTCCCCTCCTTCATCACTTGTAACATGGTACAAATCACACCTCAAGATGAAGTTGATGGTTCTGATCCTTTTTGTACTTACCAAGATATTTCTCATCTTCAAAACCTTCAAACTAATGTGGGAGCAATTGACACAAGTTTAATCGGCAATCCCACTAAGAATCCATCTTCTAATAACCCTCCCCATAATACCAATTTGGGGAGTACTGCCAATACCAACCCACCCTCTGATACAACTCAACTTCTTGCCCAAGTTATCCAGTAAATGAACATAATGTAAAACTCTAACACCAATCAAATGATGAACCTTCAACATCATTTGATTAATATGGATAATCAAACTTATGTTATCCATCCTCAATCTAATCCCAATTACATTCCTCCACCTCTTAGAGATGCCTTAGGAAATGTTATTCCTCAACCCATAATGAATAACATGATGCTTCAAACTATTTAAAATGAGCCTTTAGCTCCCTTCATTATACCATTGATATTGGTAACATATCTCCAACTATCAAGTATGATGGGACTAAATACCAAGCCTCATTTCTCAAATCCTTTGGTAACCTTTATAAAGAGTGGATCCAAACTAATACCTTCACCACTACTAAACCCTTTGTCAAAACTTTCATTTGTAATGTATTAGAGTGGTACAACCAACTACCCTAACATTCTATTTGTAAACTTGAAGATTTGGTCAATCTTTTAGTTAAATATTTTCAACATAATTACCTATCTTAGCCACTTCATCAATGCTAAGAAATCTCCCACTGAGTCAACTCATGACTTTATCAAAAGATGGAAATCATTGGCCCATAACATGACTAATGATAACTTGTTTAAACTTTTTATCACCACTTTAACTCCTCTTCAATAAAAAGTTCAAACCTTTGCTCCATAAACACTTAATGAAGCTCTTTACCAAGCTAAACATCAAGACTTTCTCATGAAGCAATTCAAACCTAATCTTAAACTTTTAAAATGATATTTTCAAACATCTACTAATACTATTACTAGTAATACTCCACAAACCAAACTAGGAGTTACCAAATCTAACATCCATTCATCTTCTCATACACCACTTTTTGTGAAACAAATGAAACAAATCTTACCACCCTCTAGACCTTTCATTTATCCTAACAACCCTCCTAAGTGTTATGACCCTAATCAATTTTATTGATTCTATGCCGACATTGGTCATTCCCATGAATCTTATAAAGGGCTCACTAAATTTTTTATCTCCTATTTTCCTGGTGATTCATTTAATAACAAATCCATGATCAACCTCCATCATCAATATTGCACCACTTCTTCTCAAAAACAATAAGTTTCCAAAGCTTCTACCTCAAGTAACCAAAAATATTTTTTTACAACCAATAATCAACCAAATACCAAGGATGTTTGTGCCATTGATGTTGACTATGATCAATATTATAAAAATTCCTAATATGTTAACACTACCAAGGTTAATTATCCTCATAATATGTATCACATATATCTTGTTACCAAACCTAAGAAGCCATCTTTATAAGAACAATTTCTCAAAGATACTATAACCACTAATCTAGACTTGGAATCCCATGAGGAACCACTTCCTCCTTTCGAACCTACAACCACATCTATTCCCTCAAAAGGTACTTTACCTCCTAAACCTCATGATAGTTCTTCTAAATCTCATTGGAAATTTCTTGAAGAACTCAAATCTATGTCATGTAAGATTACACTTATGGAGTTGGTTCATACCTCACCCTATCATCACAAGTTCCTTATGCAATAACTCCAAGAAATTGAAGATCCATCCTTTATAGATGAAGAACCACCTTCCATTAAATCTCAACCCACCAACATGCATACCATTGAAACTCTGTGTCCTTATTCCAAGACTTCTATTGAATTTATTAAAGAGGACATGATCAATGCTGAAATTCTTTTTCATGATGATGATCTGCCACTTTTTATTAAAATAGCCATTAATACTACCCTTATTCATAAATTTTTATTTAATGAAGGCTATGGTATCAATGTGACATCTTTATGGCTTATCCAACAACTTGGTTATAACAAGGATCATCTCAAGCAAACCCATCTTACCTATCATGGTTTTGATAAGACTAATCAAAATCCACTTGGTTGCATTTGGATTCGATTAACCATTGGACCTAAGACTATTCAAAGTAAGCTTATGGTCCTTGATTTACCACTATCTTATAATATACTCCTTGGTAACCCATGGACTCATAGAATGAGGGCCATTGCTTCTTCTGATATTCAATGCATTAAATTCTTACATAATGGAAAATGATATAGGCATGAGGTTGATCCCAACCCATGGATTATTTAAATTCCTAATACCAAATCTCAATATCATATTCCTACCATTCCTAAGATCAATAGTGCTCCTTTACCCAATTTTATCAACATCAATCATAATTTATGAGTCACTCTTATGGATTTTAATGATGATGAACCTAATGACTTACAACATACTTACAATACTACCAAGCTACCTCCATACATTTCATAGTGGATTCCTCCTTATTTATTACCTTAGGATCATACTATTCCCCTTATTGATGATATTACTAACTTTCCCCCTCTATGTAATTCTCAAGAGACTTATTTACCCAAAGATGCCTTCACTTACAATGATTTTATAGTGGCCAAATTATTTCAAGATCCTCTCATCATGTCTCCTTGTACATTAAGTATTCATGGGATTTTCCCTTCTAAAACTCCCCATAACTCTCAAAAATGTATAATTTCTCCAATATATGATGATAATTACATAATGGCCCAAGATAAATATTGATACTTGGATGTCCAACATTATCAGAAAACCTTATCTGAAATTCATGCTTTTAATTAAGATGTCCATACCATTTATATAGATCATGACTTAGATCCTAAATGTTATGTGCCTCCTAACAATTCTTCACTTCTTGATACCCATTAGGTGGTAGAGAAAATTATACCTTCCAAAATTTTATAAATTCTTGAATCTCCTTTACCACCTATAGATCTAATCATTGCATCTAATCCTTCCCATTCACCAAAACTAATGACACTCCACACCCTTCTACTCCATCTACCTCTCATACTCCTAACAATATAATCGATGCCCAAGAAACTGATGTTCATTAGATATATTTTGAGTATGATCACCATGGTAATCAAATTCTCAATATTGAAGTAGATGTTGAGTATTATGGTCCTCTTCCCACCTTACCTAGTGATAAGCTATTCTTGAAATACTTCATGCCTGAGAACCTCAAGTTCTTCGATACCATCATAAAATTGGGAATTTTAAAACCAACACCCCTTATTTCAACAACTTCAATGCTAGCATTGATCCCAAAACTAATCCAATTTCTTCTTTACCTAATGCACCATACCATTTCCAAGATGTCAATGACATGTTTATCAAAGAAACCACTCGCATTGAGTAAGGTACTCCATCTTACCCTCGACCAATTAGAGTCTCCTATGAACTCTCACCTATCAAGCATGATAATTTTAGCTTATTCTTTGATAAATATCATGATCTACTTGCTTGGTCCTATGAGGAAATGCCTGGTATTAACCCTAGCATTGTGGTGCATAACATTATTACTTATCCTGATGCTAAGCCTATGCATCAAAAGAAAAGAAAATTTCCACTTGCGGATTCCACCTTATATCACAAGGAAATCATCAAATTACTCAATGCCAAATTTATCAAACTAGTGGACTATTCTAATTGGGTTTCTAACATTGTTCTTGTTCAAATAAAGGTCACTATGGTGAATCAAATTTGTATTGATTTTTGCAATCTTAACATCACTTGTCCCAAGGATAACTTCCCTATACCTTCAATAGATTCCATCATTGACTCCATGACTGGTTAAAAAATGTTATGTCTTATGGATAGCTTCTTGGGATATAATCATATTCATATTTCCCCTGAGGACCAACATAAGACCACTTTCACTATGGAATGGGGCACTTATTACTATGTCAATATGTACTTTGGCCTAAAAAATTATTGAGCCACTTACTGACAATCAATGACATATCTCTCATGATCTTATCCACAAAATTGTTGAAACCTCTGTGGATGACCTCATTGCTAAATCCAAAAGTCATCAAACTCATCTCTCAAATATTGTTATCATCTTTGATCATCTTCTCAAATATCGAGTTTGACTAAATCCTTACAAATGTGTCTTTGGTGCCACATCTAATTTTTTTAATGATTCTTAGTCTTTCTTTAAGGCATCAATGTTGACCCTGATAAGATTAGTGTTATCATCAACATGCCCATTCCTCATTCCATTCCAAACATTCATACTTACTTAGGTAAACTTGGGGAAATTAGATGGTTTATCCTTGAAATGGCTTATCATAGCCACTCCATAAATTATCTTCTTAATAAATTTAATGCCTTAGAATGGATGGACCCATGTAAAAAAGCCTTTGATAACATGAAAGAGTTATTACTTCACCCACCTACACTTCATCCTCCTTCCAATGATCAACCCTTGATTCTATATACTTCTTCCACACATATATCAGTTAGGGAAATGATTTCCCAACAAGATGATACTAGAAGAGAGTATGTTATTTACTATAGACATATAATTCTTAACAACATTTATGTTTAAATTATCCATCTTACTCAAATTGCACTCAAACACACATTTTAGGTCAAAATCATTAAAACACCCTAAATGGTTTTACAAGTGATAATTTAGGTCAAAGTGTCCCTAAATGGAACAATGCATTTTATGAGATACCTAACTTTGATCAATTCATTTCGAATCAAAATGATAATTTCACCATTTTATGGTCTAGATCACTCTTTTCTTCTAATTCATTAGTGCATGTCATGTACCATTGTTATTTTGTGTTGGAAAAATCCTAAATGGGAATATGGTTCCAATACATCTAACATCACATTTCAATTCCTCTTGAGTCAAATTATAACCCAACAATATGACTTTTTGACTATTTTGATTAATGGAGGGTCAATTTCCAAAGAATTGCACTAAACTTGATTAACCGTGTTTAATCTAATTAATCCAAATTAAGAGCTTAATCAAGAATTCCATAGAACTTATTAAATATCTCAATATTGGAAATTAATTCTTAAAATTTGCATCACCTAATAACATCATCTATAGGGTGGCATCCATAAGCCATAAATGCATAAAATATCAAGATTATGGGTCTCCCATGCCTCTTTAATGCCTCCCATGCCTCTTTAATGCCTCTTTATCTTAAAACATTATGAGTATATTTATGGATTTTAATTATAAATATTAGATTAATCTATGGCCACACATCACAATCTTTAGATGGATGGTCATGGTTGATCCTGAACCATTTTGAAAACTATAAATAGAAGTGCCATGAACATCATTTTTAAGCTTGATTTATGTAATTTTATAATGCTAAATTGTCTCCATAACCCTTTGTGTTGATCACTATGTTCATTAGCAAGCTTTATTAGATAGGCTAGATAAGACATTTCATCTACTTTGAGCCTAGGTTATACAAAGAATTCTTGAGGCATTGGAGGAGTTTGGTCACCATTGTTGACAAAGACAAGAGCTCTTGATCAAGGGGAAAACATGCTTATGAGCCAATCTTGGATGGTGGATTCACTTGGTAAGGTATATCTTTATTTATTTCTCTAATATGTCTTTCATTATCATTAGCAAACCCCACATGAATAGATAGGTTAAGTTTTGTTATGTCTTTAATGCATTTTTCATTATATTTTGACTAATGTTTAACTAACTTTATTTTTAATCCTCTCTAAAATTACTACATTATCTGAGGCCTCATCTATTATGAAACATGTTATACCTAATTCAAATGTGATTACCTCACTATCTATTTTGTAACTGAAAAGCTTCACCATTACATGCTTTACTTGACTACTTATGTCATCATTTAATTAGACCTGTAGACACCAAAAAAGTGTCTAACCCTTGGTCCTTTCTCCCTCCTAGTCCTCCTTGGTCCCTAACCCACCTATGTCTTATTAATTTGAAAATAAACATCTATTTTTAATTAAATAAGGCCCCTTTAACCCCTCCCTCCTTTGACACCTCGCCTAGGACACCTCGCCTAAACACCTCACCTTAGACTAATTCTCTCCCTATGACTCACTCAAGATCTCTCCTTAATTCTTCTAACCTCCTAACAAACCCCCGTGCGTATTTAGCACAACCCTCGGCATTCTCCAACGCATAAGAACACTTGGCGGATGAAAAACAGGCTTGGTGGCTTGTTCTGCCCGTTCTAACTCCACCGATGTCAGCAACCTATCGGCCGACGCCGGTGGAATCGCCGACGTCGGTTATACTTAACAGAATTCTCTTCCTCTTTCTGGGTAATCACAATCAAAATCAGGTGTTTTCAAATCTCGGGTGATCTAACAGGCGTATCTCTCTCTTTCGGCAAAACAAAGCTCTGATGCTCTTGCTTTCTGGTGTTCTGGCATCTTGTTTTCTTGCAGGAATCAGCATACTAGACAACTTCTCTCAGGCACTGAGATCTTGTATCCAACATTTTGTACTGGGACTGCATGCTATCTTCATCAACTATTCAACACAGCTAAGTATTTGTGCTGTCTTTATTTCTATATCATTTTATTTATATCAAATACTCTGTCTTCTGTCTATTCCAATATCCTTCACCAAAATCTTCTCTATTCCTCCTGGAGATGCTGAAAAGCCCTCTCTCCTGTCTATCTGCCTTTCGCCTCTGTCACTTATCCAGTTTATTCCCAGACAATATTCTCTGTCCCTTAGACCTCAAATAGACCCTCACACACCCCAGACCCCCAGACAAGACCATAGACTATCCTACAGCGCTGAAACCAATCTTGTAACCAAGCTCTTGACTATTGCCCCGACCGACGCCGGTCACTTATCCAACCGACATCGGCAACCTTCTGATCGATGACGGCAATACCACCGACGTCAATGACTATGTTTACCAGATTGCAGCTTATCAAGTACGCATTTGTTTTTAGTCTTTTCTTTTCACATCTTTCATTATTTCTCTTTTCTGTCTCTGTTATATTCTGTCTTAAATAGTGGATTGTCATCCTTGAAGAAGCCTTAGCGCTTCTAGGACCAAGCTTTTTCTTGGCAATCCACTCTCTTATCAACTAACATTCTTTGTGTTTTTAGTGTTTATCTCTTTCAGGTGTTATTCCTTCACAGCCAAAGAGGAGTATTCACAACGTCTGGATTTACGGTGCGCAGTCTTTATCCAGGTACTTCACAAGCCTCGACCATTATTTCTTTAGTTTCTTCTCTCTCTTAAATCTAAAAAAAGCAAATTTTGAATAGAAACATTCTGGCACGCCCGGTGGGACCCCTTTAGGGCCTTCCGTGGGTTCCCTTTCTTCTGTATTGATTTAGTTGCATTAGGCTTCTTAAACTTCACCTCTCCTTCTTTTCTAAAAAAAAAATCATAAGCAGGAAATTAAAAAGAACTCTTTCTTACTTTTTCTTGCATTTTCTAGACTAGAAAGAAAAATCATTCTCTTCAAACCCTTTCTCCAATTGTTTTCATTCCAATATCATATTTCGATTTGGGACTTTAAAACTTGTTGCATTTCATTTCTTGCTTTCTTGCATCTTTTTAGACCACATCTAGTAACTTAAATGCATATTGAATAAACCGTAGATCACATGATGTTACACTACCAGACCACAAGCACTCAATAAAACATCAAACACACTTGAGACAAGGCCCGTCTGGGATTTCATCACCCAGCGGACAACCTTACCCCTACCCGGCAATCCTACTTGGATTTCACCACCAAGGGGAAAGCCAACTCTGTTCTCTGGCAGAGTATAAACTATAGTGAAAGTATCTATTGGCTAAGCGAAACCAGCTAACCACTGGAATCGTGAAGTGAGGGGAGCTTGCTCCTTAGCACCAGGCCTGTACAGAAGCTAATACAGATTTTTGAGCACCTTAACTACCTGAAACCATCTTTAGATTGCCTATTCTAGGACCCTTCTTATAGCCAACTTCCTCAAACATCTTGTTAAGGCATAAGCCATATGATCCTAATAAAATTGTTTATAGGGATTTAACGCTAGGCTCTGTCTGTCATTATCATCTATTCTATTTTTTATCTGTCTTTTTGAGCTGGTAAGGACGTTTTCCTCATTTCCAAAAACTTTTTTTTTTCTTCTGAGTTTCTGGAAAACACAGTAACCGACATCGGACCTGTAACCGACGTCGGCAATTTCTGTTAACCGACATCGGTCATCTGACCGGCATCGACAGTCCTATTAACCGACATCGGTTTTTCTACCGACGTCGGTCTTTATCATTTTTCTTTTTCCCAAAAATAGCAAGCATAAAATCCAACTTTCTGCCTGTCTAAAACATCCATTCTGGTTTTCTGAGACTGACAGAACACAGTTTTTTGAAACCTGCCTCTTTCCAGCCTTGAATGGTTTTGACACGCAGTCAAACCAAGGCCCTTCTTGACCACGCTAGTCAACAACCGCTTCCACCTTCACCACCTACAACCAGTCCAATAATGGAGTTCAACTCAGAAACTGAAAGAACTCCCATTCGCCCAACCCCGCCTCAAACTCCTATCATCCCAGAAGGGGACCAAGACTTTGCACGGTTCTTAGACCTTAACGTTAAAGCTTTGCAACATTATCTCGCCAATAGCCAAATGCGAGACTCCCTAGGCAACCCAATCTATGGGATGCCGACTTCTTTAGTTGACACGAGAATCACATCGACCGCCCCTACCATTCAACCATTAGACAACATCTCCACTAATAACCCAACCGTATCTTACCTTCAGAACATAACTTCTCCATCTAAACCTACCTCCATGGGGGTTCCGATACTCCCTCAACCTCAAGTCACTCAACCAAACCCCACACCTTTCCAAAACCTTCTAGTCTCTATTCCCCCTACTCTTGCACCAATAAATACAAGAGTAACCGTTTACCCATCAACAAGTGTAGCCACGCCTCAACCATCCTTGACGGCTCCTATCCAACTTGTGCCAACCAACCCCATGACACAAGTGCCATTGGCCCCAACTTTTGCTCCCATAACCACTTATCCATATGTCGCGTCTATGCAACCATCCACATCATACGCCCCTCCCAATATCTTTCAAGCGCCTTATAATCTAGGGGGCACTCCACCCACGAATCCGTCAGCAGACATTATCAAAATGCTGATGGATAAAATGTCTAGCTTAGAGACTTTCGTTTTCGGCTCACGTAATGCTCTATCATACGAGCAAATTTGCAATGAGCCTATTCATCCTTCCGTTCCGATTCGACCATACCCCAGCCAGTGGGAGCTTCCCAAATTTTTGCACTTTCAAAGCAAGGAAGACCCACAGCAACATTTACGGGCATTTAGACATGCCTGCTACCTTATCGCCCATGATGATGCATTACTCTTGCGTACATTTCCTATGTCCCTTTTTGGTGCTGCACTTGACTGGTACAGCTCCATTGCCACCCATTCCCTCTTCTCATTTACACAACTGGCACAGCTTTTTCTTGACCATTTCTCTATTAATATCACTAAAAAGGTTTCGATCACAGACCTTTACACCATTCGTCAATTTGAGGACAAATCAGTAGCTGATTTCGTTGCTCGTTGGAGAGGCCTTATCAATCAACTCTCCTTTTCTTTACCTCAAACTGAACTCATTGAACTTTTCGCCCGAGCTTGTGCCAAACACATTTCTTCTACTTTGAGGGTTCAAACCTTCCGTACTTTTGACGAAGCCTTCACAATGGCCCGTAAACTTGAATTACGTGCCATCGAGGAGAACAAAATCAAATTGTGGAGCAAGAACCCCAACTCCAAGACTAATGACTCTTCTTCATCTAAACCTTCATCGTCAAATTCTAAGTCTAAAGCTGCAGCTAACGCTGTGGCCGTTAGACCCTCATCTTCTTCATCCAATCAAGCCGAACCCTCCACATCTCAGAGCGCCACCCGTCAATTCTAGCAAAGATACGTGCAAAGACAATATACTCCTCTTGGAGAATCTTACGCATCTATACTGGAAAAACTTGTCAAACAGGGGATTATCAACCTTCCCCAGATTTGACCACCGCCTCAATTCGATCCCTCACGTGCCATCCCTGCGTGGTACAGGGAAAATGACTTTTGCAATTTCCATCGTGTCAAGGGACATGACACAGGAAACTATAAAACTTTCAAAAACATAGTCCAAGATATGCTTGAAAAGGGGGAGCTCATTCTAGATAATCCTAATGCACCTCCAAACCAGGGCATCGACATATTCAAACAGCCATTTCCCAATCATCCACCAACCCAAAACAATAATGTCCAGACCTTAATTGACAACACGCATGAACATGATATTCAAACTGTCAATACGGTCTCACCTATCATCTCCAACCAACCTCAAGAGGTTAACTCATCTACCAGTCCATCACGTATGGACGAACCTCTTTCCCCGATCAATTCCCCATCAACCCCTCTCATCCTGGAGGATGCCTTAACTTTACCGACGCAACCGATCTCACCATCCTCTTTTCTTCTTCCTATGGAGGACCTGACCTTACCTACTCCTTGCCCACAAGTGGAGGGCACCATAATTCCTGCCCTTTACCCACTTGAGGAGTCACACTCTCCAATTCCTTCTCCACCAAGAGAAGAACCTGACTCGCCATCTTCTTCGACCAACAACAATCCAGTGATAACTCCCATACACTTTGGGTCCAACATTACTGCCACACCTAGCACATCTTCTCCAAAATCCCAACTTCATCCAACGTCCTCCCAGCCATTTTCCCGACTAGTGGAGAAATTAGAATTTCTCCCTTCAAGAAAAGTGAAACATCGGGGATTGTGGGAACATCTTAAAGTTCTTCAACATTCTCGTGCCCCTTCATCTCATGCTACCAATCTTCCCAAGGCAGAATCATCCAAGACTCCAAACAAAGACCAAACCACCACTTCTAAACCTACATCTACCCAACCCAAACCAATCAAGCCATTTGGCATTCACCCTCTCTCTGCCCTCACTCACCCACAAGTGAAGGTGGACTTGAACCAAACCTCACCCAAAAGTAATCTTCCAACCAAATCCAAGAAAACTGCCAAACCACAAAGGCAAACCCCTCCTCCACCGTCAACTTTGCCTTCCATCTTAGGTCCTCATCCTTCTACTTTACTTGGCATACTTCCTACTCCATCTCTTAACCAATACAAATCACCTCCATTACTTCCTTCACCAATCACAAGTCAACCTCTCAAAAAGTTGGCACCTCTCACAAAGAAAGTGCCGTCTTCCCCTGTCACCGCACCACCAACCCAAAAGGTGGTACGAAAATCTTCTTCAGCATCCCCTAAGCAGAAGTCACCAGCATGTCATGTATCAACAAGCGTGGACCCCTTAGAAGGTTCATACGCTTTAATATTACGTCAACTTTTGCAAACCTCTAGCATTACCCTTCCTCCCATCAAGCCATTCCAACCTCTCAGGTCAAAACCGTCTTGGTTCGATGATACAAAGATTTGTTTATATCATCGCACACCAGGACATGATACTGAGACCTGCTGTGCCCTCAAGGCAGTCGTTTGCCGCTTTATGGAGAAAGACACCCTTCTACTTGAGGACACTCTCGACCAACCCTCGTCATCTTCCCATCTAGCCTCATCAACCGCATCAACATCTATCCAATAGACCATAACCCCTTCTTCACCAACTATCTTCGAAATCAATGCCATTCATGTAACCACTAGGTCACAGAAGGACAAAGCAAAAGAAAAAGCCGCTATCCCTTGGACCTATCCTTTCGTCCAAGCACCTCAACCACCAAAACCCAAGATTTCTATCTTAGGTGCGTCCCAACCCACTTCTTCACAGGCAATCACAGAATCCATGATAAAACAACTTCACCAAACGCCTGTGAAGATGACCCTCTATGACCTTATTCAAAGCTCCCCCCAACATCGCCAGGCTTTAATCAAAGCCCTACAGGCAGCTGAGGTTCAACCTGAAGACCCTCAACCACTTGCTGCCTTAGTCCATTCTTTATCCCCCATCGCATCCATCACTTTCAATAATTCTGAGATTCCTACCTCTACCGAGGAAGATCAGGACGCCGCCCTTTTCATCACAGCCTACGTTGATCGAACTCATATTAAATGAGTTATGATCGATGGGGGCGCTAGCATCAATATCATTTCCTCCCACGCCTTTGACCAACTGGCCCTTCCAAAGAATTGCGTATCAAAAACTGACGCAATCCTTAGATCATTTAATGACACAACTGCTAACACCATCGGCACTGTTGTCCTCCACATCTGTGTTGGGCCACGCACAATCCCAGAGCTCTTCTACATCATCGAAGGAGAGTTCCAATACAACATCCTCTTAGGGCGACCTTGGATCCGTGCCATGGCTTGCGTCCCTTCAACCCTCCATCGTTGTGTCAAATTTGAACACGACAAACAAATCCATATCATTCCCACCGATCCATCTCCATTTAAAACCTATAACACGACCTATAGCCCAAACGACGTTCTTATACCGCTCAAATCATCAACTCGAACATCATCCCCATCCGCAGAAGCGTCAACTAGTACGCAAACAGCGGTTGCCACCACATCCTCTTCTCAATTACCAACCAAGGACCCTATGGACGACATCTTCCAAAGACTTTCACTAGGAGAATATCGTCTCCTTACTCTAGACATGTTCCAAACTCCTCAAGAGTATGGACAACTTCATCAACACCCAAACTATGACTGTCGGATCGGGATGGTCATTCCTTATGGTCCTCCTAGCCTTCACACCAATCTTGTCTATGGGGGGCTGGATCAAGCCCCTACTGAATCAAATCCTTCTTCCTCGCCTCAAATTTTCACATCCGATTTCTCTTTTCTTAGCAACCCCACCTTTGCACATACCTATCTTTATAGGTGTGCATGGAAGGGTTTCGGCTTTGGACGTTACGAACAAGGTTCTCATCAGCCTGTCGAAACACCCAATGACGATAATGCAAAGAAATGGTATGGACTGGGTTTTCAAGAACCCACTGAGGCCTCCACAAACCTTTCTCCTGAACTAGACATTGACCAATTTCTTCTAGACTCACCAATTCTTCCTTCCTCACCTACGGAGTCGGTGGTTTCCATCCCTCCTAGTTTTTTTTTTGTATAAACACCATCCGCTTGGAACCTCTAACCTATCAGCTCCATGGGGTTCCCAAATCTCTTCCTCTCGTTTATCCTAGCATGATAGACGATGATTCATCAACCATCAACACAATCCACTGCATAGGCGACGATGCTATTCTTACCTATATGGGTGCTGACAATTCTTTCATTCAGCGCTCTCTCCCTTCTGAAACATAGGTTATGTTAAATGAATCAACCATTAACATTAACCTTCCATCTTCCGATGTTCCTCATGTCTTAAAGATTGGTCAATCTTTAGACACTCAGGAGCAGCTTGACTATACCCAGTTCCTTTCTGACCATAGCAAGGCCTTTGCCTGGACTTATAGCGATATGCCTGGCATTGACCCCACCATCGCTACCCATAACATCGTCACAAATCCAGAGGCTAAGTCTATTAGGCAAAAGCTTCGCAAAATGCATCCTCGTGTTGCACTTCTTGTTAAAGAAGAGCTTCAGCGTCTTCTTTCAGTCTCTTTCATCCAACCCATCGATTATCCACAGTGGGTCTCTAACATCGTTCCTGTTACCAAAGCAACTGAGGGGATCCGAATCTGTACGGACTATCATGACCTCAACTTGGCTTGTCCCAAGGACGACTTTCCTCTTCCAAACATTGACCAACTTGTTGATCTCACGGCCGATCATGAGATGTTATCTCTCATGGATGGGTTTTCAGGATATAATCAAATCCTGGTTGCACTGGAAGATCAGCACAAGACCACTTTCATTACCCCATGGGGGACTTTCTGCTATCGGGTCATGCCTTTTGGCTTAAAGAATGCAGGCGCCACTTATCAGCGTGCTATGACCTATATCTTTCACGATCTCCTCCATAAAATCATGGAAGACTATGTGGATGACCTATTTGGCAAGTCCAAACTTCGCCGTGACCATCTGACTATTCTCAAAATCATCTTCTCTCGACTTCTTCAATACAATGTTCACCTTAACCCCAAGAAATGTGTTTTTGGGGTCCTCTCTGGTAAGCTTCTAGGCTTCATTATTTCCTTTCATGGCATTGAGATAGATCCCGCCAAGATCCGTGCTATCCTCAAAATGCCACCCCCATCTAATCTCAAGCAGCTTCGCAGTTTGCAAGGGAAACTCCAGTCCATTCGACGTTTTATCTCACAACTTTCTGATCGCTGCCAACCTTTTCATCATCTTCTTAAAAAGGACATCTCTTTTACATGGGATAAGGATTGTCAAGAGGCTTTTGAAGCCCTTAAACGCTATTTGATCTCTCCACCTGTCCTCATTCCACCTCAAGATGATAAACCCTTTTACCTTTATATCTCTACAACCAATCATTCGTTAGGTGCCATGATCGCGCATCGAGACGAGCAACACCGCGAGCAAGCAGTTTACTACATCAGCCGAACATTAGACGACTATGAAACTCGGTACACCCATACCGAGAAACTTTGTTTGGCATTAGTCTTTGCTGCTACTAAGCTCTGCCATTATCTTCTTAACCACAAAACCTTCGTCATCACTCACACCGACCCTCTCAAGTATATGCACTCCAAGCCTTATCAGAATCAACGTATGGCTCGGTGGCTCATGTTGCTTGCTGAGCTCGACCTCGAATTTGTCCAACAAAAATCTATAAAGGGGCAAGCAATCGCTGATCAATTAGCCGATGCCCCACTTCTCGACAATCAACCTTCTCACTGTGAGTTTCTTGACGAGTCCATTGCCACTCTTTCCACCGATGATGCCATCTATCAAATGACCATGTTCTTCGACGGCTCTAAATGTCAACTTGGTGGAGGTGCCGGGGTCATTATCATCCCTCTCGAAGGGGAGCCCATGCCTCTGTCTTTTAAACTTGACTTTGAATGTACCAATAATATGGCTGAATACGAAGCCTTAATTTTGGGACTTCAGACCGCCCTTTCTCTCGACATCAAGACCATCAACATCTTCGGCGACTCGCAGCTCATCGTCAATCAGGTCAACGGTTCATATCTCTGTAAAAATGAAATTTTACAAAGGTACAAAAACCATGTTGACATTCTCCTTGCATCTTTTGACCATCACTTATTGCAGACTGTTCCTCGATTGACGAATAAGTTTGCTGACACCATGGCTTCACTTGCCTCTCATATTCCTTCATCATCATCATCCTCATCAAGAATTTATGTCATGGTACATCATGTGCCATTGCCTTCATACATTTCCACTGACATCAATCTCGTCCACACCATAGACTATAGTTCACAAGATGTTTGGTATAAACAACTTGAGGATTACTTGACTCATTCTCTCATTCCTCCCAACCTCTCTAGCAATACGCGACGGGCTTTCATCAAATGCACCGTTCGCTATACCATGCTAGGCGGTTTTCTTTATAAGCGAGGTTTTGATGGCCTCCTTCTTCGTTGTCTCACCTCCACTGAAGCCTCTCATGCTGTCAAACAAGCCCATGATGGGATTTGTGGCAGACACTTCAGTGGAAATTCGGTTGCCAAGCGCATCCTTCGCCTGGGCTATTATTGGCCCACTCTTCATCAAGACTGTAGCGATTATGTTCGGCAATGCGTCAAGTGCCAGCAGCATGCTAACTTGTTTCATCTCCCTAGTCACGCCTTACAAGTTGCTCAGGATTTCTGGCCTTTTTCATAATGGGGTTTAGATCTCATCGGTGAGATTAATCCTCATTCATCTCTTCGTCATCAGTCCATCATCACCGCCACTGAGTATTTCACTAAGTGGGTGGAAGCTATTCCTCTTGTCTCTACAAAAGCCGACAAGATCGTTGACTTCATCAATAACCACATCATCTGTCGCTTCGGTGTCCCTCATAAAATCATCACCGACAACAGCAAGTCCTTTAAAAACCAAACTGTCCAAAAGCTATGCGATTCATTTGGCATCAAGCTCAGTTTCTCTTCGCCTTACTACCCACAAGCAAATGGGCAGGCAGAGGCTTCCAACAAAATTCTGACTAAAATTCTCATGAAGGTGGTCAACGACACTGGAAGGGACTGGCACATTCAAATTCCCTTCACTTTGTGGGCTTACCGCACTAGCATCCAAACCTCTACGGGTGCTACCCCTTTCTCTCTAGTGTATGGATCAGAGTCTGTCCTACCTCTCGAAGTACAGATCTCGTCTCTTCGCATTTCTCTACGTGACATTCTTTCCAATGATGACTTTAGTCAAGATCGTTTAGCTCAATTAGAGTTACTTGATGAGCGTCGTCTTGCTGCCCTTAATCATCTCCATGTCTATCAAAGTCGAATCAGACGAGCCTATAACAAAAATCTGAGAGAATGAGATTTTAATATCGGAGACCTCATCCTCAAAGAGAATCAACATGTGACTAATATGGAATGAAGTAAGTGAGGCAAATTTGCTCCTAATTGGCTCGGACCTTACATTATCACGCACAAGTACGGATCAGGGACTTATCGTCTGTCTTCTCTTGAAGGCCGACCAAAACCTGAACCCCTTAATGCGTTGCATCTACGACCATTTTATTGCTAGTTGAGTACTCATTTACTTAACATTTAACTTGAGCTCATCCCTTGAGCAATCCTTCATCCAGCTAATCCTATTATTTTTCAAACCCTACTTCCTCTAATAAATTCTCTAAAACCCTTTTATATAGTATGGATACTTTGTCCTAATAAAAGGGAGCCCTTGAACTTTTATAAGTCTTGTCCATGACTCAAATTCCTATCAACAATCAATCAAGATGTCAAAATAACCAAGGTCACAAAATCAAATTAAAAAAAAAATAGACTGCTCCCTTGAAGGACAGTTGTACTATCATTGCTATAACTAATAGACTGCTCCCTCGAAGGACAGCTATGCAAAAGCCCTCTTATTAAGCAAAGATCTAGACCACTCCCTTGAAGGATGGCTATGACTAAATCTGGCAATAAATAGCACTATCTTAGAAGCTTCTCGCATCGATCAGCTTCATAACTGACCATCAAGCACAATGACATCACTATACAGGCTTCCCGTATTGATCAGCCTTAAAAAAAAAAAAAGTCATGGTCTTGGCTTATGTTGTCTCAGGGTCTCCTATAAAAGGGGTGAAGTTATCTCTGCTCTTAAAATGGGTTGTCCTATCCTCTAACCTGCTCAAGGGACTTCGAGCTCACTTTAGTGTCAAAGTGATTCGATCACCACTCTAGCATAACTTATGGTCAACGACGCAATGCATAATGGGGTTCTTGGTTCTAATAACCCCTATCTATACTGACTTCTTGGTCCTTGTCAATGAAAGGGCAAATACGCCTTTCACTTCTCTTTTTACACTTTAGTCACATTCAACCAAACCCTTTTCAAACATAACCATGACTATGACCATAACCTTGACCTTGACTAGACCATCACCCACTTTGACTCTTCCTCCCTTTTGGGAGAACTACATAGGCCTGAGGCCCCTAACAATAGGGGCTATGTAGGCAGCACTCAGTTGACATGGGGTCTTCTGGGGTTAGCTCGGCCACTTTCTTCTTCACTTTCTTCAATCTTCTTCTCTCGTCACCTGTCAATCACATCACAGTCAATAAATATATTCACATAATCATTTATATACTCTCATTTTCATAAGTCATTAGTCATAGATTTCATCCATCATAACTCATTAAACATTTGCATAATCCACAAGTTAAACATTCCATATCACATCTATCATAATCTAATTATCATAAATCACTATATCACCATTAAACATAACATTTACATCAATCTCATCATTAACATCATCATAAAACATCATTACATTAATCATTAAGCATCATCATAACATAATCATCATAATCATCATACATATCATATCAAAACATGCATCATGAAACACATCAAATATTTATAACATCTCCATAACACATCAATAAGCCAAAATCTCATCATATATATCAAAAATTAGTTTTATACAAAAAGACACAACCAGTGTCTGTCTCTCTCTCATCATACATCTCTCGTCTTCGGCTCGCAGGCTGGTATATACATCACAAAAAAATAATGCAACGCTGTGGCTGCCCTCAAGGCTGTGGCTATGGTGGTGGTGGCGGTGGTCGAGAAGATGATGTATCTCCTCCTCCCTCTGATCTCTGCCATCTGCGTGACCTTGAAGCCATCGCTCGTGACATAAATCTCTGTCTGCTCTACTCTGCCCTCATCTCCGAGTATCGCTGTATATGAGGGATCCCCTGATGGCCCTCTCATAATACGTGATCTCATCCAGCGCATCATTGTATCTAACCATCGACACAGTCTGCAGTGGACCCATCTGCCCTGCTCCTGTGGCCTGTCCTGATCTCTGAGGCTGTGGCTCACCTAGGTGCACTGATACTGATGGTCCTACCCACTATGAAAATGCTGGCTGCTGAGATGGCTATTGCCATGGGCCCTGCCCTCCAAAACTCTACCCTGCACCTGCCTGTCCCTGAGTTGTGGCCAGCTATCCCTGTAACAGAGTGACCTGCGCTGTCAATGCTGCCACCTACCCTGTCATCTCTCCCAGCTGCCCTGTGACTCCTGCTAGCTGTCCCTACAAAACTGAGACCTGAGCCTGAGCCGTGTCTCTCTCCTCCCATGCTGTGTCTCTCTTTGTGCGGGCTGTATCCTGCTCCCTGGTGATGGCCTATAAATCTGGCTGCTGCCTGATCTGTATCCCTCTGTACTGACCTGCCCACCATGCCGTGTAGGCCTCTGTACACCCTGGGTCGACTATCCCAGGTCCTGCCGGCAAATCCTCAAAATCGGGCTCCTCTGTCTCCTCTGGAAGTGGGAGCGGTGCCTCTATGTCATCCCATCTGTACTGTGGGAAGGTGGGAGGCACATCCTGTAGCAGCCCGTACTGGCGCTGCACTCTCTCTGCAGGGATCCTCTCGAGCTCACTGACTCATCTGCCCCTGACCCATCTCCGGCTCTGCACTCTAATCAACTGCTCTCCCTGGTCTCTGAATGCTGGATAGACCAAATATGGTCTCCAAATGATGTCTGCCAGGATCAAACCCTCCAACACTCCCCTATAGTGGTCGATGTCCCTGACCACTCCGTCCACTCGTGTCTATGCCATCATCTCCCTCCATCGTCTGAATTCAACTCTAAAGCCGGCCTGAATCGCCACTGGGAGGCCAAGAGGTCAAGTAACCACTATGTGCTCGTAAGCCCAACAATGTAGCAGGTGGCCCACACATAGGCTGTATCGCTGCCACCGACTGATGCCCCACAGCTCTCTATACACCTGGGCCAAAAATACTAGTGCCCAGGCAAACACTGTCCTCTACTCTATCATCTCTAGCAAAACTCCGATCATAGCAATCAGAAACCTACCGCCCTCTGCATCCGGCAATGCATATACTATGATGCCAATCATCATCAAAATCGCTAGCCGATGGGCCTCCTCATCTGCCGCATACAATGGCTCATAGGCAAAACTCACCGAGTGGTAGCTCGTCTCCGCGGCATGCTCTCCAAACAGTGTCACCATATGAATGTCATGCACCTCTCTTGAGCACGCATATAAGTCTGCTCCGTGCACCGGTAACCGCAAAATCCAGTAGACGTTCTCAACCGTGACTGTCATCTCACTCGTAGGCAGGTGGAAGGTGTTGGTGGCATGATCCCACTGCTCGATCAAAGCCACCATGAGGCTCACGTCCCTCACCACTCTGTAGTAATGTCTCAGCCCACCTAATCCGACTGCGCTCATCTGCGCCCACTCCTCGATGGATACGCCTCCACGCATCTGCATCAGCAAAGTCGGGAGGCGATCCCACAGCATCAGAGTCTGTCTAGCCTGTACCCACCCAAAGCAATCTCATGTTAACATTGTTCCTATTTTACCAACCTATTTGATCATCTATGCCTACCTCGATTCCTGGGAAGCCCTTAGCGTAGCCTCAACCTTTCGACTTGACCATTTTTCAGAACCATTTCTGACCAGGCAGCCACCGACATCAGTTAGCGTGTCAGCGTCGGCACTCACCTAACCAATGTCGATCACTTAGTGGCCGACATCGGTAGGTTAGTGACCGACGCTGGTAGCTGGTCGGCCGACGCCGATGGGATCGCCGACGTCGGTGATTGGTTCGACCATACGGCCGAACAGGGCGAGCCCTAAAAATTAGGGCTTCCCCATTTTGCCTCCCCCAACACTCCTCAACCCTCCCAAATCACTTCTACGCTCTCTTAGACAACCTACCCACCTTCCTAGCTACCCTCCCCCTCGATTTCTACTTCAGATAACAACAATTTCAAAAACTAAATTCAAAGGCAAAATGAATCAAATGGGGTTGAAAGACCCTCCTACCTCATCCCGTCGACGCCGGCGTGGTGGCACGATGGGTGCCGCTGGTGGTGGACCTCCCGTGGGCCGTCTACTCCCCTCTGCCATCTCTTCTGTCTTATGACTTTGTGCACTCTTGTTGACTCAAATGCGTGCTTGCAGCGTCCAATCAGCTCCTTCTCTCCCCCAATGTCTCTTTGCCACCTCGCACAGTGCCTCAGTCAACTCTGAGTCACTTTCACTCAACAAACTTCCAGAGCTCCTTTTTCTCTTTCAATCAAATAGCAAATGACTTTTGGTGGGCCGCCAATTCGGTTTTGTTAGATTTGGCAAGCCGCCGATGTCGGCAACGGCGTGCCCTATGTTGCCGACGTCGGCCAATTTTTGCCGACGTTGGTTTATCTTGTCCACCGACGTCGGTTACATTGCCGACGTCGGTGGCCTTCAAACCTTTTATCTCTCTTCCAAATGACCTAAATCATGTCTTTAATCAAGTCAAGTCCTTCATACCATGTCATTTTTGCCCCTTGGGGCACTTTTAGATTACTTTTTGCATCCATCCATCGACCACCAGACATTGGAGATCATGCCCATCTCCTAAACCGCGACTACTTCCAAAGCGTTTGCCTTGGTTAATTTTACATGTATGCTATTCCATGACTGGTTAGCAATTTTGTCCGTAGACTATATTTTTGGACCCTCACAAGTATAGGATCACACGCCAGTTGATCCACACTACTTGTGACTTTTGCATGTTTTCAGGAGCACTTCCTAAGCCTGGGATACTTGGAACACGACAACTATTAGAGCTTCAACCTCGATTGAATAACTCGATCAGATACGACTAATGTTGGGGCCCAGTTATTTCAATTTTGGCACTCCTCGACCCTTGACCTGCGACAATTGACCTGACCATCTCGTGCAGTGGCATGCGCGCAATCATGACTTTTGCAGCATTTTCCCTCACTCTTCACCCTTCTCATCCACTCTTTGTCAAATCAGCACCCGATTCCAGGTTTCCTTCCCTTGACTCCCGCTTTGAGGGGGAATACCTCGTCCATACTTTGGGGCAATCCACATCATCCTTTACCTGGGGAAACTAACTCCTATTTTTGTCTTGCAGTTCATCCAGAACAACCAACAAGACAAAAAGGGGCAAATGTAGACACCGAAAAAGTGTCTAACCCTTGGTCCTTTCTCCCTCCTAGTCCTCCTTGGTCTCTAACCCACCTATGTCTTATTAATTTGAAAATAAACATCTATTTTTAATTAAATAAGGCCCCTTTAACCCCTCCCTCCTTTGACACCTCGCCTAGGACACCTCGCCTAGACACCTCACCTTAGACTAATTCTCTCCCTATGACTCACTCAAGATCTCTCCCTAATTCTTCTAACCTCCTAACAAACCCCCGTGCGTATTTAGCACAACCCTCGGCATTCTCCAATGCATAAGAACACTTGGCGGATGAAAAATGGGCTTGGTGGCTTGTTCTACCCGTTCTAACTCTACCGATGTCGGCAACCTATCGGTCGACGCCGGCGGAATCGCCGACGTCGGTTATACTTAACAGACTTCTCTTCCTCTTTCTGGGTAATCACAATCAAAATCAGGTGTTTTCAAATCTCGGGTGATCTAACAGGCATATCTCTCTCTTTCGGCAAAACAAAGCTCTGATGCTCTTGCTTTCTGGTGTTTTGGCATCTTGTTTTCTTGCAGGAATCAGCATACTAGACAACTTCTCTCAGGCACTGAGATCTTGTATCCAACATTTTGTATCGGGACTGCATGCTATCTTCATCAACTATTCAACACAGCTAAGTATTTGTGCTGTCTTTATTTCTATATCATTTTATTTATATCAAATACTCTGTCTTCTGTCTATTCCAATATCCTTCACCAAAATCTTCTTTGTTCCTCCCGAAGACGCTGAAAAGCCCTCTCTCCTGTCCATCTGCCTTTCTCCGCCTTTCGCCTCTGTCACTTATCCAGTTTATTCCCAGACAATATTCTCTGTCCCTTAGACCTCAAATAGACCCTCACACACCCCAGACCCCCAGACAAGACCATAGACTATCCTAAAGCGCTGAAACCAATCTTGTAACCAAGCTCTTGACTATTGCCCCGACCGATGCCGGTCACTTATCCAACCGACGTCGGCAACCTTCTAACCGACGATGGCAATACCATCGACGTCGGTGACTGTGTTTACCATATTGCAGCTTATCAGGTACGCATTTGTTTTTAGTCTTTTCTTTTCACATCTTTCATTATTTCTCTTTTCTGTCTCTGTTATATTCTGTCTTAAACAGTGGATTGTCATCCTTGAAGAAGCCTTAGCGCTTCTAGGACCAAGCTTTTGCTTGGCAATCCACTCTCTTATCAACTAACATTCTTTGTGTTTTTAGTGTTTATCTCTTTCAGGTGTTATTCCTTCACAGCCAAAGAGGAGTATTCACAGCGTCTGGATTTACGGTGCGCAGTCTTTATCCAGGTACTTCACAAGCCTCGACCATTATTTCTTTAGTTTCTTCTCTCTCTTAAATCTGAAAAAAGCAAATTTTGAATAGAAACAAGACCCCCTTCATCACTTCTTCTCCAAAGCCTTTATTCCTAGATATAAAATTGGAAAATTTATGGTCCTACTTATTTAATTTTATCTCCACATCATAACTCAAAATTCTATCAAAGGACAAGTTATAGTTGATCAACTTATTGTAGCTCCTATGCTAGCTATGAATCACCTTCAAGATAGTCTCCTAGATGATAATATTCTCTATATTAGAGGTATTAATCAAGTTATTTGTCTCAAAGATTATTTTCATAACTATCTCTAATCTTGAAGCCAATAATATTGATGAATCTTCCTTTTCCCCCAATACTACTAAACCTATGGTGGCTATCGAAGAACTTCCTGAAGTTAATGTCGACTTGCATGAAGATACTTGGACCCTTCACTTTGATGGTGCTAAATTCCTTCAAGAATTTGGGATAAGTTGTATTCTTACAATTCCTCTTATAAATATCATACCTTTATCTTTTCATTTAACTTTTGATGTCACCAATAATATCACTGAATATGAATCTCTAATCTTAGGCATGAGAGCTACTCTTGATTTAGATACTCAATATATGCATGTTTTAGGTGATTTTTAGCTTATTTTCCACCAAGTCAATGGTTATTACCAATGTAAAACTAAAAATTTCATTTCTTATCATCAAATTACAACCACTATCACTAAATATTCTATCTCTTTCACTATTGAGCCTATCCCTTGAGATCAAAATTCCATTGATGATTCTTTGGCTTCTTCAGCTTCTCTCTTTCATCCCCAACAAATTATTCTTATACAAATATGAAAATCTCCATCTTCAACTCAACCACCCAATTTTATTATCTTCCACATCAAGGCTATCACCATTTGAAAAATCCCATGGTATAAAGAGATCATTCAATTATTGGACCATCAAACTTATCCTTCTAACTTAGATTCTCTTAAAAAGACACATATTCATAAAAAATATTTCAATTATGTATTTAGACATAACATCCTTTATTATAGTAATGTTGAAGGTACCTTTATTTATTGTGTTATATAAGATGAGGTCCCTCATATTCTTGAATAAGCACATGGAGGCATTTGTGGCGTCCACTATAGTGGGCATGATATTGCCTGTAAATGCCTATGTATGGGATACTTTTGGCCTACTCTTGAAAAGGATGCAATCAAATGTGATAAAAAAATGTACTCTTTACCAAATTCATTATGATCTAATTCATTCACCTCCAGTCAAGATTCAAAATTTTTAATCTTCTTGGCCATTATCTATGTGCAAATTAGATCTCATTGGTAAATTACCTCACTCCCAAGATCGACATATTTTTATCATCATGATTAACGTATATTTTACAAAATAGGTTGAATCCATGTCCCTTGTTAATTTAATTAGTAGCACCATCACCAAATTTATTATTAATAAAATCATTTATCACTTTGGTTTTCCAAATACTATCATCTTAGAAAATGGTGGTAATTTTAAAAAAAGAATGTTAAACAGCTTTGTGCTAATTTCAATATCAATCATAAATTTTTCATGTCTTATCATCCATAATGCAACACCCAGCTTAGGCTACTGAAAAAATACTCAATAAAATTCTCTAAAATAAAATTCATGAAACCCACATGGATTGGCATATTCACCTTTATCCTTCTCTTTGGGCCTATCAGACTAGTATATGCACTGCCACTGGGGCAATGTTGTTCTCTCTAGTCTATGGTTCTGAATCAATTCTTCCATTAGAATTTGAGCTTCCCTCTCTTTGTAAATCTCTTCATGGTATCATTACTAATGAATAATTATTTAATTCTCACTTTTATTCTCTTTATCTCCTTGATGAACATCATCTTTCTACCTTACAACATAACTGCCAATACAAGGCTTATCTTGCATAACAATATAACAACACGTCAAAATTTGCACATTTAATGTTGGTGATCTTGTCCTCAAATTAGATTAAACTCATGACAAAGAAGGTAAATACGTTCAAAAATGGTGGGATCCCTATTTTCAAAGATATTCTTGGTCCGAGTATATATCACCTTCAAAATAATGAAGGTCATGTTTTCAAAAAGCCCACTAATGCACAATTCTTTAAAAATTACTTTTGCCTAAACATTTCCTTCTTTTCATTCATTCTATCCACATCTATCTAAATTTTTTTATTATTTAATTACATGGGTCTCTCCCTCTACAGTAGTTCTCTCTTATCAACAACCTTTTAGTCTTCCTTTTTGGTCTTTTGGTTTCCCCTTTCTCTCATGAGTTGCATTGTAAAACCATGAATAAGACCTAGTCTTCCTCATGATGTACCATAGCCTTCTTTATTTTAATGCACTTTTCACACACTTTTTACATCACTTAGATTTATATTTTATGAGTTTCATTGTAAAACCATGGATAAGACCCGGTCTTCCTCATAAATACCATATTTTTCTTATCCCATTTATTTTTTCCATGCTTTTTGGCACCCTTGTGGGTTTATCTTTTATGAGTTGCAATGTAAGACCATGGATAGGACCTAGACTTCCTCATAAAATTACCATCATGTTATTATTTTTCTAAAAATTTATTTTTGATCTTTGTTCTCAACATTAGCTTTTGCTTCTTTTGGTAGATGGGATTTGCACAACAATCTATGTTAGCATGTTTTCCTCCATTTCCCTTATTATTATGATAAGGAATCACACCTTATTATCATTATATCCTTTTTTCACCATTTTTCACTTTTTTTCCTATTTTGATTAATTCAAATTATTCCATGTGTCATTCTTCTTGATTTCCCTTCCTTTCACTCCACATTGGTTAAAATAAGGTCAAAGTCAAGATAGCACTTTTATTTCACCTAGATTTATGAGACTCTTAGACCCCATGCTCTTTAGAGTTCTCTCTATTAGAAACCAAGTCCCAAGTATTCAAATGAATGTCATCTTTAGCACCCATGTTTAGTTTTCAAAATTTGTATGGAAGAGGAATAGAAAAAGCCATCAAGAAAGTTAAAATCCAAATCATTTGAAATAAAAGGCAATGATAAGAAAAAAGTAAAATACACATCTCAAAAGTCAAAATCACACCAAAAGACATGATTCCAAGCACATCTCCTATCTCTAATCGAAGCTCAAACTCTATAGTTTCCCTCACATAGAGCTGAGGTTCATTGGGGTGTGGTAGGTTAGTAGATTGGAATAGGAGAATTCAACAAACTCTATGGTGCTACCTACTTTCTCATGTAGGTACTCAATATTCACAGTAGACTGATGGTTCTATAAGGGTCCTGAGGAATGGAGAACATCTTGTGGGAAGGTAGGTCCATTTTAATTTTCATGCATATATCCTTTATAGGATGATCTATATAATACATTTATTGATCTAAGACTTACGTAGCTAAGAGAATTTATTTAGAGTCCTTAAGGTTAATAGTCCTCTTGTTTTGAAAAACCTAATTTGAGTGTCTTGAATTTGATAAAGAGTTCCTCTAACTTGGTTTTTACTTCATTCTCCCCTCCACCCATTTCATTTTCCCCCTTGATATGAAAATTGTGATTCTAAATCTATTTTCCCTTCTTCTTTATTTCCTTCTTCTTCACCTATTATAAACATGCTAGCACTACTTTGTTTTAATTTTATCTATCCTAAGAGTGAAACAACATGTTTGAAAAACTATGGATTACTTTATTTGCACCATAGATTTTCATTTCTAGACTTGATTTTCTTTTACCATTTGTCATTACTGTACTACCCTTCTGTTATGAGCACTTAAGTCCATACATTTTTTTTCTATTATTGAGTGAAGTTGACTTGTTACTTCTCACTCGATAATGTTGTTTTCTTTTTTTATGCACCTATTTCCATTATTGAGTGAGATAAGGATTGTTAATACTCACTCATGAATTTTGTTTTACCATTTTTTTCTACTTTCACATCAATGTTTTATTACTATCTTTTCTGACATGTATCCTTGGTTTGATTTGGTGAGTTTGCATTTCTTACTTAAAGTTTACTTGTTTGATTTTTTTGGTCTTTAGTAGCCTTGGATTTGTGGTTACCTGATTTACTCTTGTTTTAAGTTGTTCATTTGGTCTAACATAACACTTGTCATCCTAGATTGTCAAATTCCCATGTCTTATCTTCATAACACTAGTTATTTTGGATTTCTTGTATTTATTTATTTGTTTTTTATCTTGATTTTTTGTATTATTAGGTTTATCAAAATTAGTCTTTGTGCCCTACATAATCAAAACTAACAACAAAGCAAACAACCATCCAACGATAAAGGTAAGTAAAAGTACATATCACATTTAATTTTTAGTTATTTCCCTTTTTAGTCATTGACTTTCAATTATTTTATGCTTTAAATTACTGCAACTTTTTTTAGCATCAGTGTTATGTGTCCTTATGTTATTTCTTGAAGAACCATCCCCTATTATACTTTAGTGACACGTGATGATCTTCAAGTGGGGCATATGTATACACATAGTATTTTTAAATTTTATCAAATACTAATACTTTACATATTGTAAGAACCCATTGAGACTCAATATCTTTGAGTGCATGCCTTAAATAGTTCACCAAGAAAGGGGTGGGTAAACCATTAGTGCTTCACATGATTGTTGTCCCTTATTGTCACATTATTACCATTCTAACCAGCTCCTAAAACCATTCCCTAAGCTATTACTCCTATTTTTCACACTCCTCCAATATTTTTCCACTTTCCATCCTTCTTTTCCTCACCTTAATCCGCTTTTGTTAGTCAATTGTACTAGGTTGAATGGGTTAACCTGGTATAGTTTTAGATGATTTTCACTTAGGAACTAGTTTGGCCTTTGGCTGCCCTAGCTCATGACCTAGTGAATAATTGTCTGAAATTGTGCTAGGTTAACTAGGTCAATCCTATCATCCAAGATTTTCATAAGGGTTTAGGTTCAAATCTACCTATATATACAAGATCATTTCATCATTATTTTAATATGAAATCAAGAGTTATTATTCATGTGTGTTTATTTGCAATCTACTCTTCCACCATTCTACTTGAGGAGTCTTAACTTAGGGTTTCTACTTGGAGAATATAGTCTTATGGATAAGTATTAGATGCTTTGGCCTTTTTTAGTGATCCTTATAAACCATAACAACCTTTTACAAATCCCATTTGGCCAAGGGAGATATTGAGTCTTGATGGGTTCATCATTCAGGTAAGTATTCTCTAAATTTTATCCTCTCTTTAGTAGATAGAAGTAGCATAAGTATTGGATTCAAATAATATTACTCTTCATATTCCATGTATTAAGGTCTTACTCATATATAGCTTAATTGAGATTCTCTTATTCTTGTTTTATTTGTTTACTAAGCCCTCATATTGTGTCACAAGCTTTGGTGAACACTAGATTAGATTTATTTTACTTGTAATTAGTTTAGTGAGATATCAAAACACAAGACTTCCTTAGGGTTATTATGTGATTATGCTTAAATTAAGGCTTTGGAACCCTCCCTAGCATGGTGTATTATAGTAAGATATGTCAAGGAATCCAAGAACAAACACACCTGTTCTGATCCCACTTGTTAGGATCTTGCTCCTCAGAAAGAGCACAATATGATTACCAAATATAAGCAATTAAACATGCAGAAATAACTAGAAGTACAAGTAACTAGAATTCACAAATAGCACAAAATATGAGAGACAATACACTATCTTGTATTAATACTTGTATAGAAAAGAATACAATAGAGAGACGCCACACTCTCCCACCTTACAGAGGCTTGCCACACCTCAAGTGTACAGTAATTCTTCTTCAAAACACTCTCCTACCAAAAACGGTCCCAACACACAAATCACACATAGAATTGGTGTTCACCTCTCCAACCAGTCAGTAATAACCTTGCCAATACACCAAGCACTCTAAATTACTTCAAGTAGATCTCCCATGAACCTGCAACCTGTAATTCAATAGACCATACTTACACATGTAGATCTCCTATGAGCTTGCAACAACCTGTAACTCAATGATCTTACAATGGAAGGATCTTCCTTGCCTTCCTTTCTATTTCATCATTACAATACATGCCAATGGGTCTATAAATAGATCCCAAACTTAAACAATAACTTAGACTCTTAGTTTACTATAATTATCCACGCAACTCAAGACTCGAAATAGCCTTTACATGCAAACACTCAGTTCAACAAACTAATTGTTCATGCTCTGCATACATCATGACCAACGTCGGTCATACTACTGATGTCGGTACTTATGGTACTTCAGCAACCTCCTTTTCATCTACATAGTTGAAGCTTTTAGCTCCATAACCTAACAATCTCCCACTTGGAGATAAACAGCTGCAACTGTACTTATACCTGTACACCATCTAGTTTGTTCCCTTGGCTTTGTATCCCTCTTCAAGATCACCCTTGAAGACCAATCACCACAAAACTTGTGGTGCACCTCCTGTCATCCAAATCACCTGCCACATCCACATCTACAAATCCATGTAGAAAATAACTTGACCCTACATAGCATGTGCTCCTGCTGTTGGTCCCTTTAAGAATCCACTGAATTTCCCTCTAATGCTTCTTTCTTGGATTGGATCCAAACTTGTGACAACTCCCACTGCTTGGGAAATCTTAGGTCTAGTACATACCATGCACTTAACCTCATTATGTGAATCAAGACACTGTTCTGTGAAGTGTCCAACCATCGGTGTGCTAACCGGTCTCACACAATCATCCTAAAACAAAGTCAACCTGTGACTTTCCATGTCCCTAGAACACACTCATGCCAAAGAATCTTGTTGCTCCCAGATTCCTCATGACATACTTCTGAACTAGCTTTACCTTTAGTTTAGCAACTCCCTATATATGTAACCCTGCAACAAGCACATCATACAATAATAGGATAATGTAACTAATATTATCCAACCTGGTAAAGAGAAACACAATGATCAAACCTCCATTGTCTTGCAGCTTATACAAGACCATGTACCTTGGCCTTCTGTCTCATGTATCCATTTCCACTCTTCTTCATCTTGAACATTGATTCATCTCTCAGTGCTTCCTTCCAGCTGGCAACTCCACCCAAAACTCCTATTTGGTTCTCCTCCAAGGAATCACATCCTCATCCATGCCAAGCTCCCACTATTTCTTGGATCTACCTGTTCTGCTTCTTTAATAACTTCCTAGTTCTTTACCATAAGTGAGCAACAAGTAGTGTAAAGAAGGGAAATGATGAATTTGAGGCTTACATACCTTTTAAGTCCTCCATATGGGTGCTTGCGACTCCTTAACAACTTGTTGTCCACCCAAAATACATCTCAGTGACTGATGCTAGTCACATCTCAGTCTACACCTGACCGATGTCGATTTCTTGCGACTGCCTCATCACCGACATTGGTTCCCCCTTACCAACGCTAATGTTTATCTATCCTTGAGTCACTAACATCAAGCTACACATAGCTGACATCAGTCCCTGTTTGGATGCCGATGCCAATTTTCTAGTCGACGTCAGTCTCTGTGTTTTGCTTGTGAGAACTAACTTTTTCCCACAAGCTCCTTTTGGATCAAACCCTTGTCCAAATCACCCTTGCTCTGCTCAAAATTCTTTTTCCCCTTGTGCTGAACTCTATCCATCATCTTCTCTTTGAAAACCAAGGCTTTCTTGTTCTTGTCACTAACATCGAATTCCTTAAGAAACGTCACCTTCTTTTTTTGCATACAAAAATCTCAATTCATGCCTTTTAAATCTAAAAGCATACCCTTTGACTCAAGAACATGTATCTCCTTCTTATTCATGTGACCAAGCTTATTAAGCCACATCTTCAAATCTACAGCTGAAGTAGATAACCCAGAAAGAGAATCAGTAATACAAGTAGATAGATAAAGCATACCTACTTTCTTACCTCTTGCTACAACAAGTGCACCCTTGGTAACCTTCCAAGAGTCCACTGTGAGAGTTACTGTGCAACCCTCATCACCCAAACTTCTTACAGAAATCAAATTTTTCTCTAGAACTGGGACATGCATGACCTCCTTTAACACCCATGTGTTACATGTCTACAATTTCAGCTTCACTTTCCCTTTGCCAACCATCTGACAAGGCTTTCCATCCCCTAAACAAATTTCTCCAAAGTCTCCCTGGACATACTCATGAAAAAATTACCTATTTGGGGATGCATGAAAAGAGGCACCAGAATCTAAAACCCAAGATTCTACTTTATCCAAAGAATGTACCAGAGCATCCTGTGTAACATAATCTACAACATCTACTTCTTCTTCATGTCCTTCATGCTGATCTTCACCCAACCAACAATCTCTCTTTAAGTGCCCTTGCTTTCCACATTTCCAGCAGGGTATTCTACCATACCTAGACTTGGACCTCCTACCATTAAACTTCTCCATTCGTAGTCTACTTTCTTTTGCCATTGCTCTACTCCCACTCAAACAAAAACCCCTGTGAGTAACCTATAATCAACACACACTAACCAGATCTAATCCAATCTATTAGTATCCCAACCAAAATCTCTGATACCAGTTGTCAGGGAATCCAAGAACAAACACACTTGTTTTGATCCCACTTGTTAGGATATTGCTCCTCAAAAAGAGCACAATATGATTACCAAATATAAGTAATTAAACATGTGGAAATAACCAGAAGTACAAGTAACTAGAATTCACAAATAGCACAAAATATGAGAGATAATACACTATCTTGTATTAATACTTGTACAGAAAAGAATACAATAGAGAGACACCACACTCTCCCACCTTACAGAGGCTTGCCACACCTCAAGTGTACAGTAATTCTTCTTCAAAACACTCTCCTACCAAAAATGGTCCCAACACACAACTCACACACAGAATTGGTGTTCACCTCTCCAACCAGTCAATAATAACCCTGCCAGTACACCAAGCACTCTAAAGTACTTCAAGTAGATCTCCCATGAACCTGCAACCTACAATTCAACAGACCATACTTACACATGTAGATCTCTTATGAGCTTGCAACAACCTGCAACTCAATGATCTTACAATGGAAGATCTTCCTTGCCTTCCTTTCTAGCTCATAATTACAATACATGCCAATGGGTCTATAAATAGATCCCAGACTTAAACAATAACTTAGACTCTTAGTTTACTATAATTATCCATGCAACTCAAGACTCTTAGTTTACTATAATTAGTTTACATGCAAACACTCAGTTCAACAAACTAACTATTCGTGCTCTGCATACATCATGACCGACGTCAATCATACTGCCAACACCGGTACTTATGGAACTTCAACAACCTCCTTTTCATCTACATAGTTGAAGCTTTTAGCTCCACAACCTAACAAGATATCCCATAATTGGGTCTAGTGGATCCCAATATTGGTCATGTTCTCACTTAAAAAATGTGTCCCCAATCATAAGTGTATGATATGATCTATCTTCTCCAAGTTAAGATTGATTTATAGACATGATGCATTTATGATTGTATATATATATATATATATATATATATATATATATATATATATATATATATATATATATATATATATATATAAATATATATACCATCAAATTTGTTAAAAAGTGTAAACCTTGCCAAATTTATGATGATCCAATCCATTCACCTCTATTTAAGCTTCAAAGTATGGAATCTCCATGTCCATTCTCAATGTGAGGATTATATCTCATAAGCAAACTACCTAGATCACAATATGGGCATGTCTTTATCATCATGGTTACCAAATATTCTATCAAATGGGTTGAAACCATACATCTCATCAATGTCACTAGAACCACCATTTTTAACTTCATCCTCAATCAAATCATTTGTCATTTTGGAGTTCCCTATATTATCATTTCTGATAATGGTGGTAACTTCAAAAATAAAGATGTGAAATAACTTTGTCCTAAATTCAAAATCTCTCATAAAATTTACACACCCTACCATATATAATGTAAGGGATAAGATGAGGCCACTAAAAAATTTTTTAATAAAATTCTTAAAATGATAATCTATGAAATCATCATGGATAGGAATCTTCGTCTATATCCCACTCTTTGGGCCTATGCCACTAGCATATGCACTACCACTAACACCACACCATTCTCACTAGCCTATGGTATTTAATCTATCCTCCCATTAGAATTGGATCTTCCCTCTCTCTGTATATCTCTTCATAGTATCATACCTAATGAATAATTATGTGAATATCACCTTCATGCTCTTATACTTTTTGATAAACACTATCTATCCACTTTACAACATAATCACCAATACAAGGCTTGTATTGCCAAATAACATAACAAAAGGGTTAAAGTCCTTAATTTCAATGTTGGTGATATTGTACTTAAATTATACTACACACATGATAAAGAAAAAAAAATCCATAAATGGTGGGGCCCTTATTTAGTCAAATACATACTTGATCCTAGCACCTATTTTCTTCAAACTAATGAGGGCCATGTTTTCAAAGAACCCACCAATATGCAATTTTTAAATAAGTAATTTACTTAGATATTTTCATTATTATCATTATTTCTATATGATATCCTACTAACACTCTTTTTAGGATATCTACATGGGTCTCACCCTCTACAACAATTTCTCTTTCCACAAACCTCAATGCCTTCTTTTGGTCCTTTGGTTTTTATTTTGTTATGAGTTGCATTGTAAAACTATGGATAAGAAATGGTCTTCCTCATTACTTTGTTTGATTTCAATGCTTTGCTTACCTTCCAATGAATTTGTGCACCTATTGTGTTTTTATTTTGTGATTTAGAGTGTAATACCATAGATAGGACTAGGCCTTCCTCACAAATACCATCTTTTTAAATTATTTTTCATGTCCTTTGTGCACCCTCTTAGGTTTCTATTTTATGAGTTACAGTGTAAGACCATGGATAAGACTAGACCCTCCTCATAAAATCACATATTTAATTAATTCAATGTTCCTTTTATAGAATTTTTATCAATTGTTACAAGTCTAGGTTCCATTGTTCTTAGCTTTAGCTTTTACTTCTTTTGTAGATAAAATTTACATAACAAACTATGTTAGCATGTTTTCCTACACTTCCAACATTACTATGATAATAATCATACTTCACTACCATTGTATCTCTTTTTCACCTTTGTCACATTTTTTGCAATTTGAAGTAATTCAAATTATTTCATGTTCCATTCCTCTTGATTTCATTTCCTTTTAGTCCACTCTAGATAAACCAAGGTTGAAGTCAAGATAACACTTTTATTTCACCGAATTAACAAGACTCTTAGACACCATACTCTCTAAGTTCTCTTTCCTAGCAACCAAGTCCAAAGTCTTCAAATGATAGTCATCTTTAGCACCTATGTTTGGTTCTCCAAATCTGTATGGATGAGGAATAGAAAAAAAATTCATTACAATTTAAAATAAAATCATTTAAAACAAAAGGTAATGAGAAAAAAGGCAACATACAAAGCCAAAAGTCAAAATCAAACCAAAGGATGTTCTTAATAACACATCTCCTACTTCTAATCAAATATCAAATTCCACAGTTGGCCTCATGATAGAGCCAGGGTCCATTAAGGTGCAGAAGGCTAGTATATTTGGATAGGATAATTCAAAACCATCTATGGTTCTACCTACTTTCTCATGCAAGTACCTAATCTTCATAGTAGACTGATGACTCTATAAGGGGTCTTGAGGGATGGGGAACACATTGTGGGATGGTAGGTCCATTTTAACTTTCATGCATATAACATTCATGGGATGATATTCATACTTCATTTGATGACCTAAGATTTGTGTGGTTAGGATTTCTTTAGAGTCCTTAATGTTGAAAGTCCTCTTGTTTTAACAAACCTAATTTGAGTGTCTTGACTTTGGCAAAAAAAATCTCTACCTTGCTTTTTCCTTCATTTCTTCTCCACCCATTTAATTTCCCCCTTGAAAAGTAAGTTTGATTCTAAAATGTGTTTTCCCATTCCTTCTATATCTCCACTTATTCACATATTACAACATGATAGTACTACCTTATTTCAATTTTATTTATCTTTAAAAAAAAAACAATATGTTTGAGTGACGATGGATCACTTTATTTACACCATTGCTTTACATTTATAGAATCACCTTGGTTTCTTTTACCATTTCATTTTTACATTATTTTATTCCCTTTTTTGGACAACTTGTCCATTTGTATTTTTCATTACTTTTTCCATTATTGGGTGAGGTTGTATTGTTACTTCTCACTCACTAATATTTTTTTCCATTTTATGCACTTTTTATATTGATATTTGAGTAAAGATTGTTACTACTCACTCATTAATGTTATTTTACCATTTTTCTTGCCCATTTTTATTTAAGGATTGTTATTGCTTTCACATTAATGTTTGATTACCATTTTTTACATGTATCCTTTGTTTTAATTGGTTAGTTTTTCTTTCTTACTTAAGGTTTACTTGTTTGAATTTTTCAGTCATTTAGTAGCCTTGAATTTTTGGTTACCTAATTTACTCTAGTTTTTGACTTGGTCATTTGGTCCTAACTTAGCATTTGTCACGTCAGCTTACCAAATTTACAAGTATGTCTCATCTACATCATGTCAATTATCTTGGATTACCTTTATTTATTCATATTTACTCTTTAGTTTTGTATCCTTGGATTTATTCAATGTAATCTCTGTGCCCTCCATTATCAAAACTAAAAACATAGTATATAACCATCCCATAATAAAGAGAAGTCAAGGTATGCATAGATTAATTTTATTTTTAGTCATTTACTTTTAGTTATTTTATGCTTTAAAATATTTTAATCTATTCAACTTCAATGTTGTGTGTTTCTATGTTCTTTTCTCAAAGCACCATTCCCTGTTACACCTAAATGACATGTGATGAGCTTTGAGTGGGGCATATGTATACACATAATATTTTTAAAATTTTATCAATTATCAATTCTTTTTATCTTGAAATAACCCATCGATTCTCAATCTCTTTGAGTGTATGCATTAAAGGGTGCACTGAGAAAGGGGTGGGTAAACAATTGGTGCTTCTCAGGATTGTTTTCCCCTATACCACCACTTTCTATCAATCCAATCATATCCTAAAATACTTACCTACACCTTGTTTCCTCTCTTTCACCCTCCTCAAATATTTTACCACCTTTATTAGCCCTTTCCTAAGCCTAAAACATTTTTTTATGGTTTACGTTACACTATCAGCCTTATCGACCCTATATTCAAATTAGTAAAACATATTAAGGGTCTAGGTCAGACCCTGGCTAACCTAAACCTAGACCTAATTTGTTTTTATCAATACTAATACATAATATATTGGGATGAACCTATTGGCTAAAATTTTAGAAATATTTAGGGTTAGATTTAACTATATATACACATTCATTTCACCATATCTTAGAGATGGCAAGAGTTAATTATTCATTTGTACTTCTTTATAATTTACTCTTCCACCATTCTACTTGACGAGTTATAGCTTAAGGGTTTATACTTGGAGAAGAATATTATCTTATGGAAAAGTATTGTATGTTTTGGATTCTTTTAGTGATATTTAGAAACCAAAACAACCTCTTGCAAATCACTTTTAGCCAAGGGAGAGATTGAGTCTCAATGAGTTCATCTTCAAGGTAAGTATCTCTAAATTTACTCTATTTTAGTAGATAGAAGTAGCATAAGTAATGGATTTTGAATATATTTCTCTCTCTATGCATTAGGTTTTTACATATACATAGATTGATTAGGATTCTCTTATGCATGTTTACTTTTATGTTTACTAACCCTCATTTTGTGCCACAAGCTTTGGTGATCACTAGATTAGATTTTACTTGTCATTTACTTTGTGAATATGAAAACATAGGACCTAGCTAGGGTTATGTTATGGTGTTTTTTGCATAAAGTATTTGTAACCCTCTTTAGTGATGTTATTTTGGTAAGATATCCCTTGGTTAGGTCTAGCAGATCCATCTTGGTCACGACCTTGAATATATAATGTATCACCAATCAAAAGTGTAAGTAAGATTTATCTTCTCTAAACTAGGATTGATTAAATAGATCAATTATATTTACCTTTGCATACAATACCTAAAACCTTCTAAAATTCCATGTCCAAAGGGACCATTTAGGTTAGGTTTATGAATTCCAAAAAATACTTCATGACTTTGATCATGTTAAGGCCTAAACTTAGGATTTTCAAATGAAACATTATACTTTATATATCAACCCTAGTCATTTGATGTATCACATTATTTTTTAAAGGTTCCAAAAGCATATGAAACATATATCTACATGCTTATGAACATGTGCTAATTTTTAAAGCTTAATTATAACAAAATCTAGCTTTTATACCAATGACTGTGTATGCATGAATTACCCTATGATTCAACTGTTCATAATATAATGCAAAGTGTTATCAAACAATCAAGAATATGTTTACTTTATGACCTCTTTAGATTCCAAGATATAAACTATATTTCTTTCATTTGATACTAAAATTCATCTTTTGCATAACTATTCAATGTTTAGGGTCATGGTGATACTGAAGGCATATATCAACTGTAATATGAGCAACTTCAAGAATGTGTCATGGTGATATTGAAGGCATTATTTATTTAATGTGATACTTATGCTATCAAATTTATTCATCAACATCAAGAGTAATAAACATTATTTAAAATATCATTTATTAATGATTTTACATGCATATAAAGGATGAATATTCAAATTAATACAAATGATTTGGCCCTTAATAGTAGTTTTAAACTTCATGACACAAGTCATCAATATGACAGAACTAGAAACATGTCAAGACTTCAAAAAAATAAAGTGGGTGATAAAAATAGGTATAAAAAGTTGTGTTATGACCCAACACACCTCATTCTCTATAATAAAATAGGGACCAATTATTGTCAAGACATATTTGTCTGTGGTCCATATTAACCTTAAGAAATCTAATACTAACCAATAGTGCACAAACCTAAAGTTTTTTTTAAAGTCTAATTTTATTAAATTTTTTGAAAAAGGTTTAAAATTAAATCTCAAACATAATTCATGAATTATTTGTCACCTTTTATTTTCTTCTCTACTTCCAAAATTATTATTTAATATTGTGTTTCTTATTTGATTAACTAATGGGACTAACAATGTAATGTTCTAGTTTATTTTTATCTGGTTTTCCTCCTATGCAGGTTACTTCATGCTTTGACTTGTTCCATTTTTAACATATAATGAAGGCTTTCATGATTTGTATTCCCATATATCATGCCAATTGGCATCCTTATACTCATTTTTAGCCTTTGACAACTGATCGTGTCTTTGTTCTATTTGGGTTGCTGAGATCAAGCCAAGTGACATTATCTTACCCTTCCACCATTCTTTCCTAATTTTAAAAATTCCCAATATTTTAATTATTTAGAATAGTGAGAGTCATCCAAATGTCATCATCCCATGAAATTGAAGTTTAAATCATAAAATTATAAGTCACTGAATCATCTAGGCAAGCGGAGTAGTGAGGTCATCCATGTGTCATTATCTCATGAACCTAGATTTCAAAGCATAAAATTACAAGTCATAGAATTATCTATGCAAGAAGAATAGTGAGAGACATCCACATGTCATCATCCTAATAACCTAGAGTTTAATATAATTTCATAAATAAACTTACATTATATGATCACCCAAGTAAGCAGATCCCTGAGATCTCTCCAAGTGTCATCATCTTGGGTATTCATAGTTTGGTATACATAAGGTTCAAAGCTAGAATCAAAAATATTTATCTAAAATAGTGAGATGAGTGTCATAATATTTCCAACTCATGGCACACATAGTGTATAATGAAGGGTTTCATTCTATAGATTCCCTAAGATCTTTCCAAGTGTCATTATCCCATAAGCTTGTGGCCAAAATAAATAAGGTACAAAGAGCCAAAGTCTAATCACTAGTAGATGAGTGATATACAAATACATGTAACTAAGCCAAAAATTAAGTATAAGGACATAAATACCAGCCTTGAAAGTGTATAAAAGGGACTTTTATCATATTAAGATGAGAAGGCACCCGAAAGTAGTGAAAAGTAGCCACATGGTAATAAGACCCATTAAATTTGGCATTACAAAATAAAAACTCAAATAATAATAATAATAATAATAATAATAATAATAATAGATGGGGAATGGATTGAAAGTCATTATTTCCATTAATATGCATGAATTATCAATTTAGTGCATTTAATTCATAGATTAGATGAATCTAAAGTAATAGATTTAATTGCAAAGTAAGATTAAACACATTGACTTATAGATATCTTGTGCACATTGCAAATTCAAGTTTCATAGTGAATCAGAGACTTCAAGCTTTTAGAGAACACATAGTTCCTATGAAATCACCATGGCCTCCTCATTTCACACTCCTCTATTTGGCATACTCAATTATAGGCATAACTTAATACACAAACATCACATTTTATTTAGAAGCACTATAACATAAGTTCAAACATTATTCAAAAATTTGGGATGAAGTGGAATCCCCAAAGCCATATAAGGTAGAAGACCAATTATTTCTCTTCACATAGATATATAGGAAAAAACTCTTGGAAATAAAATTAGTAGGCCTACCCAATGTTGTAAGTAAACTAGAGGTGATTCCCTATATTGACCTACTCTTTGGTTTATTAGAAAATGGCTAAATTACTTGAAAAATACTACACTATATACTTAATACCACCCCATGGCTTACATTAGATTTATTTCATTTGAGAAATACTATAGGATATACATCCCTAAGATCATTTATGACCAATGCATGGTCAATTTATGGATACTTGTAAATTCAATCCCTAATGAACTACAATAATGGGATGAGAACATAAACAACTTTGCTATTAGAGGCCCAATTTCTTCTATACCATAACATCCTTTAGGCCAGGTGTAAGGATCACCATGGATATACTAAATCAATTGTATGGGATCCCAAATATTTCTTATGTCTAAGATATATGGGTTCCATTGATAGACATTATTTTTAACTCAAGAAAAATCTTAGCCCTAGTGTTAGCTACCCAAGTTGCACCCTTATGAAGATGATTATTCAAACCCTCCCCAAACTTGGACTAACAAGGCATTGACCTATAGGTTGTGGGTTAACTATTATCTGGGTCAAAACTCTAGTTTTATGGGGCTAGATCCCTTGATTTATGACTTGAATACTCTCTCTAAGACCTAATCCTATCGGTATTAAAAGAGTAAAGAGATTGTATAGAGGAAACCTACTGTAAGGGGTGGTGATGCACCTAAATGATTCATCCACTCACTCAACTTGGACTCTTAACACTAATGGACTAAAAAAACTAAATAATCATCCTCATGAGTTACTATGCACAAATGTTTCATGTGGAGAATGTAATAGGTGAATAAAATGTAAAGGTTATGACTGTAGACACCTAAATTTAGCCACTAATGACCTCCAACCAAGTTTTTGGCTAATTTACACCCAAAATGCATAATTTGGCTTAAAAACACTAAAACAAATTAAATGATGTAAAAATGAAATATTAAAGTGGAAAATTTGGCTAGGGTATCCCTAAATGGGGAAATATAATTTATGAGCCAGCTAACTTTGATCAATCCATTTTGAGTCAAAGTGCCAATTTTGCACCTAGGTGCTCTGAATTGCTCTTTCCTATCAAATATTTTGCACAAGACTTGTGCTTTTTTTATTTTTTTTGACAACATCCTAAATGAGAATACGAATCCAATGCATCTGACATGGACTTCCAATTCCAATCCAGTCAAATTTAGGACTAATAACAAGGCATTCTAATCAATTTGAGTAAATTGTGCACAAAGTGCTTAATCATGCTTAAGAGATAATTAACCCAAATCAAGGCCTAATAAAAAAACCATGGAAAATTGTTGAATACTTAATTTTGGAAATGAATATTGAATATCTACATCATTAAGTGACCTCATTTTTTGGGAAGACATCCCTAAACCATAAATGCCACAAATATCATAATTCATGCCCTCCATGCCTCATTAATGCCTTCTATGATGCCCTCCATGCCTCTTAATTTCACCTTATTCCAATGTCATGATGAGGATAATTAAATACTTAATTCCAAAAATTTAATTAGTCCTCAACCACACATCTCAATCTTGAGATGGATGGTTGAGGTTGGTTCTGATCAAATCCAAAAATCTATAAATAGGTAGCCTCACAACATCATTTCTAAGATTTTTTGATGCAAATTTATAATTCCAAATTGGTTCCAAAAGATTCAATAAATTAGTGTTACCATGCCAAATTGATTCCAAGCCAAAGCCACAAGGTTATAAGGAGAGATGGAGGTAGCCAAGCTTCCATTGCCAAAGACTTCATGAGCACAAGCTGAGCAAGCCACCACTACAAAGGCATTTGGAGAATCCAAGGAAGGTGAAGGAATTATTGTGTTTTATTCCTTACCTTTTATTTGTGTTTGTCATTTATTTTTGTTAACTAAGCTCTCCCTAGTGTCTAGGCTTAGAGATGTTATGTTATTAGTGTGTTTTTTTCATTTTGTTTTCATTTTAGAACTAACACCATACTAACCATCCTCTCTTGAGTCAAATTCATAGATCACATAATGGCACTCCTAGTGGGACTAGATGCATCCTACATATGAAGGAGATCATTTTACAAATCTAAAATATTTATTTGAGCCTTTAAAACTTTTACAAATTGATTTTCTAACTTTATTTTGCCATTTTTGTTTGCCATGGTTTTACACAATAATTGATGTCGGCAAGTAATACCAACATCGGTTACCTATATTAATTGATATAAATTAGAAAAATTAACATCAATTAGATCTTGATTAGCTAGAGTAACTGATGTCAGTGGTAATAAATGATGTCGGTCATTGTGTTTTTCTAAGAACATAGACCCAAGAACTACTTTTCCAAAGTTTATTATTTCAAACTCAAAAGAGCTTCAAATATAAAGGATATGCTAACAATTTTGCTACAGGACCAAGCTTTATATTTGTTCAAAGCATGTTTAAATCACCTTTGCATGCTTAAAAATCAATTAGGAATCTTGTTTTAGGTGTTTAACAAAGAATTTATATGTTTTTAGTGAATGTTTTTTCAAATTTTTCAACTAAGACCAAGGGGTCAAATGAACACCACCAAATCTTTCATTTTGGGTTTAAAATTGAACACACTTTTCAATTTTTGTTTTTAATAGTTGTTTAATCAATATTTTTGTTTGGAAAAAAGAGAGATGGTGCGTGTATGCTCTTCCATTTGTCCCCTATAGGGAACCCTTGGAATCAAAAGTGCCATTCCAATTACAAGTAGCCTAGTCCAAGGCTTAGAAAGAAAGTCCTCTAAAGCACTTCCTAAAAACTCATCAAAGTTTGGGTGACCTTGAAAATGACCCTAAAGTCTTTCTATTTCATGCTTTCTTTATTTTTTATGCATCTTGGCTTGTGAGGGGGACTTCATCACCTCCCATGAGTTATTTAGGGAAGCTTTGACCTAGGGTTTCATCTCCCAAAGTTGACTTCATTTGTCTATTTTAGAGTTGCACATGGGATTTAGTGGTACTTTGGACATCATACTATACTAAATGAATAGCAAGATGTAATTGTTGTAAAAAAGACTAGACCTTTTTGCAACAAGCCAAGTGATATGGACCAAAAATCTATGCTTTTTTTTTGCATTGTTTGGCATGAAAGTCATTGTGCAATTGATTCCCCTAGATCATTTAGAAACTTGTTAGATTTTAGATAAATCCCCAATTTCCATGGACGTATTATTGGTGCAAGGTGCACCTCAATGTCCATATCACAGTACTGTCATTTGAGAGAAGAGGGGGAGTAAAACCCCTACTATATAATGTGCATTTACTTTTGGATGAACACTTAAAATCCTCTCGAATGATGTATATTGACATATTATAATAATACCAAGTAACCATGTCAGTTTAGGATCTAAGAATAGTTAATTAGTTGGTCTTGTCCTAGTTTAAAGTCTTTTTTGGAGTCAAAACTTGGTGTAAATAAATAATACAAACCAAACACATAATCTAATTTTTTTTTAATAAAGAGGAATTGTGTTGCATGTGTGAGATCATCAATTTTCCTTTTTCAAAGGTTCATCAAAAGCTTGAGATTCATATCATCCACTTTGGCACAATTATGCTACTCAATTGAGTCTAGACCTTTACCAAATTTATTTAAGTCCTTCACTTATGATCTAGATTTAGAATTACACCTTTACAAGTTCATAAGGTTGATGTGTTAAGTGGATTTGCCATTTTCACTAAACTTGAGGGAAATTAGGTTTAATTTCTAATTTAGATTAGAGGATGCTTAAGACTCATAATCATTATCATCACTTAGTAGACTTAAGACATTTTGTGTTAAACACTTGCACTTTTAGTCTATACACCACAACATTTTGAGTCAAGAAAGGTAGTGTTATGCTGTCAAAATTATAGGAAAGCATCTTTGCCTTAGAGAGTTTTTGAAACAAACCTTTTTGTCATACCTTTTGAGTAGTATAGCATCATTATGCTGCCTAAATAATTTTGAATATTATTTCATAGATCCTCTTGCATAGAGTTCTAAATTTGTTCCTACATTTTTTAGACCAATATGAGTGTAATTTTGTGATCTTTTGTCTAAAATGATTATATTTTTCACCCTTTTCTAGCTTGTTTGTCCAAAAGAACCTAGTTTTATACCATTTTTTGTGAGAAATATAAACTATTCTTAAAGTACCTTTTGTTTCATACCTTATACCTAATTGATCAAGTTCATGTCTAAGAATCAAATGCCTAGTGTTTGTTAGAAGTGTTTCAAATTCGTTAGATTAAAAATTTCATCTATTTTCAAAGTCTAGATTTTGATGTCATTTGGCCAAGAGTCCCATCTCATGCCTTATTTTAGCCTAGCTTTTGATGCCACATTTGGCCAAAAGACCTAGCAACTTTTTAATTCCTAGATTAGATTGATTTGAAACATTTCAACCTTAGAGTTTGGCATTTTGATTTTTAATTCATTTACTTTCTTATCTATATGTGAACAGTGAAATGTTAGATATTTTATGCTAGCTTTTTCCTCACAAACCTTTGCATAAACCTATTAATCCTTTTGAAAAATCTATACCAAGTTGGAACATCATCTATTTTAGATATTGTCCTTTTTAGAGTTTTTAGAACTCCTTGAACTTTTATCATAAAAGCATTGACTATGGATCCCAACATGTATTCCTACACTTGTAGTGGACTCATGTACAATCTAAGGATTAGTATTGTGGTTACATAAGAATAAATGGTACAAGACCCCTATTTGGATAATATTTCTTATAAGATGGATTAATATCCCTCTTATAATACTCAATTAGGGGCATAAAGCCAAGATCCATTGGCTAACTATTTGGTTAACACACCACCTTACACAAAATAGGACCAAGAGAAAACCATGCAATAGCTAGCTACAATACCCATGGTAGATGAGCCAGTTCTTCAATAGTCATATTCTAATAATACATCTTCCACGTATGATCCATTTTTATTTGAGAGGCATTTTTTAGAGAACAAAGATGAGATTTTGGTGAGAGCCATAGAGGTAAGGGCCAAGTTTCCAACAAAGTTCCCCCATGAAAATTTACCAAGTCTAGTAAGAGTGCCCCACAATATCATTCACGATTAATAAGATTCTTTTATCAATCCTATGGTTCTAGTCCAAATAACATACCAAGATCCTAATATATCTAATTGAAGAAAAAACATCATGGAAGAGCACTTTAACCAAATGCAAACATCATATCAAACCTACCTGAATTTAGCACATCATTTCAATCAGATGAACATGGTGAGTAAGCCTCTTATTGACCTGGTACCTTCAATAGGAGTGTTGATAGAATTAACTAGATAATAGAATCTAAGTTCTGACCCATTCATACCAACTGCTTTGATAGATAACTTATGCATATGCCTATTAATGAAGAAATGTCTTTAGCCTCTACATTGAAAATAAGCCAAACATAGTAGAGAATGTGCAAATAGCATCCAACCTGGATCAAAGTGGTACTAATTGACAAATAACTAACCAAAAACATGTGCTTGTATTTAATCCCATGAGTAGACCATCATACCAAGGATTAGCAATTTTTACACCCCAGCCTCAACCAGCTGCTTCCTCAAGTGTACAACCTATGGGGTTAGGTAATGAAACAATGGCCAATGTCACACCTCAATGATAGAATATGATGAATCCTACTCCCCCTCAATAGGTAGTGAGTAGTATTCCATAACAATAGAGGTAGTCTAGTGTATCAACATAATAAAGGATGAATACATTACCACCTCAATCAGGGGCAACAAATGTTCCACCCCACCAAGTAATGATGAACATACCTTTTTCAGTCATAGAATAATATGTCAATCTAAAACCAAAAAATGACTAGTCAACAATGTGCAAATATTGGTCAATAATAGATGTCAAATCTATAACCTACTTTCACTTCCTCATAGGGATTAATGCAACAAGGAGGTCCCCATGTCTCTCAGGTACCTACTAGACAACCATTGGTTTGAAATGTGCCACAAATCTAGAGATAGGTTCTTATTCCATAAGTTTCCACTCAACAACAAGTTTTGGTTGGTTGATAACATGTCCCTTTTCAACTATATCAGGCATAGTATAGTTATATCCCTCCATCCCAACCATAAAATCCTCCAAGTCAAACCTTTATCACCAACCCAAACCCAAACATTCCATAACCAAATGTATAATTTCATGTACATCCTAATCCATGTATATGTATTCCTGATCCATTCCCCAACCCAACTAATGTACCCCAACATGTATCTCCATCATACCCTGGTCAAAGTGTTCCACTTTTGCCCTGACCTCCCAACCATTTATCCAAACCCATATTCTCCCTTAAACCAATATTCTTTCTAGTTTCTTATCTCAAGAATTACAATAGATGAAGGATGTAATTGTTGTCATTCAATCTAGTAAACAAATTAAAAAGTTAAAATTAGATGACATATGTTCCTATCCATTCAACATGGAGTATTTGTAGATACAATTTCCTCTAGGATACGAACCACTGAAATTTGACAAATACAAAGGGAAAGGTGACCCCAAGGCTCATTTGACCAAATTCTTTGTCGCATGTTAACTAGTGGCTATATAATGGCATAGACCTTTGGTTGTCATTTCCAAATATATTGGTAGGGCGAGCCTTGTAATGGTTTTTAAAATTGCCCAAAAATTTAGTAGTATATTTTGATGATCTTTTTGATAAATTTGTGCAACACTTTTCTTATAATCTAGAGAATGAGATTTCATTAGTGGACCTGACACAAGAAAACCAAAAATCTAGGGAGAGTTTTACAAGTTATTTATAGTGATGGAGATCCCTTACAAGCCATTTCACCCATATTTTACCAGATAAATAATTAGCCATTGTATTTACTAAAAATTTGCATAGTGAGATAGCATGTCATATGGAATTGCAATAAGCGCATATGGTCAAAGAGATTATTGATAAAGGTTTGTTGATCAAGAGGATGCTCATTAATAAGGGAGTCATCAAGATCAATTAAACTAATCAAAATCAAGGTAATAATCAGGTACATGACCAACATCCTAATCAAATACAAGCATCACAACTAACATAGGCCAATAATCATGAAAGACGAAAGCAATTCAACCACAATAGGAATGTTGTGGGAAATGGAGTAACCAAATCTTATCATGTCCAAACTATGTATACATCATTCACACCAACTTTTTAGCTTTCTCCTACTCAACCAATACTACAATCACAACATCCAAATCCTACATAATAAGTATAGTAGCATTTACCATTACAAAACCCTCCTCCTAGAAGAATCATGCATGCACGTCGTGTCTTTAGTGACCTAGGAGAACCTATTGAGTCTATATTTCATAAGATTGATATCACTAATATAATTAGTTGGCCTATACCAAAGCATTATCCATAACGTATTCCTTATCTTGATTGGTACCATGAAAATAAATTTTATGAATATCATCAGATCAATGGGTATAATCTACAAAGATGTGTCCAAATCAAGAATTTAATTGAGAATATGTTAGAGAATGGGGAGATAAAATTAGATAATGGTGCTTACACTTATAATCAAACTATTAGAATCTATCAAAACCCCTTTCCCTGACATAACAATCAATAATAATAGAACAACTAGCAACAACAACAACAGCCAATGCAGTAGCAAAATCAACAGTATCAAAATCAAAGGCTGAACTAGTAGAATCAACAAAATTAGCAGCAGAATCCATAATGATAGAAAAATGAAAAAAAACAAGGTCAAAATAGTAACAACCAATAAACCTACCATGCAATTGCACATGACTATATTAGGGTTGTAGGTCATATTGTAGGCGCTAGCATTAATACCATCTCCATTAATCCTAGACCAAGTACTAATTAGCCTAGACCATTGTTAAACAACAACATTCAACCAAATCACATGGATAATCCTTCTTTGACTTGGGAGTGCATACAAGAAAACTAATAAACTAGGAATTCCTCTTTTGGATATTATAGTGATAACTCATTCTTTCCACGTGACCACATGCAAGTGCACTGGTAACTGAGACTTGTCATGTCTAGTCCCATGCCATTTTCTAACATTAGTTAGCAATACTGGTCTAGTATTTAATCTTGATTATGAAATCACAACTTAGAGGTCAAAGATTACTATCCTAGGCCCATAACCATCTACCACTTTGCTTCTCATCTAACTAACCATTTAGCCTCAGAATAAACTATTCACTACTGACCAAGATAAGAAGTTTGATATTATGGAACAATTACAGAAGACACTAGCACAAATTTCTATTTTAGATTTGTTGTGGATGTTAATAATCCATAAAAATATCTTAAATGAGTTTTGACTCAATCCATTGTTGCTAGTGACATATCCCCTGGTAACTTCCAAGCTTTGGTTAGATGCCTAGCTCTAGCCCAACAAGTCACATTCAACCAAAGCGATATGTTTTCCCTTGGCCTACTCCATAATAATCCATTATACATAAAAGTTTATATAAGAAGGCATAAAGTGAAATGTGTCCTTATCAACAAAGGATCTGGCCTCAACATAGTGTCCTTAAAGCTCATTAAGCTTCTTGGGTATAGAATGATAGATCTCCAGCCAGAAATAATAACTATTAAAGCCTATGATAATCAAGAAAGAGAGTAGTAGGGAAACATTAGTTTTCCAGTTATCATTGGGCCTTTAACACATGATACACTTTGCTATGTGCTAGATTTTGAGTTATCATACAACATGCTTCTAGGTAGGCCTTAGTTACATGATATTCATATAGTCCCATCAAAACTGCACCAATATATCAAGTTTTCCCACTCAGGGATAGAAGTGAATATTTTAGGATATTTACACCCATATGAACACTGTAAACATCTTAAGGCTGAATTTCAAAGTTAAAATTATCAGTACGACATGAATCCAAGTTCCAAATAGGAGAAAAGAAAGGCCATACTTATTGATCCTTCACTAGATAATTACATAGATCATAATACCTTGGATTCCCTTTCCCACATGTCACCTCCTAAAGCTTCTAATCATTTCACCATTTTAGATAATGGACCAAGAGAGTATGTGACCCATGATACATTTCATATTGCTAATCTTCCTCAAAATCTAAAAACATTTGGGTGACCTAAAGTCATCCCACATATGCATTGGAAATAAAAGAACAAAGATAAGGGACCTATCACATTTTTACCAGCATCTAGACTAGGACCTAACCCTCTTAAAGGGGATGACCCATAGTTATATAATGAAAACCAAGCTAATTTTTATAAAAATGCAAAGTATCCTATTCCCAATATGATCATGAAACATCACAAATATGAAGGAAAAGGCCTTGGATCAAATCAAAATGGAACCATCGAGCCAATTATCATGACTAAGTATGAAAGACATTATGAACTTGGATTTAAACTGCCTAGGGGTGACCCCACATTATTCAAACTCCATCACTAGTGACTAGTGATGATGATGCTGACAATGAAGTAGAGTTTGATCATAGCCTCACCTTTGATGACCTAGCTGAAAACAACTTATTTGATAACAATGCCATTTTTACCCTTACCCTGGTCATTCATCATAACCCTTTACCATTATATTATCCCCAATTGATAGATTGGGGCCAACAAGAATCTAGTCTACTGATTGATGAGTTCCTAAATGATGAGGTATTATATGATTTCTTAGGCCTTAAAAACAATGTTCCATTGGGACATCAAAAATCAAGATTCTCAATCACATTAGATCTTGCAGCCTATTTTGGAGAGCAAGTGAACACCCTTAGCCAAAAAATAATAATTAAAACATTGAGGTCCCAAAGTGAAAACCTCTTTTAGTTACTTTCTAACTAGGGAAAAGTAAAGATAAAGGCCAGTCTAGTGGTGAAAACCTGTCTCAGGCACCATTAGACAGAGGTGTTCATTCTTATTCTAATTTAGACTAAGAAACTACCAATGATGAACTTGCCTATGGATCTGAGTTAAATTTTGAGCAACAACAAGTATTTGATCAAATTTTCCAAGAATTTATTACTATTTTTGTTACATAGCTAGATATCCCATTAGGAGACTCAGATTCATCATGCCTAGGATGAGTTGAAGAGCAAGTCCTAATGGAGGACCCTAACATAATCCAATAGTTCAAGTCATTTCCTACTATCCTAGAAGATGGTTTGACCCTTCTATTCAAAGATACAATAGAGGTAAATATCAGGACTCCATCAAACCTAAAATGGATAAAATTAGGTGCATCCTCACTGAAGAGGAATGTGACATCTTTACAACTATGTTGTGAGCATTTGTGGATATTTTTGCATGGGCCTATTTTGACATGCCAATTTTAGATCCCACCTTGGTTCTACACCACCTTATGGTTAATACTAACACTAAACCAATAAAACAAAATCTATGCAAGATACATCCTCACATTGTTGTATTAGTAAAGAAAGATTTGGAAAAACTCTTAAAATCAGGATGTATTTGATCCATTGACTACTCAAAATGGATCTCTAATGTGGTACCTGTCAACAAAAAGCTTGAAGGGATCAGAATTTGTATTGATTTCTGAGACATCAACAAGTATTGTCTTAAAGATGATTTTCCCTTGAATAATATCAACATGATCATTGACTCCACAGTAGGTTATGAAATGCTTTCACTCATGGATGGATTTTTAGGATACAATTAAATTAGAATATCATCAGAAGATCAACATAAAACAACATTCACCACTCCATGGGGAATATTTTGTTATCAAGTAATGTTATTTGGCCTTAAGAATGTTCGAGCTACATATCAAAGGGACACGAGTATCATATTCCATGATATGATGCATGATATTATTGAAGACTATGTTGATGACATATTGAGAAAATCCAAAACTAGGGCTGACCATCCAATAGTACTACATAAGATATTTGAAAGACTATGAGACTACAAAGTCAGACTTAATCTAAAGAAATGTGTGTTTGGTATAAATTTAGGCAAACTACTTGGCTTCATTGTGTCTCATATAGGTATTGAACTTGATCTAGCTAAAGTCTAGATTATAACCAAGATGACACCACCAACCAATTTAAATCAACTCTATAGTTTACAGGGTAAGATCTAGTATATCTGACATTTTATCTCTCAGTTAGAAAAGTTGCATTTACACACCTTTACACACTAGTCCATCCATTTTCACACCTTTTGAATAAGGGATTTATATTTCACTAGGATTATCACTGCTAAATATCTTTTTAATAGCTCAAAGACTATCTTGTCAATCTACCTATTTTATTACCTCATATGCCAAGATAGCCATTTTTGTTATACCTATTAGATATCGACCATGATCTAGGGGCACTCTTGGCTCAAAATGATGATAGTGGAAAGGATCATGTTGTATACTACCTAAGCCATACTTTAGTTACATATGAACATAACTATATATATGTTCAAAAAAGCTTGTCTAGCCATGGTCTTCATAGCTCAAAAATTGTGCCATTACATGTTGAATAATAAGACCATGGTCATTTCAAAAGTAGATCCACTCAAGTATCTACTACCTAAAATATATTTTCAAGGTAGAATGGCTAAATGGATCATGATTCTTAGTGAGTTTGACATAGAGTATGTCAATCAGAAGGCAATTAAGGGACAAATTCTTATAGATCAACTTGTGGAAGCACCTCTCACAGACACAGCCACTCACATTTCAATTTCCTAATGACTCTATCATGATAATCATTGACACACCCCTTGAGGAGTAGCTCTGAAAACTATATTTTGATGGTTCATTCACTACACATGGATTAGGGGTAGGCCTATTGCTTATTACACCATAAGGGGATCTAATCCCTAAATCATTCAAAATCATCTTTCCTTGTAAAAACAACATGGCTGAGTATGAAGCACTTCTTTCAAGTATTTGACAAGTAGTACATTGGAATATATCTCATTTATAAGTTTATGGTTATTCTTAGTTAATCATCAATCAGTTTACATATCATTTTCAGACTAAAGATGACAAACTAGTTCCATATAAAGCCATGGTCAATGCTCTTAAGCAGCAAATTTCCAACATTCAATTTGAGGATATAACAAGGGCTAGTAATAGAAATATAGATGCCATGGACACTATTGGTTCTCTAATTAGACAAATGGATAAAGCTAGAGAGTATTAGTTCCTCATCAAGAATTTGTCAGCACTAGCTCATAAACCTTCAACCATTGCCATGATTTGTGATATTGTTAGTCTTAATTCTATCTAGTACTTAGACCTCTATAAATACCTTCACGACCAAGTTATACCACCTAACCTCTCTAAAAAAAACCAAAGACTTCATTCATCATTCCACTCATTATACTATGCTTGGATCCACCCTTTATTGCCATAGTTTTAATGGAACTCTACTTCGTTGTTTAACTTTAGCAGAGTCTACACTAGAATTAAGAGAAGTTCACGAAGGAGTATATGGAGCCCATTATAGTAGGGTAGTCCTATCTAAAAATATATTGTGTACTAGTTATTACTGGCCCACTATGGATGTAGATGCTACTACATATGTAAAAAAATGTAACAAATGTCAATGGCATCCTAATCTGATTCATGCCCTAGAAAAAACTTTGAAACTAATGTTAACACCATGGCCATTTTCTATATGGGGACTTGACTTCATTGGAAATATTAACCCCATTTTATCTAATGGTCATAAACATATCCTTGCCATCACTAAATATTTCACTAAGTGGGTTAAAGATATACCCCTCACTTACGTGACTGGAAAGGAAATTTCTAAATTCATCTTCAACCATCTCATCTACCGCTACTGTATCCCCTCTGACATTATATCTGATAATGGAATATCATTCAAGAACAAATATGTAGACTAGCTATGTACTAAATATAACATCACACAACATTTTTCTATAGCATATTACCCTCAAGGTAATGGCCAAGTTGAGGCATCCAACAAAACTATTGTCAACATTCTCAAAAATATTGTCAATGATGCCAGTCATGATTGACACCTCTAGATATTCCCTGCCCTTTAAGCATACCATACCAATCATCATACCCCCACATAAACCACTCCATACTAACTTGTTTATAGTACTAAAGCCATCCTTCCTATTGAGGTCAAATTTCCTTCACTACGCATCTCTTTCAAGCATGTCTTGGATGATCATAACTATCAAGTAGCTCACCTACAAGAGCTAGATCTACTTGAAGAAAAACACATAGCCATGTTCAATAATCTTCAAGCATATCAAAACTAACTCAAAGGCCACTATAATCAGCATGTTAAGTATAAAACATTTGAACTTGGTGATCTTGTTCTTAAAGAATACCACGATTGAGAAGAAACATAAAGGGAAATTCAAACCAAACTAGATAGGGCCTTTCATCATCACTATAGATTATGGATCAGGAGCATACAAGCTTGCCACACCAGATGGTGATAAACTTCTGAAGCCAATGAATATTATTCATCTCAAATGATATTATGATTGAGTGTTAAGGTGTATTGTTTGTAAGGACCATTTAAATTATGCCATTTTGACACTATTCTTCTTTGTACAAATATCATCCTTCTTTTGCCTCTTCATTGTATCCACTTTCCACTTCCATCCTACCAACCTAGTATGTCCTAAAGCCTAGCTTATTTGACCTTGGTTTTTGTCATTCATTATGCACTTTCAACAATGAGGTATTTGATCAATTAATTAATTAGTTCAAGTACTTTAGATAGAGATTGTATTTTAGGATAGTGTGACAAAAGTTTTGGTAGTTGCATCCTTCATTTGTTATTCCTTTCTTATCACCAGTCTTGCTACTAATTATAACCACTTTTGGGGAAATTAGTGCATTTGATATATGCCATTATGTCTTATTTATAACCACCTATGGGAAAACTAGGGGCAATACTAAGCCTTGATGTACTAACTTGCCACTTCCTATACCATGTTGTGCTTTTTTAAAATGCTATGCCTTATTACCAACTATGCCTATTTTATTTGAATTGACTACTACACTAGTCAAATTCTTCCTTTGTAAGGGCAAAACTATAGTGACTTGAGGTCTTACTCTAGGATTATGTAGGCAGTGCTCAATACTTGTTGAGGTTAGCTTATTCACCCTTTTCCCAATGCTCTTACCATTTTTTGAGCAACCTAAGCCATACTCTCACCATTTTGAGAGAAACATAAGCCACACTCTCTCTATTTTATGAGAAACTTAAGCCATGCTCTCACCATTTTATGAGAAACCTAAGCCATGTTCTCACCATTTTATGAGAAACCTTAGTTTAAATGCTCTCGCTATTTGCTGATCTTGAACCTTTTAGTGTCTCATCACTCTTGATTGAGTTGAGACACTCCAAAACACTTCCAAAAACATTTAAAAAAATTGTATAAAATAATAAAAACATTGACCACTTCTTTGCCTTAAATATTTTGGGAACCTTTACTAAGTTACAAGCAAATCACTTGTCATTTAGTTTCCCCCTCCTTTTTAGCCTTTTTCTCCCATGTACTTACCATTTTTCAAGACTAGTCCTATTATTCTATCACATCCATTCTATTTATTTTCCTTAGTTATCACATTCTTGCCATTCCCTGGGAGAACTACATTTGGCCTAAAGTTTTTTATTGGATATTACATACATGGAACTATGTAGGCAGCATTCACTTGCCTATTGTATATGGAGATAACTTGGCCACCCCCTTCCTTTTCCTCTATTCCCCCATTTTGTTTTTTTGTTAAGTTGTCACCTATTTTCTAGGGGCAATGTTCATATGGTTTCTATTGCATTGCTTTTTTTATTTATTTATTTTTTGCTTATTTTATTTGTTTATCTATATATTTGTTTGCTTTTAGCACTATTTCCTTGATTTAGTTGATGTGTGTTCATTTGGTGATTATTTGCTCACACTTACACTTGAATCCATCCATATTCATATGTTTACATTTTCATCATGGTTCTTATCATTGGTGCATTATTTTCTTGTGAGTATTGGATTACATGAGTCAATCTTAATGCATATTTTGGCCAAGTCCTCATGATGTTATATCATGCTACCTACCAACAAGTTATACAATAAACCTCAACTTTAACAAGTTTATTTAGCAATGGAAACATCTCTTTGGCATTGATATCCTGATTCAATCCTAATCATCTCCTAAATAGATTAATTAAACATAAAAGAATTTCAACCTTTACTAGCTCAAATGAGCATCTCCCTACTAGTAGGTTGTTTTAATTCATCATTACCCTATGTTTTAAGTTATCATCATCCTCATCTAATTTTATCATGTTTGCCATAATCAAGGTTCAATGATTATAACCACCTATGGGAAAATCATTGTGCACCATCCCACCTATATTTCTCAATGATTATAACTGCCTTTGGGAAAATCATTATGTTGTCACCACTTTACTTTTTATACCTATATAGGGGCATGTTATCTTTTTTATCTATCCTAACTTGGGTAGCTCTACTTATAAGTGATTATAACTACCTTTAGGCAAATCATTATGTTATCATACCATGTTACCACTATCAGGGTATAATGCTTATAACTGCCTTTAGGCAAATCATTACACACCATCCCACTTACATCATCAGTGATATTAATTATTCCTTTAGTATCATTATGTTTTCACCCCATCATCTTTCCTTTCTTTGGTCCCCTCATTTTGCTTCTTATCAAGGGACCATTTGCCAACCTTCTTGTACCAATCATTCCCTCAAGGGGGTATCATACAGTCAGTTTATCATCATTGCAATTATAGGCATACATGACCTTTTAATTATTTGAGGATACATTACTATGCTTATATCTTGTAACTCCTTCCCAAATAGGGGCAAACTGTAGATACATAAATCTGGCCACCAATTGCATCCAATCAAGATTTTGGCTAATTTACACCTAAAATGCACAATTTGGCTTAAAATACTAAAAAATTCTAAATGATGTAAAACTAACATATTAAAGTGTTGATTTTGGCTAGGATATCCCTAAATGGGGTAATATAATTTATGGGCTAGCTAACTTTAATCAATTCATTTTGAGTCAAAGTGCTAATTTTTCACATGGGTGCTCTAAATTTCTCTTTCCTATCAAATCTTTTGCACAAAACTTGTGCCTTTTTTATTTGTTGTTGGCAAAATCCTAAATTGGAATATGCATCTAACATGGACTTCCAATTCCAATATAATCAAATTTAGGACTAATAATAGGGCATTATGATCAATTTGACTAAATTGTGCACAAAGTGCTTAATCATGCTTACGAGCTAATTAACCCAAATCAAGGCCTAATAAGAAATTCATGAAAACTTATTGAATAATTATTTTTGGAAATGAATATTGAATATCTGCATCATCAAGTGACCTCATTTTTTGGAAAGACATCCCTAGGCTATAAATACCACAAATATCAAGATTCATGCCCTCCATGCCTCATGAATGCCTTCCATGATTCTCTCCATGCCTCTTAATTGCCCTTTATTCCAATTTAATGATGAGGATAATTACAAACTTAATTCCAAAAATTTAATTAATCCTCAAACACACATCTCAATCTTGAGATGGATAGTTGAGGTTAGTTCTGATTAAATCCAAAAATCTATAAATAGGAGGCCTCAGAACATCATTTCTAAGTTTTTTTGATAAAAATTTATAATGCCAAATTGGTTCCAAAATCTTCAATCAATCAATGTTACCATGCAAAATTGATTCCAATCCAAGCCAAGCCAAAGCCAAAAGGTGCCAAGGAGAGATGGAGGTAGCAAAGCTTCCATTGCTAAAGACTTCATGAGCACAAGCTGAGCAAGCCACCACTACAAAGGCATTTGGAGCATCCAAGGAAGGTGAATGAATTCTTGTGTTTTATTCTTTACTTTTTCATTTTTTTTATCATTTGTTTTTGTTAACTAAGCTCTCCCTAGTGTCTTGGCCTAGAGATGTTATGTTATTAGTGTGTTTCTTTCATTTTTGTTTTCATTTTGGAACTAACACCATACTAACCATGCTCTCTTGAGTCAAATTCCTAGATCACAATGACAAGAAGGTCTGCTAAGGGACTCTTACCAATCATATCACACTTCAAACTCCATTACCACACTTCTACACTCCACATAACTTTCATAAGACACCTTATTACATCTAGGTGAACAAGGACTTGCAAAGGATGTAAATTCATCACATTTGCATATCAAAACAAGTATGAATACACTATATGCCATCATGAAAGAGCTGAAAATGTTTATTGATCAGCCTAATTAGGTGCACAAGTATAAACACTGGTAGGGTATCCTCATACCAGCCTTAGGGATACAAAACAAGGCCTTAAGGCCTATTTATAGAAAATTATAAGAGATATGAGGATAAAATTGGTGTGTAAAAGTGGATAATGGGTTATAAATGACCATAGTCAACTCATACATTGATTTCATTAGTTAAAAGTAGCCCCTCTAGCTCCATCCATGCATTAGTGCTTTTAATGACTCCTTTTGGCATAGGGATGGAGGTAATGGAGGTTGTGTTACCTTCATTTACTTTATTATAAAGTTTTACCATGCCCAAAATAGTCCATCACCCCTCCAATGTTAATTACCAAGTGCAAATAGAGTGTAATTAACCTCCATGAGGTGTTGAGTAGCCCACTAGCCCTCCCATGTGGACCAAGCCTTAAAAATTATTCCTCTCTCTAATTTCCATGAAGTGTATATTTTCCCCATTAAAATCATCAATTACATGGCATTATACCCTACATTTACTCATTCTATTTTCCCTCATATGCCATTCTTTCAACTTTATTTCACTAAGTAGGCCAATTAGGCCTAAGAGCCTAACTGTTTGTGTTTGGTAACTATGGAAAACCTATATGATATATTGATAAATTATATATGGATGATTTTTATTTCTAAAATAACTCGTTTCATGATCCCTTTTGAGTGACAAACATCTATAATTATGTCAAACTAACTAGTTATATCACTCTATTCTACATTTTTACAAATTGGTAGTTTGGAGATGAGTTGTAAAGACCTTTCCATGTGGATCATTGGACATATTATGATTTTATAACATGAAAAAGTTCCTAAAACTCCCCCTCTAATGATTGGAATCATCCCAAATAGATTTTTACCCTTCTTTCAGCTCAAAAATCTTGTAAAAGTATAGATTTATGACACTTTTATGCAGTATCCATACAATTCAATTCCATGTATGGAGTCCTCCCTAAGTGTACTTTATTTTACAAGTGTTTTTAGGTGATTCTAGGGTACTAGGTTGTTAAAATACCAAGATTTCCAAAATTGGGTCTATTTAGGGTTTTAGAGAAGTTTTGGGTGTCCAGTACTCTTAGCAATGATTCATAGAGCACAAAGCCTTAAATAAAAAACTCTTACCATGGATTTTATTTACATTTACTCCTTAAAATTACTTGAGGATATTGTATCCCCATGTAAAGAGTGTGCTAAGATATGGATGTAGAGAAGTCAGTTTGTCATCTTCTGCAAGTAGTTTGAATAGGTTAATAGTTTAACCTTTGTTCATAAAGGTGGGCCCCTCATTACTACTCAATATTCCATGAATTTCAAATTTGTTAGTGTCATCAATCCCAAATAATATAATTTTACCCAAACCCTTATGTGGTGAAAGATCCAAGCACTAAAATAAGTGGCTCGAACTGGTTATACATACTATGTAACTCGAATAACATCTTAAGACTAGTTTGGCCTTCTCTTTGCATCTTTACTACTTGAAGTTATCTTGTAATAATTTAAAAAATATTTCTCCACCTCATCATGAACTCATTTCTATTTAGGAGAGTCTACGAGTTCTCTCATGGTGGTATAGGCCTTCTTGGCTTCAAGATTAGCTTTAGGCTTAATGGGGATTAATTAAGCTTTAGGGGTCTGAATGGTATGTAGGTGCTTGAGAGACTCAACCTTAGCATGAAAAAAAATTTATCACCTTTCTAAAACTACCCTTAGTCATAAAAATTCAGCTTTATTCCTCTATGTACTCTCAACTTGGCCTAGGGTTTGTATGCAAGCAAGACTGGGAAACCCTAAAGTCTGAGCTTTAGTGTCTCCTACCTTACTTGAGGTATCTAATGATTTAAAAGACATGTTATATGATTTTATTCAAAGGTTACCATATCAATATTACTTCACAAAATAAATATCCTCATCTTGATACAAGACTGTGTACATTAAATTAGGATTATTAGGCCTAGTTTGAGTTTCCCTCTCTGATTACGCCTAATAGGCCTATTTGAAACATTGCATCTTAATTGCCTACTAAGATCAAGGAAATATAATGAGAATAATAAAACACTAAACTCTATATCAATCATTCAATAGTCCTTTTGTAAAGCTGAAGATTCACTTCCTTTTTTAGGACTTACCTATAGGTGGCACCTGGGCACTTGACTATATGCTTGTATGACTATGTGTAGAATCTCATTAATTTCATTGAGCTTATCATCACATCCTTGAACTTGCCTATATCTTAAAATTGGTTTGTACCCTTAAATTAAAATTAAAACATCAATCATTCACCCTAACTTCTTGTTTAGGTCTGAGAATGCATTATCTTCTAAGTAAGATTGTAAGTGATTTGTCTTTGATTGTGTACTTATTAACTATATTATATTATGTTTGGGTTTCATCCCACTACACTATCAACTTCCTCAATGTATCATGAACCTAGTTTCTATTTTAAATAGGCTTAGAGTCTTTGTTGGATTTAAGATCCTTTCAATAATGCTCATGTTCACTCCCTTTAAGCTTAAGACTAGAAAACTTTCTATAAAGAACTGTAGGTGTTGTTTTCAACATGAGGGTTAGGTCATATTTTCCCTAAAAGTTGTGAGACTCCATCCTTTTCATTCACTTCAATATCTTCATCAAGTTCTTAGGGCTCTTCTTGTATTGTATTTGGTCAGTCTCTTCTTAGCATGACTATAGGTTTTCTTGAGTCATCTCTGTATGGACTGAAGACCTTGTGGAGCACCTATGGAATGATGACCTTGAATGAGGATAGAGACCTCATAGTTGCCTTTTGGAGTTTTGAGTTCAGCTTCAATTTGAATTTTCACCTATTTGGTCATCTCTATTTTAATCATAACATTCCAAAATAATATCTATAGGTGATTGTTTTGCTCAATACTGTAGGTGTCCTTTTATTTTCTCAATAAGATGCATGACCTATATACATCCAACTTTCCATGATATTATTGATATTGAGGGTTATAAGGTGTGTATAGGCCTATTTACATAGTTCATGATTTGAGGTAAAGGTGGATAGTAGAGGAGGGTGACTATGAGTGATATGGAGGTTAAAGTATGAAAATAGGGGTGAAACATAGTAAAATGGTAGTGGAAAATAATATGAAATGACAAGGGTATTAAATGACATGGAATAAAGATAAAAACCCACCCAAGACAAAATAACATGAAAATTGAAGACCCTAAAACATATACCTTTCAAAACATGATGCTTTAGAGAACAGGAAAATTCATATGCAATTATAAAAGGAAACCTAGGAATCTCCAAGAAACCTTAATCTTGGCTAAAAAACCTTAATCCATACTAAACTGACTATGTGACAATTTGGAGGCAAGTAAGGTAATTTTATGCCTATGAGTCTATCTTAGAAGCTAATATACATACTAACAATTATTTTATGATGACATACCAATACCTCATTCCATACTTTTGGCTATGTTAGAAGGCTCTGATGACAACATTGGACAACACACAGTCCTTCTATGCAATGAAATTTAGATATGTATGATCCCTTTATTTGAAGACCCTTGGAGATGATAATATGAAATTATGAACACAAAATTTTATAAAATAGGTATGAGGAAGCTTGGATCATTAAACAAATCCTTTAACATTGTCAGTTCCTTCTGATTGAGAGCCCTCAACACCCTGTTTAGTACTTAAACCTACCTACAAAATACAAATAAAGAAAACATGAATATTTTACTTCTTCCACACTATCACACATGTGAAAAATGAATTGAGGGTGATGAATATGATCCATGAGGGTCTCATTAACACACAATAATCATTATTTTTCATAAATTTCTTATAAATCGACCAAAACCGATGTACCCTTCAAAGCCTACATAGATGAGGAAGGGAATTAGAATGTCTAATTTGTTAATTATTTTTCATGAAGATATATACATTAAAATAAAAACAAGTGGTATGGATAAGAATTTAAAAGGACATATTTTATCTCCCCAAAATCCTAGATCTTAACTTTCTCTCTCCTATATAGAATGAAGTAAAACCTGAAAGACTGCTTGAGCTGCCAAAGAAGCGAGGAAAGAACAATGATTTTGGATGTGTTCTACCTTCTTTGACCCTAAAACCTCTTCCAAAAAAATTAATTGAAATCATATGCAGTACCTAACTCCCCCTTGTATGGACTGACTATACAATTTTGTACAACTCACAAAAAAACCTAAATACACCATTTTTCACTATTTTCTCCATGTCTCTAAGCTAGAATTTCCATTTTAGGGAAGAGAGAGGGAAAACATAAGTAAATTGACTTTTAAAAATGAATAGTATGGTAGAGATAAGTTTAAAAAACACCTATTAGCATGTATAAGGCCCATGTGGCTAGTGAGAAGGTGGGTATGGGTCTTAACAAGGGCTTTATGTGATGTGAAACACCTAATGGTGACTTAGGGGACCCTTTTAGGACCTATTATAACATTAAACACTAGAAAATTCCCCTTTCATGAAGATTTTATAAGGTACATTAACTCATATGGGGAATTTAAGGGTCTTGAAAGGGCTAATGAGGCATTGTGAGAGAATTGAACAGAAAGGCCATGGGATATGGTTTTGACACACATTACTAGTTTTTATACCATGAACCAAAAGGAACTTTAACATCGTTCATATTGATAGTGATGCTTACTCTCACCTTGAAATGACCCAAACTTTTGCTAGAGATATTCAAGCCTATCATGCATAAGACCAACATAACCTCCCTAATCACTATGATCACTATCATATCACCAAATAGGCCCAATGCAACTATGATATGTGATGACAAAAATAGGCTCTATGGTGACATAAGAATTATCAAAAGACTCAAATAATCTCAAAATATATCCATGAGATCATGATAATCTTAGACACTGTAGATAGAATTAAAAAGGGGGGATTTTATACAAGTTTTTGATGGTAGGGGTTGACATTTGGCCTTGTGAGGCCAAAATGTCAACATTTTTAGTGACTCTAAGGGGTGACCATCTTGATAATCAAGAGAACCAAAACCTTTCTCATGATCATGGTGACTCAAACATAACATTATAACTTTAAATACCCTTCTTAGACTACCAAGCAATTTGTACTTCATAACACTCTTAGGACTGCATCAACAATAATAAGACACAACAATGAAAATAGAAGACAAACACATACACCTAATAAATACACCTAACATCTAAAAATCAAACCTAAAAAAACACTAAAGCAATAAGACAACTATCTACAAACTTGTGTTAACACTTATTAAAGCATGACAAGAAACTACTAGAAACCACTAACTAAAACACACCTCATCTATCCTCTAGGATCAAAAGGAAACCTCCTTTGATAAATTTGGCTCCATGATGTTAGTTTGACACATGATGATAGAATTGAAATCATGTATTGTTTATTACATGAAGGCTCTCACTTGCATCTAAAGACATTATCATAATCATAGCCTCTTAAGAAGGCAAATAGATCCTCTTGCTCAAATATTAGATGTATGGATTAGCTGGGTGAGACAAGTACCAAATCATACTCCTCCCACACTCATATTACTTGCATGAACAACATGTATTTTCCCTCAATCATATATTATTATTGATCATGTTGGGCAACTTGAAGCAAATCTTTTAGTATGCCTAGAGGGTAGATTTCAAGACGTGGATTTTGTTTGATGGTTTCTTGAGGCCACTTAAGTTTAGTTATATCTTCCAAGAGTGAAGAAGCATATAAATGTGGAATAATGGGTTGGTAACCTTGTTTTAAAACTTTAAACAAGTCATCTTCACATAGGATAGCTTCTTGGATTGGCATGCTTAAAAGGCTTCCCCCTTATTGATTGATAACATTGGATTCTTCAACCTGGACCAACTCACAACATGATTTAATTATATTGTAACCTTACTCTATAATATCAAACAAATCTCTTGATTTATACTTTGGATTTCTTTCATCTTCAATAACCACTTGGTTATTTTTCAAACTCTCAGAGTTGCCTTGTTCCCGACCCTCATTGGTTGGTCTGTAAGCTTCCCCCACAATTTCTAAAAGTTTTTAATGACTATAATGGTGAAGGGAAGATAACATGTCATCAAGGAGGTCCTATAGTTAATCTTCATTTTTTCTAATATAATAATATCTCTCATGTGGTTCATCATACTCCTATAGCTCATCATATTCTACATCTTTGAAGGTTGAATGGTGTCCTTCTTTGTCAAGGGGTGTTACAATGACAAGCTCCTCTTCAAGTTCACTCAAGTCATCATCCTCATTGGCCACCTCAATCTGATTTTATTTGTTCACCAATTTAAGGAGTGGCATGGGATATTCTTGGAGTGACTTCAATAGAGATGAGATGTATGCCTCATTTCTTTCATTCAGCTACTTGTCCTCAACAATGATCATCTCCTCCTTCTACACATTTCTTTAGATGGATCTCCATGAGGTAAATTACTTAGACTCTTGAATGACATTATATTTTATTCACCGATCTTCTCTCTCCCTTGACTATAGTACTTGGTTCCAATATGAAAACTTGGTTTAGGAATTTCTTACATAGTGTACACTATTACTTGGGGCATGAATAGAGTTTTTTGTAGCTGAAATGGCATTATTATTATAGTTTATATGGAATGATGTAAATGCTTATCTATAACCTCAATTTTTTTGGAAAGATAGGCTTCAAAATCAAGCCTTAACTAATCAAGGGTCTTCTCATGATAACTAGCTCTTTCAATGCACACCTTTTCCTCTTCTTGCACTCTCTTTTGGACATATTTACATGATGGAAAAGTTGAGAGGGGTTGGGAGGAACTTTGAGGGATTTTATACTTAATTTATTTGATCTTCTAAGGGTTGGTGGGTATCTCAACATAAGATTGACATGGGGTAGAGGAGGGAAGATAATGTTGATGATGGTGAGTTTTCTACCCTTCATACACTATCAACCTATCCTCAATATTTGAAATTAGACCTTCTATCTTCAGCATGTCATTATTGCCTCATGAATGACCCTCCCTCATTAAAAATGACCAATCAATTTTGGCCTTCTAAAATTAAGCTCTAACACCCTCGATCACATGCTTATCTCTCATCCATACCCTTTAAGTGTGCAAATGTTTACCATATGAATCTCATAGTCTAATAAGGTCTATTTAAGGCTAGATATGGATTGACTTGGGGCATGAGCGGGCTGGTTAAGAACATCATTTTACTACCATGATTGATCAGATTGGTAATTAGGCTTCCAAAGAGGTAGATGAGGCTCATTATAGGTTTGATAGTCTTATAAATAGGGAGACCCATCATAGGACTGACAAGGGTAAATATAAGATAGACAGGGGTTAGAAAAGGGTTAGTAGGGATCATGATGAAGTTGGAATGGATCATGGGGTTGGTCATAAGGGAGTGAAAAACATAATTCTACATCCATGAATCCTCATTAAGCATATGTATAAAAATGAAACCTTAAACACTAACCTTTCTTACCCTTAAATTGATGAATTGCCATGAACTCTGATATGACTCTTGACTACAAACCTACAAATTTGATGCTTGAAACTCTCTGAGATGATGCTACTTAATATCCTTAACTTCCAAATATCCTCCAAGGCTATCAAGGCATGCTTTAAGTAACTTGAAATATGGTCCCACTGGGTGTGCCAAAACTATTAGCTACCCAAGTTATACCCTTATGAACAGGACTATTCAAACCCTCCCCAAAATTGCAATAACATGGGATTGACCTATAGGCTATGGGTTACCTATTGTCTAGGTTAAACCTTTAGTTTTGTGGGGATATATCCCTTGATTTGTGACTTGAATACTCATTCTAATACTTAATCCTATTGGGATGAAAAGAGTAAAGAGATTGTATAGAGTAAAACTAATTTAAATGGTGGTGATGCACCTAAATGATTCATCCATTCACTCAACTTGAACTCTTAACACACTAATGGACTAACAACAACTAAATAATCATACTCATGAGTTCCTATGCACAAATGTTTCATGTGGAGTCTATACTAGGTGAATAAAATGCAAATATTATGAATATTAGGTCTATTAAGGGACTCGTACTAGTCATATCACACTTCAAACCCCATCACCAACAATTTTACACTCCACATAACCCACATAAAACACCTTATTTAATATAGGTGAATAAGGACTTTCAAAGGATGTAAATTCATCAAATTTTCATATCAAAACAAGTATGAATACATTATATGCCATCATGAAATAGCTATAAGAGTTTATTGATCAATCCAAGTAGGTGCACAAGTATAAACACTAACAGAGTTTCCTCATACTAGCTTGAGGGATACAAAATAAGGCCTTAAGGTCTATATATATATATATATATATATATATATATATATATATATATATATATATATATATATATATATATATATATATATATATATATATATATATATATATATATATATATATATATATATATATATATATATATATATATATATATATATATATATACATATACATATATATATATATATAATAAAAAGAGAGAGGAGGAGAAAAGTGGCATGGAAAAGTGGAAAAGGGGTCATAAATTACCATGATTAACTCATACATCAATTTCATCAGTTACAAATAGCCCCTATGGATCCTTCCATGGGTTGGTGTTTTTAATTAATCATTTTGGCATAGGGATGGAGGTAATGGAGGTTAAGTTAGCTTTATTTACTTTCCTTTAAAGTTTGACCACACCAAAAATAGTCCATCACCCATCTAATGTTAGTTACCAAGTGAAAATGGAGTGTAATTAACCTCTATGACGTGTTGAGCATCACACTAGCCCTCTTATGTGGACCAAGCCTTGAAACTACCTCCTCTCTCTAATTGTCATGAAGTGTGTATTTTCCCATTCAAATCATTAGTTACATGGTGTTATACCATGCATTAACTCATTCTATTTGGCCTCATATGCCATTATTTCAATTTTCTTTAACCAAGTAGGCCAAATAGGCTAATTAGGCCTAAGAGCCTAGCTATTTATGTTTAACAGCTATGAAAAACCTATATGAGAGCTTGAGAACCCATAAATGGATTATTTTTATGTCTAAAACAACTCCTTATATCATAACATGAGCCCTTTTGAGTGAGAAACATCTGTAATTATGTCAAACTATCTAGCTTTGTCACTTGTCCTCTATTTCTATAGATTAGCAATTTGGAGATGAGTTGTATAGACCTTTATATGTATATCCTCAAACATATTATGAATTGATAAGATGAAAAAGGTCCTAAGCTTCCTCCTCTAGTGATTGGAATCATCCCAAATAGTTGTGTACCCTTATTTATGCTCAAATCCTTTAAAAGTATAGATTTATGCCACTTATATGCAGTGTTTGTATAACTCAATGCCATGGGTTGAGTCCTCTCTGAGTATACTTGACATCCCAAGTATTTTTTAAGTGATTATAGGGTACTAGGTTTTTAAAATACAAATACTTCCAAAATTGGGTTTGCCTAGGGTTTTAGAGAGGTTCTGGGTTTCCATTACTCTTAACCATGATTCTTATAGTATAGACCCTTAAATAAAAAAATATTTCCATGTATTTTAATTACATGGACTACTTCAAATTCCATAAGGATATTAGATTCCCATGTAAAGAGTGTGACAAGATGTGGACATAGAGAAGTGAGTTTGTCTTCTATTATAGGCAGTTTGAATAAGTTAGCAGTCTTAACCTTTGTTCATAAAGGTGGGCCCCTTGTTCCTACTAAATATTCCATGAATTTCAAGTGTATTAGGGTCCTCAATCCCCATTAAGATAATTTACCTAAACCCTTTTGTGGTGAAATATTCAAGCACTAAAATAGGTGGCTCAAACTGGTTGTGCATATTGTGTAGGTTGAATAGGGTCTTAGGACTGGTTTAGCCTTCTCTTTGCATCTCTATTACTTGAAATGATATTATAATAACTTAGACCATCTTTATCCACCTCCTCATGAATTAATATATATTTATGAGAGTCTAAGAGTGCTCTCATGGTGGTATAGGCCTTCTTGGCTTCAAGGTTGGCTTTAGGCTTGATAAGCCTTAATTGAGATTCGAGGGTATGAATGGTCTATAGATGCTTGAGAGATTCAACCTTAGCATGAAACATACTTTATCACATATTCTCACCTTTCTAAAACTACCCTTAGTCATCCAAGTTCTGTTATGCTCCTCTATACACTCTCAACTTGGCCTAGGGTTTGTATGCAGGCAAGACTAAGAAACCATGAGGTCTGAGGTTTAGTGTCTTATACCTTATCTAAGGTATCTAATGATTTCAAAGATCTGTTATATGATTTTTTTTGGATGTTTCCATATCAACATTAATTCACAAAATAAATATCCTCAAGTTAATATAGGACTGTGTACATTAGATTAGGGTTATTAGGCCTAATTTAAGTTTCCCTCTCTATTTCTGAACCTACCTCCACTTGAGTTTATTAACATATCTCTCCTACCATTTTTTAGGTGTTCCAATGTTAATATGACCTCAATCATCATATACAAACCCTTTATTAAATTACATAGACCTATTTAGGTCTAATTAGGTATAATAATCCTGTTTGAAATGTTACATCTTCATTGCCTATTAGGATTAGGGAAATTCAATGAGAATAATAAAATAATAAATCATGTGTCAATAATTCAATAGTAATTCCTTTAAAAATATGAATATTGACTTCATTTTTTAGTACTTACCTATATGTGGCACCTAGGCACTTGATTGTATGCTTGTATGACTGTGTAGAATCTTATTAGGTCTGTTGAGCTTATAATCACATCCTTAAACTTGCCTAGATCTCCAAACTTCTTTTTACCTTTCAATTAAACTTAAAACCTCACTCAATCACCCTTGCTTCCTATTTAGGTCTGAGAGTGCATTATCTTCTAAGTAGGACTATAGGTGATTTATCTTTAACCATGTCCTTAGTTAACTATATTTTCTTGTGTTTGGGTTTTACCTCACTACACTATCAACTTCTTTAGTGTCTCATGAACCTAGTTTCCATCTTAAATAGGTTCAAAGTCTTGGTTCGATTTAAGAGCCTTTCAAAAATGCTCATGTTCACTCTGTTTAATCTTAAGACTATAAAGGCTTCTTAAAAGACCTGTAGGTGTTGTTTTTAACATGAGGGTTAGGTCATATTTACCCTTTGAGTTTTGAGACTATATCCTTTGCATTCACTTCAAGATACACTCACTTTAAGATATTCATCAATGCCTTAGGGCTCTTCTTGTATTGCTTTTGGTTGGTCTCTTCTTAGCATGGATGTAGGTGTTTTTGAGACACATCTATATGGACTGATTACTTTATGGATTACCTATGGACTGATGACCTTGAATGAGCATAGAGACCTCATGTTGCATTTTGGATTTTTTCCTTCATCTTTAATTTGAATTTTTCACCTATTTGGTCTCCATTTAAATAATAACATTCCAAAAGACTATCTATAGGTGACTATTATGCTCAATATTGTAGGTGTCTTTTTGATTTCTCAGTAAGATGAATGACCTATATAGATCTAACTTTCCATGATCTTATTACTCTTAAGGGTTACAAGGTGTGTATAGGCCTATTTAAATAGTTTAGGCTTGGAGGGAAAGGTGGATGAGTAGAGGAGGGTGAATTTGGAGTGATATGGAGGTTGAAGTATGAAAACATGGGTGAAACATAGTAAAATGGCAGTGGAAAATAATATGAAATGACAAGGGTATGAAATGACATGGAATGAAGCTAGAAACCCACCCAAGATAGAATAAAATAAACATCAAAGACCCTAAAACATATACCTTTCAAAATATGATGCTTTGGAGACTAGAAAAATTCATATGCAATCATAAAAGGAAACCTAGGAATCTTTGAGAAACTTTAATCTTGGCTAAGAAACTGTAATCCTTGATAAACTGACTATGTGATAATTTGGAGGAAAGGAAGGTAGTTTTAGGCATGTAAATATATATTATAGGTTAAGATACCTAATCAAAAATATGTGATGATGACATATTATTATTCCAACACCTCATTCCATACTTTTGGTTGTGTTAAAAGGCTTTGATTACGACATTGAACAACACATAGTCCTTTTATGTAGTGAACTTCAGATATCTATGAGCTCTTTATTTCAAGACCCTTGCATATGATAAGAGGACATTTTGGAAACCAAAATTGAGAAAATATGTATGAATAATCTTTGAACACTCAAAAAATCCTTCAACATTGTTAGCTCCTTCTGATTGAGAGCCCTCAACACCTTGTTCAGTACTTAAACTTGCCTGCAAACTGCAAACAAAGAAAACATGAAAATTTTACCACTTACACACTCTCAAACATGTTAAACATAAATTTATGGTGATTTATATGATCCATGAGTGTCTCAATAACACACAACAACAATTTGTTTACAAAAAATACTCATAAATCTACCAAAACTATTGCACCCTTTAAAGCTAGTGTAAATGAGGAAGGGCATTGGAGTGGCTAGTTTATTAATGATTATTCATGAATATATGGCCATGAAAATAAAATAAAAGGACATGGATAAGAGGTTAAAGTTACATATTTCATCTCCCTAAAATCCTATCTCCTAACTTTCTCCTATATGAAATGAAGGAAAACCTGAAAGACTACCTGGGTTGCCAAAGAAGCCAGTGAGGAAAGAGCAATGGTTTTGGATGTGTTTTACCTTATCTAACCTTGAAACCTCTTATATAAATATGAAATAAACTCATATATATTACCTGACTCCCCCATTATACATACTGAATATATAGTTTTGTATAACTTGCAAAAAGCACCTAAAGCACCATTTTCACCATTTTCTCCATGTCTCTGAGCTAGAACCACCATTTTAAGGAAGAGAGAGGGAAAACACAAGTAAAGTGACTTTTAAAAATGATTATTATGGAAAATTAAATTATAAATTACACATATTAGCATGTGTGGGGCCCATGTGGCTAGTGAGAAGGTGGGTATGGCTCTTAAAAAGGGCTTTATGTGATGTGAAACACCTAATGGTAACTTAGTGGACCTGTTGACTATTTTGATCACAAGTCAAAATTGGTAAACCCCCTATAGTAAAAAAACTTGTATATTGGTCTATTAGGATGTAATAGGGTGTGTCATGGTCCTTTTGATATTATTTGATGTGTTTTTAGTCTTGGTCATAGTCAAATTAGTCCTAAATCATTTAATGTCACTTAAGGTCACTTTTAGAGTCATTAATGATGGTGGTAAAATTTTAATAAGTATAAAAGTGTTCCAAAGTCTATTTCAATTTCAAATATGTCATATCCTATCATTCATGTCAATACTAACTTAAAATCTTGTAGATTCCTAACTAAAATCAAGAAAATAGTTGAAAAGAAAGAGGTTTTGGTAGTTGTACAGCCTTTAGAGTAGTGTGGCATGTGTTTCAAGCTCATGAAGTGACCATTAAACTTCCTTAAACTCATATTGATGTTTTATATTTTTTATAAGCATAAAAAATGGATGAAAACCATTTTGCTCCTCCATCACTCCATTAGACATGCAAAACTAGTCAACATGTTTCTTCATAGTATAGCCAGTAGGAGAAGTTTTAGGTTAAATTATATTTAGGTGTGTTATTAAAAAATTTATAATTAAATTTCATGGTAGGATTTTAGATATTTATTTCCTATGCTTTATGAACCATCCTTTAGAAGTTGATTGTGTCATTTTGCATGCTAATCCCCACACCCTATAGGTTTTCTTCTTGTTTGAGTTGTTCTATACAAAATATATATTTAAATTTATTAAATATGATTTTAAATTCCTTATTTCATGGTTACCATCATTTTTTTCATGTTTTTATGTGATTTGATGAGTTTAAACTTCTCAAGTTACAGGTTGAGTATACTGGTGAAGTTACAAACATGTTCATTAACTACAGAGGTTATCATTTCCTATAGTGGTTTAAAGCAGAGGTATATTTATGTTTCATTTTTATCATATGTCATGGAATTCTCCTCTTTCCTTCAAATATTAGTCTCACAAGCTATCATCTATGAATTTACATTCATGTTTCACACAGTCAACTTCTTGCAAGTATCCATCTCCAGTCATGGTGTATGAAGGTCCTGACCACATTCATAGAGATGTAGTGAAGAGTTTCAATAGGTTGGACACCTTATTATGACATGAGTAGTCAATCCAATCCCTTTAAATGGAATTTAATGGACTATGACAACAAATTTCATCCCTAGCACAATCTTGCACCATTGATGAAGACCTATAGATGCCCTATAGGAGAATATCATGTTGGAATATAAGTATTGAATTTTATTTGAAATCATTCAAGGTTGGAAGGATCAAATTTATATTTATATGATGTATAATGTTGATTTTAAGGTTCATATATCATCCTTACTATCTTGTATATGGTATGTACACCTACAGGTGGCTCTCATAGAGGCATGAAGATGTTGCATAGAGAGTTTGAACATGTTTAGAGCCCTCATTAAAGTTTTATAATGTTTAGGATGTCATAAGTAGTCAATATTAGAAATATGGGGATCAAGTAGACTTTATAAGTCATTTAAAGTTAAGAAGTTTGTTTCAAAGACTTGATTAAAATCTCTAAAATAGAGCTTTGCCCACTTTTGGTACTATCATATAATGAGGTAACAAGAGGTCTAGACAAGACTAAGTGACTCCATAATGTAATCCTCATATAGGGTAATGCCTTGAAAAATAGAGTAAGTAGTTTGTCCAATGGAGTATGATATTAGGAGGCCTCCAAATCATGCAATTATTCACTACAGAAAGTCAGTATTCTTTGTAGTATCTTGACTCCAAATGACCTTATAGTCCTCATTCAATTAATAAGGAGCATACATTCATTTCAAGTGGTCTTATGAAGGTAACAGGAACACTAGTGATAAAAATAACATTAGGAGTAGAAGTATAGGGTCTTGACCTGCACTATCATCTACATGTGTACCCTTGCCTTCAAAAGGTTCATCTACAGCCTAACTATAGGTATTTGTAAATTCATGGTGTGAACTAAGAGATGAAACCCTACAAATATGAAACACATGAAATATGGAGATGATTTAAAAGGCTTAAAAGTAACCCTAGTTTATGTAGCATAGTTTCAAGGGGTTGTAAATCATGTAAAGGACCTTTGTTACTCTAACAATGGTCAACTATAGTTGACACTAGCATGGCAATGAGCTAGAACATGGTGATTTAGAGTATGGTCTAGCATATAAATGAGGTGAATAAGTAAAAATGATTAATAATTGACCTTGAGGACTGCAATAATGTCTTTAGGTAATCAAACAAGGTCTAACCTTGCAATGCACACCTACAAACATGTTTTTTTTAGTAAGAACATAGTGCATAATTGATTGCAGACTACCCTAGGCAATATAAAAAGTATAATTTGAGAGGTATATTAAATATATGGATGATAGACATGTATAAATAGACTATAAAATAGTTATATACCATCTCATCACATGTAAGTAGAGCATGGAGGGTCCCAACATGTAACCTATGTTCAGTATACAAAAGCCTACATAGTTAGTGAGTGCTCAAGAAGTATGTCTTAGGTTTTGAGAGGTTTGGAGGTACTATTGACATGATCCAAAAATAAAATTAAGTGAATAATTTACCCATAAATTTATAAATCCCCTCATATAACTTTTCTACCTGAGGCAATAGGGTAAGTTCCCTTTTTTCTATCTCAAACAAAGGGCACTCATAGATGCACATACCTTGCAGGTTTATCATGAGAATGGTTAGAGATATGAGTTGAAAACTATGGAATCACTTAAATTAGTTGTATTAAGATGTTTTAAGCATGAGAAAACATATGGAATTCATCACAATAATAACTAATCACTTAGAGGTAGTGGTGAAGAATGAAACATAATCAAGTCCTATTAGACCTAGACTAGGCTTACTACCTAAAAAGGGGTCTACCACAACTTATAAGGTATAATGAACATCCCAAGTCATTAGAGGACCTTAATGGGGAGCTATAATGTGTGTGAAAACCTTTATTTTTTAGAGGAGCCCATATATGAGCCATTTCTTGACTTGAAACCTTGATATCCTACACAAAATGAAGGAAAGGACTCAAGAGGCCAATTTTAGAAGCTTACAACTATAAAAATTATTAACATGAGAACTCAAGCAACTAGGATATGTCATAAAAGGTCTCAAAAAATGATTTACTGGGATTTTTCACAAATTCAACATCAAAATTTGATGAATAATCCTTAGAATTCAAAACTACCTAAAACCCTCTAAAACCCTTTTTTATGTTGTGCAGGTATAAAAGGGTTTCAAAACATGAGGATCACTCTGGGAGATAGAATGAGACTTAATATAGCTCCCCATGTCCATTTATTTCCTTATTTAATCACATAAATATCTCTACTAACAACTCCACTTCATCCAATCTAGAATGACATAGTGAATGAAGAGTGATCACCTTGTGAGAAGGTGATAACTCAAATTGGGAGGCCTTTCAATGTTTGATTGATGAATCTAAGGGAATGAGGACTGTTGATAAGTGTCACATCACCCTCTGTATGGAATAGTTTGATAAATTGAAGCTAGCCTTGGTGCCAAGTGTGAAGGATGAGTGAAAGAAGAGTGATTATGACCATAGATAGTGAGAACACTTGGACAAAAGAATATTGATGATTAGGGACATATCCAATGTATGTTAGAGCCTTTTTCTAGCCCTCCCTCATAGTGAAATGATATCATCTATCCTTAACATGATTTGGAGCATTTAAGGATGACCAAATGATGAAGGCAATTTTCAAAGAGCTAGTTGAAGAGTCCTACACTAGATCTGAAGGAGTTTCATGCTTGGAGAGACATTTTTCCATAGAGACCTTGCATGGTCTATCTCATACTTTAGTCTTATATATATATGTAAGTCCCTCTTTCATCTTGACAATTGTTTTTGTGACTCTTGGACTTAATTTTCCTCTCTCCACTCTCACATTTTATCAATGTCCTTAGATTCAACAATCTGATCTCTGGTCTACTTACCTTGAGTTGTCTCATGCATATCATCTTTGTATTGAAATAATAATGTTAAAACATCTTAATAATTTGAAGTTAGCTTGTAGGTCTTATTTCTTAGTGAAATAAGTATGATAACATATTTAAAATACTTATGGTGTATCACCCCCTTAGAGTAGTTGCATTTTATGCTTATTTTTTCCCCTTTTCTCAAAAATAATCCATTAATATAGGTGATAAGCACTTCAAGGCAAATTTAGGGAGCTAGCCCTTAAACCTAGAGGTCTACTTCTACTATAGGTAAACCCACATGCCTATAAGTATTCCAATGTTGACCAAATATTAGATTAGGCTTAAAAAACCTCCTCTAGGGTGTAATATTAAGTGACAATAAGACCCTTTTAAGACCTCTTATAACATGAAATTATAAAAAATTCCTCTTTCATGAATATATTATAAGGTACATTGACTCATATGGGACATTTAAGGGTCTTGAAATGGATAATGAGGCATTGTGAGAGACTTGAACAGAAAGGCCATGTGAATGGTTTGAACACACATTATTAGGTTTTATACCATGAACCAAAATGGACTTGAACATCATTCACATTGCTAGTGATTCTTACTCTCACCTTAAAATAACCCAAACTTCTGCTATAGATCTTCAATCCTATCATACTTAAGACCAAGACAACCTCCCTAATCACTTTATGATCACTATCATATTATCGAATAGGCCCAATGAAACTATGATATTTCATGACACAAAAAAATCTATGGTGACATAAGACCTCTCACAAGACTCAAAGACTCTTAAAAGACATCCATGAGATCATGATAAGCTTGGACACTGTAGAGAGGCTAAAGGGGGAGGTCTTGTGCAAGTTTTTGATGGTAGGGGTTGACATTTGGCCTTATGAGGCCAAAATGTCAACACTTGGGTGAGATATTCATTTTCAACTTGATATGTCACATTAATAATCTAGGAAAGCTACCTAATGGTAATTTATATATGATGTCATGTCATGGATATCATAACTACCATAGTTCACTTGTCCTTCTCAAAACCATGAGAGCCTTCCACAAAATTCCCTAAGAATAGAGTTTATGATGAATTTAATATACTTAATGTATATAGGTTTCAAAAGGAAAATTAAGAGGTTAATAGATATATTTTACCCTATGGTATACCAAGCCATCTATGGTCAAAATATGCCCAAGTTTTTAGATCATATAAACAAAAATCTTAAGAAAATAGGTGACTATTAGTTCTATCTAAAGTGCATTATAATCTAGATAAATGTCACTATAGTTAAACCTCTAAATTTACCATGACTTGTCCAAGATAAATTGGTGGAATAATAAATTGTTTCACAATTGGCAAAAAATGTATACATTTAGATGAGGGAGGCTAGACAAGGAGCCCTACATTTGACTCCCCTTAGCATCAGCCACATTCAATACACAAGATAATGGCAACTTATTTCTATGGGAAAGGTTAGAATGAATTATGGCCTAAATATGGAACCTTTTAGGTACTAGTACCCCAAAAATAATTTCAAGGAACACCTAAATAAATATGAGAAAAATGTTATAATTCCTTATGGGTAGGAAACATATAGCCATGATTTCATATTCATGAATGATCAGGATTATAGTGAAGTTATGATTAGAATCCATAGCATGGGAATGTTAATGATAGTGGCTCAAAGGATATGATATTATCCTAAAATCATGCAAGAAGATTCTAAGAGGATAGATAGGGAGCAATTACCTCTATAATAATATATGGGTCTCCTTCTTGAATAGAATCAAAAAGGGAAAATGATCAAGATGGAGATGTAGGTCCATCTACAGAAGTAGATTCTCCATGTAAATTTGTTTCTACCCAAGCTTATCATATGCCTTCAGTTAATTATATTCCTCCTTCACCTATAGCTATCAAAAAAAGGTCAATAATCCCTATCATAGTTATAATCTTATTCTCTTTCACACCCCTACCTCCACTAGCCATAGTATAGAAAGTCTCCCTTATTTCTTGTATTAGGTCCATATTGCCCCTTTTTTACTAACTCCTTCAACATCACAACCAACACCTTCACCCATGAATAATCCTATTTGCACCTCACTTCCACCTTTCACTCTCATGGCCCCTTCATCTTCCATTCCACCCACTTTGGGATCATCTATTACACCTCCTCAACCTCTAACGACCTATCAAATCAATCCAAGGACTCCTCTTGTGTCTCCTAAGTTAAAATAAGAATAAAAAAGGCCTTTTGAAGGCTTATCTATTAAAGGAGCACCTATGTATGAGGATTCTGAGGGGGAGCCCGAGGAGGAGTAAAAATTAACCAAACAAGAAGAAAGATATAGGGTACATGTCAGGGAATAACCTATTGAAATTGAAGATGATAATGAAGAAAAGGAATGGTTATTTGAAATAGACACCGAACTTGATGAGATAGACTCTTTCAAAGAAACAATATATGAAGACAAAGAGGAAAAAATTGAAGTTGAAGAGACAAATATAGGTGGATATTTTGAGGGAGCTGAATCAGAAAATTTAAATCAGTGGTAATTGAGTTGATATCAAGCAAATATTTAGATGAAAAAGATAAGGAGGATAAATAAGAAATCTTAGTTCATGGATCATTTTTAGATACACCACTTAGTTTTTCATCTCAAACTACTTAAATAATAATTACTACAATAAATGTTCCCCCAAATTCCTTTCAAACTATGAGTACCCAAGTCTTGGATTCTTTGGTTACTTATTTGATTATTTTCACTACAATAGGTATTATCCATCCTTTGCATTATTTGAGCCAATTGAATAAGTCACAGGTATCCATAATTCTAGTTTTCCCTACCACAAACCAAAGTCATGTAATTTGGGATTTCCATCCTATTTATTAAACTATTTTGGGTTCCCATACCATTACAACTACTATGGTTACTCATGCATCAGTTACAAGTTACATGCATAATTTTCTTAGCACATTAGTAACTTACTCATTTTTTAGCCAAACCAATCCAAAACCTATAGATCCAAAAAAAACAAGTACATTTTGAAAATCTAGTTGCTACTTCCATTTTTTCTACATAGGTTACAACTCCTAATTTATCTATGGAAGTAGGTATGTTAGATGACCAAGACACCCCAAAAAACTTAGCCTTAATTTTTTTACATAAATCATAGGGTAAGACAAATTACATTAAGCAATCCTAGAAGAAGATAACTAGTTAGAAGGACATTCTTTCCTTCCTAGGACTACCCACACCACCCCATGTAGCCCAACATATTATAGTTTTTATGTGTCCCATAGGGTAATATCTTTATTCTAACCTTACATCCATAAAACAAGCAATATCACAAAATACGATGTAGGTCCCCTCCTAGATTCAAAGGTTCTAAGAAGAGGAATTAGGTAGATATGATTTGATAGTCACTGAATAACTAATAGTGGGTTTTCATTTTGATAAAAAAAAATGAACATATTGAGAAAGGTAAAGAGAAAAACTATGGTGGAAAAGGGGGGAAGTGTAGAAATGGAACATAAAGAGGACATTTTATCTCTAACAAAAAAGAGAAAGCTTAACCCAATGGATCCAAATGAATATAGGGAGTATTCTTATAGTTTTATATATGCCACTAGAGGGTTCATAAATTAGATGTTTAGGAGTTATGATAAATTAATTGGTATAAATTAAAGTATGTGAATATTTTTCAAACTCTTAGAGAAATTATTGATAATGTGTAGAGTGTAGTAAATAATTTGTATGACACTATTGAGGAAATAAGGTCTTCAAAGGTTGAATCTCAACATAAATGGGGGGATGTCTCCTAATTGTATAATAAATGAAGGATACAAAGGGAAAACTCATTTTTTGGGTGTAGGATACAAGGAACAAAGCTTACGCCCATCTAAATTTAATAACTGCACTAAAAGTGGCATGGGTGTAAAGTCATGTCGCTACCAAGAGGGATAACTTATTTGATTGGCATCAAGATATGTGGACCTTAGTACAATCGGTTATTATTAAGTAAGCAAGATACATATTTATTTTGAAGGACATGAGAGTGGTAGGTGTAAATACTCTTCTCAGAAACTTGGTTATCAAGCCCATTTTTGAAGTTTTGCTGAAAATTATAATTGATAAATTTTGAGATGAAATCAAGGGAAATATTTATAAAACCAATGAGGAGATATGCAATTGTTTAATTTTTCTAAGGGGAGGATCACTTGGAGTGATACTTTGTATATGGAAGTCAAGGCCACTATGGTTTTGCACAAAACATTAATGGATAGTCTTCCATAGTTCTTCAAAGGGGCTTTACTCAACTTTGAAACCATTAGCATTGATTTTTAGGATATCTATGACTTATATTTATATATTTAGGTAGAAAATCAATATATTATTTATTTATCAACACCACTATCACCTCTACAAGGTACATAGCCTCAGGTCATAAATTATATATTGGTGTAAACTCAAATTGGGTCTGCTTATTTTCCAATCCCCACTTTTACTAAAATTATGAAATCGAATAATTCAATGATTTATGTAGCCACCATATCACATTTAACACCTTAATTTACTATTATTGTTCCACTAATTCCATTGTTTACTCCTATCATAGTTTTAGTTACAACTATAGAAGCAACTCAAGATTATACTATGCATGCCCCATCTTTAGACGGTGCCATATCAGCACTATAATTGTTCTTGGGTGTATCTTCATGCTTAAATTATAGCTTAAGTTTTTTTTAGTGGGGATATTTTTGGTATCTAAGAGTTCTTTAGACAAATACTATTTTTATTGTATACACACAAACTGTGCATGAATTTTGACACAGTCTATTTTTAGAAAATGTAATTTTAGACTTTGCTTGAGAGATGAGGTGTTCCCATCCCAATATATATATATATATATATATATATATATATATATATATATATATATATATATATATATATATCCTCTTGATTCTAAAAGGAAGATAATTTTAGTTGTTGAGATAAATAAGAAATTTTGAATCTTGTTTTGTAATTTGTCTTGAGTTCCAAATCTTATATTTCATTGAAGAAGTTCCATCACTCTAGTATTTTATATATATATATATATATATATATATATATATATATATATATATATATATATATATATATATACATATATATATATATACATATATATATATATATATACATATATATATATATACATATATATATATATACATATATATATATATATATATATACATATATATATACATATATATATATATATACATATATATATATACATATATATATACATATACATATATATATATACATATATATATATATACATACATATATATATACATACATATATATATATATACATACATATATATATATATATACATATATATATATATATATACATATATATATATATATATATATATATATATATATATATATATATATATATATATATATATCCTCTTGAATATATATATCCTCTTGATTCTAAAAGGAAGATAATTTTACTTGTTGAGATAAATAAGAAATTTTGAATCTTGTTTTGTAATTTGTCTTGATTTCCAAACCTTGCTCTTCTCCAAATCTTATATTTCATTGAAGAAGTTCCATCACTCTAGTATTTTACTCTATGGGTTTTGTATGAGTTTCTATTTTAGTAAAATTATTTAAATCATGCTACTACTAATTTTAATGTTTTTATGTGTGATAATCATAATCTCCATTTGTATATGTGTGAATGCAACAACCTTTGATTATGTGTATTAAAGTTCATTGTATTTTTTTTCCTCAGACTCCTAACTATTTTTATGTGTTTTTATGTTATTATAAACCTAAAACAAACATTATTTGTCCCTCACTTGTCCATCCTATAATTCATATTCCATTTTATAAAGGTTTTATTAGTTTATGACCTAAAAAATCCTTCTTTTCTATCCTACCCTTATTTATTTTGGGTTTTCTTTTGATCCTGACCACCTTAGATTAAATTCACCACCAATCCATCCATCTCAAGTAATTTTACACTCTCATCATATCTAAATCATCTAAGGTAAACAATTTTTCCACTCATCGCTATTCTACCACCAATTTGTTTACAAAATCCAATACCCTGTAACTCATGCCTTGGAGTGAATCTTTTATCATTGATCCTAAAATTTTAGAGGCTACCATGTAAGTTTCATGGGTGTTCATAAAATCCACATGAAAAAGTTGAATAAACCTCAATTTACATTATTAGTATTTGTAACCCCAATCTAGAAATGGGTTGGAATCCATAATGGATTTTCAGGAAATAATGCTAGACGGCACTGAATATCCAAGTTATGCACTATGAAATTTAAGTAAATCAATCACTAAAAATGGCATATAGATTCAATTTTCAATTTATTCCTTAATTATTGAATGCATGATCAAAATGGAATGGATAACATCCATGTTCCTACTATAATCATAGATAATAAGTAGTATTTAAAATATGGCACAAATATGTATCATGTTCTTTGAATTTGAAAAATAGTATAATTTATATGAATTTTTATCATACACCCATGTGATAAATGTGAAATCTATAATTTTATGTATATGTAAATTTTGTAACTTTTGTTTGAAGTTTCTATGCATATACACCCAAAATGTATGATTTATAATATGTTCTTGTAATGTGAATGCATATAAATGGCATAAACCCCACATAATCTATACCAATAATTTAATTTTAAACCATTATGAATTATTTTAAATCATATTCTGTACTCAAAACTTAATTCTGATCAAAGAGGTTTATTTTATGTATGAAATGCTCCCCTTTTGAGGTGAGGGATGTATCCTAAAAGTCGCTCAGCTCAAAAAAAATGCATCATGCATGTCTAGATATAATCATTGTATATTATAGCATATTTTAGACATGTAAAATTAACATTTAAGTCAAAACTAGGTACTTATGACCACTTTTTTACACACTTATCTCTAGACTTATTTCAGGGTCCCTTTTGATCACTTTCCACCACTGTACACTCTTATAAATTGATATGTGACCTTGAAATAAACTTAGCCCTATCATTATCTACCTTAGATACCTTTTAGGCCCTACCTAACCCTCAGCATGGTAAAATGACCAATTGGACAAGGATGCCCTAGGGTATAAGAGGCACTACTCTAGTGTCCTTTCTCCCTATCTTGTCTTCCTACCAAATAATGGCCAAATTTGACATATTTGAAGCTATAGGAAGATTTACCCATGTCCCTATTGAGCCCCATTCAAAAAAAAATTAAATTCTATGACTATATAAACACTTTTAAAACTATTTTACACAAAAGTTGCTTTCACACCAAAAATTACCAAAATTACACTTACACATTAAGATCAAGATATTTATTTCTCCCAATTATGATTACATGTAGCTCTAGTAGCCCAAATATCAAGTTTTAATACATTATATAGGTCACAATTCATGAAGTTACTTAATCACATAAATATTACACCAACATCTAACATATTACACCAATTACTCACACATCACCATAACATGGGACAACTACATAAAATTTGATCTCTCTTCAGAGTATCAGTAAATAACACTCAACACATGGGGTGTTAAGGTCTCACTCAAATTCAATTATTTAACCCTTTTTACCCATAGATTTGAATTGATATTCACATGTCAAATAGCTTGGTTTTTAATTAAAACTAGTCACATAATGGTCTATATAAGTGATCATAAACTTTTGAACTATATATATGCTTTATAAATGAAGGAATAGAGAAACCATAAACCCTAATTTCCTCACTACAAGTGGACAAGAGCACCCTAGGTTGGACATTAGTGTCACCCCTCTAGTGTCCTCTTCCTAGCACTATTATCTAGGTCCATATCTAGTTCTATATTCTTGATTCCAACCACCAGACCTCTCTGCATAACAAGTTCCAGATATTGATAACTCATGAAGGGTCATTTTCTAGCTAAGTCTTCATTTTCTAATTACACTTTGTTATTTTTAGTAAGTTTCCAAAATATAGTTATTCTAAATAAATGAATGTTATCATTCTTATATTATTCTCAAAATATTTCATAGTAGTTTTGTCATCTAGGGTTTTCACATAAATCCCTAATTTTGATAAAACATATTAGTGAATATATTTTTTGTTGAACATGGAAAGAACTAATCTTTCCTAGGGTTTCTTTATAAAATTTTATCCTCCCAGGGTTTCAGATTTAGTTATTATTTTTTTATCATGTTGGAGTGTTTTTTATCATTCTTATGTCTCTATTTTATTGTTATCATTTTACTATTTCTAAAATTTAACATTGTTAATAAACAATTTCCTCCTAACCTTCAAGGTTATGATAGTTACTTTCCATATAACCAGGTCTATCCTATCACTATCTCAAGAGGTAAGGTATTCCATCCTATAGTTCCAAATTTAGGTAATCAACCTATCCTTCCTCAAACCAATCCATCTTTCACATCTCCTCTTCAAGATGTATGTATGCATGCTCAATCTAAAGCACCTAGGGCTTGTACTTGTGAGGCTATAAAAGATAAAATAATCAATATGGGCAAGTTAATATTAGAGTTACAAAATAAAAATTAGTTTTTTAGTACAAATATCACATTATTGAAACATCAAACTACATGTGCAAAGAATCCAAAATATGTTTATATTAATCATGTGTGTACATATCCATTTACCAATGCTATACCTAACAAGATTACATATAAAAATGAGAAAGTAAAATATATATATATATATATATATATATAAAATAAGTGATTCAAAAAATATGCAAATGGGTAAGAGTTACAGTGAGATTCTAAGGGCAATGATTATAAATAAATTGATCAAACTACCTCCTCTACATCCTCTAAGGAGTTAAAAATATTATTGTGTGTATCATAGAATGTAAGGGCATCATATAGATCATTGTTTAAATTTAAATTATAAAATACAAAATATAATTAATAGTAATAATCCTATCATCAATACATCACTTAAGCAATCCACTCAGCTTATGAGTGCATCTCCTAAATCACAAATGAAAAAATTAGAAGTAATACAAAAATGGTTACCAAAGGATAATTCAGAGCAAGAAAAGGTTCAAAAGGCACAATTAGAACAAGAAAAGATTCAACAAGTTAAGTTATAGAAAGTAAGAATAAAAAAGGAACAAGATCAAAAAGATAAATTACAAAGGGAACATTTTACAAAACAAATGTTACAACAAGAAAAAGTGGCACTAAAAAAAGAGTTGTCAAATCAAATTTAGGATAAGCAAAAATAAACATTCTTAAAAAAATATATAACAAAAGAGTCTCCAAAGCATGAAATAATCATGAAAAATAAATTTTTAAGTGTGGTTCTAAAAGAGCTAACTAAAAAATAGTCATCTATTATAGAGCCTTTTATTCTTAATTACCTCATAGATGGTAAGAAATGTACTAATGTGGTGATCAATAACATTATCAAAATCAATGTTTATAGTGTGACACTCTTACAATTTCTTGGATATGATAAGGAACATTTGGTAATAGTACTTTATCTAAATAATTTATAGGATCCATTGAGTTACCTTGCATAGTTGGACCAAAAACATGTTCAATGGTATTTCACATATGTCCTAGTTTGGCACAATATAATGCTAAATTAGGAAGATTGTGGATGATACCCATGAGGGAAAGAATGTATAAATATCCAAACCATGTCACATTTTCACATGAAAGTGAAATTATCATAATTTCAAGATAAGATAGAGTTTCTTCAAAGAAATATCAACCAACAGAATACATACTTTTAGATATCATGCAAACTAATACAAGTAATGGTATATCACTAATTCACATGACATAGTACATATTGCACAAGAGAATTCAAGAAATTCAATGCCATAGTATGGGGTAATTTATTATTCATATAAAGATATAAAAAATAATAAGAGTGGCATTTCACAAGTTTAAAATCTTGATGATGATTATAATAATCCATATTGGTATGCTCTTGATGATACTGATTATACATAATATGAATATGGAAATACTAAAAAACCTACATAGTTATATGATACTATTAATTTACAAGAGATCACCATTCCTTTATTTATTGCATGATATATTCATGGTAATACTTGAGTTGTCGGTTAGAATCTTTTTCTCTATTTCTAATTTCATATATATACAAAAATAGTAAAATATTTTAGAAAAACCAACATCAAGACTTATGCATGATTATATGTATCTTTCCATACAATAGTTCATTTGTGTATAGTATACATGATTTACCCAGTTTTATATCATACATGTTTCACTATTGTACATGATTGATTGTAGATTACATAAAACACAATTTCTAGAACTAGTTATAGGTGATTTCATTATTACACACTCAAAAACTATATTCAGACAAGAGTGTTTTGGAGGATAAAGGCACAATGATCTAGTGTCCTTCACCTTGATCTTGTCCCAATGAGATTATACTATCACTAATCAGTTTAAGACTTCACATAGGATTCTTACAACATGTATATTCATCAGTTGGTTCATTATGGGAATGGAAAACACATGTTTTATCCTTCTTTTCCCACATTATCTTACTCACACACTCAATAACTTATATTGAATTAAATCTTAAAATATTTATCAATCACTAACATTATAATATACTATTGTCTATCTTGGTCACTAAATATTTCTTAGATTAAAACTTAGCTCTTTTTAATCAAAATACATAACCATGCATGTTTTTATATTATTTTTCCTAGATTCATATCTTTTAGGCACTTTTTTGTTTACTTTCAAGACATTTGAATATGTAATTTTCAAATGGTTATAAGCCTATATATCACTAATTATATATGTGTGAGGACATTTTAACATGTCCTTGTGTGTGTATTCTATTAGTGTATGTGGGAATTTGAACATGTCCTTCTATGGGGCTCTGAGCCTCCATTGTTTCCTTATATGCATGTGAGGGAATTTAAGCATGCCTTTGTATATGTCTTTTATTCAATTGAGTGACATTTGAACATATACCCTATTTTTGGCCCCTTGGCCTTCTATTATGTGTTTTGTGTATTGTGCATGTACTCTTTGATTTTGTGCATAATGGCCATAACACTTTGATTACTTATTTGCTCATATTTGGATGACATGATGGACATCATGCACCCAACCCCTTCTAATTCCATGATGGACATCATGAATTCCTCCCTAAGTAGATCCATTTTTAAATATATACTATGTCACTTAGTTATTTACATACTTCATTGTCACAACAATCTAGACAAACTTTTTTTGAATGCTCATGTTCACATGCATCTTACATTATTATTGTAACCAATTTACATACATAATGATTCCATGATTATCCATGGTGTTAATATTATTTATATTTACATCCTTTTACATCATGAAAACCTACTACATAACCATTTATTTTATGTTAAATTCTTAGGTAGGCTCAAAAACTCACCTCAAAAGAGGGGGAATTCATAGAGGTTTGTCTTAGAGACTTAGACCTTCCTAGATCAGTGCATAAGCAGGATTTACTATTGGCTACATAATTGACACAATTTCATGCTAAAAAAACACATAAAAAGTTAATTTGGATAGGAGATCACTATTTTATTATCCAATTGCCTAAAAATAGGCATTTCCAAAATTTCTCAAAACCTCAATTTACTCATATCAGTATTCAGTAGTTTCATAGTCTCAATTTCTAGAATTATTAAGAATTACATAGTTTTGTCTTTGATTTACTCAGTTTAGGGGCAACCATGCACATGTTATTCTATGTTAGCACTCAAGTTTACTTATAATCATATTTATTTTACTTAGTCTCAAAATCCATATGCACTAGATATAAGTTGGGGGCATGTGTGTGGCACATTACTTCCTCATTATACCATTTTCATAGATGTAATGATAATTCATGTCATTATACATGATGTATATAGTAAACCTTGATTATAATCAACATTTGTACTAATTTTACACTATAATTGAACCTTATTCCATTTGTAGTGGTTGGTTTTTTATTTTCACTAGTATCTACATTAGTTTTTGCACCAGTATCTACACCAGTTATATATATCAAGATTCATACATGGAATCCAAATTAATCTAGTATTATGGGATGAGGATGATAGATTAAATAACACTTGATTTCTTGATCACACCCACTTATATATGAGGATTTGGGCATGCACAGTCAAATCCAAGATATTTAATGTTGATACAAATGCACAACATGCCACAGTCACTAGTTTTTACACTAGAAAAGGTGAAATAGTTCACATACTCAATTAGGTGTATTCATTCTTTATCACTCTCTAGTATTTTTTATTTCATTTTTTTATTATTCATCTTAAGTAAATGCTGATATTTACATATGTTTCACTGTAGGTTTGTGTGGAGCATAATTCAATGTTGTGGCCTACATCCAAGACTCCTTCCCACATGTAAGTTTAGGTATGCACTCTTTTTACTTTTTATTTATTAATTTTACTCTACTACATTACTATAATAAAATCAAGGTAAATGTAGACATGTCAAATTAATATTTAATATAAAATTATGCACTTGTGACCATTCTTTTACACACTTAGATCTAAACCTATCTTAGTTCCCCTTTTGATCACTTTCAACCACCTTGCACAATCTTTTAAGATGATATATGACCCCTAAATGAACTTATCCCTATTTTTATCAAATTTAGACACATTTTATGCCCTACCTAGCCCTCAACATGGTAAAATGACCTATTGGATAGGAATGCCCTAGGGGATAGGAGCATATTGTTGTAGTGTCCTTCTCCTCTCTCATGTCTTCCTACCAAATAATGGCCAATTTTCCAAATTAAAAGTTATAATAAGGTCAGTCCATGTACCTAATGAGCCCCATTTAAATTATTTTCAATTATATGACTATATAAACACTTTTAAAACCATTTTACACAAAAGTGTCTTCTACACCAAAAAGCACCAGAAGCACACTTGCACACTAAGAGCATGATATCCAATTATCCCAATCACATACAACCCTAGTAGCCCTAAACTCAAGTATAAATAAATTATATAGGTAACAAGTCATGGTTAAGACACTTAATCACATCAATATTGCACCTGCATCCAACACATTGCACTAGTTTTTACACTAGAAAAGGTGAAATAGTTCACATACTCAATTAGGTGTATTCATTATTTATCACTCTCTAGTATTTTTTTATTATTCATCTTAAGTAAATACTGATATTACATATGTTTCACTGTAGGTTTGTGTGGAGCATAATTCAATGTTGTGACCTACATCCAAGACTCCTTCCCACATGTAAGTTTAGGTATGCACTCTTTTTACTTTTTCTCTATTACTTTTGCTCTGCTACATTACTATAATAAAATTAGGGTAAATGTAGACATGTAAAATTACTATTTAATATAAAATCATGCACTTGTGACCATTCTTTTACACACTTAGATCTAAACCTATCTTAGTTCCCCTTTTGATCACTTTCAACCACCTTGCACTCTCTTTTAAGATGATATATGACCCTTAAATGAACTTATCCCTATTTTTATCAAATTTAGACACATTTTATGCCCTACCTAACCCTCAACATGGTAAAATGACCTATTGGATAGGAATGCCCTAGGGGATAGGAGCGTATTATTGTAGTGTCCTTCTCCCCTCTCATGTCTTCCTACCAAATAATGGCCAATTTTACAAATTAAAAGTTATAATAAGGTCATTCCATGTACCTAATGAGCCCCATTTAAATGATTTTCAATTATATGACTATATAAACACTTTTAAAACCATTTTACACAAAAGTGTCTTCTACACCAAAAAAGCACTAGAAGCACACTTGCACACTAAGAGCATGATATCCAATTATCCCAATTACATACAACCCTAGTAGCCCTAGACTCAAGTATAAATAAATTATATAGGTAATAAGTCATGGTCAAGGCACTTAATCACATCAATATTGCACCTGCATCCAACACATTGCACAAGTTATTCACACACCACTATAGCATGGGAGAACTATATGAAATTTGATCCCTCTTTATAGTATTGGTATGTAGGCAATACTCAACACATGGGATGTCAAGGCCTCACCTAACTTAAATCATTAGCCCAATTTTTCCCATTGATTTTCATTGATCTTCTTCACATGTCAAGGAGCTAGGGTTTTAAATGAAAATCAATCACATAGTTCTCTCTGTAAGTGATTGTAAGTTTTTGCACCAAATACAAGCTCTATAAATGAAGGCACATAGATCCCAAAAACCTTGATTTCCTCCCTACAAGTGGACAAGAGTACCCTAGGTTAGACATGAGTGCCACCCCTCTAGTGTCCTCTTCCTTACATTATTTTCCAAGTCTAGATCTAATTCTAAATTATTTATTCTAGCCACCAGAACTCTTTACATAGAAAATTCCAGATCTTGATTTCTCCTAGAGGAATAATTTATATCTAAGTCTTCATTTTATCCTTACACCTTGTTATTTGTAGTAAGTTTCTAGAATATAGTAACTCCAAATCAATGAATCTTATCATTATTATATTATTCTCTTGATTTTGCATTGTAGTGTTGTCATCTAAGGTTTTCACATAAATCCTAAAATTTGATAAAACACATATGTATAAATCTATGTCATCATAATAATATGTATCATACAAATCATATATTAACATATGAGGCAAGGCCTATATGAATTTATCAATGAAACTCACAGTAGTAGCTAGAATAAAAGCAGTGTTTGTAATTGTTAGTTTATGATATAAATCATGGCATTCATCAAACTTCACAATATCAATAAGCACATAAACATAAAAAGTGTAATTTCACTCAAAGGGCCAAGTTCAAATATGAAAATGACATTAATAATGTCACAAACAAGGGATATGTTTAGATGTCACACAAAAAGTTGGGGCAAGGGCCACAAGCAATGGACATGTTCAAATCTCACATAAGAAAAGATTGCACACACAAGGTCAAGGGCCAGAAGAAATGGACATATTTAAATTTTTCATAATCAAACATTTCACACATAATGTTAGGGGCCACAAGAAATGGACATTTTCAAATATAACACATACCAAACAATGATCTCATAGATATACTCAAGTAATTTGCACACAAGGGCCAAGAGCCACACACACTGAGCAAGCAATAGTAAGCCTATTATGAAACATATAAAACAACATCAAAGGATCATATAACTAAAAATATAATCTCCACTATGTATATGTGATATGATCATATCCTATCAAATAGTTTATCTATGTACACAATATAAGATATAAATTTTAGCAAGACATTTTTAAAGAGTATATAACTCAACACAATATATGAGTTATATAATGGTAATGCCTGTAAATATTGTAACCTTGGGATAAGATTCCCTAAACATGGCATGGCCATTATGTAGAGGAAATTATGACATCTAGGTTCATGTGAAATATGTATGTTCTTCATAACACTCATAATACCAATGAAATCCAAGTGTGATAGAAAAGGATTATGTTATCTACCAATCATGAGATAAAAAATGTATGGAAATTATGTAATATAGATGTATAATCATGATTAGGTCACGATTTTGTATTTTTTTAATATTTTAAATGTTTTTTCATTTTTTAAATATTTGAACTTTTTTGTACTTTTTAATTTTGAAACATGAGTTCAAAAATAAAATAAAGAGAAGGGAATTGAACAATCCAAAACATGTGTCAAATAAATTATGCACTATAAATTATGGCATGGCCAATCATGAGTAAGATGCCCCCATTTTATATGTAAATTGTAGATTGAAAGGCATGAAGGAGATAGAATAGGTATGTGGGCTAATGATTATACATCCTCATCTCATCAAATGTACATTTGTCAAAGTATGTGACGTGCATGTATGAGAAACATGCCATAAAAAAAATTACATGAATAATAGTATTTTGTAAACTGAAACTATGTATATTATTAAAAAAAATGGATGTATTAAAGATTTGCTTGCTTAGTTTTTTATTTTACTATAGAAAAATTTAAATTTATAGGTTAATAAAAACTAGCTTGGGATAGTAAGATAGTCAATGTTGATTATTTATAGTTGATAATGTTTGTGATGGACAATATAGTTTACTCTAATTATACTATGAAAACATGTTAAATGGAAAAAAATGGTAGTATCGTATCATTATTTTGGATTGTTTAAATATGAAAAGTAAAAAATAAGATCCAAGAGGCCAAAAATACATCAAGATCTAAGGGATAGAAGATTGATTTAATCGATCACATGTAAAGAGTGAAATAATAACATGATAAAGTGATCAAGAAGCTATGTACAATCTTTTGTTTTAATTATTTAAATGTTTTTGAATTTTTTAGAATTTTGAAAATAAAAAATTATAACCAATGATCTTGTCTAGATAAGATCCATAATAATAATATATGATAATTTGTGGGAAGATCACCTTTCATAGATGAAAATTGATAAATGTAGATGAATCAGAATATGTAAAAGCATATGTTGTTGTAATAAAACTATTTAGATCACTACTTGTGTAATTTTGTGTGGGAGAAGTAGTTGTGGAGGACTTAAAATGATTTAAATTTTGATGAAGAGTAATAGAATATTATTCCAAATGTTATGTTATTTGTGGAATTAGTTTTCATGTATCACCAATCTAGAATATGTTGCATGTGATGGTGCATTTTTTGAACTTGCCACCTTTTTCTAATATGATGCTTGTTTTATCATTAGATGCTTTTGAGATTTTTGCACTTTTTTATGATTTGAAAGCTTTTACATAGGTTCAAAAACTTTAAATGATATTTTTTATTGAATAGATGTATCAATGCAGTGTGGTGGTAGATGGGATGGAGGAGGTACCATATATTTTGGGGGAACTCATAGTCGATTCCTAAAATGGTGACCACTTGATTGCAATGAATGTACTTTAAACATTTATGTATCGTAGAAGGTACAACTTGAAGCTTATGTAACAAAGTGTATCCTAATATTATGTCAAAGATCCCATTCTATTGTACAACTAGAAAATAGAATGGATAATATAGGAGGATGCACTTGAAGAGGTAACACAATACATCCCAAATTAGTTTTTTGTTTCCCATTGAATATTTTAACACTTTTAGATGTTACTTGTGTGTCACATTATGTGTATCCCAATAAATGGAGTAATGTCATTTCACATACATTCTCACTTGATCGATTATCGACTAATATATTATTTATGGGTGGTTATTGATCAATGTATGCTCATATACATAAATAAGGGAAATTAGAATCATCATCAACTATCTCGCTATGATCAAAGGTGATCATAAGACATGGTTGAGTAGTTTAAATAATTTTACTAATAATTCCATCTAATTTATGATCATATGACTCAGGAGGTGGGTGTGCATTAAAATTATGATGCACTATTGAATTATAATTATTTATCTCATGATTTGGGAATGACTCACTAAAAATATTTAACTTGTCATTTTCATTTTGTTGAGGTTTAGTTTCTTCTGTAAGAGTACCTAGCTTAATGACATTATTATTAATAAGATCTTGAATATGATGTCTAATATTAAAACATCATTTAGTATAATGTCTATTGCATCTATGGTAATCAAAATATGTATTGTCATCAAATGATTTAATTTGAGGTATAATCATATCAACCTCTAGTGGTGGAGATAGAGGAAAGAGATTAAACTCAAGTAAATTTTCTAGAAATTTATTAGGTGGTTGTGGTAATCTATAAAATTTCATTCATGGTTGATATGATAAAAAAATATTATTAGAAGGTTGAGGAATAGTATTAACTATAATCTTTACATTAGCTTTAGTATTTGTTGTATTAAATTTATAAGATGGTTTGCTTTGAAACTTCATTATGGACATTGAAGTAGATGTAGGTGCATATTTAAGCTTGTTCAAAGTGATAAGTTTGAATTATATTTCTCTTATTGTATGAAAAAGTTCCTTAAATTATCTAAATTTCTTAAAAATGATTGACTCATGCAAGGGTACAAACAAACTTCATTTAAATATTTCTTATAATTCATGATCTGCCAACATATCAATTATTTTAGAAATCATGGTCTTGTAACTAAGTACATAATCACTAAAAGGCTCATTAGTTTCTTAAGTTTAACAATTTGTGCATAAGAGACATTTTTTTCAATGTTGATATCAAAATGCTTGAGAAATCAATCTTCTAATGGGTTGAATACTTTAACAGATTGGATAGGTAAATCATAAAACCAATGCAAGATGCAATATTTTAGGCTTATAGGAAACAACTTAGTTAGAAACTTTTCATTAAAAATATAATCCAAACATGCCACATGAAAAGATCAATGATGTTCATCTAGATCTCCTTTACCTTTATATAGAGGAAGTTTAGGAGAAAAAAATCATGTAGGTAAAGGATATGATGCAATATCAGGTGTTAAAAAATTATGAAGTAAGACTTGTGAGTCCATTAATTGGATAAATTTTGGTATACCTTACATTAATTATAACACCTTAGCATGCAAAACTAAAATAGTTTTCATGAGGGATTATGTAGTAGGCAAGGGAGGTGATGTATTATGTGTAACTATCAAGGATTTCATGAGTCATTTAGTTAAGCATGAGAATAGATAGTTATTGGAATCCTTGCAATTCCCCAAAACCCAAAGGTGTAGATGTAATAACAGTATCAATATTAGATGTAGCAATACCTATGGTAGGGTTTACAATTTTAAAGAGTGATTATTATTGTGCATTGAAAGTATAATTTTTTATTTGCTCTGTATTTTTAAAAGCTAAGATGAATTTGATTATTTTGGGTATATCTTGTGGTATTTTATAGAGTCTTACTCCAAATTTGGATTAGCATTGAACATGTTCATGATCTACCTCATTGAGTTCATTAGGATGAATTCTATCTATCCCTTCATGATTATCTAATTAATTATGATCATCTTGATTAGCTTGTTCATTATGATTATCTTATTGAATATATTCATAAGAAAATTGCTTATCAAAAGAAGAGGAACCATTATTTGCATTATAGGATCCCATTTTAGATGTGATCAAAGGGATTTGAGTATGCTCAATATGGGCCTCACTTAATCTAGCACTACATCTTAGAGGAATAAATGGGGTAGGTATTTTAGGTGGCATAGAATAATAACATGGAAAATATATTGCAAGCAATAACATAAAATGGAATGCTAGAAAAAGAAAGTAATTTTTTGTGTGGAGATTAATAAATTCCTTGAAATCCAAGGTCAAAATAAAGTATTTTTAGTGTTTGATATCAAATCTGAGGTCAAAATAAAGTATTTCAATGTTAAATATTGAATCTGAAGTCAAAATAAAATTATTTTAGTGTCATATATTAGATCTAAATTCAAAAAAAAAAATTTACAGTTAGATGTTGAGGAATTTATCTAAACCCTAACATAATTTTTTTGAATCAATGCTTGAATAAAATGTATGGGTTCACCAATATGTGTTATCATAATTTTAAATTAATTAGTTTATTAACTATAATTGAGATAAAAATGAATTGAATGGTATAATTTTTTTTAAATGACTTATAATTAGTAGAACAAAAATAAAATACTAAAATAAATAAAGCATAAATGAATGAAAGAAGCTAAATATGAAAAACATAAGAAGACTTAATTTTTTTTTGCCTATAGGTTGACTATGTGTGACTAAGAGATGATTGAAACTAATCAAATTAGATTTGATTATGCACTTGTAACTGAAATAAATTTGTCATTGTCCTAAGATGTAACTAATTGAAAAAGGTTAGGATCGACTATCACTATTATCCTCTATAGGTTGATCTTGACTTGTATATAAAAATAGGAAACTAATGGAATAGTCACCTATGCCTACTTGAAATATGTTTGTGTGCAAAAATTTGACCTTCAGTTATGTGAAGATGACCTGTAAATAAGTTCATCAAAATTAAAACCTAACATGGATTACAATAGTTGAAAACCTACAAAAATAAAGGGAGAAGTGTGATGGGCTAAGATAAAACCAATCACCCCTACAATTATTAAACATTGTCTATGTATCTAATACTCCAAAGAGAAAATTCAAGCCCACATAGTCATCCCACCTAGAGTGCTTAGTGTGATAGAGTTCTTATTAATACATGTATTAAACTAGAGATGGCTTGTATACTTAATAATGTTTTTCTTGACTTGGATATAATAAGATATTGACTTGGATAAGGGTTACTTCAAATGAATAGAATTAAATATAGAGAGAATAGGGAAGTTTTTCTCAATGCATAATAATTTAAGTGTGCCTCAATAATAAAAATTTCCAAGTGATTGAATAAGTAACTTAGAGGTACAATTATAGCAATCCAAAAGGTTGAAACTTCATGTTACCTATCCTAAAAATAGAGACCAAACTATAAGGTAAGGTTTAATTTTTAAAATTAATCATTACTAGATGAAAGGGTGGGATCAACCATAAGTTTAGGATTGACTATAAATCTTAACTCGTGTGGGTTGATTATGTCCTGAGAGAGTAATACCTAATTTTAGGATTTTAAATTTTTTTACAAATGATTAGATAGGTTTTTAATAAATTAGAACATTTATATAGGTGTAAAATGAAAACTTTATAAAATATGGTCAGTGTAGGTACTTAGGATAGAGTGAGGTGGAGAAATAGGATCAATTTAAGTGCTCAAGTCAATTAAGGTAAAAGTGGGCTAAAATTGGCATTATCAAGTGTTCATGATCAAATTTGAGCATCTATACATAAATATATGGTTTATATAGTACTTAAATCTTGTACACTTGTAAAATATATATCATGGTTGTACCTTGTAGTTATAGACCTTCCCATTACCAAAAGGCTCATGTTCACTATCTTTTTGTACCTAATTACTTATCTCTTAGTTTGACCATTATTATTATAATGACTAGGCCTTATATATTGTGAAAAAATATCTAAACCTAATCATTATCCTACACTAATCATTTTAGACCTATACCTATTTTCTAGTTTCTTAGCCACTTACATCCTAGACAAACATATGCATCGACGTAGGTGTCCACTTTTCCTACAAAGCATCCAGTGCCCAAAAATCATCAAATTTAAAAAATAAATGTATCCTAAAGGTTATCATGATTTATTTAATGTTATATGTTTCTAAGAGGTATTGGTATATACATAAGATCAATCCTCATTCATTCCTCACCTAGAAAACACCTAGAAATCACATACAACTCACAAAGTGATATATCAATAAGTACTCAATCAAGCATTCAAGTGGGTAAACATGTCCTATTTGTCCTTATTTATATATCAATCATAAGAGAAATATTTATACAAGTTTGAATCATTCAAAGAGCATATCATGAGCCATATTTTCCAAGTTAAAATCTAGGTAATTGCATGTCTTTTTTTATCACACATTTCATCCTAGTTCACACACAAGATGACATGTAGGGGAGAAATACATAAGTTAGAGGCACTCTTTAGAGTATTATCTATGTAAGCATTTCCCATTTATATATGGGTCATTAGGGAGTCTCAACATCATGATACCACTAACCTATTTTTCTCATAGTCACTCTAAAGGTGAAGAGTTAGGGTTTGATCATTTGATAAGGAGCAATAATTTATGCACATGTTCTAAATATATTAGAAGAAAGGTGATAGAAACCCTAAAAGGCTCTATTTGATCACATCTTGATCCAATAATTATTTTATACAAGGAACCTATGGTAGGGTTAGACAAATGTGGTAAGGTTAGACACATGTGGTAGGGTTAAACACTTGTGTTGATGTAATTATCCAAATTTTATGCAAGTGCCTGAGGCCATAAAAAGAATATTCCCAAAATTTGATAACTACTCCAAGATCACATTCCACTCCACTTCTATCATGTTCCATCTCAAACCTACATGTGCATGTTAAAACAACTAAGTATAATTTATTTTTAATTTATTTTAATATTCATCAATAGTTGTACCTTACTATTCTTAACAATCTTAATTGTAAAAATTTAGAACATTAGTTATCTAAGTTTTATATTAATTGACCTTCTCATTAGGCTAGTTCACCATCCTTGTGTAAAATATAATAAAATCCCCTTAACCCTAGATAACCACACATACCTACATTTAGGGTTAAAATTTATGTGAATTTGACCTTTGGTCTCCAAAACCCTAGTGGACTTAGGGTTTCCTATTTTCTTCTAGTTTTTTATTTTTAAATTGCAAATATTTTAAATCAATTTTCCATTTATTTTAAAATAATTAATCATGGATGCATATATAATTTACTTCATTTTCTAATATGTCATATTAAACCTTGTTTTTTATACTTCATACATGGATAAATTAAACAAAAACCTAATAAAGGATAAGAATCAATTTTACTTATATAATTCCTTTCGTAATATTATAAACACAGTACCTAGATACCAACATGAATGTTCCCAAAACTGTATTCCACCTAGATTCTATTTAAGTAACAAATACCATCCCACACCCATTATTTTCCCATGGCTTATATTGGATTTCAGAGTCCATGTTGTCACTACTTGAAAAGGTAAAGGTGTCCAACTTATCCCACCACATGTTAATATCTAACATGTTCCTCCTAAGCCTAAAATTATTATCAAATCAAAAGGATATGATCTTATTGACCAATTGAGTAGCACGCATGTTAAAATTTTAGTCCTTAAACTCCTAAAGTAATATAATATCTACAAGGATATATTATATGAAGCATTGCATGACACCCAAGTAGCAAGTGATATTGAACCAACTTATTTTGTAGATATTATGCAAGATTTCAAAAACAATGCAAATCTTATTATATTTGATCCCAAATATTTACCATCAAAATATATTATTCATCAATATTTTCCTATATTCATATAAGTGAGTATTTATAACAAGGGAATAAAAGGAGTGTTAGTTAGTAATGGTCTGGGCCTAAACATTTATTACATAGATTTCTTAACCATCATAGTTATTAGCACAAATATTCTTCAAAAATTAGATATGCATATCAAAGTATTTTATAATTCATGTAGCCCTCTAGTTTTTCAAATCACATTAGATGTGTTCAGGTGATAATTTAGGTGACAGTTCCACCCCAATTGATGACGAAACTTCTGGGAGCCATAACTTTTGCACCATAGCTCCAATTGACTCACCGTTTAAACCATTGGAAATATAAGAATGATGAGAACATTGTGATATGGAATTGAGCTTTACTCAATGAATTTTGACCCTAGAAAACCCAATAGAAGTGCCCCAAATTTCAATTTTAGTAGTGCAGTCTAAAAATAGTAATTCCTTGAATTTTGTATTGTTTTAGATCTTGGAAGTCAAACCACTTAATCTCCCTCGAGATTGGTGACCTTCCACATCCTCCCCATGATTTCAAAATGTGTATAAATGAAGAGGTAACCCAAAATGTGAAGACAAACATCTCTTCCCAGAGATAAGCATATAATTGTATTGCGATCTTGAGTAATACTACATCTCTTCTTAGAGAATTCATTATTACTATGTTATTTCTCTGTTATTGAAATATTTATCAACTAAAACTTCTAAGTTTTGGATCAGTGGTATCAAAGATATTTTTCTTGAGAGTGTATGATCCTGAGGATGAGCTCAAGCTACAAGAAGCTTGGGTGGGAAATAACAGAGCTTCTAAACTTTCCACATGTTCACTCTAAGTGACTTCAAATGGTAGATGACACTGAGACATCTGATACTTTCAAGGAAATGGTGAATGAATCCCTCTAATGGAAATAAGCACAAATGATGCAACAATTTGCCCAAATTTTTCAAACACTCTCGACGGGAAATTATGGCTCTGTAGCTACACTTCTTGGCTCCTCATCCAGGGAACATCCCTTCAGTGCCCCAACACCCTTCAAGGTTCAGGTAAATTTTGATACACCTACATTTGAAGGCAAAATCAATGTTGATGTAGTATAAAATTGGTTAGATCAACTATCTTCCTACTTCTATGTAAATAAGTTCACTAATGGAGAAAAGATCACTTTTGCTCTTTTGAAAGCATCATTGCCCATGAAAAATTGGTGGGAAGTGTACAAAAAGAGGTTTAGTATAGATGACATTAGCCTTGAGGTGGAACCTACTTGGGATGATTTTGTAGAAGTGGTGAAAGAAGAATACTATCCCATCAGAGCATATGATGATCTATACATACAGTGGCAACAACTTCACCAAGGTAAGGACCAATCTGTTCAAGATTACATAGACATTTTTCATTCTTTATCTGTAAGATTGGGCATCCAAGAAAGTGAGAGACATAAGACTCTCAAATATCATGGTGGACTACAATGGTACATACAAGGGGAAATAAAACTCTTCAATTTGGAAACCCTCAATGAGGCATACAAATTCACAGTGAAGATTGAGCAGAAGCATGGCATAAAGAATACTAAGAGTTAACCCTCAAAATGGAAAAGTGACAAGGAAGGTCAAACACGAGGCCAAAATTAGAAGCAGAAGGAGTTTTAGGATAAGAAACCCCAGAAAGGGAAGGCTAGAAAATTGTGTGATTACCACAAAACTAGAACTCACTCCAAAGAAGAATGTTGAGCCATCAAGTCACTACTTTCTGAGTCACAATACTTGACATCTACTACTCTGCCTCATACACAACCCATAGTCGAAGAGGATGAAGAAGAAATTATAGATGCTGAGCTCAACACCATTGTCACTTCATCATAGACCCATGAGGAAAGACCAGATGATAGAAAGATTATTTCACTCCAAATTATGGGTAAAAGGTAAGCCTATGCATTTCATTCTTGATAGTGGGAGTCAAAAGAATTAAATCTCTGCTAAAGTTGTGAAAAGTCTAAATTTATTCATGAAGCCTCATCCAAAGTCTTATAGTATTGGATGGTTGATCCCAGGGAGAGACCTCTGTGTCACCCATTAGTGTCTTCTTTCATATGCAATAAAACCATTCCAAGATGAAGTCTTGTGTGATGTGGTCAATCTATATGTTTGTTATGTATTCCATGGCTAGCCATTCATGTATAAGCGACATGACATCTATGAATCATGAACTGAGAGAATCACCCTCACTCTTGGAACATGGCACTATAGGGTACCAAAGGTACCACCACCCACATCTATCTCCCTAATCAATGCCAAGCAATGCAAGAGATTGATGGAGAAGACAAAGCAATTTGTTCTCATGGTGGTCAAACCACAAAAATCCAAGAAGGTTGATGTTGTAGTCATGACTACACAATCAACACAACAACAAAATTAAATAGGATGAATCATAGAAGAATATGATGACTTATTCAAGTCACCCATAGGAGTTCCACTCCATTTCCAAGTAAAACATTCTATCGATTTGATCCCAGGATCACCTTTGCCTAACAGTCCTATGTATCATAGATCAGTTTTAGAGAATGATGAGATAAAAAGATAAATTCAAGAAATAATCCAAAAGGGTCACATCAGGCCAAGCTCTTCACCCTATGGTAGCCCAATTATCTTGGCACCAAAGAAAGATGGAACATGGAGGTTTTGCATTGACTATCGAACCCTAAATAAAATCTCTATGAAGAATCTCTACCCTCTCCCTAGGATTGATGACCTACTAGACTAGCTCTGTGGTGTGAAGTTCTTCACCAAAATTGATCTCAAATTTGGTTATCACTAAATTCCCAATGATCCCACTGATGTTTGGAAGACTGCATTCAAATCTAAGGAGGGGCTCTTTGAATGGTTGGTTATGCCTTTTGGCTTAACTAACACACTTGCAACCTTCATGAGGATGATGGATGACATCCTATGACATTTCACCAACTCATTCATGGTTGTCCACTCAAATTACATACTCATTTATAGCAGAACATGGGAAGAACATTTGCAACATGTTCGTAAGGTGCTTCAAACTCTTTAAGAACACAAGTTGTATGCAAATCTTGATAAATGCACATTTGGGATGACAAAAATTTAGTACCTTGGGTACATTTTGAATGAGAAAGGGGTCCATGTTGATCCAAAAAAGATTTGGGTTATTTGAGAATGGCTCACACTAAAGACCCTCACAAAGCTTTGCATCTTTTTGGGTCTTGCAAATTTCTACCACAGGTTTGGTCTTAGATTTTCACATGTTGCTTGGTCACTAACCTAAGTGACTAAAGGAGGAGCTAAAGCTACATTTTAGTGGGGTGAAATACAACAAAGGGCATTTGAGAATTTGAAGAATAGACTTTACTCAGCCCCTATTCTTACCTTGACAAATTTGCATCAACCTTTTGAGTTGATGACAGATGCATCTGAATATGCCATGGGAGCTATCATCATATAACATGGCCATCCTATTGCATATCACAGTGAAACTTTCACTGATATAGTCAAGAAATATTCAACATATGATAAGGATCTCTATGCCATTGTGCAAGCCTGCAAACAATGGAAACACTACATCTTAGGGAAAGAGACAGTCATCCTCATCGACCATAGACCATTGGAATTCATCCAGATATAGAGCAAACTATGAAATGAGAGGCACCAAAAGTGGGCCACATATCTTTAACAATTCCACTTGATAATCAAACACAAAAAGGGGAGCTCAAATATAGCTATAGATTGTCTGAGCCACCCACCAATTACTACACTCACAATAGTTCTTGACCTATGTGGACATGAGACTACCACTTGGGGTGCTCTGTATTAAGCAGATCCTACCTTTGTTGATACATATCAAGTGCTTAAAAAAGGTAAACATGTTTTTGGTTTCTATTTGCAAGATATTGTCCTCTGTCATATGGGGCACATCTGTGTTCCAGCTGTAGAGCAATAAAATATGATATGGGAAGCACACTTTAGTAGGACAGTGGGACACTTTGGTATGGAAAAGACTTTGGTAGTTCTTCAAAAACACTTCTATTGGCCCCATATGTGAAAGGATGTGGAAATATATCTTAAATATTGCACCCCATGTGCAATAGCCAAGCCAACAAATAAGAAACAAGGATTGTACATGTCATTACTAGAACCAACCGGGCCTTGGGAATCCATCTCAATGGATTTTCTCTCAAGTTTGCCACTTCAAAACATGGTAAGGACTGTATTTTTATGGTAGTTGATCATTTTTTAAAAATGGCTATCATGATTGCTTGTAATAAAAATATATCTACTGAGGAAACTACTCAACTATATTTTAGTCATGTATGGCTCCATTTTGGTCTCCCCAAGTCCATTGTCTCAAATCAAGATAGCAGGTTCTTGAGCATCTTCTGGTCCACTCTATGGAAGATGATGGATACCAAGCTAATGAAGTCCATAGCCTTCCATCCACAAACTGATGGTCAAATAGAGGTGGTAAACTACTTGATTGTTCACATGATTTGGATGTATGACTCCAAACATCCATGCACATGGGATGAGGGACTTCTTTTCATACAACATAGATATAATTAGGCACTTCACAGTTCGACCAAACATAGTCCATTCTAAGTATGTTTTGGGTTCCAACCCATGGCACCAATTGATATTGCTATTCCATTTTCCACCATGGAATACACACCTCATAAAAGATCTAAGGTAGCAAAAGTAACAAATTTTATTGAACAAATGCAACACATCTAGCAACAAGTTCATGACATCCTAGAGAAGATGAATTAGAAGTATAATAAATGCCATGACATATAGGATTACACACCATTTTGATGTGGGTGACAAGGTTTAGTTTTAGCTTTAAGAGGAATGAATTGAAAGCCCACATAGAAAGATTCAACCTATAATATATGGTCCCTACACCACCACCAAAAAATTTGGAGAAAATGCTTTTGAGCTGAACCTACTAGCCTACCTTCGTCTGCATCCAATATTCAATGTGGAGCTCCTCAAACCATATCATCCACCTCTATTGGACACTTTAGTTGTATTCAAAAAACTAGACATTGATGAGCTTGATCCATGGAGTTTTGCTCTAGTGGAAGAGGATCATATTGTAGACACCTGGTTGAAGATAATAAGAGCACACTCCATTCCTCTTTATCGAGTGGTCAAAAGGGGCCAGCTTAGCCACCAAGGTGAGTGGCTCATAGAGAAACAAATCAAGACACAAATACCACACTAGATGAGGAACATTGATGCAATGGGGACCATTGCTTTTCAAGGAGGGAGGAATGACCTCGGCAATAATTTAGGTAATAATTTAGGTGACAGTTCCACCCCAATTGATGATGGAACTTTTGGGAGCCATAACTTTTTCACCGTAGCTCTAATTGACTCACCATTTGAACCATTAGAAATCTAAGAATGAGGAGAACATTGTGAGATGGAATTGAGCTTTTCTCAATGAATTTAGACCCCATAAAACCCAATGGAAGTTCCCTAAATTTCAATTTTAGTAGTGCAGTCTAAAAATAGTAAGTTTCTAAAAATAGTAATTCCTCAAATTCTATATTGTTTTAGATCTTGGAAGTTGAACCACTTAATCTCCCTCAATATTGGTGACCTTCCACATCCTCCCCATGATTTCAAAATGTGTATAAATTAAGAGGTAACCCAAAATGTGAAGACAAACATCTCTTCCTAGAGATAAGCATATAATTGTATTGCAATCTTGAGTAATACTACATCTCTTCTTAGAGAATTCATTGTTACTATGTTATTGAAATATTTATTAACTAGAACTTCTGAGTTTTGGATTAGGTTCGGGCCTAAACATTTATTACATAGATTTCTTAACCACCATAGTTATTAGCACAAATATTCTTCAAAAATTAGATATGCATATCAAAGTATTTGATAATTCATGTAGCCCTCTAGTTTTCCAAATCACATTAGATGTGTCATTGGGACCAAAAATGGTTCCAACTACATTCTAAGTATTGTCTCAGTCATTACACTATAACTTAATTTTAGGTATACCATGAATACATACCATGGAAGCCATCCCATCTATATTACATTGATGTATTAAATTTACACATGATTAGACCTAATTCATAATCCATGTTGATTATAAACCCTTAAAAATTTTCAAAATGATACATTATGACACATAAGGCACACCTGAAGTGGTATTTTTAGTCTCAATTCGTGACCCATGGTAGAGACAACTATTAGATTAATTGTTTTGATTGAGGGCAAAGGGAGATAGAAACACATGGGATGAATGTCCCTTCATTTTTAGGATTCAACTGATTGAATTAAAAGGCTAATAACCTTTTAATCATTTATTTGTGTGAGCAATGATAGTTAATCACTAAAATTCCAATTCACTTTGTATTGCTTGATTATTATTATTATTGATGTTCACTTCACTCCTTTTACCTCCTCATTCACATGGGTATCACATGATTATACAACGAGCAAGATATTCATTACAAAAAAATATGAAAAGGAGGGAAAGAGAAGGGAAATAAATTAAGTGGTTCCTTAAAACAAGATTATTAATACTAAAAATTGAAAGCCTACCTAATCATAATTATACCATTGTGTACCAGGTCTAGTTGTATCATAAATTGAAATAATTCAATGGGTATTATTCTAAAAAAATAAATAAACATATTATCCTAAACTTATATTAAATGAAAGTATATGACAGGCCTATAACTATTACACACAATGGCTTGACACAACTTCAATTTAAACAAAATGAAAATTCAAAACCAATCAGACTAGCTATGGCACAATCTAACTAAATATTCATCAGCAAACAAGTAATATAATCTCTTCTCAACATTAATTAATTCTATTCCATCAATAAATGAAGTACATTAGTAGATAATTACGTGAAATTCAAACTAGATTGGTACCTATTTCAATGTTATTATAAAAGCATTTAAATGAGCCCTCTAGTTAGATAATCATAAACCAAAATAGGATGAGAAAAAGAGAGAACTAAGCCTATCATTATTTCTATAGATTTTTGGTCCATAATATCTCCCCCTTTAAAATAATAATGCAAACTCCTTATATAGGAGAGAGAATAGGACTTGTCTTCAACTAGTGTAAGGCCTCCATCTCTTATCATGATTACCACCCTAGGATAGGGCAACTTCAATCCATTTTAATAATATCTTCATTCAAAATAAATCCAAAATTTATTTTATATTTTCTCTATGGTTATGACACCTGTCTAGCCAAAATGATCCCCTCATTTTTTCCCTTTTGGGCCAAGTATTCCAAATGATTATTTAATCAGCCTAACTAGGAGAATATTTAGGTCAAAAAATCACCAAATTAATCCATGTATCCTCTTTTGACCAATAAAACTCCTCAAGAGCCACCTTGACTGATTATTTGGTTATTTTCCCTAATTCAAGCCACCGTAACATTTTTACAGGATTTCAAACTTAGCCTCATGTCCTATAACCATCATTGGGCCCCACATGTCCTCTACTCACTCTTTCATGATGACTCAACTAGATGATCTATCTAGTGGGTCCATTTTTCACTCATTTGTAATCTCATCGATGTATTCCTTGGCAATGTTGGCTCTCCCTCGAGTCTCTAAGTCTATTTTATATGATTAATTGGATTTGAACTTGTCTCTACCTATTTTGTTGGCTTTGGACTTGCAAGATGGTGTCACATGGCATAATCCTATTAACCCAAAAACTTATGACTATATGGACCACCTAGGATTACAATTTAGAGATATGATGCCATATGGCATAATCATGCTAACCCATAGGCCTAGGATTGTATAGACCACCTTAGGACTATGGGTTAGTGATATTATGCCATGTGGTGTAATCCTACTAACCTAGAGGCTTGGAGGGTATGCAAGAAAACTTTGGCTTTCAGGTCACCAAGATGATGCCACATGGCATCATCTCAGTTACTTGGAGGCTTAGATACATTACCTTTTGTATTAGATTCTTAGTCCCTAGGACCCCAAGTTAATGCCATGTGGCATCAACTTAGCTACCCAAAGGTTCAAGGTTTTTCACAAAAATTTAAGTCCTGAAGTTCTTCGAGTGTTTAGGTGAACATGATCATGCCACATGGAATGATATCAAGCATCCAAAGGGCCTGTGCAAGGAAAAACTAACAAAAAGACTAAATCAAACAACATCAAAACATTAGCATTGTTAGTTCATCTAAATGATAAAATCAACTAAGTATAGAATGAAAACATGAATTTTATTGGTGAAGGATATCATAACAATAGAAAAGGATCAAACAAACTCATTTTAAAGGACCTATATTTTTTCATTTTAAGATCCCAAAATCAGTGAAATGAAACATTTAAAGGGCCATGTCAGACCTAAAACTTAAATACCTTTAAAATACCCAAAGGTTCAAGACTCATATTTTACACTTAGCAAATTTATAAGAGAGCTCATAATATCAAAAATAGGTTAAGCTCTAAAGTAAGACAATGAAATCTTATTCATTTTGTAGTGTAATAGAATAATTATAAGCCAAATTACTAAGGCAAGAATTAGGAAAATCTTTAAATCTACATTAATTTCATAAGTCTCTATCATATTTCACTCAAAGGAGGATTTTTAAAGACACTTTAAAATGCATGATCTAAAATGTTTAAACTCTACAAAATTAAGCAAGTTCAAATATTCACATCAAATACCAAGCAATTGATCAAGAGTAGAAGGAAGTAATTCTATTGGAACAATATGGTCCCCATTTGAAATCTAAAAATGGGGTATGTTAGACCCCAAAAATGGCAACCTATATGAGGAGAATGTTGTGTCAACATTTAGAACCTAGACTGTAAATCTTCACACCTAGACAATAAGTACAAATTACAACCAATCATTAGACAAAATCAAAAAGATAAAAGCACTAAAATATAATTCAACATGTGACACACTAAGTTCTAATTCATCTTTAGGCCATTAGTGTGTGTTAAAAATGATCAATTATTTTATATCCTTTTGCATTCATATAAAGAAATTTAAACCTATCTAAAATAATTAGAATTTCTAAGAATGACAATTTGGAGGCTTGGCTTAGGGGGTGGGGATTGCATGGGTATTACTCTAATGGTAGTTGGGCATCTATAGCCCTGACATAGATACATTTAGTCCCATTCATGGCCTTATAACATTTCTAACTAAGCTAGAAAGCTTGTGATAGAGATTGTCAGGATCACCCTTTCAAGGAAAGAATTTGGTTTTTGCATTTTGTTCAATTTACTTTACATTTATTTTATTTTAAAATATTTCATTAATCAGTCCATTTAGGGTTGGGGAAAAATTCATGGGTGAAATGATAAACTCATAAAATTCATAACTATTAAGACAAACTTAAATATGTTCATTTCCTGCTTTTTGCTTCAGATATGAAATTAAGTGCAGTTTGATGGTTTCAACTAAAAAATGAAATATTTCTAAAATTCTTATATTCTATTTTGAATCACTAGCCTTCAAAATTATAAAAATATACAACAAAATTTATTCTAATTTATGGAGTTATTCAAGAATAACTACTTACTATCTAACTTCTAAAATTTGAATGATTATCATGCATTTACTCACCATGTGAAGTGACCAACTGAAAACAAACTAGGAACACCTTAATTTCAACATTATGGTTCTATTTTATACTTCCTCTTAGACTTGGCTTTGATACAATGTTGGTTATGATTAAGCTTTATTTTTTGGATAAAATTACAATCGATGGTTTATAATGGAATGTCTAAAATAACAATGCCAAAGGTTCACCTTTAAAAAAACTAATTTCCCATGATATGGTAAATAATTACTCTCAATCAGTTTCTATTTTTAGATAATTCATTAAAAATACACTAACAATTCTAATAAAACAAGGTAACTCAAATGAGTTAGGGGGGAGAAAAAGTAAAAACAAAGTGAATAAAACAAGCAAACAAGAAGAAACAAACCTAATCTAAAAAAGCAAGAAATATTAAATAGTATATACATGCAACAAACCTCTTGACTCATTCTGAAATGGTATTAGACAGAACATATGAGAAGTAATGCTTCAAAAATTATCCATTGACTAGCAATTTTAGGTAATTTCCTTGTATATCCTTTAATATGAAAGCATTTTGTCTTAGTTGTTCTAAAACTTGATAAGGACCAGTCCAAAAAGGACTTAGCTTAGGCCTTTTTTATCATGGTCTTTGTCCCATAGTAAAACCAAGTTTAAAATATGAAAGCATTTGACTTGGGATTTTCTATCAAACCATATTTTCACAGTCACCTTATGATTGCTAAAATTTTACAAGGCTTCATCTCTCATATCATCCATATGAATTATGTCTAATAGCTTGAACTATCTTATCTCATTTGATTCCATGTGGTCATTGATGAACTGATATGTGAGTTTCTTGAATGTCCATTGGAAATATTGGTTCCATGCCATAAACCAAAATTAAAGGGGAGCTCTTGAGACTTTTATTGTGCCTCATTTGATCATCCCATAAAGCATACTTGAGAAGCATATGACAACTATGTGGGTTCTCTTCTATTAATTTCTTGATGATTCTCAACAAGTTCTTATTTGTGGACTTGACCAAACCATTTACTTGAGAGTAATACTTTGATGAGAACTTCAGTGAAATTTTATTATGATATGCCCACTCAGTCAACTCAATTAATTGGAAGGTGGGTCTATTGTCACACACAAGTGTCATAGGGGTGTTGAATGTGGTATAATGTACTCTTAAATGGATCTAATTACCACCTCAGTATTACTATTCTTGGTGGATTTTTCTTCAACCCACCTTATGCAATAGTCAATCATTGTAATGATGAATCTATGGTTGGATGAAGAGTTTGGATTTATGATTTCAATGAAGTTTAGGCCTCATTGAGTAAAAGGATTCCCTTCAATTAATGTTTTAAGGGGTATAGTAGTATGAGTTTCCCATTTTTCAAAGGTATGAAAGAGATGAAAATATCTCACATGAGTATGAGCATCTTTGAACAAGGTTGGCCAATAATAACTAGCCCTCAAGATGTTTTGAGTTGTCACACTGCCAAAAGGATGGGAATTGCCTAATTTATCATAGAAAGAAGTCATAACATCTATTGATTCCTCTTATATTAATCACCTCAGGTAAATCCATTCATGATTTCTATGGTACATGATACATTTTTCCAACATGTAGTGTGCAACCATCAACCTTAATGTTATTTTTTGTTTCATATTCACCATTCAATGGAAAAGCCATAAAAAAAGTAATTAATAATGGATTCATACCAGGGGTTATGATTTAGCTTAGTATAATTTACTTAGACCATAGTAATACCAGGTTCAATTTTAGATATTAATTACAATAGACCTTGGCCTCAAACCAACTTTATGGGCCTAACTTTAATGTCATATTCTTGAAGTTTTGAGACCCAACATCCCCTTATTTATTCAAGTTTATTCTACCCCAACATCATTTTGATAGTAGGATCCTAAACCAAGTCATAAACTTTGTTCCTCATGATGTAATGCCTAAATTTCTTTGATGTCTTTACTAGTGCTTAAGCTTACTTGTTCAAAATAGGGTACTTTAATTTAGCTTCCTTTAAATCACTGCTCATGAAAGCTATGTGATACTCTAAATATTCTAGTTTATGAGTGAAGATGGTAGTCATGGTATGATCAAATGTGAATGAATACAAGTAGAAATATTCCATATAATCTAGACTAACCAAAATAAGGGTCTATATTATGGTCTCCTTAATTTATTAAAAGGATTTCTTTGAGGTAGGTGTCCATTCCACTTTAACTCCCTATTTTAACATGGAATTTAATGGTTTAGTTATCTCAATAAAACCTAAAATGAATTTTTGTAAGAAATTGATTTTATTAAAGAAAGATTTCAGTTCTTTCTTATTGTTGGTAATTAAATTTTAGAAATGACATCATTTCTATCAGGGTCAATTAACATACCTTATTTTGTAAATTGTGACCAATGAGCTTACCTTTAGTCACACATAAAATACACTTATTTGGATTGAGTGAAATACAAAACTTAAAATAACATTTAAAGACATTTTATAAGTGCCTTAAATGGTCCAATCTATATATATTTTTAAACTATTAAGTCATCCATACACACAATAATGCACTTACCAATCAAACTTTCAAATGTTATGTCTATGGATCTCTAAAAAGTGGTGCCAAATTTGATGAGACCAAAGGGAATTTTCATATAATAAAATATTCCCTACTTTGTGGTGAATGCTGTGTTAGATTAGTCTCTTTATCCTATAACTTTATTGTATCTAGAAAATCCATCTAGGAAAGATAACATCTCAAATCTGCTAACCATTTGGATGACCTTATCTAAGTATGGTAGTGGGTAATTATCCTTATCTAGAGATTTATTTAATTTTTTTAAGTCAACACAGAGATGAATTTCTCTGCTATTCTTTATAATCAATACTAAATTAGCTACCTAGGTTGAATGTCTTACTGAAAAGATTATACTAGTTGATAGTAACTTCTAAACTTCCTTCAGGATGAACATCATAAGAAAAGGATTGATTGGTCTCAAGTGTTGTCTAAAAATCTTCTTATTAGGTTTTAATGGAATATTATGAGTCATGGTGCTAGGATTAAAAACCTTTAGGTCATCATTGGTCCAAGCAATGAGGTTTTGGCAATAAATTAACAACCTTTATAAATTTTGCATTTCTTCAACACTACATTCTAGGCCTATAGCGATAAACTATCCAAGATATATATAATATATATGCAATATAATTTTGGATCTATATGATTAAATGATGTAAAAGATCAACACAAGTTAATTGAACACAAAGACAATAATTACTATGAGAAAACCTCAACGAGGTAAAAAAACCCACCAAAGTGATATTCATATATTAAGAAACAAACTTAAATCTTTTTACATCAATAGATGCTCCTTCATATCGAGATGATTGTAAGAAACCTACGACAGTAGGTAGGAGCTGAATGGATATAGCTTCACTATTATCACTCAAAACAATATTACACTATACAGTCTATCAAATTTCTAATTCTTAGGTTCCTTCAAGAGGGCAAGAGAAGAGCATACTCTTAGATAGGCTACTAGATTTCTAAAGCTTAGAAATTTTTTGATGATAACTCAATAGAGGAGAGTCTTATTTATAGCAATTGGGAGGTCCTACCTAGAATGTTTACCAAGGTGGTGTCATGTCTGATCATTCTTTATAGCTCAAAAGTAATCTATAGTGATATGTTGTTGGATGAACTGGATGAGGATGTATGGATTGGTGGGTCCAACATTGCTTCTGCTTTATTCAGCAAGTCATCTTCACTTATTTTCTATAAAATACACCTTAGCTGGAATATACTGGAAAGATGCCAGTGCTGGGGTCCAGCTTCACATGCATGACAGTGAGGGGTGATATAGAAGTATGATTCCCATTCTAGCTATCTTCAAATGATTGTATGAACCACTATGTCTTGATCATGGTCTTCTTTTTCATGGATATGGTGTGGGCCATATCTTTCTATCCACCTATACAAGTGTTCATTATGTGAGGACCTTATTTTTATCATCCATGTCCATAAAGGATGTTTTAATAGCTCAATAAACTAGTGAAATAAGAATTCATTGTTTAATCTTTCTATAATGATAACACCAGTATGTTGATGATGATTTGCTTGGATAGATGTTGCTGAAGATATCTATAGATCTTGTCTTGCTGCATAGGAAATCTAGGTGTACCTCAAATGCAACTCTTATTTGAGGATTTGTTCTTGGACAAGAATGTTCATAGAAGTAAATCCTTGGATGTAAATTCTAGTTAGTTTAAAACCAATGATGGGTTGATGCATTAATGTAGCAGGTGGATTTTAGTTGAACCAGTCTATTGTAACATTATCAGTACCTTTAATATGTTCTACAGAGAAGTTAAATTGGTTAAATAAATACTACCATCTAATATATTTACCATGACCATCTCTCTGACCATGATATTTTTCTCCAAAGGTTAGAAATCTAGTACAGTCAGTTTCTACAACAAAGTGTGGCAAATGCAAAAGTTTTAACATAAACTTCTCTAGGCATTTTTTGACAGCATAAATCTCCTTATCAAAAGAGATCCACTTGAGAACATATGTACTGAACACTCCACTAGAGAATTCACAAATGAATTCCTTATTTTCATATATACAAACAAGTACTCCTCCCCATGAAATATCGAAGGCATCAGTGTAAAGCAAAATTTTATCAAATTTTGGGATATGAAGTTTTGGAAGTGATGCCACTTTATATTTGAATTTCTGAATAGAGGTGGTATGTTCATCCTTCCATTGGAATGCTTTCTTTTTCTGGAGAAGTTCCTAAAGTATAAACTTGTCTTCACCAGAGTTATGATAAAAGATATTTAAATAATTCAATAATCCCAAAAAGGCATGAAGCTTTAGTTTGTTGAGCTTTGTTGGAAAATTGATGACCTTTTCTTTAATGTGTGGCTATTTAATCTTGGATAACCATTCCAAGGAAATTGCATTCAGTCTTGCAGAGCTGAATTTTTGTGTCTAATAAGACAATTCCTGCATCTTCTACCAACTCGAAGAATTTTTTGAGATGGGAATAATGGTCAGTAAGAAAATTACTAAAAATTAGAATGTCATCTATATATACACACAAAAAATTAGAAGTACCTTTGAAAATGTTATCCATATGAGCTTGATAAAATGTTGGGGCATTCATTAAGCCAAATGGCATAACAGTCCAATGGAAATGGCCGAAGGGGTAGCTGAATGTTGTCTTTTCTCTATCAGCTACTTTGACCCTTATCTGATAAAAGCTAGATTTGTAGTCAAACTGGGAGAAGTATTTACATTTGCAAATTTCTCCAATAGATAGATTTTATCTAGTATAGGATATGGAAAAGGCTAGGTAATGGCATTTAATGGTCTATATTTATAACCATTCTCTTCTTTCCTCTCTTTTGTTCTGAGTGCTTATTGACCATAAAAGTGTATCAATAATAAGAGGAGGTTGATTTTTATATGAATCCATTAGCCTCTAGTTCTTTTATCTGTAATTCCATATCATTGTAATCTTGTGCTGGTATTGGGATTTTCTTCCCAATTTTCATGTGTTTTCCCTCAATGAGCTTGATATCCATCTTAGGCATGGATTTTGATCAAAACTATTGAGGGTTGTCAGAATAGATAGTGGTTCGAATATTTTCTCCTATAGCTTGTATTTTAGTAGGAATTACTAATTCTAGTGTTTGGGTCATAGAGCTTGGGAATTGTTTAGTTGCATAGATAAGTCGAGGAATCCTCAATCTTTCATTATCTCTAGTGAACATGACACTTTTTATAGTAGATCCATAGGGTGAGTATCAATCTATGAAAGCACCACCTAATAAAATATCTATAGGCATTATATTTAAGGTAAAGAAATCACAATGAAATATTTTATCTTGGATCCTAAGGGATTGTTGATGTTTATACATGTTACATACAAAACTATTCCCTTGGACATCTAGACTCTTGTAAGCCAAAGTATCATCTAATGTCTTCTAGTCATTGATGATTTGTGATTTTTCAAATGAGAGAGAAGAACCTATATCAATCTATGCATCTACCAATCTACCAATCTACCATTGATTTTTATAGTTATAACTTATTCAAACTTTCCATTAATTAGTTGTGTCAAATAAGTTGATTGTGGTATCTCTAATGGAGGATACTTGTACATACCAATTTTTGTCTTGATGGATCTAGAACTGATATCTATTCATAATAAATTTATTCTTCTACTTCTATTTCCTCTCTCTCTTCTTCTTCTTGGATATTACTGCATTCAACCTTTTTTGGATAGTAGTCTTGATCAAAATAGAAAGCGTCATCTACCTCATCTTCTTCATTGTGTTCTATGGATAAAAGTACATCCCATTTTGGTTTGATCTATGGTGAATGGATTTCCTTTGGGGGAACTTTTCTAGTGAATTTATTCTTGATCCAAGAATCAATAGGCTTGAAAGAGCTCTAAAATTACAAAGGTGGATTAGAAGTCCTTTGCATAGTAGGTGGCATTCTTGGCATGAAGGGCTACCTTCCTCTAGAGTTGCTTCATCCTCTTTGGCTGCCTCTAGTTCTAGGCCTAGTATCCCATTTTGTTACTTCATCATGATGTATATAAAATCATCCATATTCTTTAAAAGTAAGATTAGATTTATCATGATACCATGGTCACTGCATGTTTGAGAGTGGTTTCTCCAAATCATTGGCTAATGATTCAAGAGCATCAGCGTCTTCATCAAAATCTTCTTCAGGGAGATCATCTAGAATTGGTTCATAGATGTCATCCTGTAGGTAAAGATCTTCATTTGTGTCAATGATATCCCACCACACTACTATGTTGGAGGTGAAAATAGATTTGACAATAGGGTTTTTGCAGTGACATTGGGGAGCAATGTGGCCAGGTTTGCAATAAATATATAAAATAGTCATTTTAGAGTGCAGACAAGGAGTAATACACTTTTTGAGAAATTGGTGAGGAGGAGCATAAGAATTCTTGCAGGGAAAAGAGTGGCACCTAAAAGATAAGTGCTTGTGACACTGCTTTTGATGCTTGCAAGGCTGGATGAATGGGTGACAGTGAAATGGGGTTGTTTCAGGAAATATAGGAGCAATTTGGGATGTTTGATGCTTAGTGAGGTTTTGTATAGTTTTAGTATTATATACTAACTACATAGCCTATTGTTTAGTAAAATCAATAGTATCTGAGAGAGATAGGTCTTCAATTGTTAGGCCTTTGAGATCAATGAATGCAATCACTTTATTAATGAGATTATAAGGGAGATCATGCAAGAATTTTAATTTTATCTTAGAAAAACTAAAAGTTCTACTAGCATAAGCTAACTCATGGAATTATTTGGCAAAATCATCAAACTATTTTAAATCACATAGCTCCATTTTGAGCAATCATTTTTTAGATTTTAGTTCATGATTACCAATTGGAGGATCAAAATCATTAATCAAGAAATGAAACAATGTAGCTAAGGGATTTGGCTAGTTATGAACCCTTTGGTTCTATTCTTGTTCTATCATAGAATCCCACCATAGGGTTATAATACCCCAAAAGAATTTTGATGCAAAGATTGTAGTAGCAGGAGGATCTAAATGAGAGGCTACTATAATAACTTGCATTGAATTACACCAAGCTAAAATTTCATTGAGTGGATTCAGGGTGTCATCAATACTCAGATACCATGGTTTTAATGGGATCTATGTCCTTTGCATGAAAGAAGTACTAGGATTCTTGTTTCTTTTTTGAGGTTTAAATTTTGAATCAAACTCAACCTTGTATGATAGAAATGAAGGTTGTGCTTCGGTAGAAGCTTCTTGATCTTACTTTTCAAGCCAGTCTAAGCTATTTTATAAAGCTTTCAGCTTAATATCTATGGAGGTTAATTGACAATTTATTACTACAATAGAATTAGAAATCCTATAGCAGACACCATTGGTATTGTCTTCAAGAATAGTTAGTTTATCTAAACTATGCCTAATGTATTGAACATCTTTACAAAGGTCATCAAATTGTTTTGAAAGATGTGAATTCAACCTAGACATATAATTTTGATGCTTTTATTCATTTGAAGGTTCAACATCTCCTTGGAATTCTGTAGAAAAATATTGAACAAGTCCTTCTGGTTGCTTGTACATTCCTTTATGAGGTGGCCATCTTCCACCTTTATACAGATTGACCTTATTATCTGTATAAAATTCTAGATTATCTTCTCTTGGAATATTCATTAAATTACAAGGTAACTGATCTTTTGGATCAGGTCCTTGGTTGATCTCTTCATCTTCTATAAGAATATAACCAATTTTTATATTTCTTCTGGAAGAAGAAGTAGAAGGTCTGTTTGGAGAAAGAATAGAAGATTTATTAACAGAGAGAGATCTTGGAAGGATATTGATGATCTTACCATCACTCTTATGCATAGTGGCTTGACCTTTCATTTTAGGCAAAACATTCTTGATCCAATCAAGCTTCCAATCTAAAGGGATTTCAACAGACTCAATATGACCTTTCTGTAATTGGACTGTTCCACTGAGTCTATGAGCATAAGGTAGATTTTTTAATATCTTGGGGTGATTTGTATTAGTCATACTATATACAAAAAATATGTCTATAGAGGCATACTTAAACTCTCCAAACATATCTAGACCAAATAAGGAGGTAAACAAACCCCAATAATCTATGGATCTAAACTTGACTTCTTTACAACCCTTATCGTAGACTACAATAGAGAGGTTAGGAAAAAACTCAAAATAAATAATTTCATCATTAAGTCAGCCAAGACTAGATAATTAATAGGCATGCTTAAAGCTTGCTTGGCATCTATCACACAAGGCTAGGTGTAGAACAGGTTTAATATATCCAAGGATCAATGGAGTAATATGTACATAGATAAGACCAAAATTAACAAATTTAACATCTTCATGGGAATGGATGTAATTAATCTTGGGTTCAGGTAATAGAGATAATAAATTTATTTAAAATTTTTTTTGGGCTTATAACTCAGAGTAAATTCGATAGATTTGATCCATGGTTTATCAAAAGACAAATAAGTGGACTTATAGACAAACTTAGACTTAAGAAGTTCAGACTTCTTATATACTTGTGAAGTTTTAATAGATGGAGGTTTATATAGACTATTTTCTTTCTCAAGGGTTTCTTCTGTGACTTCAATGTCAGGACATTTTGAAATTTGTTTGGGGATAAAATGAGTAAATTCATACATTCCTTCTATTGTTGATTCATTAAGAATCTCTACTATAGAAGACATTTGGGATTTTCCAAATTCCATTATAAAAGATGAAGGTTCTTATAAGTGAGACAATTTTGAATAGAGAAATGACTTTTGCAGAGAAAAAGGACCTATGACAATTTAATAAATGGCCAGGGACTCGATGCAATAATTTTCTCAAAGAATTTTTCAAAGCAAGGAAACTCAAAAGTTTTAAATGAAAAAAATCTTACAGATCTTGTAAATAGAGGATTTGATACCAATATTTTTACATCAATATATGCTCCTTCGTATCCAGATGATTGTAAGAAACCCATGACAATAGGTAGGGGCTGAATGGCTACAGCTTCACTATTTGGGCCCCCCAACATGTAACTTTTCTTTTCACTTCCTCTCTTCCAAAATAACCTTCACAAAACCTTGAGTGAATTCAAATGAATAACCAATAAGGCTAAACACTATTTATAGTGAAATTTGAAGGGAGGTGATCATTGTGAATAATGGGTCCAATCATCCCAAAAAGGCATTTAATAAAACACCAATAATTTATTAAATAAATATAATATTGTTATTTATTTACATGAGGTTTCCATATCATGTTAATAAATAATATATTATTATTATTTAAAAAATTACTAATATAAACTAAGGGTTAAATAATCGCCATTTAGGCATTAAATTCTCTAACTCTCCCCTTTAATGTTAAGTGGGGATAAAAACCATAGTCACCATAAAAGAATTATACTATGTGAAAAATTAAAGGATTTAAAAACCTTCACCATGTCAAATATCACCTTTTGAAACAAAATTAATTATAATCCATAAACTAATCAAATGTAAGTTTAGGCTAGCATGATTGTGAGATTACATCTTGATGTTTCTCATGAATAATCACTAAGCATATTTGGAATCTTTTATAACATAAGGACCTCCATTACAAATTATTCTTTTAATGTATATGGGTACAAAAAGTAAAACTTCCACAATAATTTTACTTAAGTCACATAACATCCACATGAAGTTTAAAATGTTTTATAATGAAAAGAAATGTAGATAAGAAGAAGTAACATATGGTTGTTAGGAAGTGGCATTATCATGCACACTCCCCCTTAATAGAAACTTTGAGAGGCTTAGCATTACACAAAATTGATAAAATTTGGTAGCACCAAGTGGTTTTGTGAAGATATTCGTTACTTGTTCAGTCGTAGAATAAAACTATAGATAAATATGACTATTAAGGACTTTCTCTTAGATGAAGTGCACATAAAATTTAATGTGTTTATTTATTTAGTGTTGCACTAGATTTTTTTCCAGAGCTATACAACTTTAGTTATCACAATGAAGGATGGTGATATAAGAAACATCCAAATAAAGTTATCCCAATAGCCTTCATATCCACATGACTTTTTTAGCAACTTCCATAGCACTTTTGTACTCTATTTTGATAGAAGAGATAGAGACAGTAGGTTTCTTCTTGTTTCTACAAGTGATAACCCATGCACCAAACTTAAACACATATTTAGAAGTATGTTTACAATCTAAAGTATCACCAACATGGTTAGCATCATAATAATCATATAATTTAACATTATCAATAGAAGAATAAAATAAACCATAATTAATTTTTCTTGTAATATAACAAAGAATATGTTTAGCTAATTTCCAATTATACAAATATGAATCTTGCATATAAGCAACACCAACAACATATGAAATATCTAGACTAGTAGTGGTTAGATAAATCAAACTACTAACAAGGTGTCTATACAAAGTAGGGTTAGCTTTTTCACATGTAGTTTTTGGATCAAGTTTAACACTAATTTCAATAGGAGTGGAGATAGATTTACAATCAAGCATGTTAAACTTAACAAGAATATAATGTGCATAATGAGATTGTGATACAGTAATTGAATTTTTATCCTAAAATAGAGCCATTCCTAAAAAATGGTGTAGAATGGTTAAATTAGTAATTTCAAACATTTGACTTAGTTTATCTTTATATTTATTAATTAAATTAGTTAGATCACCAGTAATCAACAAATCATTAACATATAATATGATTAGAATCAAATGGCTATTTTCAACTTTAACAAAGATATCATTATCTGAATAGCAGTTGGAAAAACTTAATTCTTTAAAAAAAAAAATCTTAGAATACCAAGTTCAAGGAGCTTATTTTAAACCATATAAATAGTTTTTTAACTTGCATACATAATGTTATTTATTAGGTTCAACAAAACCTTTAAGTTGAGTAATGTAGATTTCCTCTTCTAAATCACCATTTATAAATGTATTATTGGCATCCATTTGGTGGATAACCCAACTATTTTGGATTGTAAGAGCAATAAGAAGTCTAACAATACTCATTTTTTTTACAGGAGCAAAATTTTCAACATAATAAATCCCAAGTTTTTGAGTAAACACGTGAGCAACTAATCTATCCTTAAACTTATCAATTTTACCAATTGAATTATATTTAATCTCATAAATCTACCTACAACTAATAATATGCCTTTTAGGTGGAGGAGAGAAAAGCTCCCAATTCTAATTTTTAATTAAGGCAATATATTCATATTGCATAGAAACATTCCACCTACCATCTTGAGTGACTTCTTAAAATTATTGAGGTTCACATTCATACATAGTCATTAAATGATGATTTAAATGTTGACTTCTAGTTAATTTATTAAAATTATCAACATTAGAAGATTGAATTAGGGATTTTTTTCATATGGGTCTTTTAGATTGAATATGAAACTTGGTGGGTTTTTTAGAATCTAAGTTATCCAAAAGTAGATTAACTTCCTCAAGGGTTTCTATTTAATCACAAAGAGAAACATGAGAGTCAAGTTCATTAATAGAAGAACATTGAGGAGGTTTTATAGAGGGATCACTAAAAGATTTTTCAAGAATAAAAATATTATTATTCTCAATGATATGATGTTTATAAGGATCACACACTCTTAAACCTTTTTTCTTACCTTCATAACCTACAAAAATGTAATAATAGGAAGTGGAATCAAGCTTCTTTCTTTTAACTTTAGGAATAAAGATAGAAGCAGGACTACCAAAGATCCTAAAATGAGCCACACTAGGTTTATTTTTAGTCCACATTTCATAAGGGATAGAAATATGAAATTATTTAGTAGGGACTCTATTTATAATAAGCATAGCAATATTCATGGCTTCAACTCATAAAAACTTAAGAATATTTTGTAGATTACAATATTGTTCTAGTTATTTCTATATGATGGTGCATTTTTTCCTTTTAGCAATACCATTTTGCTGAGAGGAATAGGAAGTTGTTAGTTCCCTCTGAATACCATAACTAATGCAAAAATTAAAAAACTCTTTACTAACATATTCATCACCATTATCAGTTATTAATCTCTTAATATAAAAATTAGATGCATTTTCAACACTAGCATTAAATCCTTTGAATTTAAATAATACATTAGATTTATTTTTAATAAAAAAAGACCAAATTATTCTAGTGCACTCATCAATAAAAGTAACACAATATAAATAACCATTAAGGGATACAAATTCAAGTGGTCCTACAACACCACTATGAATCAATTCTAAAGGATGTCAAGAATTCACATCATGATTATTGTGAAAGGGGTTAGTATGTTGCTTACCATATAAGCAACCCTCACAAATTTCATGATGAAAGGGGATAGAAGGAAGTACAACAACAAGATTATTTGTAGACATATCATGTAAACTTATAAAATTAACATGTCATAATCTTTCATAACATAATTGAGATTCATTCTTACTATGCAATGAAAGAAAACATACAGAAGAAGGAGAAAAGATATATAAACCATTCTTTTAAATGCATTCAACAATCAAAGAATCAGATTGATTTTCAATGGACAAGCTATCTTTAAGTAATTTTATAATGAAATTATCATTTTTAAGTTGAGAACAAGATAACAAATTCTTTTTAATCTTAGGTATATATAAAACATCATTTATAGTAACATTTGAAAATATTGATTTTCTCTGTTTAGTTACTTTTAAAAAATAATTATCTCTTAAGTAAATTATTTTAGAGATATCTCTAGAATAACATACAATATTAGATAATCAATTCATATGATACGATGCACCACTATCTAAAATCCACTCATTTTCATTTGAATCAAATAAATCAATATAAAAATCAATAACATTTGAATCTCCATTGTTATTATGATTAGGGTTTTGATTCTTCTATTTGTTTTGATTACATTTCTTCTTTTTTTTATTTTTAGAAGTTTGATTTTTATTTCTATCCTTATTTTTATAATCGGATTCCTTTCTATGACCAAATTTACTACACAAATTACAATTTCTATTAAACTTAGGTTTATGATTGTTATTACCAAATTTTTTATTCTTGTATTTGCTTTTAACAAAATTAAGGTTAATTTTTTAATTTTTAGTGTTATCAAAATCATTATTTAATGTGAGAAGTGCCTGAGTGGAATTTTATTTAGAATTGAAATTAGTCATAACTTGTTCTTTTTGAATTAAGAGAGCAGACAAAGTGGTAAGGTTAGGGATATCTTGCTTAGTTTGATACTTAGAATTCAAAATTGAAATGAAATTTCTAAACTTTTCATGAATTTTTAATTGAATCATAAAATGAATCAATTTATCTTGAATTAAAATACAATTACATCCATCTAACTAAGCTTTAATGTTTTTAATTTTAGCAAGAAAATTTATAACTTTTTCATCACCTTTCATAGGTGTAGTTAGTAATTCAAGGATTAATTTAATAATCTTCAATAAATAGTGCCCTCATGCATGGATTCAAACAAATTTTAAGCATTTTTAGGAGACTCTTGATTACCAATGTGGAGAAAAAATCATCTTTAACACTCTATAAGATAATGGACATAGCTTCCTACAATTTATGTTGAAATGCATTAATAAGCTCAAGGATCACATATCATCCAGAAGGAGATTTCTTAGTTCCATTGACAATATTTCATAACTTGAGAGTGATAAATTTGGCTTTAACATGAATTTTTCATATATTATATTTATTTCCATTAAGTATTTGAGATTTGTCTAAGGGGAAATGAAGTGAATTCATAGCTTCCCTTTAAATAAGACAGTAAACAAATGCTTAAAAAGAAAAAAATCAATGTGAATTTAATCTTAATTTGATAGTAAAATAAATTTAAAGTGTAAACACATAATGATTATTCAATTTAATGCTATAGAAATTAATAAATTTGTGAAATATTATGATAAAATAGAGTGTCGCAAGTATTGCAAAAATACATTAAAAATAAGAATAATTTAACAAATTAACCTTTTTTAAATGAATTTTCAAAATATTTTTTTAAATAAATTGAATTACACATGTAACTATACTTAATTACATAATTTAGATACCAAACAATGTAAAAAATTGAATTAAAGTTGCATTAATCTAAGTGTCAAAAGAGTCGCACTCAAAATGACCACTTAAACACTCTTATTAAAAAAGGTGTAAACAATACAATAAAAAGATTAAAAAAAAATGGACCACTCCAATGTGTCTAAAACATGCTAAAACATAAGGATCGATTGGTTACATAGCTATGTTTGTCAAGGTTTTGACTAGATCAAAAATTGAATAACTTGACCACATGTCAGGGATTTAACACATGAGAAAAGTTGGCATGTGAACCAAAAATGGATTTTAAATTAAACTACATTTGAAAAAGTCTTTTAACCAAGTCAAAAAAGATTGATTTTAGGGGGTTTTGAACTTGGAACCTCCTTAGTTGTAAGTTCTAAGAAAAAGATAGATCACTAACTCTTCTAGGAAGCTTTTCAAAACATTACATGCACTAATCTATATTTAGACCTTTTTAAATTTGATTTTTTTTAAAAATAAAAATAAAACACAATAATTAATATGTGCATGTAAAAATAAATAGTAAATAAATATTACTAATTTTAACTTTTTGATTAAAAAAAGGTTTGAAAGAAAGGTGAGGCCCACCCACTTTTGCATGGAATATTTGAATTAAAAAATAAATTATTTTTTAAATATTTCAAATAAATTATATACTTACATGTTGCTTGTAAGTGAAAATGGCATAGGGAAGGGAGCAGGGGTGAAGTTGGAGGATGACAAAGGCCTTTTCAGACCCTTAAAATTTGTAGATCACTATGAAATCTTTGTGTAATGTTGGACCTTTCAAAGTTATCATTGAGGGGGAGTGTGCATGACAATGCCAATTACTAATGGGAATATGTTACATATGGATCAGCTAGGACTTAAACCTAGAACCTTCCATTTATTTTTGGAGTTCTCTACCAATTGAGCTACTAGCCCTGTTATGGCCAGCTCATCATTGGTCCAAGTGTGGCTTATTTCCAACACCCCCCTTAAGTCACACTACAAGTGTTTGGGGTTCCTAGCCTGGATTTGATACCATGATAAACTATCTAAGATATATATATATATATATATATATATATATATATATATATATATATATATATATATATATATATATATATATATATATATATTATATGCAATATAATGCTAGATATAGATGATTAAATGATGGTAAAAATCAGCACAAGTCAATTAAACACAGAGATAAAAATTATGGTGGGAAAACCTCAACGAGGTAAAAAACCCACCAAAGTGATATTCATATATTGAGAAACAAAATTACCTCAACACATAACTTCTCTTCTCACTTTCTCTCTTCCAAAATAACCTTCACAAAACCTTGAGTGAATTCAAATGAATAACCAATAGGGGTAAACCTTATTTTATAGTGATATTTAAAGGGAGGTGATTGTTGTGAATAACATATCCAACCATCCCAAACAGGCATTTAATAAAACATTAGTAATTTATTAAATAAATTTAATATTATTATTTATTTACACAAAGTTTTCACCTCATGTTAATAAATAATATATTATTATTTAATAAATTACTAATATAAGCTAAGGGTTAAATAATCATCGCTTAGAGATTAAATGCTCTAATAAACAACTCTTTCAAGCTTAGTTGCATGCCTCTCTAAGTTGAATAATATTTCCAATGATATAATTTCCTTTGGAATTTGATTGTACTTAAGGTTCAATACTCTATCAGCATCATAATCTTCTCATTTAGATCACTCCTCTCATCCTCATCAGCCACCTACGCATCAAGCATTGAAATTACAAAGGAAATCTAAGATGTGTCTGTCATCATCAAACACTTGAAAATTCTTAACATTATTAGGTACATATGAACATGAAACCAATTCAATATAATTTTTTTACAAATCATATTATCTAAAGGTGTAAGGTTAGTAGTATAAATGAGTAGTGACTTTTCCATGGCATTATCAATTTTAGTAACTACAACAATGTCAAATGCATAAGAATATTTTATCAAGTCCCAAGCATAATACTTATATTTTTTCAAAATAGAAAACTTACATTGAAATTTATTCCTCACCTGATTGAAGACTAATTCAAAATCACTATATACCTTTAATTGATGGACATTGTACCTACAAATTATAATCCCAAGATTAGTACCTCATATTTTGCTATGTTATTAGTACAGTGCAATTTCAATATATATATATAGCAACATTTTTTACCATAGGGATAAATAAGTACCATACCTACTCCTGATCCTTGCTTAGATTGAGCTCCATTAAAATATAAAGACCACATACCTAAACTTTTATCTCAATCAAACCATTTCTTCTTTGATACTTTAGTAGTCAAAGTATAGACACCTAAATCCATGAAATCAAAATTAAATCATTTATTGATCATATTGTATTCTATAATAATCAATGACATGTGTGGCTCTCTATCAATCCTTATTTGATTTTCCACTCCTCTCCATAATAGACACATATGGGAGAAGTTTGGTGCCATATAACCATTAAAAAACTTGAATCAATCTCTACTCAGCAACATGTCATATGCCTCTAGGATTTCAACCATTTGTATGTCCATGAGCTATTACATTCTTAGCTCATATTTTAGTTTCATATGAACATTCAATAATTCTCCTAAAAATCTGACTTTAGACTTATCTAGCTAGACCACTACATTGTCTAATTTTATAGGGACAAGTCCTAGATTCCTATAAACTCCTATAGGCATGACATTTGTTGAGGCACCTAAATTAACCAATGAATTATGAAAAATCTTGCCAAATATTTATACTATAAGTAAGAAGGTTGTAACATCAATCTTGGATTTGTGCATCATAACATTGGTATTGGTCGTAGCATTATTTTTTAGCTGAGTGTTCTTGTTTGTAAGAGACTTTAGGATTAAATGCCTTTGCTCAATAATTTGTGCCAATTTATGAAGGGTTATATTGGTCTTTATCCTTTTCATATCCTCCACTATGTTGTAGCTCACCTTAATAATGGTGGGTTGGTTATCACCATATCTTGGTGGAGATGGGTCATTTTTAGCTTGTGTTAGGCTAAGGAATGTTGTTGGGTGGTGTTAAGGTTGTTAATTGTTGGTGTGCCTTATTTCTAAAGGTATAATTCCATCTCTAGTACTAATACATAGCCTGAACATCATTACTATTTTTCTTAGGTTTTTTATCCCCTTTACTAATAAATTCTAGGGTCTTTGGAGCCATGGTTGTATTGGGTGATTTGGATGAACAGGGAAAATCAAGGTAACTCACAACATTATAGTTATTTAGAATAACGTAATATTCATCAATATCCTTTTGTAGGATTTTGAAGGCATTACAAAACTCAATGCAGTCAAGTTCCCCATCCTAGTCTATGTTATGCACATGACACTAGTTGGGTAGGGTGATCTCCATGATGTTGATTTTAGGACTTATATTGGATGGAGACTCAACTTCCTTGCCTTGCCTATTGTTTGGTCATTAATTGCATTGGTATGTGAAATTCAAGGAATAATTTACATTTCTTAAACTACCCACTTATTTTTACCAACTAAACAAATTATTGATTAACCTCTAGACCATCTTTTGAATTGCATCTAGTTCAAGCTTAGTTGATTCTTGATAGGAATTTTTCATGTTATTAGTTGTAATCAGGACTATAGCCTGGTTATAAGGTCATAACATAGCCTCATTGCCAACATAATTTAAAAATCCTAAATTCTAATTAGATTAGTATGGATCAAAGGAAGTTGATTTATGATTAGAAGAGGTTGTAGCATTGGGACATTCTAATTTACAAGCAGAATTGGATTCAATGTTGACATGTTTGGGAGGATGTTAGGAATAGGGTGCATCCTTTGTCCTTGTGGATTAATTTGCCTATCCACTTTTATTATCTCTACATAGGCAAGGGGAAAATCAATGATAGTTGGATCCCTTCTCAAGAACATGGTTGTCCATGGGTCTAAAGCATTTCTAATGTTAATTGATCATCTGGTATTTACATGGTTATCATGTTACCATAAAACTTTTGAAAGTGAGAATTAAAATTGTGTATAGGTTCATTAGGCTTCCTTCTCATGCAATAAAATTATTGGTATATGACACTGAGGTCTACCACCTAACAAAACTAGGTCAAAAACATGTTACTCAACTAATTCTAGCTTCTAATTGAATCCTTGGGTAAGTTAAATAATTGGTCATAAGCCACATTAAGCAAGGTGAAAGGGAATACCCTACAAGATACATATTTTTGATCAACATTAAGTAATCTAAGGGTAGTTTAATAAAATGTGACATGTTCCTTGGCAGTCCTCCCAGTACTCAAGGTGAACATTGGAAGGTATCTCTCTAGGTTCATAGGTAGATCGTGTACTTCTAATAGAACATTTATTATAAACTTTGTTAACCAAGACATGGGTGCAGTAATGGGTATGGATCTATTTTGGGTAGGTTGAGAGGATGAACTAGTAGGGGTGGATAAAGGTCTTGTCTCCCTATATTAGTTTGTGTTCTCCTAAATATTTACAATGGGGATAAAATCAATCCACCTCTGATTGCCCAAAATCTAGTGATTCATTCAATAGCCTCTAGATTATTTAAGATTCAAATATGGGTTATAAATTATTCAAACCAACCTTAAACCTAGAAAACATGAAATATAGATAATATGGAAATTGATAGAAGATAATAAATTTAAGTGATATAAGGTACTAGAATTTTAAACTAGATAGAAGGTCACCCTCCTTTTAGCACTAGTTTTTATTAGTTTCATTAAGAAAATAATAGATCTTGGGAGAAGCAGGAGGAGAGGGAATCAAGTCAAAGTATAATGTGTAGTTAAAATATTATCCCTCTTTCTAGCACCAATTTTTGTTGGTCTCAATTTGTGACCTGTAGCAGAGATATCTATTGCATTAACTATTCTTATTGAGGATAGAGGGAGATAAGAACACATGGGATGAATATTCCCTCATTTTTATGATTGAGTCAGTTGAATCTAAGGGTTAATAATTTTCCAATCATTTAGTTGGGTGAGTAATGATAGTTAACCACAAAAATTCTGATCTACTCTTTATTTTTTGAAGATTATTACTAATGTTCACTTAAGTCTTTTTACCTCCTCATTCACATTGGTATCACACTAATTTAACCTTTTAGGACTTTATGTAATTAAATCCTAGGTTGTTAAAAGGTTTGAGTAGAGTAAATCAAGGGAGAAATATGCAATAAATACATCCACTAATTTGTATAAGAATTGACCCAATCTGATAATTCCTAAAATAGTAATAAATGACATAAATAAGAACTTAGCTATAAATTGACTGAGATAGATGATCTAGAGGCTAAAAACTGGCATAAAAGTTGATCATGGTGTCATAAATATGATTCGGGTGTTATAATTCCTCTTGGATAATATCATGATTTATTGGATAGTATCATGATTGCTTAGATAATAGAGTATTATGCTAGTGTCCTCAATTCCATGCTGGTGTCCTTGTATAAGTACTGATGTGAACTTCTAGGAGTAGTTGTATCTAAGTCTAATAGGCCTATTCATGTGTGTACAAAACTTGTTTCATTGTCTATGCATTATTTTTGATTGATTTGTGAGAAAACCCTAGACTTCTATATTGTTAGGGTATTTGAATATCAAAAGTATCAAAAGTTTGATATTAAATGGGTAAGTTGGACATCCTCAACACCCTATTATGTTGAGATTTACCTACATACCAATACCTTGAGAGGGGATCAATCCTGAAGTAGATCTCCTAATATAAATATTGGTGTAAGTGCAAGTGATGCTAGTATGAATGCTAACTTGAGTGATTTAGGTGAGGCTTAAGACTTGAAATCTATGTAATATGAGCTTAAGATTATTTTATATAGTTTTATGTAGAATTAAGGTATAATAGAGATCAATGATCTTGATTTTTAACAACTTATTATGATTTTTTTGTTTATATTTGCATCTGATCTCCATCTAGTGAGTAAAGGGATAAAATCCATGTATTTATACTAATCTAGTGCTTATACGAAGTGTGAACTAGGTCAAGGCTAACCCTAGATGTCTTAAGAATTAAAAATGTATCTGTTTGGGTTGAAATTAGGCAAGGGATTCTAGTGCAGTCTCTTGGTCACTAGTATAGTACACTAGTGTCCAAAGAAGTGTGCTAGGGTTTAGGTGGTTGAACCTAGGGCACTAGAGGCCTAGATTCCCAGGAAAGGTCTGGGACTGATTTTGGGATGTCTAGCAATGTGTAATACCCACAAAAAAGATGGATAAATGTTAAAAGAAACCCTAAGATAGGTCTAGGGCTAAGCTAGGGGTAGGGTAGTCTCAAGTAACACTTATTTCACTCAAGTGACATTTTATATTGTTAACAAATAATATCCAAATTCATGTATAATAAATTAATGTGGAATTAGTCATAATAAGCCACTAAAAAAATAATGAACAATGAGATAACACAAAGACATAAAATATTACGTGGAAACCTTACAATGTGCATAGAAAAACCATGGGGCAAATGGTAACTTCTAAAAAATTATTTCTTTAGTAAAACCTCCTCTTCTAAAAGGATTCATCTCCTTAGAAACACCTTTACAGTGATTTCATAAAAGCATACAAAGCTATACAAATCTTACAAGATATTAATCTAGTTACAAATATAAAACTTACAATCTTTCAAATGATGCTAGAATAAAACTCCAAGATTACAATTACAAAGGGATTAGCATATCTTTTATATAAATATAAAGAGATAAGAGAAATGAGGGAGAAACTTCATCAAGGGCCAAAAAATGCACCACACTCCTAGTCGGTACACTATTGATGAATAAGATCCATTGTCCTCCACATATGCAAGGTCAAAATATGTTTCCCATTTTTGACTTGAAAATCCCACCACCATGTGACACCAAATATGGCACCCCACTTCATATTTGAGACTTATCAATAATAGTGGTCAATATCTTCCATTATCCATGTGCACATAAGAGTTAAAAGATGTTTCAATCACCTTTTGACTTTAACAAAACCTCTTCACATGCACTCCCAAAATAATTATTACCCACTTTATTTCACATCAATTTAAGTACATGTGAAATATCCTCCATGGGCCATGCCACACCACCTAAGTTCCACCTCAAAAATATACCACGTCACCAATAATAGTAACTATGAATAGTGATTATGAATAGTGACTTCACTCCCAACATATATTACTACATTCCCCCCCCCCCACTTTATTACATAAACATATCAAAGTGGAATTACTAGGATGAAAAAAATAAGCATACTTAGACTTACCTAAGAGGCAGAGCCCTTGAATCTAGGTTTGAGTATGTAAAGCATGCTCCATTACATAACCTACAAATGAAACATGGATGAATAAATCCTTACTTAAGGAATATTAAAAGAAAATACAAAACTAAGTAAAGAGATGAAAAAGGAAATAAATTAATACACCACACTGGGTATGCAAACTAATGCAAAAACCTTATGACATCCTCTGCATGTATTTAGCTAGTGATCAACTGATGAATAGCTTTGATTGAGCTAATAGCTTGATCAATCCCCATGTGTGGGTGTATTAATAACTCAAGATACTCTTGACTCCATCATTACCCACCCTTATTCATTGGATCATAATCTATGAATAACTTAGATTGGACTGATGGTCTATCCAACCCTTATCTGTAGGTGACTCAAGAACTCAAGTAGGTTATGAATCCATCATTGTCTAACCATATGAATCAGATACATCTATGACTAAAATTAAAATTGTGTGATGTCATGAAGATGTATAGGATGGCTCTGAGGCCACTCAAAAACTCTAAATTATAAAATGGCCTAAGGGGCCTCTCGAGCACTCAAGAAGGTAGCTTAGGGACTATGCAAAAATACCAACCATTGCAGATGGAATAAAGTATCAATCTAGTGTGAAACCTAGTGTAAATGGTTTTTAAAGTATAAAAAATGAATTATTACATATAGTTATCATTCCATCTAAGATGAGCTTCTTCAAAACTGATCATGTGGAAATAATGTGTTGCACACATACCACTAATTTTAATATATATGCATATGGATTTTGGTCTAAGTTGTAGAAATATGTGTCTATGTATATCTAAAATTACAATGTAAGTGATCATGATGTACATGATGCACCCAATCTAACCAAACTAGTATGACACTATAAAATTGAACATAAACTAATCAAATATGATAACTTGTGACTAAAATTGTGTAAATATGGACTATAACTATTATGTTTTTCTATCAAATTTGGATTTTATTATTCATAGGGATACTTGACAGTAGCATTGTTCCTTGGATATTAGTGCATTGTGTTAGTGTCCTCTATGGCATGCTAGTATCCTCAATGTTTTTTTTTGCCAAACTAACTCTAATCTCTATCTAACTATTTTCCACTATGTTTTATTGATTCTAGGATCTATAATTTTGTGTCTGCATGCTGAAAATTGTACTCTAAATGTAATTGAATGGCCTGATATTTGTGAAAAACCACTATGAATCCCCCTATTTTGAGAGGAGTTATTTAACTTGTGAAATAATTATCCTCAAAATAAAAGCTCTACATCATGTGTGTTAGCCTTGACATATATGATATATGTGTAATAAATGAATTTAATGTATATACATGACATCAAAATGTAAGATAATCTAAGCATAAGTTGGTAATGTATGATGTATGTTAGGTTTATCATTCATAAGGTTTTCAAGATAGATATAATAATATAAGCATGTATATGAATAACAAATCTAGATATAATCTGAGTAACTACCTAGTGGGATGGGGCATGATGTCCATCAAGGCACCCAAGGAGGAAGGGGAGATCCATGAAGTCCCTTATGGCATCAAAAATTGAGTATGAGTGTAACAAGTAAGAGACAAGTATCATGGTAATATTGCATACATGAAAACATATAACACACATGAGGCATACAAAGTAGGCCAAGGGGCCACAATATAAGGGACATGGGCACATGTAACTAAGTTAGAGAAATAACAAACATACAAGGACATGTTTAAATGTCCACATATGCATAGAGAAATCAAGGTTAGGTTAGATTCATATGGAGGGAGATTTTCAAATGTCTGTATACACAATTAAGAAGGCACACACAAGGACATGGGCACATGTCCAAAGCATATACATAATGAAAGGAATTGGTGTAGATCTATATAATAATGACATATTAAAATACCCTCAAATAGATGTAGAAGTAAAGAGACACAATCAAATCTAAACTAGGAAAGATAGAAATGAAAGTAGGCATGGACATGTGGTACAAATATATATAAGAAAAATATGTACATAAGTTGAGTCTATAGTAGCAGTTGGAAAAATATTAGTAGTACGGGATGACCAATATCAAGATATAATCAATGCTAAATCTATGATATAGAGTATAGAAAGATGTAACTTGACAAGCCAGAATTTATGTAGTATGGTGTCCCTAATGGGAGAATATGTCGATGATGAATTTGTGTGTGTGCCCCAAATGGGTGGATAGTAGCATATCTAAATCTATGTAGAGGACCTAAATATTGTATTAATATGAAATCACTCAAAAAATAATAAGTGAAGCATGTATGTATGATAAAATTGACTATACTAAGATAACTAGCATATGTAGTACCTAGAAAATAGAAGGAATATAAACATGAAAATGCATACAATCTAAAATTTTATATTTTTTAGGTAATATTTGAATGTTTTTTCTTTTTTGAGTATAAGTTATGTATAATCAATCATGAAAATGAAACTATATACAAAGACCTAGTTAACATAAACTGTATGCTAGTAATGTGTAAGTAAACATGAGTATGTACAAATGAAAATGAATGTCTCTAGAGACCTATGAGAACATATAGAGGATGTGGATATTCAAATGATGAATTTAGTGGGAGATCATCTAATTTCAAATACTGAATCTACCCAAACTTGAATAAATCATCATCACTATGATTATCATACCATGCTATTGGTAAAAGTATAACCTTGCCCTTAGTGATAGTCTAGAGTGTGTGGATTAAAATGGAATGTTTCTCTACTATATAATAAGCCTCCTATTCAATCCCACTATAAACCACATTATACCACAAGGTATCTATGTGAAACTTATGTGTCTTATATGTGCCATCATGTAGAATGTGAATTATGTATCCCTCATGACTGAATGTCAAACATTTATCTATTCGATTAACTATGGCATACGTTACCTATAACCATGTATTACCAAGTGTAACATGTATGAGATCACCCATGCTCATGACAAAAAGGAGTGTGTTGACCACCTTAGAGCCACATGTAACTAGTAGTGTGATATGTCCCAAGGAGTCCTACCAATGTATAACATGTTGTATCTCACTTTATTGATGTCCTATGTGTTGTAATAATGCCAAGGTGCAAGTATTAGGATCAACAACATGAGGTATTTATTTATCCCTAACAAAAATCTAGATAGTCAATACATTCCTCAAATATCTGTGTGGGCAAAGTGTACATCATGGTGCCTATACTAGTGGAGGTGGAGGCTATGTAATATGGATAGTGCCCCAAACTTTGAGTTTATTTAGTTTTTGTTATAATGGTGATCATGTATCTATATCATGTCCAATAATCTTATGAAATTGACAAAATGGTTTATCATCTTGATATGAAAATCAACTAATGAATCTATGGTGAACTATGGTTAATGTCATAAACCCTTTATCGAGTAACATTTGTAACATTTTTTGTGGTCTATCATGTGTATTTCCTATCTGAATATGAATAACTAAGTCAATATCCATTAATGTGACCATGTGTACCAAATGTATAGAAGAATTTTCCTCTAACTACAAATGAGTGTCTCAACCTATATCTATGGAACTATGAATTGGTGGTGATGCTTATTTAGGTAAAGGCATAACTATATTATATTCATCTATGTACTCTCTTGGGCCTACTAGTGTGAATATCAATCTACATAAATAGTCATCAATGTCAATAGGTGTTGGATCATTCTCTATGGTGGATTGGGAATCTATATCTGAGTTTTTGATGTATACTTCCTCTAAAATAACAAGTAATGTAATTAAGATATGATAATCCCATCATCTATCATGGGTTGGGATAACTATGATGTAGGAGTGTCCTTCACCTTCATGGTTGAAGTTAAATATGTTGTAAGAGGATCTCTAATAAGTGTAGGAATAGTGGTGATAAATTCCCCAACCTCATATGTATGCATCTACTCTATCAAAATCTTATGAGGTGGGGAATCTAAGATAACATAAGGTGTCCCATCTAAAGATATAATCAAGGTGGTAGGCTCTATGACTCTCTAATATCTAAATTTTTAGTTATTAGTTGGGAAAGTGTATAAGTATGTGTCATGTAAAAATTTGACACATCTATACAAAGTAGATAGTATGACCTCAATGGCATGTATCCAAGGTCTCCCAAGTAATAAATTATAATTAAAATGATTAGGCATCACCTGAAATCGTGTGGATAAGTTTTTTTTCCCAACTATGATATCCAATGCATTAGTGCCCAATGTCTATTAGGGAATGTCATCAAAACCTCTAATGTTCTTATATGTATTTTAAATGGATGTTATGTCAACCCCCATAGTTTGTAATAATGTGAGGTTGTATATGTTAAGTCTTGAATGATGGCCAATTAGAACTTATTTAATAAAGGTGGTTTTGATTTATGCATGAATTAAGAGTGGGAGATTTTGATTGATAACTGATTGTGAGGGAAAATCCTCAATGGCAAAAGATATAATATTCTTATTATCCTTAATAGTGTTCATGATATATGAAAAATAAATTGGGTCTGTATCACGAAGAAAAAATGTATGATTGAGTGTTTAAAAAATACTATCTTTGAAAATAGTTATCTTTTGGAGTAATTGCAATATAGAAATATTAGCTAGTGTATTTCTCAACTGATCCATAATATCATATACTCAATGTTGATATGTAGGGATCATTATATTATGTTGGGGATGAGGAGGTAATATAGGGTTATGTTGCTCTTGTATAGGTTGAGGAAGCATTTGATTTCATCTAGTGACAACTCAAATTGTAGGGTCTATTATTTACCAAGGGTGAGTAGTAGAGGCGGGATGTGAGTGAACATAGTCGAAGGTAGAAGAGGGACAAAATGAGTAATTTTATCTCTCTATCATCAATTATTAACTGAAGGTAAATCAAAATTAACCATGCAATAATATTTTCCATAAAAGGGGGGCTCAAGGTGAGGTCAATCAATGTGTGAAATAAGTTGAGTTATAATGTGATATATGAGAGGAGTGACATATATGTGCATCATTCCACAAATGGTCGGTAATAACCATGCAAGACAAACCATAAGACTTTGTACCAAAAATTATAAAATGGTATTTATCATGAAAATCATGATGAAAGGTTGTGAAACGAAAATTGAGAAAATGTTGTAAATGAGAAGGGAAACCCTAATGGTAAATTAGGGTTTTAATCAATATCTTAAAAGTAACTCAATTTTACCAAATTATTTAACTCTTTAGGAATTTATGGAATGTAAATCCTAGGTTGTTAAAGGGTCTAAGTATAGTAAATTATGGGAGAAATATTCAATAAGTATAGCCACTAATTTGTATAAGAATTAACCTAATCTGGCATTTCCTAAAATAGTAATGAATGATACAAATAAGTAATTAAATTAAAATTGATTGAGACAAATGATATAGAGGCTAAAAATTGGCATATAAGTTGATTAGGGTGTTGTAAACAAGATCTAAGTGTTAGAATTCCTCATAGACAGTAGTGGGGTTCTCTAGACATTAGTGCACTATGTTAGTGTCTTTTGTTTTGTGTTAGTATCCTTATGCAGGGACTACTATGAACTTCTAAGAGCAATTATGTTTGAGTCTGTTAGGCTTGTTTTTATGTGAATGAAACCTATTTCACTATTTGTGCACTATTTTTGATTGATTTGTGAGTAAACCCTAGACTTCCATGTTGTTAAGGTATTTTAAGAGCACAAGTATAAAAAGTGCGATGTTAGCTAGGTGGGTTAGATGTCCTCAATACCCCATTATGTTGAGATTTTCCTATGTAACAATACCTTGAGAGGGGATCAAGCCTAATGTAGTTCTCTCAATCTAAGTGTTGGTGCAAGTGTAAGTGATACTAGTATGAATGTTGAATTGAGTGCTTTGAGTGAGGATTGAGACTAAAAACCTATGTAATCTAAGTTTATGATGGATGTAAATACCCATATGAAAAATTAGGGTAGAATAAGGATCAATTACCTTGATTTTGTATAACTTATTTTGAGCTTGTTTGTTTGTATTTGCATATAATCTCCAACTAGAGGGTAAAGGGATAAAATTCATGTATTGATACTAATATGGTGCTTGTGCAGAGTGTGAAATAGGTCTAGGCCAACACTAGATGTCTTAGGAATTTAAAATATATTTGTTCAAGTTGAAATTAGGCAAGAGACACTAGCATGATCCCTTGGTCACTAGCATAGTGGGCTAGTATCCAAATAAGTGCACTAGTGTCAAGGTGGTAAAACCTAGGGCACTAGGGGCATGGATGCCTAGGGGAAGGTCTGAGATTTATTTTGGGATGTCTAAGGATATTTAATACCTATATAAAATATGGATAAGGATCAAAAGAAGCCCTAAGATAGGTCTAGGGCTAAGTTAGGGGTAGGGTGGTCTCAAGTAACACTCATTACACTCAAGTGACATTTTATATGACTACACACACTATAATACAATGGGAAAGATATTCATCAAAAAATATATATAAAAGAGAGGGGAAGATTAGGGAAGAAAATTAAGTGGTTTATTTACCAAAAAAATATAAATACTAAAAATTGAAAGCCTACCTGATCATAATTATACCATTGCATACTAGGTCTAGCTATAGCACAAAGTGAAGTAACTCAATGGATAGGATTATGGGGAATTAATTAAACATATTATCCTTATCTTTTATTAAATGGAATCATATGAAAGGCATGTAGCTACTACACACAATGGTTTGACATAACTTTAAGTTAAATAGAATACAAATTCAAAACCAATCAGATAAAATATTATGCAATCCAATTGCATATTCATCAATAAACAAGTGTTTTGATCTATTATAAAAATTAATCAATTATATTCCTTTAATAAATGAAGGATATTGTTAAACAATGACATGAACTTCAAACTAGACTGGTACCTATTTCATTTTTGTTATAAAATCATTTAAATATGCCTTCCAGTTAGATAATCATGAGCTAAAACAAGATGATAAAAAGAGAGGACCAAGCTTATCATAATTTTTATAGAGTTTTGTCACTTAAGATCTCTCCCCCCTTAAAACAAGAATGCATACTTCCTTATATATAGTAGAGAATGGGACTTGTCTTTGAATAGTGAAAGCCCTCCATTTCTTATTATGATTATTACTCTAGGGTGGTATAACTATAATCCATTAGAATATACCCTTCATTCAATGGAAATCCAAATTTTATCTTGAATTTTCTCCATGGTTGTTACACATGTCTAACTAAAATGTTCCCCACACTTTCCCCATTTTGGGCCAAGTATTCCTAATTATTATATGTTTGGACTACTTGGGATAATAATCAAGTCAATAAATCACTAGATCACTCCACATATCCTCTTTTAACCAGTCAAACTCCTCCCTAATTCAATCCACCTTGACATTCTAGCAAGTCTTCAAACTTATCCTTATGTCCTAAAATTGTCATTGGGCCCCATGTGTACTACACTTACTCTTTCATTATGACTCGAATAGATGATATGTATATTGGGTCCATTTGTCACTCATCCACAATCTCTTACATGTATTCCTTGGCCATGATAGCTCTCCCTCAAGTCCCTAGGTCCACTTTGTATGCTTCACTAGCTCGAGGCTCACCTCTCTCTTCTTTATTGGATCCAAGCTTGCCTCTCCCTAATTTTTTATCTTTGGTATCATTGCATGGGGACACATGTTGTAATCCCACTAATCTCAAAGCCTAAGATTGTACAAACTATAGACACCTAAAACTGGCTGTCAATAACCTCCAAATAAGCTTTTGACCAATTTCCACCTAAAATGCATAATTTGGGCTAAAAATGCTAAAAAATGCTAAATGATTTGAAACTGACATATTTAAATGATGATTTTGGCTAGGGTGTCCCTAAATAGGGCAATGTAATTTATGGGCTAGCTAAATTTGATCAGTTCATTTTGAGTCAAACTGCCAAATTTATACCTAGGTGCTCTAGATTGCTCTTCCCTATCAAACCTTTTACACAAGACTTGTGCCTTTGTTATTTGTTGATGGAAACATCCTAAATGGGAATATGCATCTAACATGGACTTCTAATTCTAATTTAGTCAAATTTAGGACCAATAACAAGGCATTTTTATCAATTTGAGTAATTTGTGCATAAAGAGCTTAATCATGCTTAAGAGCTAATTAACCCAAATCAAGGCCTAATAAAAAATTCCATGTAAACTTATTGAATAATTTTTTTTAGAAATGAATATGGAATATTTGCATCATCAAATGACCTCATTTCTTGGGAAGACATGCCTAGGTTATAAATGCCACAAATATCAAGATTCATGCCTCCCATGCCTCATAAATGCCTTCCATGATGCCCTCCATGCCTCTTAATTGCCCCTTCTTCTAATATCATGATGAGGATAATTAAAAACTTACTTCCAAAAATTGAATTAATCTTCAACCACACATCTCAATCTTGAGATGGATGGTTAAGGTTGATTTTGATCAAATCTAAAAATCTATAAATAGGAGGCCTCAAAACATCATTTCTAAGATTTTTTAATTCAAAGTTATAATGCCAAATTGGTTCCAAAAGCTTCAACAAAATAGTGTTACCATGCCAAATTGATTCCAAGCCAAGCCAAGCCACAAGCCAAAGGTGCCAAAGAGAGATGGAGGTTGTCAAGCTTCCATTTCCAAGGACTTCATGAGCACAAGCCAAGAAAGCCACCACTACAAAGGCATTTGGAGTATCCAAGGAAGGTGAAGGAATTCTTGTATTTGATTCCTTGCATTTTAGTTGTGTTTGTCATTTGCTTTTGTTAACTAATCTCTCCCTAGTGTCTAAGCCTATACATGTTATGTTATTAGTGTGTTTATTTCATTTTGTTTTTATTTTGGAATTAACACCATACTAACCATCCTCTCTAGAGTCAAATTCCTAGATCACATATGGCACAATCAGTGGGACACGATGCATCCTACACATGAAGGAGATCATTTTATAACTTTAAAATATTTATTTGAGCCTTTAAAACTCTTTAAAATTGATTTTCTAATTTTATTTTGCTATTTTTGATTGCCACAATTTTTACACAAACATCAATAAAAATACCAATGTCGATAAAAATACTGATATCAGTTACTTGGCTTAACCAATGTCAGTCAAGAGAACTGACATCAGTTAGATCTCAGTTGGTCGTAATTGACATCTGTGGTAGTAACTGATGTCAATCATTGTTTTTTTCTAAAAACATAGACCTGAGACCTTTTTTTTCAAATTTTGTTGTTTCAAACTCAAAGGGGCTTCAAAGCTAAAGGGCATGCTAATAATTTTGTTGTAGGACCAAGTAGGATATTTGCTCAAAACATGTTTAAATCACCTTTGCATGCTTAAAATCGATTAGTAATCTTGTTTTTTGTGTTTAACAAAGATTTTTTAGATGGTTTTGGTGAATGTTTTCAAAGTTTACAACTAAGACCAAGGGGTCAAATAAACACCACCAAACATTTCATTTGGGTTTAAAATTGAACACACTTGTCAATTCTTGCTTGCAATAGTTGTTTAATTAGATTTTTTTTGTCAAAAAGAGGAATGTTGCATGTATGTTGTTCCATTTTCCCCTATAGAGAACCCTTATAATCAAAATCACCATTCCTATTGCAAGTAACCTAGTCCAAGGCTTATAAAAAATGTCACCTAAAGCACTCCCCAAAAACTCATCAAAGTTTGGGTGACCTTGAAAATGACCATAAAGTCTTTCTATTTTCATGATTTATGCATTTTGGCTTATGAGGGTGACATCATTACCTCCCACAAGTTATTTAGGGAAGCTTTGACCTAGGGTTTCACCTCCTAGAATTGAATTCATTTGGATCCTTTAGATTTGCACACAGGACATAGTGGCACTTTGGACATCACACTACACTGATCAAATAGTAGGATGTAGTGGTTGAAAAAAGGACTAGACCTTTTTTTAATAATCAAATTGATATAGACCTAATTTACATGATTTTATTTTGCATTGTTTGGCATGAAATTCATTGTGGAATTGATTCCCCTAGATCATTTAGAAACTTGTTAGATTTTAGACAAATCCCCACTTATCGTGGAAGTATTGTTGGTGAAAGGTGTGTCTTAAGGTCCACATCACAATACTATCATTTGAGAGAAGGGGGCTGTAAAAACCCTACTATATAATGTGCATTTACTTTTGGATGAACACTTAAAAATCCTCTCAAATGACGTATATTGACAGATTCTAACAATACCAAGCAACATTGTCAATTTAGGATCTAAGGGTGATTAATTGATTGGTCTTATCCTAGATTAAAGTCTTGTTTGGAGTCAAAAATTGGTGTAAACAAATAATCCAAAACCAAATACATAGTCCAAATTTTCCTTTAAATAAAATGGTGTTATGTTCACGTGAGGTCATCAATTTTCCTTGTTCAAAGTTCATCAAAAACTTGAGAGTCATATCATCCACTTTGGCATAGTTATGCTACCCAATTGAGTCTAGACCTTTACCAATGTTGTTTAAGTCCTTCACTTATAATCCAAATTCATAATTACACCTTTACAAGTTCATAAGGTTGATGTGTTAAGTGGGTTCACCATTTGAACTAAACTTGAGGGAACTTAGGTTTATTTTCTAATTTGGGGTTGAAGGCCATTTAAGACTCATAATCATTATCATCACTTGATAGACTTAAGCCATTTTGTGTTAAACACTTGCACTTTAAGTCTATACCCCACCATATTTTGAGTTAATAAAAGTAGTGCTATGTTGTCAGAGTTGTGGAAAATGTCTTTGCCTTAGAGAGTTTTTAAAATAATTTTTTTGTCAAACCTTTTCGGTAGTGTAGCATCATTACATTTCCAAAATCATTTCAAACTTTATTTTATAGACCCTTTTGCATAGAATTCCATATTTGTTCCTACATTTTTAGGCCAATCTAAGTGTACTTTTGATCCTTTGTCTAAATCATAATTATATTATTCACCTTTGTCTAGTTTGTTTGTCAAAAGAACCAAGTTTTATACCATTATTTGTGAGAAAATAAACTATTGCTAAAGTGCCTTTTATTTCATACCTTATACCTAGTTGATCAAGTTCATGACCAAGAATCAAATGCCTAGTGTTTGTTAGAAGTGTTCCAAATCTGTTATATTAAAACTTTCATCTATTTTCAAAATCTAGCTTTTGACATCATTTGGCCAGGAGTCCTAGCACATGCGTTGTTTGAGCCTAGATTCTGATGCCACGTATGGCCAAAAGACCTAGAAACTTTTGAATTCCTAAATTAGACTGATTTGAAACACTTTGACCTTAGAGTTTGGCATTTTGATTTTTTGGTCCATTTACTTGTTTATCTTTGTGTGAATAGTGAAATGTTAAATATTTTACCCTAGCTTGTTTTCTCATAAATCTTTGCATAAACCTTTTAATCCTTTTGACAAATCTAGACCAAGTTGAAGGCATTATTTGTTTTAGATTCTATCCTTTTTAGAGTTTGTATAGCTCTTTGACCTTTTTCATAAAGCATTAACTATGGAACCCAATGTGTATTCCTACACTCTTAGTGGACTCATGTACAATCCATGGATTAGTAATGTAGTTACATAGGATGAAATGGTGCAAGACCCCTATGTGGATAACATTGCTTATGAGATGGAGTCTTATCCCTCTTATAATACTCAATCAGGGGCACAAAACCAAGATCCATTGGCTAATTATCTAGTTAACACACTACCTTATTCAAATTAGGACCAAGAATAATCCATGAAATACCTAGCTACAATACCCATAGTGGATGAGCTAGTTATTCAATAGTCATATTCTACTAATACATCTTCCACGTATGATCCATTTTTGTTTGAGTGACATTTGTTAGAGGAAAAGGATGAAATTTTAGTTAGAGCCATAGAGGTAGGGGCCAAGTTTATGATAGACTTCCCACATGAAAATTTACCAAGTCCAGTAAAAATGCCCCACAATATCATTTACTATCAATAGGGTTCTTCTAGCAATCTTATGGCTCTAGTCCAAACAACGTATCAAGACCCCAATATATCTGATCAAGGCAAAAACATCATGGAAGATAACTTTAACCAAATGAAAATAGCATACCAAACCTACCTAAATTTATCATGCAATTTCAATTAGATTAATATGGTGAGTAAGCCCCTCATTGACCTAGTACCTTCAACAAGAGTGTTGATGGAATTAACTAGACAAGAAAATCCAAGTTTTGAAGAAGTATATAACTTGATGCATATGCTAGTTATTGAATAAGTATCTTCAGGTTCTACATTTAATAGTGAGCCAAATGTAGTGGAAAATATGCAAATAGCATCCAAACTTAATCAAAGTGGTACTAATGTACAAAGAACTAGCCAACAACATGTGCCTATAATTAATCCCATGAGCAGATCATCATACCAAGGAATAGGAGTTTCTACTCCCTAGCCTTAACTAGTTACTTCCTCAAGTATATAAACTATAGGATTAGCTAATAAAACAATGGCTAATATCACACCTTAATGACAAAATGGGATGAACCCTACTCCCTCTCAATAATTAATTAGTAATATTCCACAACAATAGACATAACCTAATATATCAATGAAATAGAAGACAAATACATTGCCACCTCAATTAGGGGAAACTAATATTCCACCTCACTAGGTAATGAAAAACATACCTCTTTAGTCATACACTAATATGTCAATTCAAAACCAAGTAATGACTAGTTAGCAACATGCAAATATTGGTCAATGATAAATATTGAATCTACAACCTATTTTCACTTCTTCATAAGTATTTGTGCAACAAGGAGGTCCCCAATTTTCTAAAGTACCTACTAAAATACCGTTGGTTTAGAATGTGCCACAAATTTAGAGATAGCATCTTGGTCCACAAGTTCCCACTCAAAATCAAGGTTCGATTAGTCAGTAGCATGTATCTTTTCAACCATAACAGGCACAGTATAGTTATATTCCCCCATCCTAACCACAAAATCCTCCAAGTCAAAACTTTATTGCCAACCCAAACTAGAATGTTATGTAACCAAATGTGCAATTTCTAGTACATCTTAATCCATGTATGTATATTCCTAATCCATTCCCCAACTAAGCCAATATACCTCAATAGGTGTCTCCTTCATATCCTAGTCAAAGTGTCCCACTTGTGACCTCTCAGCCATTTACCCAAACCAACATTCTCCCTAAAACCAATATCCCTTCTAGTTTCCTCTCCCAAGAATTGTAACAAATGAAGGATGTAATTACTGCTATTTAGGTGGGGAAGAAAACTAAAAATCTCAAATTAGATGACATATGTTCTTATCCATTCAACATGGAGTATTTGTAGATACCTTTCCTTTAGGATATGAACCACCAAAATTTGATAAATACAAAGGGAAATGTGATCCTAAGGCTCATTTGACCAAATTCTTTGTCACATGTCAACTAGTGGCATATAGTGACATATACCTTTTTCTATTGTTTTCAAGGAGCTTGGTTATACAAGCCTTGGAGTGGTTTTTGAAGTTTCCCAAGAATTTAGTAACAAACTTTAATGATCTTTCTGATAAATTTGTGCATCACTTTTCTGATAATCTCGAGCATGAGATTTCATTAGTAAAACTGACACAAGCAAAGAAGAAAGTTAGGGAGAGTTTTGAAAGTTATTTACAGTGATGGAGAGCCCTTACAAGCCATTTCACCCATAGTTTATTAGATAAATAATTATCCACTATGTTTACTAAAAATTTGCATAGTGAGATAGCCTATCATCTGGAATTGTAATGTGTGCATACATTCAAAGAGATCATTGATAAAATTTTATTGATTAAGAGGGTGCTCATCAATAAGGGAGTAATCAAGCTCAATTCAACTAATCAAAATTAAGGTACCAATCAAGGAAATAACCAACACCCTAATCAAATGTAAGCATCACAACCGATATAGGCCAATAATCAAGAAAGACCGAATCAATTCAACTAAAATGGGAATGTTATGGTAAATGGACTAATCAAATCCTATCATGTACAAACTATACAAACCTCACTTGCGTTGCCTTTTCAGCTTACTCTTGCCTAGTAACCTCTCCAACCAATGTTGCAAGCACAATAACCAAAACTTACACAACAAATATAGTAGCCCTTACCATTACAAACCCCTCCTCCTAAGAGAAATGTGCCTACACATCATGTCTTTAGTGACCTAGGATAACCTACTAAATCTATATTTTGAAAGCTTACTACTGCTAATCTAATTAGTTGGCCTATATGAAAGCATTATTTGCAAGGTATTCCTTACCCTGATTGGTATCGTGAAAATGAATTTTGTGACTATCATCAGGTTAATGGACATAATCTACAAAGATGTGTCCAAATCAAGAATTTAATTGAGAATATGTTGGATAATAGGGAGATAACATTGGATAATGGTGCTTTTACTTCCAATCAAACTCTTGAGATTTATCAAAACTCTTTTCCTTGACATAACAATCAATAGTAGCAGAATAATCAGCAACAACAATAATGGCAATTGTAGCATCAAAATCAATAGTATCAAAATCAAAGGCCAAACTAGCTAAATCGATAAAATCAATAGTAGAATCCACAATGATAAAACAATAGACAAAACCAAGGTCAAAATGGTAATAACCAACAAACCTACCATGCAGTGGCACATGACTACAACGGGGTTGTAGGTCATATTATAGGGGGTAGCATTAATACCATCTCCATTAATCCAAGACCAAACACTAATCAGCCTAGACCATTTCTAAACAATAATATCCAACCTAATTACATGGATAATCCTTCTTTGACCTAGGAGTGCATACAAGCAAACCAACAAACTAGGACTTCCTCTTTTAGATATTATAGTGATAACTCATTCTTGCCATGTGACCACATGCAAGTGCATCAATAATCAAGACTTGTCTTATCTTGTCCCACACCAATTTCAATAATAGTTAGCAATCTAGTATTTTATATTGATTGTGCAATCACAACTTAGAGGTCAAATATTACTATCCTAGGCCCACAACCATCCACCACTTTTCCTATCATCCAACCAACTGTTCAACCTAAAAATAAACCATTCACTACTAACCAAGACAAAAAGTTTGATATTATGGAATAATTACAAAAGACACCAGCACAAATTTCTATTTTATATTTTCCATGGATGTCAATAATGCACAAAAACATATTGAATGAGTTTTTGATCTAATGTATTGTTGCTAGTGACATATCCCCTAATAACTTTCAAGCTTTGGTTGGACACCTAGCTCCAACCCAACAAGTCACATTCAACCAAAGTGATATGTATTCCCTTGGTTTGCTCCATAACAATTTATTATACATATAAATTTATATAATATGACATAAAGTGAAATGTGTCCTTATAGACAATGGATCCAGCCTCAACATAGTGTCTCTAAAGCTCATCAAGCTTCTTGGGTACACAATGATAGATCTTCAACCAGAAACAATAACTATTAAAGCCTATGATAATAAGGAAAGAGAGTCACAAGGCACCATTAGTTTGTTAGTTATTATTGGGCCTTTAGCCCATGATACACTTTGTCATGTGCTTGATCTGGAGTTATCATACAACATGCTTCTAGGTAGGCATTGGTTACATGAGATTTGTGCAGTCCCATCAACACTACACTAATGTATCAAGTTTTTCCACTGAGGGATGGAAGTGAATATTCTAAGAGATTTACACCCATATGAACACTGCAAACATCTTAAGGCCAAATTTCAAAGCTATAATTATCAGTACAACATGAATCCTAGTTCCAAGTAGGATAAAGGAAAGGCTATACTTATTGATCATTCACTAGATAATTACATATATCCTAATACCTTGGATTCTCTTTCCCACATGCCACCTCTTGAAGCTTCTAATCATTTCACCATTTTAGATAATGGATCAGGAGAGTATGTGACTCATGATACATTTCATATCACCAATCTTCCTCAAAATATGAAAACCTTTGGGTGACCTAAAGTCATCCCACATATGCATTGGTAATAAAAGAACAAAGATAAGGGACCTATCACATTTGTACCAGCATCTAGCCTAAGACCTGACCCTCTTAAAGGGGATGAATCATGGTTATACAACAATGACCAAGCTGACTATTGTAAAATAAAGTATCTTATTCTTAATAGGATCATGGAGCATCACAAGTATGAAGGAAGAGGCCTCAAACTGAATCAACAAAGAATTATTGAGTCAATTTCCATGACTAAGTATTAAAGAGATAATGGACTTAGATTTAAACCACTTGGGGGTAACCCCACATATCTTTTTCAAACTCCATCACCAGTGACTAGTGATGATGATGTTGATAGAGAAGTAGAGTTTGATCATAGCCTCACTTTTGATGACCTAGTTGAAACCAACCTATTTGATAATAATGCCATTTGTACCTTTACCCTTCTCATTCATCACAACCCATTATCATTATATTATCCCCAACTGATAGATTGGGACCAAAAAGAATCTAGTCTACTGATTGATGATTTCTAAAATGATGAGGCATTTTATGATTTCTTAGGCCTTAGAGATGATGTCCCATTGGGATATCACAAATCAAGGTTCTCAATCACACTGGATCCTATATCCTATTTTGGAGAGCGAGTGAACACCCTTAGCTAAAAATAATAATGAAAACATTGAGGTCCCAAAGTGAAAACCTCTTTAAAGCACTTTATGACGAGGTAAAAAGTAAAGATAAAGGCTAGTCTAGTGGTGAAAACCTATTTCAAACACTATTAGATAGGGGTGTTCATTCTTCTTCAAATTTAGACTATGAGACCACCAACAATGAACTTGCTTGTGGCTCTAAGTTTAGTTTTAAGCAACAAGTATTTGATCAAAATTCTTGAAGAATTTCCAACTATTTTTATCACATGGCTAGATCTCCCATTAGGGGACTCAGATTCATCAGGCCTAGGAGAAGTTGAAGAGCAAGTCCTAATAGAGTACCTTGACATAATCCAATAGTTCAAGTCATTGTCTATTATCCTAGAAGATGGTTTAACCCTTCTAGTCAAAGATACAATAGAGGTAAAAATTGGGATTTCATTAGACCTAAAATGGATAAAATTAGGTGTGTCCCTCACTAAGGAGGAATGTGATGTATTTACAGCTCTATTGAGAGAATTTGTAGATATCTACGCATGGGCATACTCTAACATGTCAAGTTTAGACCCCACCTTGGTTTTGTACCACCTTGTGGTTAATCCTGATGCCAAACTGATAAAATAAAATCTACATAAGATGCATCCTCACATTGTTTTATTAGAAAAGAAAAAGTTAGAAAAACTCTTAGAAGTAGGATGTATCCAATCCATTGACTACTCAGAATGGATCTCTAATGTAGTACCTATTAGCAAAAAGCTTGAAGGAATCAGAATTTGTACTAATTTTCAAGACTTCAACAAAGCTTGTCTTAAAGATAATTTTCCATTTCTTAATATCAATGTGATCATCAACTCCATGATAGGTTATAAAATTCTTTCACTCATGGATGGCTTTTCAGGATACAATCAGATCAGAATAGCACCAGAAGATCAAATAAAATAGTGTTCACCACTCCATGGGGAACATTTTGCTATTAGGTGATGTCATTTGGCCTTAATAATGTGAGAGATACATATCAAATATCCATGACTATCATATTCCATGATATGATGCATGATGTTGTTGAAGACTATGTCGATGACAAATTAGAAAAATCCAAGACTAGGGTCGACCATCCAGTAGTGTTGTGTAAGATATTTAAAAGACTATGAGAGTAAAAATTTAGAATCAATCTAAAGAAATGTGTGCTTGGTGTAGCTTTGGGAAAATTACTTGGATTATCATGTCTTGTCAAGGTATTGAAGTTGATTTGGATAAAGATCATGCTATAATCAAGATGCCACCACCAACCAATTTAAAGCAACTTCAAAGTTTGTAGGGTAAGATCCAGTCAATTCAATGCTTCATCTCTTAGTTAGCAGACAAGTACCATCTATTTACACACCTTTTGAAGAAAGGAGTTTCATTTCACTAGGATGATCACTACTAAATGGCTTTTCAACATCTTAAAGACTATATTGTCAATCTACCTATTTTAATACCTCTTATGCTAGGAAAGCCACTCTTGTTATATCTATCAACTATTGATCATGCCCTAGGGGCACTCTTGTCTCAATATGATGACAATGGAAATGAGCATGTTGTATACTACTTAATCCATACATTGGTTACATATGAACATAACTATGCACTTGTTTAAAAAGCTTGTCTAGCCATGGTTTTCACAGCTCAAAAGCTGCGTCATTACATGTTGAATAATAAAACCATGGCCATTTCAAAGGTATATCCACACAAGTATCTACTATCTAAAATATATTTGCAAGTTAAAATGGCTAAATATATTATGCTTCTTATTGAGTTTGACATAGAGTATGTTAATTAGAATTAAATCAAGGGACAAATTCTTGCAGATCAACTTGATGAAGCACCTCTGACAAACACCCAACCACTCACATTTCAATTTCTTGATGAATCCATCATGACCATCATGGACACATGCCTTGAGGAGTATCCCTAGAAACTTTATTTTGATGGTTCATTCACTGCACATGGATTTGGGGTAGGCCTATTGTTTATTACACCATAGGGGGATCTAATCCCTAAATCCTTTAGAATTAGCTTTCCTTATACAAAAAACATGACCTGGTATGAAGCACTTGTTGTAGGACTTTGACAAGTAGTGTAGAGGAATATATCTCATCTCCAAGTTTATTGTGATTCTCATTTAATCAATAATCAAGCTAAAAATCATTTTTAGACCAAAGATGACAAGTTGGTTCCATATAAAGACATGGTCAACACTTTTAAACAATAAATTGCCAATATTCAGTTTAACCATATAATAGGGCTAGTAACAAAACTTAGATGCCATGGCTAATATTGGTTCTATGATTTGACAAATAGATAAATCTAGAGAGTATCAATTCTTCATTAATAATTTATCAGCACTATCACATGAACCATCAATCATCACCATGATTTGTGATATTGTTGGTCCTAATTCTATCTGGTAATCAGACCTTTACAACTACCTTCATGATCAAGTTATACCACCTAACCTATCTCAAAAACAAACTAAAGCCTTCATTCATCATTCTACTCATTATACTCTACTTGGATCCACCCTTTACCATCATAGTTTTTATAGAACTCAGCTTCATTGTTTAACTTCAGTAGAGTCTACATTAGTGTTAAGAGAAGTTCACAAAGGAGTATGTGGAGCCCATTTGAGTCGGGTAGTCCTATCAAAAAAGCTCTTTCATACTAGTTATTATTGGCCCATAATGGACATAGATGCCACTACATATGTAAAAAAGTGTGACAAATGTCAATGGCATGCTAATCTTATTCATGCTCCAACAAAAACTCTAAAACTAATGTTAACACCATGGCCAATTTCTACATGAGGACTTGACCTCATTGGGAAGATTAACCCCACTTCATCTGATGGCCATAAACATATCCTTACCACCACTAAATATTTCACTAAGTGGGTTGAATCTATACCCCTCACTTACATGAATGGAAAGCAAATTTCCAAATTCGTCTTTAACCACCTCATCTACCACTACAATATTCCCTCTGACATTATATCTGATAATGGAGGATCATTCAAGAAAAAATATGTAGACTAGTTATGTACTAAATACAACATCACACAACACTTTTCTATACATATTACCCTCAAGGTAATGGCCAGGCTGAGGCATCTAATAAAACCTTTGTCAATATTTTCAAAAAGATTGTTAATGATGCTAGTTGTGATTGGCACCTCTAGATATTCCCTACCCTTTGGGCATACCATACCAATCATCATACCCCCATAGGAGCCACTCCATATTCACTTGTTTATGGTATTGAATCCATCCTTCTTATTAAGGTTGAATTGCCTTCACTATGCATCTCTTTCAATCATGTCCTAGATGATCATGACTATCGAGTAGCTCACCTATAAGAGCTAGACCTACTGGATGAGAAATTCATGGTTACACTCAAAAATCTTCAAGCATATCAGAATCAACTCAAATGCCACTATAATTGGCATGTTAAGTATAGAACATTTAAACTTGGTGATATTTTTCTTAAAGAAAACCAAAATAATACCACAGTCAAGAAGAAACATAAAGGAAAATTCAAACCCAATTAGATAGGGCCTTTCATCATCACTACAAATTATGAATTAGGAGCATATAGGATTGCCACACTAGCTGGATAAGAACTTCTAGAGCTGATGAATATTATTCATCTCAAGTAGTACTATGCTTAATAATTAATGTGTATTGTCTATAAAGACCATTCCAATTATGCCTTTTTGTCACTATTCTTCTTTATACACATACCATTCTTATATGTCCTCTTTGCCATATCTACTTTCCACTTCTGACCTATCAACCCAGTGTGTTCTAAAAACCTAGCTTGTTTGACCTTGGTTTTTGTCATCTATTCCAAATTTTTAGCATCAAGGTACCTAATCAATTTCATCAGTTGGTTCGATAACTTTAGATAGAGATCATATTTTGGGACAGTGTGATAAAAGTTTTGGCAATTGCATCCTTTGTTTGTTATTCTTTCTTACCACTGGTCTTACTACTAATTATAACCACCTTTAAACAAATTAGTAACTTTTATCTATGCCATTATGTCCTAGTTATAACCACCTATAGGAAAACTAGGGGCAATAGTAAGCCTTGACATACCAACTTGCCACTTCCTATGCCACACTATGCCTTTTTACCAACTATGTCTATTTTGTTTGAATTGATTGTTGTACTAGTTGAGTTCCTCCACTATAATGGCAAAACTATAGTGACTTGAGGTCCTACTCTACGACTATGTAGGTAGTTCTCAATACTTGTTGAGGTCAGATCAGTCACCCTGAGCCAAGTTCTCACTATTTTGTGAGCTTGAACCATTTAGTGTCTCATCATTCTCGATTGAGTCGAGACACTCCAAACTTCCAAAAACAATTCCAAAAATTATTAGAAAAGAATAAAAACATTGACCATTTCTTTGCCTTAAGGATTCTAGGAACCCTTACTAAGTTGTAATAAAATCACTTGTCACTTAGTTTTCCCATCCTTTTTGGCCTTTTCTCTCATGCACTTGCCATTTTACAAGACCATTCCTATTCTTCTATCACATCCATTCTATTTGTTTTCCTCAGTTTTCATTTGCTTCCGATTCCTTGGAAGAACTATATTTGGCCTAAATTTTTTATTGGATATTACATCCATGGAACTATGTAGGCAGTGTCCACTTGCCTAGTTCATATGGATACAACTTGGCCACCCCTTCCTTTCCTTATATTCCCCCATTTTGTTCATTTGTTAAGGTTTTGCCTATTTTCTAGTAGCAATGTTCATAGGGTTTTTATTGCATTGGTTATTTGTTTATTTCTACTTATTTTGTTTATTTGTTTGCTTTCAACATGGTTGCCTTGATTCAATTTATATGTGTTCATTGGGTGATTCCTTGCCCACACTTACACTTGAATCCATTCATATTCATGTGTTTACATAATCATCATAGTTTCTATCATTGGCGCATTATTTTCTATTGCATATTAGATTATGGGAGTCAGTCCTCATGTATATTTAGACCAATTCCTCATGATCTTATACCATAATACCTATTGACACATGCTACAACAAACCATAGCTTCAAGAAGTCTATTCATGAATGGTAACATCTCTTTGGCACCAACATCCTAATTCCATCTTATCATTTTATTCTTATCTAGACCAAAACCTATTTTTAGTCATCCTACCCAATCCTATTTTGATCTCGGTTCCTTTGGTTCTTCCTACACTTTTTGTGGGGGGATTCCAATCAAGTTTCAAAAATCAATCCAATTTTTTTTTACAATGATAGTTTATGAAATTAGTGTGATAGTTGATCTGGCAAGATATCTTTCATCCTATCAAGTTTGTTTATGTGAGCCTAGTTATAACCACCTATGGGAAAATTAGTGTCTTACCAGTCTTACTACTAATTATAACCACATATGGGTAAATTACTATCATTTACTTATGCTATTATATCCTAATTATAACTACCTATGGGAAAACTAGGGGCAACACTTGTTTATCATGCATTGCCATATCACCTTGTCATTACTATTTTCATTTGACTGACCATTTGCTAGATTTGAGAACTTTTTGGGACCTAATTAGTTTTTCATCACCTTTTGTGTGGATGGAATTACTATGACTTGAGGTCATTTTAGGACTATATGGGTCATGCTCAATTCATGTTGAGGTCACCTCAGTCCCCATTTCCATACACTCTCACCACTTTACGAGCAACCTAAGCCAAATGCTCTCACCATTTTATAAGTAGGTATCTTATCATTATCTAACAAGTTAAGATACCTCAAAATGCTAAAAACATTCATAATATTTCAAAAATTTAAAAATATTTATCCTATCTAAGCATAGTCAGTTATCCTCAATCTATCTTACCAAGGCATTGTCATTGTTAGGATGTTTTCTTTTCTTTTGTTTTTAGTATTTCTATTTGTTTGTTTATTTTAGGTTATTTGTTTTTATGTTTGTTTATTTTTTCACTTGCCTATTTGTTTTCTTTTAGAACTGTTGCCTCGACTTAGTCTATATGTGTTCATTGGGTGATTCCTTGAGCACATTATTCTTGAGTATATCCATATTCATACGTCAACATTGTCATCATGGTTTTTATCATTAGTGCATTGTTTTCAAGTGTTTATTAGATCGAGAGTTAGTCCTTAAGCATATTTTGTCCAAGTCTTCATGGTGTTCTATCATGAATCCTACCATCACATGTTATAACAAAAATTAGTTTCAAGAAGGTCTACAATCAATGAAGCCATAGAAGTTTCTCCTTGGCACCTTGGTAGATCCTCCCATCCCACCCTTGATCAAATTAACCCATTAACCATTCTAGTTATGTCATTGTTAATTAGGACGAGCATCTCCTTGCTAGCAAGTATAATTGAATCATTCACACTAATCAATCTTATTTTTTTCTTCATCTCTTTCATCACTTTGCATCCACTCATATTTAATCTATATTATAGACTATATCCTTGAGTTATGCTTGTTAATCATCCCTAACTAGGGCACAATCATCTTTAGCCAGTTTAGGTCCTCTTAATGATTATAACCGCTTATGGGAAAATTAATATTTTTGACTTTTATTCCTGATTATAACTTCTTTTGGGAAAATTATCATCCTTTTTACATCAATGCATGCAAGCATTTTGTCATTTGGATTAATCTTAGCCATGGGTTAATTCCATATTTTTTCTTATTTCTTTTTGAGGGACCATCCATCAACAAATATGATAACCACTCTCTTGAGGGGGCATCAACATAAGCTTCCCAAATACATTTGGAGCTTTATTCTTTAATCATCATCTTCTTGTTGGCATACAGGCCATTTCCTATTCTTTGAGAAAACATTTCTTTGCCTAATATTTGCAACATCTTCCCAAATAGAGGCAAACTATAGACACCTAAAACTGGCCATTGATAACCTCCAACTAGGATTTTGACCAATTTCCACCTAAAATTCACAATTTGGCCGAAAAATGCTAAAACATTGTAAATGATGTGAAACTGACATAGTCAAATGTCAATTTTGGCCAGGGTATCCCTAAATAGGGAAATGTAATTTATGGGCCAGCTAACTTTGATCAGTTCATTTCAAATCAAAATCCCAAATTTTCATTTGGGTGTTTTGATTATTCTTCCCTATCAAATCTTTTGCACAAGATTTATGCCTTTATTATTTGTTGTTGGCAACATCCTAAATGGGAATACACATCCAATACATCTGACATAGACTTCCAATTCTAATTTAGTCAAATTTAGGACCAATAATAGGGCATTTTAATTAATTTGAGTAATTTATGAATAAAGTACTTAATCATGCTTAAGAGTTAATTAACCCAAATCAAGGCCTAAGAAAAAATTCCATGGAAACTTTTTGAATACTTGTTTTTAGAAATGAATATGGAATATCTGAATCATCAAGTGACCTCATTTCTTGGGAAGACATCCCTAGGTAATAAATGCCACAAATATCAGGATTCATGCCTCTCATGCCTCATCAATGCCTTCCATGATGCCCTCTATGCCTCTTAATTGCCCCTTCTTCCAATATCATGATGAGGATAATTATAAACTTAATTCTAAAAATTGAATGAATCCTCAACCACGCATCTCAATATTGAGATGGATGGTTGAGGTTGATTCTAATAAAATCCAAAAATCTATAAATATGAGGCCTCACAACATCATTTCTATGCTTTTTGATGCAAATTTATAATGCCAAACTGGTTCCAAAAGCTTCAAATAACTAGTTTTACCATGCCAAATTGATTCCAATCCAAGCCAAGCCACAAGCCAAAGGTGCCAAGGAGAGATGGAGGTTGTTAAGCTTCCATTGCCAAGGAATTCATGAGTAGAAGCTGAGTAATCCACCACTACAAAGGCATTTGGAGCATCTAAGGAAGGTGAAGGAATTGTTGTATTTGATTCCTTGCTTTTTATTTGTGTTTGTCATTTGATTTTATTAATTAAGCTCTCCTTAGTGTCTAGGCCTAGATATGTTATGCTATTAGTGTGTTTATTTCATTTTGTTTTAATTTTAGAACTAACACCATACTAACCATCCTCTCTTGAGTCAAATTTCTAGATCACACAAACCACCCTAGGATTATGGGTTAGTAGGATGATGCCACATGGTATAATCCTACTAACCTAGAAGCCCAAAGGGTTTACAAGAAAAAATTATATTTTGGATCATTATTTCAATGGGATGATGCCACATAGCATCATCTCAACTACTCGAGACCCAAATCCATTATTTTTTGTCTTAGATTTTAGGTCCCTAAGTCCCTAAGTTGATGTCATGTGTCATCAACTTGAAAACTTGGAGGATCAAGTATTTTCATGAAAATCCAAGTCCTAAAGTTATTTGGGTAAATGGGATCATGCCACATGGCATGATCTCATCCATCTGTAGGTTACATGCAAGTAAAACCTACAAAAAATACTAAGGTAAACACCATTGAAATGTTAGAATTGTTAGTTTATCAAAATGAGAAAATTGACTATGGAATGAAAGCACACATTTTCTCTATGAAGGACATCAGAATAGTAGAAAAGGATTGACCAAACTCATTACAAAGGACCCAAATTTACCCATTATAAGAGCCTAGAATCATCAAAATAAAACATTTAAAGGGCCATGTTAGACCTATAACTTAAATACCTTAAAAAGGCCCAAAGGTTGAAGACTCAAATTTTACACTCAAGAAATATACAAGAGAGCTCATAATATCAAAAATAGGCTAATTTCAAAAGTAAGATGTAATATAATCTTAGTCATTTTATATTTTAATGGAATAATATCAAGTTGAATTACTAATGCAATATTTTGGAAAAGCTCTAATTTACACTAACTACATAAGTTTTTGTCAGATTTCACTCAAAGGAGGATTTTCAAAGGCACTTTAAAATGCATGATCTAAAATGGTTAAAGTCTATAGATTCAAGAAAGTTTAATTATTCACATCAAATACCAAGCAATTGATCATGAGTGGAAGAAGGAAGCAGTCTTGCTGAACCAAGAGGGTCCCCATTTAAAATATAAAAATGGCATGTTTTGGGCCCAATAGGTACCACCAAAATAATACATTCCACTTAATAATATATAAACTTATTAAATTTGTGGGTCAATTACAATGACTATTTTCCTCAAGAAACAAATGAATCACTAACCACTGAAGTGAACATGGATGCACATCAAGAGAAAAAACCATTACAAAAGGATCTAATGATATAAAAATAGTAAGAAAATACCACATTTGAGCTTTCTTTATTAGTCAACACTGAACAAAAAGAGGATAAAGTTTTAAATTACTTTGATAGTGATGATAAAATTCCTCATGATATGACTGATGAATAATTTCAAAAACTTAGTTTCAATCCACTTGAGCATATTTTGCAAAACCTATTCACACCTATGGGGCCTAGTACATACAATTTAAATTCATCACCAGAGGATATAAAACCACATTCAAATAACGGTAAAGAAAAATTATCATATGAACATGTAAATTTTTGTTATTCAATCCATCCCTCTTAGATAAAAACATTAAGCCAACCTTACAAGGGATAAATGTAGATACATTAAGTGAATAACATGGAGTCCTCTCTTCAGGCCCCACAACACATTTTACAAATCATAATAAAGTAAGATGCTTTACATGAAATTAGTTTTATGTTACTTGATTATAAGATGATATCTTTACCTCCTAACAAGCATAGATTAGGCAGCAAACTTGTTCAAAAATAAGGATCACCATATTGTACTTATCATATAATCACTAGCCTTAATATAAATCATCATGGGGCATTTCAAAGCAAAATTACAAATACAAACATGATGGTCATAAACAAATTATACCCAAGCAATAAAAAAGACCTCCAATTGTAGATATTTCAAAGGATAAGGATATAATGGACATGATTCAAAAAAAAATAGACATTAAGATTTAACTATTAATGTAAATATTGAGGGAACTTATTGTACACACCTCAATATTAATAAAAATAATAAATAAAAATAATTTACTATAACATATTTATGATAATTCGGCCACGATATTCAAGAGTTACAACATTTCTCACTTTGCCCAAATTCCCTTGGATACATTATCCTACCAATCACATGTAGACCAAAAGTGGTTGATACACTAATATGGGTAATGAACCAAAGACCAAATTTAACTTTCTAGTATGGGAAATAGTGGTTGGTAGATATGAAATAAATTATAAATAAAACCAAAATGTGCCTTCTCTACTAGTTTTAAAATAAAAAGGTTTGCATTACACATGATGGATTTGATGATAAATCCATAGCAATAATTGCCAATAAATATTTATCAGAAAACATTGAAACATTAGTAATAAAAAACATAAGAGGTTTTGGTAGGTTAAGGACCAATCTCCTAATTCCCTATTACATTATTATAAGATTTAAAAATCTAATCAAAATTTAAAAAAGTCAAATATTCAAGAAAATACAAAAACATTCAAATAATTCAAAAATGGAAAAAATATTCAACATGTTCCTAGTTGTACTATTTATTATGTATATGTTGTTTATTCCATGTTAGTAGATATCATATCATTCCTTTCCTATATATACATGTTTATTGATTCATTTGAGTGTGATACAATGAATCCTAAATACTTGATATATACACATGAAGATGTAGGGCCTTCCCTCCACTCACATCATAAGTATGTTAGGGGAATCTACCTCTTTGATCATGGTACACCGAGGTTATATTATTATATGATCACTTTTTATTATCATGTTTTAATTTATATACTTACACATTACTATATCCATGCTTATACCTTTCACAATTTACTTGATATGTTATGTGTTTCAGTGAATTTCAGCTTATATTTCAAAAAGGAAGAATAAGAAACCAAGTATGGGTGTGGATGAAAAGCCTACTTAATTATGTGCACATTGAATCAGATTATTGTGAAGAACTCTTATTTATCTTGGGAATATGACCTGAAAATAATACAACACTAAATCAAATTTGTTTCTTAGATAGATAGCTGAGTGGATTGTCTAGCGTCAGCTAGATCCCAGAAGCAGGAGCTTCCTTTAGGGTTGTCAATCCACACATTTAAAACAATTAAGTTTATAAAATATAATATAAAGTACTTAAATCAATAATAAAAAGGTACTTAATTAAACATAATAGATTCTTGATAAATAGATAGACTAAAAATGCCTAATATAGAGATAAACAAGTCAGTACTATTGTTAAATGGCTCGGGTCTATTTTAGAAAATCAGGCGAGGATCTATGAATAGGTAGAGACATAGAAAATTAGATTTGGTTGAGGATAAGTAGGTGTAAATAGATTGTTTTTATTTTTATCACTTAGATTTTCACCCTTTGAGGATATGGAAAATCTCTTCTCATCCAAGTGTCATAATGGACATACCTCTAGGCTTGTGGATAGCCTAAGGTTGAGGTAAATGTCTAAATAGGGCTAGCTCCCTTGATGTACCACTTTGGATTGCAACTACAGCTAAACTTTGTGGGGTAAAAAGGGAGAGAGATAATTAAAATCTAACTAACCTAAGAGAGGTGATACACCAAATATATTTATGACTTCCAACTATATGCATGTTACACTTGAAATCAAGGGACAAACTGAACATACACTTCTCCAATCTTCATCTTCTTACATCAATGCTACATTGTGAGGTTATGGATGAATGTAAAAAGATAGGAGGACTATAAAAGAGGCCTATGAGGTCATTAATAAAAATAATAACTCACTGAATCCTTGACATTTCCTATAATACTTCACATGCCTTGCAAGAAGAAGTTTTCCAACTACAAATAGATTATAGAATGAAACAACATGCTAAGGAATCCATAGTCCTCACTTATGCAAAATCAAACATTAAAAATGAACACAATAATAATAGTCATGTATGAGGTAAAAATAAGTAATATTATTGATAAAAATCTATATAAATGGGTAGGGCTTCACCATACTCAAGGGGAACATAGATTACAATGCCAAAATGGCTAGTTTTTATAGAACTTGAGAGAAAGAGGAGAAGAGAGAAGTCAAAGGGTCACAAAGACACTTTTAAATATAATAAAATAAATTAATCATGCACAAGAAGAGGATATGGGAAAAACATGTAAGGTCAATAAGCCCAAGTGTCCATCTAAGTCATCAAACTCTTGCAAAGTAGCATGAAAACTCCTTGACTAGCTCAGAAAAATTGGCTTCGTGATTGCCCTTGTTTAAATGCCTCATAAATAATTATGAATAGGTATTATGATTGGGATTAATTTTAAGGACATAAAAAATTCCTCTCAATGCATTGGTTGTAGGCTTGGTCTTCTAAAATCATTTGGAAAGGAGATATCATCATTTGCAGTCTAAAAAACTCCTCTTTCATGCACCCTGCACACTTTTCCTCAAAATTGGAATTATTTTATCATTAAAATATATGGGATGGAGTGGATGACAATTTTAAATACCCACCATGGCCTTATAATCATTAGGGACACCTTAAAATCACATTCACTTAGAGTTTTGACACTTCTCACTAGCTTGTCTAATATGTGAATTTTGACTGGCTGAGATGAGATCTCCTATTAAGGCACTTAAGAGATGTTTTGGATTATTAAATTTACTTTATTTATTATCCCAAGTCTATATATTCCTCTCAAAATTAGTTTCATCTTTATAATCTATATAGAACATGCTAATCAAAAAAAATGGTCAAAAATACATTGTTTCTACCATGTCCATACAGATTCATATAGACAAAAATCATGGGGAGTATCTTGAGGGAGTCCTTTATAATTTCCAATCATCATCCTAGTAAAAATATCCAATTTTATAATATTTCTAACTCAATTTTCTCAAACTAGTCTCTACAAGGGTTTAATAAATGTTTTAGCTTGTTTTCACTCTTAAGTTGTCATAGTTAAAGACCCTCCTTAATATCCTTGAAATCCTAATACTCCCATGCATAGCATCAGAAGAGGTGTGAGCTTCCAAACTTCTCTTATCAAGCCCTTTCTCCATTCCAATAGGCCTAATGTTGTCTAAGGTCTAAAATATGGATTATTTGAGGTGTATTTGCATCCCAATGGTTAACACACTTCATTAGTGACTCCATGAAAATTATCCAATCAGTTGAGATGCTTACTTCATGTTATAATTGAAGATGACTTCTCATTTGGGAATTAGGCCTAATCCTTGCTTAATATGCCTATTTACATCTCAAAGCCTCATATGAGTTTCTAGTAGTTCCTATTAATATAAAAATCTTAAAAACCTCCATTATTATCCCAAAAACATTATTTTACCTATTATAAACCATTGCCAAAGTTGGATATGTCATTGTTCTATCAAACTGACTCTAGGTCAGACCTCACCTAATGGGCTTGATTGCAACCTTGGGTATTTTTATCACCCTATTTTTTTCCTTCATCTATGATTGGTTTATATGTTTGTTCTAGGTTTTATGTAACTCTCCACACCTTTTTATAATGTTTTCCTAACTCCTAGTCTATCTTTTGCTCTCCACTTGACAAGACTGTAGGGTTTATGCATGGGGAAAGTACCCGCTAACTAAGACAAAATAGAGGGTACTTCCCCTATTTGTCTAAGAAAATTTTATATTTTATAGGAATCCTCAAGTGTTCATAACTCCCTCCACAAAATTTTATCCTTTTATTCTAAGCATATACACTCTAAAAGTATGAAAGTCTGAGACAAACTTGTTAAGGAAAATGTGTGCAAGGTTTGCTCTCTATGGACTATGAATGATCTACTTAGAGCCCTTTAATTGTTACATATACTCTCAATAGAGTGTAATTATATATTTTTTATGTGATAAAATTTTTTCACATGTTTTTCACACCATTTCTCTTTTACATCTACCCTCTATACACCTTGCATAGCTGGACTGAGTTCTTGTTTGACTATGTTTCATATTAGTACCATACATGTATGTGTTTCTTTGTATGAATTAGGCATTGGAATGGTGTTTTAAGGTCTCCTTACCACCTTAAAATACCATTATTTTACCTACACTTCTGATTATCCTCACACCTTGGGTTTTGAAATGCTCCCAATGCTAGTTACAGTTAGCTAACTATGAACTCTGATTGTTAGGGTTCTGTAGGTACATACCTCTCTATAGGACCCTATTCATGATTTTTATAGGTTTCCTTGAAACTTAAAAAACCACATAGTATTTTATATTACCTTAATTTAATTTTAAATGGCCAAAACACTCTCAAAAACTCAAACTTGGGTCACTGTCTATCTCAGCCACTCAAAGTTGGTTGTAGGTGTGCACATTTCACATGAAGGGAGTCATGTAGTTTTACATAGAGTTAAAAACCTCAAAAACTAATCTTCATAATTATATATATTCCCCTTATTTTCCTTTCATCACCCACATCGATATCTCAATGTTTAAACTCCCTTTCATAAATGATATGGAGATTATGTCTTGGTTGTAGGTGGACAGTTTTGGAGCTAGACATGCTTGTAGGTGCAAATGAAGCTTGAAACGCTACATGTCCACATCACCTTGATGATCCTCATGTCCATTTAATATATATTTCATCATTAATCCATCCAAACAAAATATTATGCCCTTTTTTATCCCTAGAATACCAATAGCCACTTTAGGGTTCAAAACTACAGAATTCATTATTTGTTTTAGTGCTTTTAAGGGCATAATTAAGGCTTTTAATTCCCATATTCCATCACTCCTTTTGACTCCATATTTTTTATATTACTTTCCCATACTATAGGTTACAAGATAAATCCCTATAAATTCCTTGAAACTATGCACCACCATGTTTTTAGATGTCCATAGGAATCCCTTGGACCTTTGTTTTCCATTTTTAGGGACTGTGTCCCAGAATACTACAATCATCCTCCTAAATGTGGTTTAAAATTGTTTAGTGGTTTATCCTCCTTTAAATGTACGTTATGATCCTTTTTTTATGATATAACTACAATAATATCTTCATTATTGGTTATGATACCTATAAACAAGTACCTCTACTCTCTGCCAACAAATCCTATAGGTGAACATTGTCAAGTCTGCAGGCAGTAAATGCAAGTGTGAATAATGGGTATCATCTAGATTTAAATGAGTTATAAACTCATATTTATAACTCAAAAAAATTGTTAAAATTTAAAAACACCTAAAATAAATGTCAAAACCTTCTCTTCAATGTGAATGCATCCATGAGATCACCTGTACATGTTCATTAATGGTAGAACTATGTGAATGTTACATATGACTAAAACTCATGGAGATTTTACCTTATATTATTAAATATAAAGAGGAGGAGAAAAATAATATATTTAATACATTTAAATTAACCTACCATAACCTTGGAATCAGGATCAAAACATGAAGATTTTGCAAATAGAGGAAAAGTTGTCAACAACACATAATGATGATTCCTTTTGCAACTTAAGATGATTAGCATATCAAAACTTCATAAAAATTGAAAAAAATCATGGTAAAAAAATTATGAGGAATTAAAAATTCCTTAAAACCAATATCATAAATTGGTTCATACAAAATTTCTCAAACCAAGGCAAAACCCATAGGCTGCATGAAATAGTAGGAAGAAAAGTATAGTCAAATTCATGACGATGGTTCATGAAGCACATCCCACAATTATTCAAAATAATTATATTTAAATTAAGGTATATTATTTTAATTTAACCTCCCCATTTTTTTTGATCTGAAACCTCTTGAGGTGTTCATACTAAGCACAAACCTAAAGTCTACAGGCAGTAAATGCAAGTGTGAATAATGGGTATCATCTAGATTTAAATGAGTTATAAACTCATATTTATAAGTCAAAAACATTATTAAAATTTAAAAACACCTAAAATAAGTGTCAAAACCTTCTCTTCAATGTGAATGCATCCATGAGATCACCTGTACATGTTCATTAATGGTAGAATTGTGTGAATGTTGCATATGACTACAACTCATGGAGATTTTACCTTATATTATTAAATTTAAAGAGGAGGAGACAAATAATATATTTAATAAATTTAAATTAACCTACCATAACCTTGGAATTAGGATCAAAACATGAAGATTTTGCAAATAGAGGAAAAGTTGTCAACAACACAGAATGATGATTCCTTTTGCAACTTAAGATGATTAGCCTATCAAAACTTCATAAAAATTGAAACAAATCATGGGAAAAAATTTATGAGGAATTAAAAATTCCTTAAAACCAATATCATAAATTGGTTCATGCAAAATTTCTCAAACCAAGGCAAAACCCATAGGCTGCATGAAACAGTATGAAGAAAAGTATAGTCAACTTCATGACGATAGTTCATGAAGCACATCCCAAAATTCTTCAAAATACTTATATTTAAATTAAGGTATATTATTTTAATTTAACCTCCCCAATTTTTTTGATCTGAAACCTCTTGAGGTGTTCGTACTAAGCACAAACCTAAAGATCACTTCTACTTGCCAAGAGAACTAAAAAAAGAGTAGAATGGTTTTGGGCCAAAAATGGAACTTAAAAAGAAAACCAAACATGGGAATGAGATTTTGGAATATGAATAGACATATCATGATCCTTTCCCATATGGCACACTTCTCAATGAGTTATACAAGTGTCATTTTCTTCTTCTTTCTTAATAAAACTACCTTTTCTTTTGATGAACCTACCACTTTTCTATTATGTCAATTAATCAAGACATATAAAGACACATGGGACATTAAATCACCTTTTTTAACCTTCACACTTCCTAATAAATCTATACAAGTCATTAAATGCACCCTTTTTAACCTCAAAATGACCCAAAAATGATATAAGGACTAAAAAGACTAAGGACCAAGGCTATTATAACATTGTATGACATCAATTAGAATATTAAACATCTTTTTACATAATTTTAGACCCCATAAAACACCTAAATACCAATTTTTTACTTAGGGGTGCCCTAATTTGACCTAAAAGTCAAATTTGATCAACAAATTGGTGACTCATAGGGGTGGTATGCTTGTTATACTAACTAGACCAGTATCCTTATCGATCTATTGGGATAAGGGAGTCATATGAAGTATGATAAAAATAATAAAACCTTTGACCACAAGTTTTGATCAAGAAAATACCACCTAATTACCTCAACCACACAAAATAAGATAACAAACTTACAAAATACACACACACATGTGCTCAAGGAACTTAGGGTAATCTAAAAAAAACTATTATCCACAAATAGTAACTAATCATACCTCCATTTTTAAATCAAAAGGAAATTTACTTGAATCTCCTTATTCATGAGAAAAATCAAAGTGCCAAGCACGCTTCTCCTTGAAATGGATGCTTTGTAGGTCAGACTTATTCCTTAACACTTCACTTGACCTGATCTCAAGTAGATCATCTTCAAATAGGTCTCTAATGTATATATATTCCTCTTTAAATTTTTCATACATCATACTACTTCCCACTCTTCATCTCATGATCAACTTGTATCTCTTTAGTAGGCATGACTTCAAGAGGAGTAGTTTCATGTTCTTTAGAAGATTGAGGCCAATGGGAGCTTGTTCCATCCTTTAAGAGCTGATGTGTTTACGCCATCTAATTAAGAGGATGATATCCCATATTTATGACTTCAAACATGTCATCATCAAACACATATGCTTCTTTCAAGGATAGATTGTAAAGATTACTTTTCCTTTACATACTTACTTGAGTACCAAAGCTATCTTCTTCATTTTTTACTAGATCATAGCCTCATTGAAGAGGAGTATATCCTGATCCAATGATTTCAAACAAGTCATCTAAAGTCTAATTTTGAACTTGTCCTTTCCCATCTATAGTATCGTGTAAAGTGATGGAAGAATCAATGACCATTTCTTCCTCTTTGGCAAAAGGAGGACATTATTCCTCATCAACCCAATTAGAAATTTCAACATAAGAAACCACCTATTATTCATCACTTGGGACCTATTGAGGACTCTCATGTTGTATCTCAACTTCCACAACAAGAATTTGGTTCTCAAGGGCTGCAAGATCTGTTATTTCCTTCTTTGTGATTCCAAGACTAGACATCTTGAAGTCTTATGACTTAGTCCAATGAGGCTACCAAGGAGTTAGACTTTCTTCAAACAAGATTTTTAATTTTTTTTCAACCAACTACTCCTCCTTAGGTTCCCATACCATAGGTCCATCAAGGAAAAATTTTATGGGGTGATGACAAGATGAACTAGTTTGTGGAGGTGGCATATAGAACTCAAAATTAGATTGGGAATGGAATGTATGGGATTCTTTTGGAAGCTCTTTAGGAAGGGGAGGTAGACCTTGGGGTAAAACCACTTGATTTTATTCCTTCCATTTGAAAAACACCTCATTCACATCTGATTTATCTTGAATAATCTCTTGATAAAATGTGGATGGGGTGTGTTTAGGCATAGGATCTTATTTTAGGTCTAAACATCCCATCACACCTTGACTCAACAATCTCATCTTTGACTCTAACTCTTCAATTTTCTTGGCTAGGTTCTCTTGGAAAAATCTTTCTTAAATTTCATAAGAATCATCATGAGCATATGTAATACATGAGGGCTACCATGGAACACAAAAAGCTTCTTGAGGAAGGGTGGGAGGGACTTGCAAAGGATCAACTTCATTCATAACTTCACACTCCTTGTTAAGAATTTTCTCCTCTTCCTTTCCCCATGACTCCACTCTCTTATTCCAAATTATAATATTAGGATTATAAGTCTCTTTTTGAGGTGGTGGGGATGCAATATGAGAGGGAAATGAGGGCTTGAACTCCACTTCCTTTACTTCCAACATGGAATATTGCATATGCATATTAGCCAACTCAATTTGCCTATCAAAATTAGCTTCAAATACAAGGTTTCTCCTTTCAACTCTCTCTTCCAACTGATCAAGAGAAGGATGACTTTAATATCCTTGATTGGGCTCATGATTAGGGATCAAATATGTCTGATAATAAACTTAGGGAAGTGGATACGAATGCTGATAGGTTTGGTGAAGTTACCTCCCATGACCTCCTAGCCTATCCTCTAAGGAAGAAACTAGGCCATTCACATCAATCATCTCACTTTTGAGCCTTTACCAATTAGCTCTCTCAATAGGTACCCACTCTATTTTGACCAACTCTAATACATCTCTCACCTTATATAGGAACCTCTTGACCATATCCTCTTAAATTATCAAGCTCCAACATTCACCTCTCATATCCCAGAAGTGTCTTCTTGAAGGTGGAAATGGATTGACCTGAGAAGTGACTAGGTTGATTAGGAGGAGAAATACATTAAGGAGACTAACTATAGGACTAGTAAATATCATGATAAGGATGATAATGGCCAGGTGGGAGTTGATATTGATCACAAAAATACTATTAAGGATCACACCAAGGCTGATTAAAAACTTGCTCTTGTTGATAGGGAATGGCACAAGCTTTAAATGTCTCACCAACTTGTGTAAGACAACTCTCAACACCAGAATTAGAAATGAAACTTCATTGAAAGAAAAAATAAAAATTAAAATGTTACCAACAATCTTCAAAGGATAACTTGTGTTTCTTGACTAGTTGATATAGCTTTGAAGTCACCATTGATGCTTGGATAGATGTCTCTAAAGGTTGATTGTTGAGAGACAACACCAAAAATTTCTCAACTTCTTAGACCAAGATTCCCATTGAGCATGACACAAATTGTTGTAACTTATATTTACACCCTTTTAGGATATGGAAAATATTTCCTCATCCAAGTGGCATAATAGAAACACCTCTAGGCTTGTGGGTAGCCTAAGGATGAGATGAATCTCTAGATAAGGCTAACTCCCTTGATGTACCACTTTGGATTGAAACTACACCTAAAATTTGGGGGGTGAAAAGGGAGATAGATAAATAAAAATAAATAAACTAATGGAGGTGATACACCAAATATATTTATGACTTTCAACCATATGCATGTTACACTTGAAAGCAAGGGACAAACTGAACATACACTTCTCCAATCTTCATCTTCTTACATCAATGCTATATTATGAGGTTATGTATGAATATGCAAAGCTAGGAGGACTATAAAATAGGCATATGAGGGCACTAATTAATATAATAACTCACTATATCCTTGAAATTTCCTAGAACACTTCACATGCCCTGCAAGAAGAAGCTTTCCAACTGCAAATCAATGATATAATGAAACAACATGCTAAGGAATCCATATTCTTCACTAATGTAAAAACAAACATTCCAAATGAAAAAACTAATAATATTCATGGAGGAGGTAAAAATCAGTATTCTTATTGATCAAAATGTATACAAATGAGCAAGGCTTTACCATACTCAGGTGGAACATAGATTACAATGCCAAAATGGCTAGTTCTTATAGAACTTGAGAGAGGGAGGAGAAGAGAGAAGTCTAAAGGTCACAAGTACACTTGTTAAGTTGATAAAATTAGTTAATAATGCATTATAATAGGATATGGGAGCAACCATTCAAGGTCAAAAATCCTAAGTGTCCATCCAAGTTATCAAACTCTTACAAAGTAGCATGAAAACTCCTTGACTAGCTCAAAAAAATTGCCTTCATGATTGACCCTATTTAAACAACTAATAACTGATAAGGACAAGTTATTATGATTGGGATGAAGTTAAAGGACATCAAAAATTCCTCTCCATGAATTTTTTGAAAGCCTAGTCCTTTGAAATCATTTGGAAAGGAGTTATCATCATCTACAGTCTTAAAAACTCCTCTTTCATGCACCCTACACACTTATCCTCAGGATTAGCATCAGTTTCTAATTAAAATAAATTGGAGGGAGTGGATGACAAGTTTAAATACTCTCCATGGACTTATAATCATTATGAGATCCTTAAAATCATTTCCACTTAGAGTTTTCACACTTTTCACTAGCTTGTCCAATATGCCAGTTTTGACTTGCTAAGATGAAAGCTCTTATTAAGGCACTTAGGAGTTTTTATGAAGTATTAAATTTGCATGAGGAATTATCAAAATTATATATATTCCTCCCAAATTTGGTTTCATATTTAGAGTCATTTTAGAATCTTTAAAACACAAAAAATGGTCAAAAATACCTTGTTTTTGCCATGTTCATATAGAAAAAAATCATGAGGAGTATCTTTAGGGAGTAATTTATAATTTCCAATCATCATCTTGGATAAAATATCACATCAAATTATATTTCTAACTCCATTTTCTCAAACTAGTCTCTGTAAGGGTTTAACAAGGGATTTAGCTTGTTTCCACTCTTAAGGTTGGTTCATAAATATCTAATATAAAACCTAATAAAATATTTTATAAATTAATATTTCAATACCCTCCTCAACATTATTTAACTCCTTATTCTCCCATGCATATCATCATACGAGGTGCGAGCTTCAAAACTTTTCTTATCGAGCCCTTTTCTCCATTCGAATAGGCCTAATGTTGTCTAAGGTCCAAAAGGTGTCTTATTTGAGGTTTATTTACATAAAAATGGTTTAAAAAAAATTATAGTGACTCTAGTAACATTATTTAATCATTTTAGATGCTTACTTCATGTTATAACTAAAGATGACTCCTCATTTGGGCATTAGGCCTAATCTTGCTTAATAGGCCTATTTACATCTTAAACCCCAACATGAGTTTTTTATATTTAATATTTAGATAAATATTTTAAAACCTCCATTATTATCCCAAAAACATTATTTTTCCTATTATAAACCATTACCAAATTTGGAGATGTCATTGGTCTATCAAACTAGCTCTAGGTCAAACCCTACCCAATGGGCTTGACTGCAACCTTGGGTCTTTTTAGCACCCTATTTGGTTTCCTTCCTCTATGATTGGTTTAATTTATTTTTATATGTGTTATTAAACTCTCCACACCTTGTTCCAAGGTTTTTCTAACTCCTATTCTATCTTTTTCTCTCCACTTGACAAGACTGAAGGGTTTATGCATGGGGAAAATACCCTCTATCCAAGACAAAACAGAGGGTACTTCCCCTATTTTTCCAAAAAAAATTATGTTTTAGAGGCCTCCTAAATTTTTAATTATTCCCTCAACAAAATTTTATCCTTTTATTCTAATCATAGACCCTACAAAAGTATGAAAGTCTGAGACAGACATGTTAAGGAAACTTTGTGCAAGGTTTGCTCTCCATGGACTATGAATGATTTGCTTAGAGCCCTTTAATTGTTACATGTCCTCTAAAGAGAGTGTCATTATACCATTTTTATGTGATAAAATTGGTTTACATGTTTCTCACACCATTTCCCTTCTTCATCTACCCCTCTATACACCTTGCATAGTTGGACTGAGTTTTTATTTGATTGTGTTTCCTATTGGTACTATACCTATAGGTGTTACTTTATATGAATTAGGCATTGGAATGGTGTTGTAAGGTATCCTTAACACATCCCAAGATCCTTATTTCAATTACACTCCTAATTAACCTCACACCTTGGGTTTTTAAATGCTCCCAAAGCTACTTATAGTTAGCTGACTGTGAACTCTGCCTGTTAGGGTTCTATAGGTGCATACCTCTCTATAGGACCCTATTCATGATGTGTAAAGGTTTAATTGAAACTAAAAAAATCAATTAGTATTTTATATTACCTTAATTTACTTGTAAATGTCCAAAACACTCTCAAAAACTCCAACTTGGGTCACTATCTATCTCAACCACTCAAAGTTGGTTGTAGGTGTACATGTTTCACATGAAGGGAGCCTTGTAGGTTTACATAGAGTTCAAAACCTCATAAACTACTCTTATGAATAATATATATTCGCCTTAATATTAATTTCATCACCACATTTATATCTCAATGTTTAAACTCCCTTTCCTAAATGATATGGAGATCATGTCTTAGTTGTAGGTGGACAATTTAGGAGTTAGACATGCAAGTAGGTGAAAACGAAGCTTAAAACACTACATGTTCACGTCACCTTGGTGATCCTCAGGTCCATTTACTATATATTTCATAATAAATACATCCAAACATAATATTATGCCATATTTTCTCCCTATAATACCAATAGCCACTTCAAGGTTCAAAACTATAGAATTCACTGTTTGGTTTTAGTTCTTTTAAGGACATATTTGAGGCTTGAAATTCCCATCTTCCATCACTCATTTTGACTCCATGTTTTGTAGAGTTATTTTCCATACTATATGTTACAAGATACATCCCTTTATATGCCTTTAAACCATTCACCACATGTTTTGATATGTCCAAAGGAATCCCCTGGACCTTTGTTTTACATTTTTAGGGATTATATCCCTGAATACTGTAGTCATCCTCTTGAATGTGGTTTCAAATTGTTTAGTGTTTTAGCCTCCTTTAAATATATTTTATTATCCTTTTGTTATGATATAACTACAATAAGGGATTCATTATTGGTTATGACACCTATATACAAGTACCTTTACTCTTTACCAACAAATCTTGTAGGTGAACATTGTCAAGTCTATAAGCAGTAAATACAAGTGTGAAAAATGAGTATAATCTAGATTTAAATGATTTATAAACTCATATTAATACCTATAAAACATTATTCAAATTTAAAAACACCTAAAATAAGTTTCAAAACCTTTTCTTCAATGTGAATGCATCCATGAGATCACTTGTACATGTTCATTAATGGCAAAATTGTGTGAATGTTGCATATCACTGTAACTCCTAGAGATTTTACATTAGAGGATGAAATTGAAAGAGGAAGAGACTAATAAGACATTTAATACATTGAAATGAACCTATCACAACCTTGGAATCAGGATCAAAACATGAATATTTTGTAAATAGAGGAAAAGTTTCCTACAGCACATAATGATGCTTCCTTTTACAACTTAATATGATTAGCATACCAAAATTTTATGAAACTTGAAACAAAGCATATGAAAAAATTTAAGAGTAATTAAATGGGCCCTATAGCCAATATCAGCAATTTGTTCATATTAAATTGATCAAACTAAGTCAAAACCCATAGGCTATATGAAATAATAGGCATAAAAGTATAGTCAACTTCATGAGGATGGTTCATGAAGAACAAGCCACCATTATTCAAAATACTTATATGGAAATGAATATCTCTAAGTTTAATTTAACCTCCCCAAGGAATTTGAGCTTAAACATCTTGAGTTGTCTATACTAAGCATAAAGTTGAAGGTCACTTTTACTTCCTAAGAGGACTGAAAAAGGAGTAGAATAGTTTTGGCCCAAAAATGGCACTTCCAAAGCAAAAGAAACATGAGACTAAGCCTAGGGAAGCTGAAGAGACATACCATGATCCTTTCCCATGTGGCACACTTCTTGATGAGTCATACAAGTGCCATTTTTTCCTTTCTTAAGAAAACTATTTTTTCTTCTAATGAACCTACCACTTTTTAGTTATGTCAATTACTTAAGACCTATAAGGATACATGAGACATGAAATCATGTTTTGTAACCTTCACACTTCCCAATAAATAAGTAAAAGTCATTAAATGCTCCCTTTTTAACCTCAAAATGACCCAAAAATGATATAAGGACTAAAAAGACTAAAGTCTAAGGCTAGTATAACATTACATGACATCAATTATCCTATAAAACACCTTGTGACATAATTTTAGACCCCCTAAAACACCTAAATACCATTTTTTTACCTAGGGGCACCCTAATTTGACCTGAAATTCAAATTTTGTCAATAGTTATTTCTAGCCATAATGACCATCGATGGTTGATGTGATCGTCAGTGATTAAGGTGATTGTCAATGGTCAGGTTGACCATTAATGGTTAGGCAGACTATTGATGGTTGAGACAACCATTGACAATTATTGTATGTATATCTAGGTTGGTAAATGGTCAGATTGACAAGATCCCAAAGTTTGATTTTAGGAGATGGGTTGATGTTGAGCTAAGTTCAAAATCAAATAAAATAGTTGAGTAATAAAAATCAAATACTTATCTTGTATAAGGTTGATTGGGTGGCTTGTTAAGATGGTTGACTCAATTGGTGGAGACTAATGTGATTTTAATAGAGTAATAGTACTTGGTGCTTTGGCAGAGCACTGGTGGTAACTTAGCTCTCTAATGTGATGGATAGATTATTAGGTTATTGATGATGATTTACCTATAAAACAAAGGAACTCTAGATGTACAAGCTCTTGATAATAATTTTAAATGGGTTTCACCTTACTGCTCCTCTCTTCTTATAAGAAAGGCAAGAGAGTTATAAAAAAATGTTAATTAGTCCTCATTTTAACTTACACATACAATAGCTCACATATGGATTGAGACAAGCTATTTTTAGAAAAGCAAGGTAGGTGGTTTGCATGTTAGTAGTTAAGGAGGTGCACCTTGATTGTTGATTATTAAGGTGACCATCAATGGTCATCCTAACCATCGATGGTTGAAGGTGAAGGTAAGAAAGTGGGTAAAATATAGGTTAAGTAGTTGAGAAAATTGACCATAGATTAGGCTTGATTAGGGGTCAAAGGGTTAGATTGGTCCTAAGGGGGTCTTAGGGTGGTCTAAGGGAATTTCAACTCTCAAAATCATGATGTGTGGAATTTTAGTGTCTACATTTTTCCCTTTTTATTATGTGGTTTTGAATCAACAAGCTACAAAACAAAAACAAATTATCGATCGAAGGTCTAGTTACCCTAAGTATGGGAGGAGGTGTTCCACTTCAAACTGTGAGTCAATGAGGTAAAACATAATCAAATATAGGTTTGATAAGGTGGGTGAAGGTGATGAGGATAGGTTGGGCACTAAAGATCAAACAAGAACACAAAGTAAAATAAAAGGTGTGATAGTCAAGATCATGCATAGACTAGGTTACCATAGTTGGTAAAATAAAGGTCAGTGCTAGAAAGATAAGTGATAAGTGGACCATGTGACCACATGTAGGTGTGGTGGTTGGGTACACTTGTAATTCTCCAAAGTGATGAATGTGTTTCAATAGATATCCAAGGTATGAAGTGCTCTTGATGAAAACACAAATGGGTTAAGTGTCATGGGTATCCAAGGTAGGAAGTGCTCTCGAGAAGGCATAGGTGGGTCAGGGAAGCACAAGGTGGTATAAGTTTAAAGTTACGAGGTAATGTTCTCATTGCAATCAAAAGGACTAGGTAAAAGTCATCACAAAATACATGCTAATTGGGCCAAAATGGACCAATGGTGAGATGACAAGGTGGTCAGGATAGGTGAAGAAGGTAGTCTCCATGGGTGGGTGTTGTGATTTGATTTTACTTAAAGATGGTTTCTCAAGGTAGGAGTAAAAATGTGAGCTACCTAACTGTTCACAATCAGGGTACTCAAGGGAAACCATCGACAGTCACCCTGACCATCGATGGTTAGGGTGAAAACCTTAAAATTTTAATGATCAAAAGTAATTTTGAAAGTCATTTTGTTTATTTTTACTATCTACTTTGAAGCTCTGGCATTTGGTGATTTGGGCAAAAGGCATGCTAATAAATATTGAGGAGTATAATGTTAGCTAAGGTAGAGAGAGGACTGAGTGGACCAATAAGGATGTAGGGATCACGCATGCATGGATGAGGACATGTAGTTCTATAGTTGACTCCATAGTGGTGGTCACAAAATGAGGTAGGGGATGCATTAAAATTGGTGGCTTAGCTTGATTTTGAAATTATATTGGGGTTTGAGGGTAGGTTAGGTTTGAACTATTATGCCCTACTTAGAGTTTTTAGGGGTTTAGGTAAATTTATGGGTGAAAGTAAAAATTGAATGGGTGGGTAGGTATAGTAGGTTGCTTAGGTACATGAGGGTAGTAAGGTAGAAGTTTTTGGTTGCATTTTGAGTAGTTTTAGGGTAGGGTAGGTTTTGGTTGTTCTACTCATGGAACACCCACAATGACTTTGATGGTCAAGTCTAACCATTGATGGTCAACATCTTTATAAAAATGTATTTTTGACTATCGATGGTCACTGAGTAAAAATACAACGTTTGAAAAGCATTTGAAATGCTAAGGCCAAGTAGATATTGTTGGCTAGGTATAGCCTAGCCTTATAGTTTTAGAGGGTAAATTTGGTGGGTATTTGTTAGATGGGTAGGATGGGTATAAAAATAGGCTAGTTTTTTAAAGGGTAAGGTAGGGTAGGGTAGGTGATAATGATGTAGGTGACTAAGCTATGTGATTTAACTTTTTTGGGAATAATAGAGTTTTATTCCTATTTTAGTTAGGGGTCTAGATTAATGAATCAGTACATAATATAGCAATAATTATAGTCTTAATTTATAAAATTATTTATATTTTTCACCTTTTTAAAAATAGGAATAAATATAATTTAGCTAGAAATAGACTGATATGATTGATATAGAAGCTAAAAATGTTTGTGCAAGATTGGGAAGGTATCATAAACCTGCATCTGGCTTTCATTTAGCAAAAGGATATGAGATCCAAAAAGTGGATGCTTTGGTGTCCAACACTATTGTTTATTCTTTTTGTTGTTATCCAAACTAATCATAGAGACCTAAAATTTTTTGGGTAGTTACACTATGCCTGTGTGAGCTTACCTATGAAAAATTGAGTATTAGTTGTCAACAGAACTCATTATAGAGCTAATTTTTGTCTCAAAACCCTAACCCTCCATTATTCTTGATCAAACAATATTTGAATCACTTTCAAAGAGAGGTAATTAATGTCCAAGCCATGCCCCTTATGTGGGCATACTACCTACATACCAATACTCCAAAGAGGGATCAAGCCATATGTAGTTCCTCACTTAGTGTGATTTGTGCAATAGACTGATGTAGATGCAAAATACCAAATTGATAATGTTTGATGTGGCTAGGGATTGGTATGAGGATTTGAATATGTTGGCAACTATGTTGGGTGATTTTATGCAAAGAATAGGGAATTTTATCTTAGTGATTTATTTCTATTTTTACTTGTTTTGTAAGTTTTATCACCTCTTTTATAAATGAACTTTGAATGGGATTTTATAAGGAATAATTGGTCATGGGTCAAATGTATTTGTGCTAAACTAGCCTAATTAAGAACAAGGACCAGATGGAAATGACTATTGGGGCTCAAAGTGCAAATGGATAGGAGCACCAAAAATAAGACACTTTGGGGTCTGACATTATAGTCCAAATTTGGTACTCCTATCCTACAGGCTTGAGACCTAGCGGAATAAGATTAGCATAGGGAACACTATTTGGCTAAAGTGTAAATAGGGTTTAGAAGGTTTTTGATGACTGGTAATAAAAAAATAGGTGTCTAGAAGGGTCACAAGAGCATGCAAAAAGGATGTATGGATGGGGTCTTCCAAGCCACACTCAAACTACCAATTTGGACATTTTATATGACTACATTTACCCCCCTTTATTCTAGTGATGTAGTAAAGTGAAATACTAGGATAAAGGAAAAATAAAAAGATTACCTAAACATACCTATAATAGTGAAGCCCATGAAAATGTGTAATGTTGAGTGTGCATAGAGAAAGCACAGTGTGAAGCGTAAATATGAAAAAGAAAATAAGGAGTAGATCAGTTCTTACTAGACATGTTATGTCTTAAAATAAGAATGTATAAAGGTTGGGTCAAATAGAGAGGAAGAGAAAGGAATGAATACACCTCACTAGGTATACAAATTAATACAAACCCTATTGTCATGTTGAGTTATGTTGAATGATGCTAAGTATGTATTGTACCAAGAGTAATATCACAAATGAAGTTGAGTGCTCAATTCCCCAAGGGTGGCTCAAGAATACAAAAGTTGTCTCTTTGGATCCATCATCATCCACTAAGTGAAGTTATGTGATCATGCATGTCTTAATTGATGTTTGGATTGTGTGTCTAATCCCTCTATATAGGTGGCTCAAGAATACAAAAGCTAGCTAGTCCTTTGGCTCCATCATTTCCCACTAGGTATGAACTATGAACTGATACCAATATAAATGTGTGTCATATGAGATGGGTCATGAAGCCCATGAATTATTATTAATCTAAAAATGTGTCATATATAGTCTAATGTGTATTGAGAACTACGCCACTCTGAAAGGTGGAGATTAGGCTTGTATGAAAACCACTCCAAAACTGAGAACTAGGCTTAAATGAAAGCCACTCCAAAATGATGATAACCACATACAAATGGAATAAGGCATGTAACTACTAAGAACACATAGGTAATAAAATGAACTAGGAAGAAAATAAGGCAAAGGTATTGTGCACATTGCCCCTAATCACTAGTGTTTGTAACATGGATTTTGATCTAAAAGTTGTACCAATTGCCTAATCTAAAAATGGAAGCGAGAACCATCATGTCATGCATGATGCCCCTTATATCTTGATAATCTAAGTAAAATTATACTAAAAATTACCTAATTTGAATTGAACTATAGCTGACAAAACTATAATTGACCTTACCTTTTGTTTGTTTCTAAAAATTTTGGGTTTTTAGTTGTTTGGACAAGAACACCAAAAAGTGGACACTTTGGTGTCTGACATTGTTGTCCAATATTGGCACTCTTGTCCTTTACTATTTTTAATGATTGTTCTATATTTTTCATTGTTTTTCTAGTCTATTATGCATGTTTTAAACTCTAATTTTTTTCTTCGTGTTCTAAAAATTAATTTTTGACTGATAGAAGGCTATGATCTCTATGACAAAAACCTTGTTTGTTACCCCCTTTTCTAAGGGTAGGAATGAAGACCCTACAATGACTACCCATAGAACAAATATCCTTGTAAGTGTGTTATGCTATGAAATATATGATATAAAAATGATAATCCAAAAGATGTCTCAAGATATAGCATATTTGTATTGGAGATTGTTAGATCAACATTGGTATGCCTAGATAGATGTAACAATGTAATAGCATGTATAGTCTACTAAAATGAAACTATAAATTTGGTTAGTTGTCAAGGAGGGATGGAGCATGATGTCCATCATGGCATCCAAGAAGGAAATATAATTCATAATGTGGATCATGGCATTGTAAACAACTGAGAAGCAAACAAGCATGCAAGGCAAGAAGCAAGAAGCATACAAAAGAGGCCAAGGGGCCAAGTAAACAAGGGACACAGGTATATGTCACTCAAATTAGGAAAGCAAGCATATAAGGGATGTTCAAATTCCCACATACACATATAATTGCAAACAAATAAGATTGGCATGAGGGCTACAAGTACATACAAGAGTACAATTAAAGGACATTAGCAAATGTCTTAAGGCACACACAAGTAACAAAATAGGAACTAAAAAATTCAATTTCATCTAGCTACTCAAAGAAAGAAAAGAATTCATGAAAATGCTATAAATACTATCACATCTAACTAATCAAAGCAGGAAATGAAAGTATGAAAAACATGTAGCATAAGACTAGGTAGACACTAAGAAATACATGTGTTATATACTAGTAAGTGTCGATAGAATAATCTATGTAAGCTAGTAAGTACTGTACATCAACATGATAACTAGAGTGTGTGGTGTAGGAATGACATAAACAAGATAGTGTAGTCATGTATAAGATGCCCCTAGTGGGTAGATATGTCGATGTATGTCTTGAATGTAGAAGTGGGATGCCCCCTCAATGGGTAAAGTGAAGCAATCAAGGATCTGGGTGTCACTGCCTACACTCAAAGAAGATCAAGTGAAGTATGGTAATGTAGATAAATTGATAAACAATAGCATAGAATATCAAAATGTAAGTTTCGCATGGTATTAGAAATGTAAAGGATGGATAATGCATACAGTTGAAAATTTTTTGGTGTTTTTGAGTTATCTGAATGTTTTTTGTATTTTGACATGTTATATTGTTTTTGATATTTTGAAATATTGTGTTATTTTTGATATTTTGAAATATTGTATTATTTTTGGTATTTTAAAATAAGCTATGTACAATTAAGCAAAAAGACACTATGCACAAGTAAGCTAAGAAATTATGTACAAGTAGAAAGAAAATATGTATAAAAAAGACTGAGAAGAAATGATACTAATATATGAGTCTCAAAAGAGACTCCCTATCATGGTGTCATGTATCAAACAAAGGAATCATGTGTGATTGTGAAGCATGAGGGAATGGCTATGAATATGATTTTGAATATTCAAAGTCATTGTCGATATTTTAGAAATCATAATAATCAATATTGTTCCACTCATCATTATCATCTTGATTTTGAACCAATGGAATGCTAGTGTTGACGTTTGTTGTATCTAGATATTTTCCTTTGATAAATTGTGTCTATGAATGATTTGCCTTCGGATGTTCAATAAATCTCAAACCTTGGTGACAAACATTATCAACTGCTAGAATAGGAGTAGTGATGCCTTAAGCATGCTTGTCTAACCCTTGACCTTGATAAACAAACTCTTGTAGATCTATTTGATCAAACCCATACTACTTTGAAAGTTGAGCCTCATTTTAGAGAGGTAGATTTGCATCTTTTTTATGCTTTACCTGTGCTTGTGGTACTATTTGTTTCTCTAACTTTGCTTTTTTTCCTTTTATTGTTTTGAGTTATGCTTTAGTAACCACTTTTTACTATTTTTGAATTTGACCCTTTATGAATGTGTTCCTATGTCACTATAGATTGCTTGATTGATTTACCTTGTATACGGTCCTCATTAGTAATTATCTATTGTATATGTTTTTTCAATGCCACACATGAATCTGTGTGATGCCCATACATTCTATGATATACATAATAATATCTAGATCTTCTCATTAGATGTAGAGGAGGTAATTTGATCAACTTATATTTAATCATTTCCCTTAGTACCTCACTTGAACTCTTATTTGATTTTTTAATACTTTTTAATTTACTAGTTGTAGATTTACTTTATGATTTCTTATTTTGATATGTAACATTTCTTCCAACCAATTGACTAGGTGAAGGTGCATATACATGATTAACACAAGGGTGCCTTTGAGGCTTTTGTATTATAATATGATTTTCTAATGTTTTGATCTTTTCATGTAATAGTTGATTATGCATTTGTAAATCTGAAATTAATTTGCTTATTCTTGTGATTTGATCCCTTAGAGTCTCACAAGTGCAAACCCTAGTTGCTTCTAATTGAACATGTAAGCACATATGTTGTAGAGGGTTTGAAGAAGTTATAGGCTGAATGTATGTATTAGGATCAATAGTATAGGTTGCCACACCTTTTGGAGGGGTGATAGCATGGACTTGGTTAGAGGGAAAGTTGTTATCACCCTCTTGGGGGATAAGAGAAGAAAATTATTTCTTGTGCATGAGATATGACATTAAAACTTGACCAGGTGGTTGTTAGCTTATGTAATGGATCCTCTAAGTTGTAATTATTTTATTCTTAATTGAATTACATATAATAGAGATATAGCATGTTAAAGAAGTAGTGAAATATGACATATATTTGAATTGGTCTTAAAATAGCATGTACATATGTATATGTCATTTTTGAATCCATGCCAAATGAAAGGAAACAAGCATGCAAGAGAAACTAGAAAACTTTGCATAAGGAAATCATGATTGATAAAATTATAATATTCATCCCAATGTGTAAAAATCAAATTTTTAATTTTGAAACCCTAAGGTAGGGTTTGAAAATACCATGACCTAGTATAGGTAACTAGGGTTTGAAAGAAATACATTTTAAAATTACTATGGTAAATTTTAAAAATTAAATGTGAAATTCTAATTTATATATGCTAGAAAAAATCAAAAAAATATTGCTAAAATCAACAAAGAATTTTTCTTAGGGTTTTTAGGGTTTTTATGCACAAACAAAGTAAGTCAGGTTCATCAAATGATTTAAATTTTTTTGGAATAATGGAGTTTTATTCCTATTTTAGTTAAGGGTTTAGATTAATAATCAATATAGAATATAGAAATAAATATAGTCCTAATTTGTGTAATTGTTTATCTTTTTCACCTTTCTAAAAATAGAAAGAAATATAACTTAGATGGAAATAGACTAAGATGACTAATACAGAGGCTGAAAATGGTTGTGTAAGACTAGGAAGGTGTCATAAACCTAAATTTATATTTCATTCAATGAAAGGATAGGATCATTGAAAATTGGATGCTTTGGTGTCTGGCACTATTATCTATTCCTACCACTATTATTCAAACTGATCACATAGACCTAAAACTTTTTGGGTAGTTGCATTGTGCCTGTGTGAGATTGCTTATGAAAATTGATCATTGGTTATCGATGGAACTCATTGTAGAGATGAATTTTGTCTCAAAATCCTAACCCTTTATTATTCTTGATAAATGATATTTGAATCACTTTGGTAGAGAGAGGGGTTAGTGTGTAAGATGTATATAATGTATAATTCACACCCCTTGTGTGGGCATGCTACCTACATACCAATACTCTGAAGAGCGATCAAGCCATATGTAGTTCTCCCACCTAGTGTGCTTTGTGTAATAGTGAGATGTGGATACAAAATGTCAAATTGATACTATTTTAAGTGGCTAGGGGATATTATGAGGATTTGAATATGTTTGCAACTATGTTGGGTGACTATATGCAGAGAATAGGGAAATTTACATTAGTGCTTTATTTGTATTCTTACTTGTTTTATAAGTTTTCTCACCTCTTTTGTAAATGAACTTTGAGTGGGATTTTATAGGGAACAATTAGTCATGGGTCACAAGTATTCATGCTAATCTAACCTAATTAAAGATAAGGATCAGATGGAAATGATCATTGGGTCTCAAAGTGAAAATGGATAGGAGCACAAAAAATGAGACACTTTGGGGTCTAGTGCTATAGTCCAAATTCAACACTCATGTCCTATAGGCTTAGAACCTAGGGGGATAGGATTGGCATATAAAATACTATCTAGCTAGAGTGGAATAAGGGTTTAGAAGGTTTTGGATGAATAGTAATGAACAAAAAGGTGTATAAAAGGGTCATAAGAGCATGCAAAAAGGACCTATGGATGGAGTCTCATAAGCCACACTCAAACTACCAATTTGGACATTTTATATGACTACACTATGTTTCTAAATGAATTATTACAAGATAGGGAGTAGATATAAATGTGTGATTGAGTGTTGCTCATCTTCACATAGATCCACTAGGGGATGACCCCAACTAACTGGGACTACATGGAAGAGGTTGGGTTGGGGGTGATGACAAATTATTAGCATATGCCTCAAGATACCTCTATGATCATAGTGCTCATTGAGAGATGGGATCCTGCTATGACCACCTTCTTACTACCAATAGGTGAGATGATAATATTACTAGAGGATATACAAAGAATCACATAGCTTTTAATCTAGGGTGATCTGATCTATCACATAGAGTGAGAGGAGTGAGAGGATCAAATTGGGTTATTATATGATAATGATATTGATTGGGTTAAATGGCACATTAGGGGGTTTAGCTATAAATTATTTGTACCAGAGGGCTCTAGGCAAGAGGAGACTCATGATGATGCTTATGATGGTCATCTCATGATTTTCCCTTCCTGATTTGAGTAGTGGGAGATTCCTATACTTACTACTGGGGGTGTTAGTTGAGTTGTTACTCAAGCAGATCATATTCACTTGGGTACTTATTCTATTGGTATAAATGTATAGGGAGCTATGGGGGTTCAAGGCCCATAAGAAGTATGGTATTAGTGTCAGCCTAGTTCTACATTGTTGGGCCTACAAGCACATTTGAGTGCTAATGCCAGTAGGATTTCCATGGGTAGGATACACAGAGATTGAGTTCCAAGTTGGGTTCATATGGTGGAGAGGTGAATTCATCATTTTTGGTGTAGGGAGAGGAGCCCATAGCATTGATTGGTTTAGAGGTATACTAGGTACACTATTGATTAGTGACATTATCTAAAGGCCCTATGTCTAGTTTCTAGTATTTCTTGGCTATAAGAGGCAAATTTTGTCCTTACAGAATTATAAGTGGATTCTTGACCAGAGGGATGGAGAGGTGGAGCTCATCCCATTTGATAGGGTGAGAGGTAGTGTGGCCTTGTATAAGGCATTCTAGGTGTATTTCTTAGGTACATGAATGAGTATTTATAGATCTTATTGCTAGAGCCACATCCCATGCTGATCACGAGTTACTAGCCAAGCCACATATAGATACTATAGGATTTGTGGATGAGTACATGGTATGGTACCAAGAATTACATGTAGTAGTAGATTTTAGTGATGGTAATGGTGGTAGGGGGCCTATAGATGTGGACCTATTTGGGAGAGGGGGCCATAGGGCATAGGTATAGGGGGATAGCCCAAATAAACAAGTAAGAATGGTGTTAGTTACTACATAGGCACATGTCATAGTGTTATAGGGTCAGGTGGCTAGTCTACAGGGTTAGGTTTTCATTCTTATAGGTGATAGGGATTAGGTAAGGGCTTCATTAGCATTGGTTACATAGGAGAGGGACTCCCTAAGGTCGAGAGGAGGAGAAGCCATAGCCTTGATAAGACCACTACTTACCATCTCCATGGCATGATACCAGGCTATAGTGAAGAAGTTATGGTATTATAAGGCTATAGCTTTAAGTTGGGGTCTTGATGAGCCTCATTGGGGTGATTATAGATTGAGATTATTAGGTAGTTATAATGTAATGACACTAAGGCAATGGGTAACATCTATGGGTAGATAGACAGGTGTTATAAGTGGATAAGTACTGAGACCTAGTGGTATGCCATGAGATAGTGGTGCCCTAGGGGCATAGGCATGACACAATTCATACATTTTATATATTATTGTATATCATTTGATTTTGACATATGAGTCAATGTGGTAAGATGTATATTTTGAGAGGAAGACACATGTATATCTATTTTTACATGTTATGATGTTATTTGACTCATGATATATATATATATATATATTCTTTGCTTATAACTTATGCTCATGGTGTATGATTTGCATTGATGTTTAATTTTTATGGTGTGATGTTGTTGCTTATGGATTTTGCCTATGTTATGGACGATAGATACTGATGTAGACTTAGCTAGCTAGGCATGAGATTTCTTTGATTTATGGTTATGCTTATGACATGTTGAGTTTTAATGAGTATATGCTTCATTATTTTGATTTAGGCATGCATTTAAAAATGGTTGATTACTTTATTTCTCATGGATTCTATGGTTTTATTATGCTTTTAAATGTTGTGATGTTGTTTTTTATGACACATGTGCATATGCTTTATTGTTAATTTGTTTTAAGGTAAAACACATGAGGTATTTTAATTAACAACAGAAGATGGGAAGATAGAGAATATAATCAAGAGACAAACACCATAATGAAAATATTAGCTATTCATGACAAGATAAGAATAGGGAAATATTTTTTTCTTTGACAAGGGAAAATATAGAACTGAAGATGGATTGGCTTAATGAATATAAGCCCTTCGAATGTTTTGCATTAGCGTTCATAAGTTGGTTAAAAAGGTGTCTTGATTACATAACATTAAGTAAGCTCAAAATCCCTTGCTTAAAGGGGAGATGGATGAAAATAGAACCTTCTTGTGAGACTCTCATGCCTCTTTTGTAGGTTGTTAAAGAGTTAGTATAAAAAAGTCTATATCATATAAAGTGTAGACTAATTGATGTTGAAAGTCTACTTGTGAAAAATAATAGTCATTTCCACCTTATTTTGTTGTGTGAGATTTGATTGTGACTTTAAAATTTAGTTTGATTTTGTTGTGATTTTTATAATGGGTCATTTGATTTTTTAATGTACATGAGAAGTTGATCAATGTAGGAAGTTTCCACAAAATTTCTATACTTTTGACAAATGCTTTACTTAGCCATCCTTCAAGGGAGTGATCTAAGTTTATTTGCTTTGTTCAAGGATCTATGATAGCTATCCTTAAAGGGAGTAGTTACCTTATATTTGTGTAATTTTAGTATGCTTATGTAGTTATCCTTCAAGGGAGTAGTCTACAAATGCTAGAAATTATCCATGATTGTCATTGGTTTGGATTTTAATTTTTGCTTGTTTGATTTTTGCTTAACATATACTTGCTTATATAAGCTTAAAGGTTCACCTTTATGAAGGCAAAACTAAAAGCATAAAAAGGTCGAATAGGTGTAAAGAGGGTTAGGTGACAATGATCATGGGAATCTATCCTAAGAGAGGGGTAGAAAGTACCATGAGAATCATGTCATGGGTAGAGTTGTGGTACCCATTATTCAAGATTAGGCTATGACTATGATGGATAATGACATAATTCAATTTTAATTAGTTTCCCCTAAAATAGGGAGATGAATATGGTTGAAATCAAGGGATGAGCTTAAGTTAGAACAAAAGGTGAACTTGATCCTTCTTTAACAAAATAACAGACAAAGTTGCAAAGCGTTGATGGGTTCAATTTTTGGGTTGCCTTTTAAAAAATACAATTGGCAAGCACCTAATCCATAATTTTGGGTTATGATATACGGTCCAATCCAATTGAAAGCAAATTTTCCCTACTTTTTTTCTCCATATTGGTGACATGCTAATTTTCCTTTAGGATGAGGTCTCTGATGTTGAATTCTCACACTTTAAGGTCTTGTCATATGCACACTTGACACATTCTTAATAGACATGAAGATGGGTAAGGGCTTCTAAGCAATGCTCATCAAGTAGCTCAAGCTAGGCTAAATAATGATGATGATAATCATCCTCAATAATGAGAATTTACAAAGATATGAAAAGAGAAGGTATTTAGACTTCGAGAGGCAAAATGGCCTCCACTCCAAACAAAAGATAAAAAGATGTAGCACTCATAGGGGTTCTAATGCTAGTATGATATGCCCATAATGCAAAGTGGATGTGCAAATGCCAATCCTAACTAGATGCATTGACCATTTAGTTAGCATGTTGTTATGATTTTTGATAGAGTCCTTAGCCAATACATTAACTTGAGGGTGATAGGGTGAGGAAAAACTTAACTTAATGTTGAATGCATTACATAGACCTTGGACTTACTTGTTCTTAAAATATTTACCATTATTGGTTATAATCTTGTGAGGAACACTGAAGCAACAGATGATGTGATGGTTGATAAAGTCAACAATCTTTTTTGCTTTAGTTGAGACTAAAAGAATAGCCTCTACCCACTTGGTAAAGTATTCAATCACAGTGATGATAGAATGGTGTCACTGCAAAGAATGGGGGTTAATTTCACCAATAAGGTTTAGACCCCATTATGAGAAGGACCAAAAATTAGTGTAAATGTGAAGCCTATGGCTAGGTGCATGATGTAAATTCATATGTTGTTGGTATTTGACACACTTTTTCACATAATTACAATAGTCTTGGTTAAGGGAAAGCCAGTAATAGCCTAGGCAAAGGATGCTTTTGGCTATAGCGAGGCCACTAAAGTGTCCCCCACAAATACCATCATGCATTTCCTTGATAGCATGAGAAGCTTCATGAGTGTGTAGGCAATATAAGAGGAGGCCATCAGAGCCATGTTTATAAATAATTCCTCCTATAATGGTGTAGCATGAGGTACTCTAGATAAATACTCTTTGATAATTCCTATAAAGGCCAGAAGGAATGATGGAAAGGTTAAGGTAGTCAAATTTTTGTTGATACCAAAGGTCATGTTGGGTCTCCTCCACATTAAAAATGGTGGGAGAATCTGGTTTGACATAAGAAGGTTAGGTAAGTCTTTGGATAATTATGGATAGGTTATATTTAGAGGATGTATATGGGATCTAATAGGTGAGGAAAGCCATGGTATTCATGAATTTATTGGTAGATCATAGGGTTGACTAGATTTGATAGTGATCAAAGGATGCCAAGAGTTCATCAACTAGTTATTTATACTATTGAAAAACATCATTATTACTAGTAAGATCCATTGATTTGATTGACCACAAGTTGGGAGTCATCAAATATATTGATTGTTTTGACTCCTAGGGCTAAGGAAATTGGAAGGCCTATGACTAGGGGTTCATACACATCCATATTATTGGTACATTCAAAATTAAGATTGAAGGACAAAGGGAGAGGTTCATCATCAAAGGGGATAATGAGGATACCTACTCCCCCAACCCATTTACATTTTGATCCATCAAATAACATGGTGACTTGATAGGTGAAGTTTTCCTAAAAGAGGGTCATGATGGACTCATTGAGGAACGCAAGAGGAAGAGGTTGGTTGTCTGCTAATGGTGACTTGACCAACTGATTAGTAATGACTTGCCCCTTAATTGAATTTTACAAAAGGAAATCAAGGTCAAACTCCATTAAAATCATGATCCACTTAGCCATACATTAGTTTTGGTATGTTTTGGAGTGCATGTACTTGAGTGGGTCGATATTGCTTATGACATAGGTTTTGTGGTTAAGAAGGTAGTGGTAAAGTTTGGTGGCCATGAATACTAAACCTAATCAAAGCTTCTCAGTGTGGGTATATTGAGTCTCTTACTCTACAAGTGTGTGGCTAATGTAGTAGACAACTTTCTCTCCATGTTGTTCATCTTAATGAGCAAGAATTGCCTCTAGGGAGTGGTTAGTTGTAGAGATATAAATGTATAAAGGTTGATCATCCTTGAGAGAGGTGAGGATAAGTGGAGACAAAAGGTACTTTTTAATTGAATCAAATTCCTTTTGATAGTCATTATTCTACTTGAAAGACACATCCTTCTTTAGAAGGTTGTGGAAGGGTTGACACTAGTCAAAAATCTAGGAGATAAAGAAATATATGGATTAAATCTTCCCCTACAAACTATAGATTTGCTTAAGTTTGATTAGAGGAAGCATGTTGAGGATTGATTTGATCTTGGTATGATCAACTTTGATTCCATGAAGGGAGACAAAAAAGCCTATAAGCTTTCCTAAAAAGACCCCAAAAATGCACTTCTTAGGGTTTAGGCAGACATGGTAATGGATAGGATGCTCAAAGATGATTTTGAGAATGACCAAATGATCTTTTTGAAGTTTGTATTTTTTGTGCAGGTCATCCACATAGTCCTCTATAATATTATGGATAAGGTCATGGAAGATATAAGTCATGGCACATTGGTAGGTTACACTAGTGTTCTTTAATCCAAAAGGCATGACTCTATAGTAGAAGGTTCCTCATGGGATGGTAAAGGTAGTCTTGTGTTGATATTTAGGGGTAATTAGGATTTGATTATAACCTGATAATCTATCCATGAGAGATAACATCTTGTGTCTAGATGTAAGATCAACTAGCTGGTTAATGCTCATTAGAGGAAAGTAGTCTATGGGGAAAGTGAGGTTGAGGTCACAAAATTCCATACAAATCATAGTCCCCCTATGTCTTTAATGATAGGCATGACATTCGAGACCCATTGGGGATAGACAATGGGTTGAATGAAGTTGACAGATAGAATATGTTGAAGCTCTTCTTTGATGAGAAGGGCAATGAGAGTGCATATGTCAATGTTTCTTCTTGATAGGCTTGGCATCATGGTGGGTGACTATGTTATGGGTAGCGATGGTAGGGTTAATTTTAGGAATGTCTCTATAATACCAAGTAAATGTTATGATCTGGTCTTGGAGAAAAGAGGGGAAATCCCAAAGTTCCTTAACATTCAATGATTAACTAATTTTGAAAATGTATGGGTTTTTTGGGGTACCATATTTGATATCAATGGTGGATTTTTTCAACATGGTCAAGGTCTTATGAGGAAGGGATATATGGATGGAAGAGACTAGGGCACCAAGGTAGGTGAGAATAGAATCATCATCTTGGCACTAAATAGTGTTAATGGTAGGAGAGTCATCTCCTATCGACTCAAGATGGATCAAAGGAATGGTTATGATTGCCCATTCGTTTTTATAAGTTTAGGTTCTAAGGTTGATCATGTTGACTAAAAAAATTTAGGTGCGATGATGTCATCATCCTTACATGTAGGTGGAAGAGAGGTTGGTGAAGAAGGGGTGTCTTCCTTGATAATGATGGTGGTAGGTGGTTTAGTTTACTTCTTATGGGGTAGGAAGAAACCAAGGTCATGCTTATCATGAGGATTTATGGTCTCAATGGAGACCAATTTGTATGGGCCATGCTCATATCATCCAAGACCAAATCCTTTCCAAGCACACCTATAGAGGTATTATTGGCAAAGCTCAATTTATCTAGGTAGGAAAAACTAGTAATAAATGGTCAAGGTGAAAGAGAGGTGGTGAAAGCACTGATAGGTTTGTTGAGTCCCCCATAGTTGAAAAGGGTTTGATAATAAGGAGGTATAAAAGTAATAATGTCCCTAACATTAGGGTCATATCTGGGTTGGTGGTCAAGTTTCCCATACTCTTGGGGATTAGGGAAAGTGTCAAGGGTAAGGAGGTGATATTCCCCTAGTGAAATAAATTGAAATGTGGATTCCAAAGGGTCTAAGGTGGGGATATGATCAAAAATTATGGATGAGCTAGTGGATGCCTCATTGCTAGAAGGAGGGATGAATTCCTCTTTCATGGTGGAGGTATTGTATTTAGTTAAGGAGGGTACACTAGATGGGGGTAAGAGGACATCATTGGGTTAGTAGGTCATGTTAAATGTCGAGAAGAGACTTGGGTTGGCTTGGATGGTAATGACTTAGCCATCATGCTCAAATTTAATGCAATGATGTAGGGTAGAGGGGATGTAACCCATGGAGTGGATCCAAGGTCATCCCAATAAAACATTGTATTAGAATTCACCTTCCACTACATAGAAGAGTTTAGGGAGTATATGAGACCCTACATGGATATGAAGGACAACCATTCCTAGGGTAGTGGTCATGGTGTCATTAAAGGATTGAAGGATGATCGAGGTTTTAGACATTACATTATCCATAAGGTTGATTTGGTTATAGGTATGGGAGGAGATGATATTAGTACTAACTCCCCCATCAATCATGACCCATTTGATGTGGGTTTGGTTGATGTAAGTAGTAATATAGAGAGGGGGATTTAGGTCATTTAGATAGATAGAAGGTATTTCTTGAAGGTGGAAAGGTTGGAAATTTAAAGAGCATAAAAAAAGGCTACCAAAGGTTGAGAGTATTTAGGTTAGACCTCTATCAATTGCAATGCCTCTATCATTGCTTGGTGATGATGAGGTGAAGTGGTAATCAACTCATATAAGCTCATTTTCACTGGGGTCTAGTGAAGTTGTTTGAGTACCACTCTCTTGATGGACTCAGAGGGGTTGGATTGGGAGGCACTTATGATAGATACCTTGGGTTTGGGTGAAGGAGAAGATGTTTGAGTAGGGTTTGGTTAAGATGTATAATATGGGTGTATCCATGGGATGGACACTTTGGCCTTTGCTTATCCCTTTGTTGCACTCTTATGAACACATGAATGGTATGGATAGAGGGAGGAATTGGGGTAGGAGATTGGTCAGGATATTCATGACTCTGAGGCAAGACTAGAGGAGTAGGTAGGCATTGGGTAGAGGGTATTGTTTTTGGTTGGATTGATATGGGGCTTGTGGGAGGTTCATCTGTTAATAGATTATCCTCATCATAGATCTAGTGTTTAATGGTTGGGAGAGATTTATAGTTCTTTGTGTAATGGCCTAGTGTCCTATGATAGGAACACACATGGTGATAATTATACCAGATGGGTTTTAAATTGAGAGCGTCAAATGGCCTAATGGGGGGGTAGGGCCAAGCAAGAAGCTTGTAGTAGCCTTTGGAAAATAGTAGAGTAGTATTTGGCTAAAGGTGTAGAGGGTTTTGGTCTTGGTTGGTAAGGTGGAGAATTTTTGGGAGTGGGTTTGGTGATAGAAGATTTGGAAAAGGTAGTGAATTTGGTTGGTGGTTTTAATTTTGGCAAGGTAGTGGTTAAGAAAGTGGAGTTAGGAGGTTTTAGGATAGGTATCTTGGTTATTGATGGTTCAACAAAAATAGGTGTGTCTAAAAATAAGTGTGTTGGGGTAACCAATAATGGTGGTTGGGTCTTAGTTGGGACAAATGTATTTATAATTAGAGTGGAGGGATGAGGCCCTAAGATAGAGGGAAAGGTAGAAAGAGGTAGGATTTTGGCTCTCTGGTCTTTTGTTATTCCTACTCCCTTGGTTGATTTGGGTTGGCACTTGGTTGTTAGGTTTGGTGAGGTAAGCTCCACCTTCATAGATGGGTGATTAAGACTTTGTTTAGGGAGGGTACCAAGGTTCTTGGTTATCTTGGTCAGTTTGGTTGAATAAGGTGATTTGGTTGCTTGGGATTTAGGTGCTTTGGATGGCTTAGGAATTAATGGGTTGGTAGAAGTTGCTATCAGTTTGGTTGGTAAGATAGGGGTTTAGATAATAGAAGTGGTGGGCTATTTTTCTAAAGTTATGGTTAGAGGTTCTTATTTGGTGATATAAGGTATCCCTAATTACTACTAGAAGGTGGCTCAATCCATGTCAAGGTTGGAGATAAACTCTAACTTTTTCACTAACCTAGAGAATGGTTTGTAGGCTAGTTTCATTCCCTAAGTAGTGGACTTGTAAGATAAGCCCATTGGTTCAGACAAAGCGATGGTAACCTCATCCTTTTCCTCAATCAAAGGATGCAAGGTTTGAGTGGGTAAACTCTATGGGAGGTGCAGACATGGGGGCTTCCTCTTAAGGGATGCTCTCTGAAGGGGTAGTAAGTTGCTTGATGGTTAAGGGAGAAGGTAAAATGGGTGCTTGTTCTATAATGTCAGTCAAGGGAGGGGTTGATAGCTCCACCACCTCAATAAGCAAAGGAGAAGAAAAGGGTACTTCCTTAGTTTGGGTTTCTAAAAGAGAAATCAACTCTGCTACCTTAATATGCAGAGTGGGTGAGGAACAGATAGGTTGGTTAGTAGGTTCTTCAATAATGAGTGTGTCAAGAACCATGTTAACAGTATGGGTATTATGAGAGAACTCAACCATGTTGCTCTCATTATTGGTAGGAACATGATTAGGGAAAAACTACCTATAAATGTCAAGGTCTTGGTTTTGAGGTGCATTGGGGTTATCCAAAACAAGCTCACCCTTGTCAATGAGAGATTAGACAATGTTCTTGAAGGTGTTGTGCCTACTAACATCATGCCCTATTAATTACTGGAAGGTGCATAGATCATTATCATATACCAACTAGGTACAGGATGAGAAGAATCAAATTATTGAGGTGGTTTGATAGGAGGAAGTTGTATGATATTAGATTTTAATATCTTCTCTAGGATCAAAGAATAAGACTCTCCAAGTGCAATAAATTGCTTTTGGGTGTTCTAGTTTTGGTTTCTTATGTTTTACTTTGAAGAACAAGAGGAATTTGATTGGTTGGTAGATGATGCGTAAGTGGATTTAAGTATAGCCACATTCATAGTTCCCTTTATTTTGGTTTTGGTATTAGCTTGGTTGTTTGGTTAGAGGAGGAAGCCTCATTGGTTTTGTAGGTAGAGTTTTTTATTTAGTTTTAGCTTTCCTTTTTTAATGGCTCTATTCTCTAATATTCAAGCCATGGTGAAAAATTCATCAAAAGTTTGAAAACTTTAAACATGCAATGTGGAGGAGATGTGCTTGGCACATGCCTGAGCAAAGAATTTGATCAATTTAGGTTCGATTAAAGAAAAGGAGAGTTGGTTGATTAGGCTCTACCAACAAGCTAAAAATTTGGCAATAGATTCATCATTAAACTATCAGATAGAGTAGAGATTAGTTATAGAAACCTTCCTAGAGATATTTATCAAAAAGTGATCCAATAAAGTTTGAGTTAGTTAGGTGAAGGAGAAGATGGAATGCTTGGTTAAGGCACTAAACCAATCTAATGCCAGTCCTGACAAAGACATAAGAAAAGTGCAGAGAAGGAGGACATCATCATAGGCAATCAAATAACATGAATTCCTAAATGCCCTAAGGTGTTTTGGGGGATCCTCCTTAATCTAAAACTTGGAGAACTTGGTAAGTTCCCATTGAGGAGGATATGGCTTGATAGGCATAGATGGGTGGATGTGCACATTACAGATCTAGTCATAAGATAGGATATTATGATCCCTAGAGAAGGATGACTCCAGAGTTGTCATCTTATCCATGAACATCTTCATTAAGCCTATTTTAGGTGGTGCACCTAAAGGGTTGTAAGGTGCATACTATGGTTGGGGTTGAGTGACATACTGATAATTGGTGGAAGGTTGGGGAGCCATCACATATTGATATGCAAACACTAGTGGTTGGGTGGAAGATATGTAAGGGTAGATGAATGTAAGTGGTTAGGTATTATGTATAGGTATATGCCCTTTTGAGTTAGGTATGTAGCTTAGGCTTGGTACATTGGGCACCTATCAAGTATGAGGAGTGGTTAGGTTAGTGACCAAAGGAAGGGTAATGACCTTCATGGTAATTGATGGTAAGGTAGAAGGTATAAATAGCACAAGATTTTGAAGTGAGTCATTGGTTGAAGGGAGGTTTTCAATGCTAGTGGTAGGTACTCCCATGGTGAGGGGAGTATAGGTGGCTAATGGTTGGGTGGCTCCTAAGGTGGAGGAGTTGTTGGTAGGGGTGGAAGGTATAAGGGTGTTAGTAGGTTAGGCAAGTTGGTTTTATAAAATACTCTCAAAATTATTATTGGTAGAGGAGGAAGCTTGGGTAGCCAATGGTTGGGTCATGATCATGGAAATAGAATTATCTCCCATGATATGGGAAGGTATGTCATAAGTTGGGTCTATAGGTAGAGTTAAATTAGGGGTACGATGAGCAATAGTGTTAAGGTAATGCTAGAGGGCCATAGGATTTTTATCTAAGAAGGTGGAAAATTTTGCATCTCCTTAGGGAACTTCCTAAGGGAAGAGAGGACTTCCTAAAGGGTGAGGAGAGTCTACTAGTTTTGAGATATAGTCTATGGATGAGGATGTGGAAGAGGTCAATTGGTTTGGTGATGGGTTTTTCTCTACTAGATTATTTCACTACTTGCAAGTTAGAACCATCCAAGGTAAGAGAGAGAGAATGCACAAACAATCTCACCACTCAAATAGAGAGAAGACAAGAAATGATCTAGAAAAGAAATCACACACTAGAGTACATTAGAATCATGTTGTTAATTTTAATCTTGCTTTTGGATTATGCCTTAAGTTATGAAAATGTGTGATAGAAGTTGGATTATAGATCAAGTACTATAGAATTAATCTATGGTTGGTTTTAGGTTGTTGGGAATCAATGCATGGCTTGGTATTGGGGCCTATCCCCTCACTTCACACACCATAGAGATATGGGTGTCGAGTGCTTAGCCAATATATACTAATTTCCAAAGTTTATACTCAACTAGAGAGTTGAGTTGGTTCTCCCCTTGGTAATGACCTCCAAGTAGGCTTATTGAGAAAGCATAAGGTGACCGTTAGCTAATGAAATCCTAGTTAGGCTTTGTCTCAAGTTTTTTTGATGTTTAATTGATGAAAGTAGTTTGGTTTAGTGTGTGCAACAAAAGTGATGCTATGATAGGATTACTTTGCTTTAAGTTAAACTATGTGAACCAAACTTGTAATTAATCAATGTATGCACTTCATTTTAAACCCAAAAGAGATTTTAGTTTCATAAATGAGAACAAATAGAGAGAATAACATACAGATGTAAAGAAATGAAACCCAAATTAAAGACTCAAGGTCCCACCAGACGTGCCAGAATGTTTCACTAAATTTTATCTTATATTTTGAAAAGGAAGAAGAAGAAACTAAGTAAGAGTGTGGTTTAAAAACCTATTTGATTATGCATACATTGAATCAAAGGATTATGAAGAACTCCTCTTTGGCTTGGGAGGATGATCTACAAATAAGATAACACTAAAGTAAATTTGTTTGTTAGATAGATAGCTAAGTATATTGCCTAGCATTAGCTAGATCCCAAAAGTAAGAGCTTCCTTAGGGGTTGTTAATCCACTTATTTTAAAAAATTAAATTTATAAAATGGAATATAAAGTACTTGCATCAACAATCAAAAGGTACTGAAATTGAACACAAAAAATTCTTTTTAAATAAATAGACTAAAAATTACTAATATAGTGATAAACAAGTCAATACTAGTGCTACATGGCTCAGGTATATATCAAAAAATTAGGTGGGGGTCTGTGAACATGCAAAGATAGAAAATTAGATTTGGCTAAGGGTAGGTAGGTGGAAATAGGTTATTGTTATTTCTAGCCATAGTGACCATCAATAATTGATGTGACCATTGATGGTCAAGTTGCCCATCAGTGGTTGGGCAAAACATTAATAGTTGAGACAATCATCAATGATTATTGTGTGTAGATCTAGGTTGGTAAATGGTTAGATTGATGGGATCCCAAATTTGGATTCAGAGAGATAGGTTAATGTTGGGCTGATTGCAAAATCAAATAAATTATTTGAATACTAAAAATCAAATATTTATCTTGTAGAAGGTTAATCAGGTGGGTGTTTGAGGTGTTATAAATAGTATCATTGATGTCAAAGGTTTAGCATTATTGGTGATAAAGGCCTCATTGCATTTAATGGTATTTTTAATATTCATATCTTGGCTAATGTGTGTTAATGTTTATTTAATATTAATGAATATATTTTTGGTTGCATATAAGTCAAAAGAGGGCCCATGGAGAAGTCAAAGAGTCACAAGGTAAAAGAGGAAAGAGGAATGGGATGCATCTTCTCATGAAGAGTCATCTTGAGGAATTTCAAGAGTCACCATGTGAAGACAAAAGAGGTATGGCATATTTTTCCATGAAGGGACACTTTAAGGAATACAAAAAATCACCAAGATAAAGACAAAAGAGGAAAGGATGCTTTTGCTTATGAAAGGTCACCATATGACTTTTCAAATACAAGGATATAAAGGGTCATGCAAGTCTGGTGCCATTTTCCATGAGGATTGAAGGGTCACAAAAGGTGAATGCCAAAGGTCATTTGGAAAGCTATAAATAAAGGCTTGAGAAGCCATTTATATATGCAACAGAGTACATGGTTTTTAATTGTTTTCAAAGAGAGAAAAGTAGGAGATATTATAGAGTTTTATCATTTGTTGAGTAAGCAACATTCAAAAATAGTTATGTTTTATATACAAGAGGTGTTGGTGCTCCTATGGGATGGTGCTCACAAATCTTTGCAAGGGGTTGGTGCTCATAAATAGTTATGTTGGTGCGTAGTAAAGGGGTTGGTGCTCCTACAAGTTGGTGCTTGTAAACTTTGTATTTTGAGTTGGTGCTCATTCATACACTTGAGATTGTTCTCTATGTATTTTTTCTCACTTTGGGTTACCATGTAAAAATATGCTCTCTCTCTCTCTCTCTCTCTCTCTCTCTCTCTCTCTCTCTCTCTCTCTCTCTCTCTCTCTCTCTCTCTCTCTCTCTCTCTCTCTCATGTGGTGCAAATTATTATTTCATTTTTATTGTATATATTGAATGTGTGATTAAGTGGTTAAAGAAAATAAATCAGATTAAGTAAAAAGATATATGATATACTAATTCACCCCCCCCCCCCTCTCAATATATTTTGTGCTTAAAAATTGGTATTAGAGCAGGTTCCTTTTGAAAAAGTTTTACAGCTTGAAGGTAAATCAAAAAAACATGATGGTTAGATCACATGAAGGATTTTATATAAGTAAGCCACCTTTGTTTGATGGGATAAATTATGTTTTTTGGAGCATAATGATGAAGACTTATTTGATGGCCCTTGGATTTTACATATGGCAAGCAGTGGTGGAGGAATATGAAGAGCCACATACACTTGTAACTACTCTGGCAGAAAAGAAGGTAAGTGAAAATAATGCTAAATTTTTAGATGTTATTTTATGTGGTTTATGTGAATCAAAATTTATTAAAATTATGTAATGTATATCTACTCATGAGACTTGGGTGAAACTTGATAATATTTACAAAGGTGATGGAAAGGTTCAGCAAGCTAAGATTTAGACTTTCAGAAGATAGTTTGAGAGTTTAAAGATGGAAGAAGAATAAAATATAGCAAGTTATCTTTTATGAGTTGATCAAATAGTTTATCAGATTCAAGGCCTTGGAGAAAATTTATAAATATCAATTGTGGTTCAAAAAGTTTTGAGATCTCTACCATTGAGATATGATACAAAAATTTTGGCAATTGAAGAGATGAAGAATTTAGCCAAGCTAAAGATGGATGAGCTTCATGGTATTCTTACGACATATGAGATGTAGACTGAAAAAGATAAACCCTCAAAGAGAGAAGTTGCTTTCAAGACATCAAAGAAAGATAAGTCTAAGATTCAAGAATCAAGTGATAGTTCTAGCAATGATGAAGGTGACAATGGAGCTCTATTCATTCATAAGCCAAAAAAGGGCACAGGTAAATATCAAGGAAAATTATCTTTTAGAAATTTTAATTGTGGAAAGATTAGACATTTTATAGATAAATTCCCAAATAAGCGTAACGATGACAATGAAGAAGGAAAGTCTACATACAAGAAGAATTTCAAAGGTAAATTCAAGAAGGGATTTGAGAAGAAGAGTTTGTATTCTAAAGATCCTAGCTCAGTCATAGATAGTGGAGTCAGTGATTCAAAAGAAGAAGAGATTCTATTCATGGCCATACATGAAGATGTCTCTATAAGAAAATTATAGATGATCAAGAAGAAAAATAGAATGAAGCCAAAGTGAATCTAGAAGGAGAACTCATTTGTGCCTTAGAAGAGTTAAAATCTTTGGAAAATAAGAATCAAAGATTAAATCTCTAAATCAAGAAAAATGAAAAGGAGTCAAAGGAAATAATTGAAGATCTACAAGCACACTTTGAAGAAACTAAAAAGAATGAAGAATATCTAATGGTAAAGTTTAAAATAGTAAGTAAAGAATGTGAAAGGTATGGTATTGAAATTGCTTCTTTAAAAGCAGATCTTGAGAAAATAAATAAAGCAATCAATGATAGAGCAACCAATGATTCAAAATTTGAGAATAGCACTAATATGTTGAATAAGATATTATAAAATCAAATATAAATGTTAGATAAGATAGGTATTGGATTTGAAAAAGAGAAAGAGGAGGTCACTACTTTCACAGATAGTAAAAAAGGAAAGAGATATGTTGAAGCTCTTACAAAAGAAGAAATAAAAAGGGAAGAAGTTAAGAATATAGAGGACAACAAAGAATGCTAGAGGGAATAGAGATACAAAATGCAATCAGGTCAAAGATACACAAATAGGTCTTATTTTTATAGTTACTATTTTTATTGTAATGGATATGGTCATAAGAAAATAGAATGTTGAAAAAGGGATAAAAATTTTAGAAATAAAGAGAAGAAAATTCATACATAGTCAAGTAGAAGCCACAACTCTTTTGCTCTTCTATCTGGATTTAATGAAGAGGCCATAATATATTACAAGTGCAATAACTTTATAAACATAGCTCATTTCTATAAAATCATGTTTGATTCAGTCAAGAAGGACCAGAGTTTTAAAGCTCCATTCATCAACAAGAAAGTTTAGACAAGTTCATGGCAAATGAAACAACCTAAAAAATCTATGTTGGTGCAGATAGCTTTGCATGCAAGAAATGAATAAAAGCCATGGTTCATTGATATTGGATGTTTGAGGCACATGACAAGATACAAGAGCAATTTCATAGCCTTAAATAAGATCAATGGTGGCATAGTGAAATTTAGAGACAATATTACTACTAGAATTTCTAGAAAAGGTACACTAAGTTTGGATAATGGTAGAACTAAAACTGAAAATATTTTGTATGTAGAAGGTCTTAAGCATAATCTTTTGAATGTAAGTCAAATGTGTGATCAGGGGCACACACTAAAGTTTTATGCATAAACTTATGAAATTAGAAGAAAAGATTCAGATGTGTTGGTTGCATATGCTTAAAGAATAGATGATAATTTATATATGCTATCAGACATCACAGGCCAAAGATATTTTTTGAGTCAAATTGAATAAAGTTGGATATGGCATAGGAGAATAGGGCACATAAATTTTGACAATATTTTCAACATCAATAAGAAGTAAGCAGTCAAAAATCTTCCAAAGATTACAAAGCCATCTGACATGCTTTGTGAACCTTGTCAACATGGGAAGTAGGCTAGAAGGTGGTTCAAAATAAAAGATTACTCAACCAATCAGATGTTAGAGCTTGTTCACACTGATCTGTGTGGACCTATGAGAACTTAAAGTACTCAATGTGATAAATACTTCATGTTGCTTATTGATGATTTTTTACGTATGACTTGGGTAATGTTTTCAAAGAAAAAATTAGAAGCTTTCAAATATTTTAAAGCATTCAAAGCATTAGTTGAGAATGAAAGTAGTTTGAAGATTAAGTGTCTAAGATTATATCAAGAAAAAAAATTAATTTCATATCAATTTATTGAATTTTTTGAAGACCATGAAATAAAGAGACATTATTCAACGGCTAGAACTCTACAATAAAATAGAGTAGTTGAATGGAAAAATAGAATAGTTTAAGAGATGGTGAGGACAATGCTAAATAAATCTAAGATAGAAAATAAATATTAGAGAGAGGCAATTGTTGTAGTAGTGCATATTTATAGTAGATCATTATTGAGATTCAATAGTGACAAGACTCTTTATGAGCTATGGAAAGACAAACCAATAATAGTTGGTTATTTTAGAGTTTTTAGCAGTAGATGCTTCATAAAGAGAACCGATGAAAAACTTGGTAAGTTTGAATTTAGAGTAGATGAAGGTATATTTCTTAGTTATTCTTTCAAAATTAAAGCTTATAAATGTTATAGTAAAAGAACCAAAAAAATTGTTGAAAGTTCAAGTGTCAGGATAGAAGAAGATGGAACACAAAGAATCAGTGATCTAGTAGACATTCATAAAATAATTAAAGAGAAAGATTTTGAAGAATCAGATAAAGATGAGAAGGAGAAAAAGGACACTAAAACTCCATCCAAATATGTTCAAAGAAATCATAATGAAAGTGACATCATCAAGGACATAAATGAAAGAATTCACACTAGAAGAATGATGGTAAGTGAATTTGAGCAAGTTAATTTCTCTTTTGTATACAAAATTTAGCCTATAACTATTTTAGAAGCTAAACATGATAAGAATTAGGTTAAGGTTATTAATGAGGAATTAAATCAAATAGAAAATAATGATACTTGAGAATTAGTGCCTAGACCAAAAGATCATAGTATGATAGGAACAAAATGGGTTTATAGAAATAAGTTGAATGAAAATGGAGAAGTGACCAAAAATAAAGAAAGATTAGTATCTAAAGGATATGCTCAGATCGAGGGAATAGATTTTGAAGAAAATTTTGCACCAGTGGCAAGGTTAGAGGCTATTAAAATGTTTCTTTTATATGCAGTGTTTAAAATTTTCAAAGTATTTCAGATGAATGTCAAATCTGCCCTCCTAAATGGGAATATAGAAGAAGAGCTCTACATTGAGCAGCCTGAGGATTTATTCTCTCAAATATTAGTAGCTAATTATGTAGATTGAAGAAAGAATTTTATGGATTGAAACAAGCTCCTAGAGCTTGGTACGCAAGACTTGATAAATACCTGTAAGATCAAGGTTTTAAGAAAGGATTTGTTGATAGTAATCTCTACATCAAAATAGAAGGTGAACATCAATTGATTATTGTGGTATATGTTGATGATATCATTTTTAAAAGAAATATTGAAAATATGACAAAAGAATTTTTTGATAATATGCAAAAAGATTTTGAGATGTCTATGCTTAGAGAATTGTCATTTTTCTTAAGATTGCAAATATTTTAGTCAGATAAAGGAATTTTCATATCTCAAATTAAACATGCCAAGGAAATGTTGAAGAAATTTGGTTTTGAGGACTGTGCACCAGTTGACACACTAATGTGTATAGGAAATAAGTTGAGCAAGGATGAAGATTCACTAGTTACAGATCAATCTCTATATAGATCTATGATTGGTAGTGTTTTATATTTGATAGCATGAGGCTAGACATCATGCATGCAGTAGGTATGGTTGCAAGTTATCAGTCATATCCAAAAGATAGTCATGTTGAGTTGGTGAAAAAAAATATTTAAATATATCAAGGGGACATTAGATTATAGATTATGGTATCCCACAAGCAGAGATTTCACTTTGGTTGCTTATACAAATTCAGATTGGGTAGGGTGCTTGGATGATAGAAAGAGTATAAGTGGAGGATATATATTTCTTGGTGATAGCTTAGTATCATGGATAAGCAAGAAGTATAATTTAGTATCACTTTTTATAGCTAAAGTAGAATATATTATAGCAGTATTGTGTTATACTCATGTGCTTTAGATGAAGCAAACTTTGAAAGATATCAAGGTAAAGTATGATGAACCTATTTCCATTTTTTATTGTAACACAAGTGATATTAATATTTCAAAGAATCTAGTGATACATTCAAGAATAAAACATATTCCCATTAGATATCACTTGTTGAGAGAGTAGGTTGTAGATCAATAGGTTAAGATGGAGTATATTAGTACTACAGAGCAGATTGTAGATATTTTCACAAAGGCACTACCAAAAGACACATTTGAGTATCTATGAGAGAAGTTGGGAGTAATTTCTTTTTCTTCCTACCATTGAGGTTCAGCATCAATTAAAGGGGAGCTAAGTGTTACCTCTAGGTAGGCCCTTTGCCATTGATGTCAAAGGGAGAGAATAATAGGTACAGGTGTATAAACAAGTACAGGGAATAGGTATAAGTTTCTACAGTAAGGGGGAGTTATTGTATGTTTTTTAAATGGTAGTATGTGTAGGTTTTAAGATAGGTAGTTTTAGTTTGAGGTTTCCATCAATGACAAAGGGGGAGATTGTTGGAAATATTGTCATTGATGTCAAAGGTCTAGCATTATTGGTGATAAAGGCCCCATTGCATTTAATGATGTTTTTAATATTTATATCTTGGATAATGTGTTAATATTTATTTAATATTAATGAATATTTTTCTGGTTGCATATAAGTCAAAAGAGGGCCCATGGAGAAGTCAAAGAGTCATGGGGTAAAAGATGAAAGAGGAATGGGATGCATTTTCTCATGAAGAGTCATTTTGAGGAATTCCAAGAGTCACCATGTGAAGACAAAAGAGGTATGGCACATTTTTCCATGAAGGGACACTTTGAGGATCACAAAAAGTCACCAAGATAAAGATAAAAGAGTCAAGGATGCTTTTACTTATGAAGGGTCACCATATGACTTTTCAAATGCAAGGATACAAAGGGTCATGCAAGTTTGGTGCCATTTTATATGAGAATTGAAGGGTCACAAAGGGTGAATGCCAAAGATCATTTGGAAAGCTATAAATAAAGGCTTGAGAAGCCATTTATATATGCAAGAGAGTACATGGTTTGTATTTGTTTTTGAAGAGAGAAAAGCAGGAGATATTATAGAGTTATATCATTTATTGAGTAAGCAAAATTGAGAGATAGTTGTGTTTTATACACAAGAGGGGTTGGTGCTCTTGTGGGTTAATGCTCACAAATCTTTGCAAGGGGTTGGTGCTCCTATGGGTTGGTGCTCACAAATAGTTGTTGTGTTGGTGCTCAGCAAAGGGGTTGGTGCTCCTACAAGTTGGTGCTTGCATACTTAATATTTTGAGTTGGTGTTCATTCATATACTTGAGATTGTTCTCTGTGGGTTTTTTCCCACTTAGGATTTCCATGTAAAAATTTGGTGTCTCTCTATCTTATGTGGTATAAATTATTATTTCAGTTTTATTGCATATCTTGAATGTGTGATTAAGTGGTTAAATAAAAAAAATTAGATTAAGTAAATAGATATATAATATACTAATTCACCCCCCCCTCTCGATATATTTTGTGTTTAACATGAGGTGGTTGACTTGGTTAGTGGAGTTTGACATGGTTTTAGTAGAGTAATGGTACTTGGTGCTTTTGTAGAGTGGCAATGGCAAGTTGGCTTTCTGATGTGATGGCTAGATCATTGGGTTGCTAATAATGATTGACCTATAAAATAAAGGAACTCTAGATGCACAAGCTCTTGATAATAATTGAAGATGGGTTTCATCTTCTTGCTACTCTCTTCTTATAGGCAAGGAAAGAGAGTCATAACAAGATGTTAATTAGGCCTTCTAATTTTAACTCATTCATATAATGTCTAGCACATAGATTGAGACAAGCTATTTTTAGAAAAGCAAGGTGGGTGGGTTACATGTTAGTGGTTAAGGAGGTGCACCTTGATCATCGATGGTCAAGGTGATTATTGATGGTCATCTTGACCGTTGATAGTCAAGGGTAAAGGTAAGAAAGTGGGTAAAATATAGGTTAAGTTAGTTGGGAAAAATGACCATGAGTTAGGCTCGTTAGGGGTTGAAGGGTCAGATTAGTCCCAAGGGGGTCCTAGGGTGGTCTAAGGGAATTCTGACATTCAGAATCACAGTGTGTAGACTTTTAATGTCTACACTATATACTTAACATTTTAAAACTACATATGTTTAAAAACTAGTATGTTATGTTCATGTTGGTTGCCTATATTCCTTTCTTGTTAATGTTTTGTATTGTATTGCTTGTTTGAGTATTTGAAAATGCTCCATTGATTATGGTCCATGTGTCTTTGCTTGCCTATTTGTAAATTTGAATATGTCACTCTATATTATATGTGGACACTTAAATATGTAATTTATCTGATTTGTGTACATTTTGACCAAGTCATTTCCATTTTATTGTGTGACATTTGAACATGGCCTTATATGAAGTCTCCTTAGACCATTTTCTATTGTGTTGCTTTTGAGTGCTCTTGTGCATGTGCTTGATTACTTGTTGAGCTTCTGTTGACCATTTTTTAACACAATTAAAACATGATTCAACCCCTTAGAGTACAAAACTTGATATAGGGGTATATTATAATGTCATAGGGTGTGTCAGAGTTCATTTGATGTGATTTAATGTGCTTTTAGCCTTGGTCATAATCCATATTAGTCATTTTGTCATTTTATCTCACTTAGGGGTCATAAATTAACATGGTATAGTTTTCCTAGATGTCTATGTGTTATAAAATTCCTTTCAACATCCAAAATTTTATATTCCTTGTCAATAATGTTAGGACTAACTAAAAATTCCAAGTTCCTAACTAAAAATCAAGAAAATAAGTGAAAAAGATAGAGCTTTGAAGCTTGTACAAACTATGGGAGAGAGTGGCACATGGGAGAAGCTTATGTAATGACCATTTGGCCTCCTTAAATCCATTTCCATTCTTTATATACTTTGGAAGTGCCAAAATTAGACCACAATTATTTTATATCTCCATCACTCCACTAGGTTGGTAAAACTAGTCAACAAGTTTCTTCTTGGTATGGCCAGTAGGAAGAATTTCAAGTTAAATGATCTTGGTGATGGATATTACACTTGATCTTATTAATTTTCATGTTTTTATTTGTAATAATGGTTTCCTATAATTTATGAATAATTCTTAACAAGTTGATTGTCTTATTTTGCTAGTTAATCCCCACACTTTATAGGTTTTGCCTCTAATTGAGCATGTTTATACAATAAAGTTAGTAAAATGGTTTGTAGATGGTTTTAAATTCCTTATCTCATGGTTTATATGTTTTTTCATATTTTTAAGTTTTTTTAATGATTTCAAACCTCTTAGATTATAGGAGGAGTATGTCAGTGAGGTTGCATTCAAGTTTCACTACTTATAGAAGGTTTATTTCTCTACAATGGTTTCAAAATAGTGTGATATGATGTTCCATGCATGTTATATGTCATAAAAATTTCCTTCTTAAAAATATCACTCTCCAAATCTAGCATCATAAAGGTTATAGTCAAGAATGTTGCACACAACCATCTCTCTACTTACTCCCACTTACTGTCATGGTGTTTTGAGCTCTAAGCATGGTTATGAAGATGTGTTGAATAATTTTAAGTCATGGGACACCTTATAGGAGTATAATCCATCAATCCAAACTCTCAAGTCACACAATAAGAGTTGTGATAGTCAATGCAAATTTATAACACAGTCATACACAATTAGTGTGCACCTATAAGTGCTCTCAGGAGAATGTCATGTTGAGATGGAGTGTGGAAACTTGTTCCAAGTATTTCAATGTTTTGAAATATAATTTTAACACTTGTATATAATATAAAATTTCTTATTCAGTCATATCATATGAACATTGCTCATGACTACATTCACTGTCTTGACTGTAATTGTATCAACACCTACAAGAGACTAAGAATGTTGGAATGGTAGTATTGAAACTTGTTTCAAATCCTTCAAGGTGGGAAATATGCATTTAGAGGACCTTTATGAAGTTTTGGTACTGGTTTTAAATCCATACATCATGCACACTACCCATATTCACACTCACTACATTGTACATTATTGTGTGTGCATTTACAGGCTCCTATAGAGACCTAAGAATGTTGCACAAAGATGTTAAACATGTTTTGAGACCTTTTTGAGGTCTTAGGATGTTGAATATATCATGGAAAAAAATTGAATTACTATATTGGTAGGCATAACTAAGTATATGTATCCATATATGGTGATTGTGTTTTAGGGACAAGTTCCCTAAAAGCTCTAAAATAAAGCCCTAGGCACTTTTAATGCCATTATATAATGGTGTAGCATGAAGTCCAAATAAGTCTAGATGATTCCATACTGAATTCCTATCCTAGGGGATATGATTTTATCAAAGGAAGGGAAATTTTTGTTTCAACATGTGGTTAGGAGGCTCCCAAATCATGAAATTGTTCACTACTTTTCTTCAGTGTTTATTGTAGTACTTTGAGTTCAAAGTGTTCTCATTACCCTAAGATAGCAATGTAAGTGCATCTCCCTATGGCAAGTGACTCCATTAGAACAAGGGTCACACTAATGACTTAAGTAACTTGGATTAGAGATAAATTGCATGGTATTGACTCCCATTATCACCTACAAGTGTACTTTTACACAAAAAGGCTACCTATGACTTGTATATAGGTGCCTATAACTCCCACGGTAAACCTTGAAAGATCAGAACCTATAGACATGAATGCTTGTCATTTTATTTAGTTCTAAGACCTAATATGAATCATATGGAGTTAATCACAAATTTTAAAGGTTAAGACACACCTACAAGACCCATGCTTGCTCTAAATTAGGCAGTTATAGTCAACTCTAGTTGATAGTGGACTAGAGCATGATGTTATGGGTGTTGACATAGCTTGAACATGACGTGAATGAATCCAAACGACTATGTAATGGCATTATAAAATTATAATATATTATGGGGTAGTGTATTCAATGTATAATTAGGCAAATACTCCTACAGGTAGGCCCTTTTTTGAGGTAAAACATAGTTAGTCTACCAGTCAGTCCTAGTTGAGTAAGGACATGGGTTAAAGATGAAAATATGGATGATAGAAGGTTTTTAAGCATGGTGAACACCTAAATAATTATATTTACCATCCCATGACAATATCATAACATGGAAATAGGGAAAGGAGAGAGTCTCATATAAGCAACCTATTTTCATATGTATAAATCTTATATAGTCAATAATTTCCACATGTCTATCTTGGGATTTTGAATATTTGGAGGTGATAAAGACATGAAAATACCTTAGTATTTGGTATAGAAAATATAAACCACTTTGATAATCCCTTCATATCACCCTTTGGTCTATATAAATAGGGAAATTTCCCTCTATTTTTTTCAAACAAAGGGAACTCCCCAAGTGTGTAAACCTGTAAGGTTTTGAGAAAAGAGGGTGACAAGGTGAGCTAGGGGTTTTTGAGACTTTGTAGAATTATGTTGAGAGTTATTTAATAAATTAACCAACATAAGGATCAATGTACAAGTTCTAAAAACCCAACATGATGGTCTAAACTCACAAAGATGTAGTCAAGTCCTTTAAGTCTAGCTTAGGGCTAAATCCCAATTAGAGGGTCAACTTCATTTCTAGTGCTAAGAGAACATTCCAAATCCTTGGAATAGGTTTTTAGGAAGATAAAAAGTGTGTTAAATTTATTGGAATGCAAATTAGATCACAAACAAGCCATATTTTGGCTCAAATTGACTTAAGCCTACACAAAATGGAGAACAAAACTTGAGAGGGCAGCTTTGAGAGCTCACACCTACTCAGAGGCTTTATACATGGGTCTAAGCAGTTTGGGGATGTTTAAGGAGGTATTTAACATGTAATTTGTGTAATTTTTCCACAAATTGGATGTTAGACCTATATGAACAATCCTTAAAGGACAAAATCACTTAAAACCCTTGTTAAGGACCTGATTGGGAAAATGAATAATGAGATGCATCTAAATGGGATATAATAGCTTGGGAAGTTATTGTAATTTTTAGAGGACTCTCCAAGGTTCCCCCCAATCAACTTGAGTTCTACCCTTCTTGTACAGACATGGTGGAAAATAGATTTGTTTTACTATTTTGTTGTTTTATAGGTTTAAGGGAGATTCAAAGGATTCAAGTCACTTTGGTATATATTTTATGACCTTAAATAACCATTTATTTCCATTTCATGCATCAAAAAAACTCATAAGTTCCTCTGTAATTGCCTTCATCTCATCCAGTTCAAAGTGGCATAGTGAACAAGCTAGTGAGAGAGTGAAAACTTAAAGTGGGAGGCCTTTTAAGGTCTACTTGAGGAATATAAGGCCATTATGATTCTTTATAAGAGTCATACACTCCTCTTTATGTGTTTTATTGGAAAACTAAAGATAATTTTGGTGTCAAATGTGAAGGGTTAGTGAAAGAGGAGTTATTTGGACTATAGGTAGTGATAACTCATGTCAAGAAGAATATTGATGAATAGGGACACATATAATTAATTTTGGAACATATCTATAACCCCTCCCTATAATTTGAATCATCACATCTATCCCTAGTCTGTTGTGGAGCATTATAACAAGGCTAAATGATGAAGATAGTTTCTATGCATGCAAATGAGGAGTCTTATGCCACTTTCAAGAGTTTCATTATTTTGAAGGAAATTTATCCTATGAGAACTTTCATGGTCTATCTCCCACTTAATTCTCCTACATGTTTAAATCCTTATCATATCTTGATTTTATGACTCTTGGACTTTACTCTCTTCTCTTCTCTCTCAAATTCTATAAGTAGTAGCCATTTTGGCTCTTGTAAACTAATACCACACCATGTATGGTGAAACCCTATTGGATTGACATTGTATCTTGACTTTGAAAAATTAATTCAAGTCTATCTTTTATTTCATGAACATTTATCTAAGTGTGCAAAGTGATGTATGGTGATGTTGAATGATAATCTACTATCCTTGTTTTTCCTTATCCTCTCATGTTTATGCAATATTTCATATTCTAATAGGTCATATAGAGTGTATTCATTATGTTAGGCTCCTTTAAAGTGTAAAATTGTTTTTAGAGTGTGAAATTTTACCTATGGTTCACTTACCTTGTGTTACCTCATACATATCACCTCTATGTTGAAGGACTTATGTTAGAATCTCTTAGGACTTTGAAGCTAGTTTCTAGGTCTTGTTTCATTGTGATATAAGTATGATGGTATTGTTTAAATCCTTATATTTATCACCCCCTTATATTATTTTCATTTCTTTCAAACTTATATCTATTTTCCCACAAGTAACTAGTTAAATAGGTGATAAACATTTCAAGGTATATTCAAGGAGCTAGCCCTTAGACCTAGAGGTCTACTTATACTATAGGTAAACCCACATACCTATAAGTATTCCCATATTTCCAAAATATGGATGAGACTTTCACACCCTCCTATAGGGTGTAGTATTTGGTGACACTAGTTCTAGCATGCTCGGTGGGATCTATTATCCTCATGATAACTTGTCAAGGTGAATAGTAGTCTTGACAACATCAACTGCAAATTGGTGTACTACTTAGAATTTGGTGACTCCATTCAATGTAAAATTTAGTTCAAGGCCATTGTTTTATCATAAATTTTCTCTCATAATTCATGGCCCTTACTAGGTCATCATCTAGTAGAATTCTCAATCATATCAATCCACCTATTTATCATGAACTTCGTCTTGAAGTTCAATACCCTCATCCTAATCTACCTTGTGAAGAGTGAGAATATTTTTCTAGCCAAGAAAGTGAATAGATTTAATAAATTGAAGATATTTAAGAAAACATGGCTAGGTAACATGCCTTTCCTACCTTTAATACTAAAAATCCAATTCGCCTCCAAGCCTATGATGACATTCCTCCTAATGCTATCAAGAGTTTGCCTACATTAAATGGTGAAAGTCATGTTACATATAGTGAACACATAAAGAATATCTCCAATTTTTTTAGTTTTCACAATATTACTAAGGATAATATTTCCATTAGACTCCTTTCCATTCCTTTATAGGTAAAATCACTTGATTGGTATAGGAATTTTCCCACTAGATGCATCACATCATGGGATGACTTTGGAGTGTTAGTAACTTTAAGTTTTGAAGATGAAAGTGACCATAATTATCTCATACTTCATCTTAATGTGATCAAAATAATTCCCAAAGAAAAAATGCATGACTTCAATGAGAGGTTTCAAAAGACTTGGTATATATTTCCTCCTCCCATGAGACCACCTACTATTTTTATCTTCCCAATATACTTGAGAGTCATTGGTATTGATATTTTTATTATGCTTCAATCCATGGGTGGTTTCACTCTTTTTGAAGCATATGAACTTGCCATTAGATCTGATAATGTCCTTATTCAAGAAATAAAATTTCCTCATAAAGTGTATATGCCTCTGCTACCTAATACTCTTGATAATACTCCAAGAATTTCCCAAGTTCCAAGTACAAATACCAAGCCTAAGATTGCTCTTAAGAAGGTAGATGATGCCATGGATGCATATGCATAAATTAAAATGCTAAGAGATTAGCTTAGGCATGCCAATATATCATAAGGTTTTCATCAAAATCCTTATCCTTATCAACAACAATATGGCCAATAATATGGAAGAAGAAGAGGTCAAGGGCAACCTAATTTTAATAGGCCTACCAATGTGTACAATCCCAACTCCACTACCAATGCAAGAGATATGGTATCGGTAAATAAAAACTTGGTGCAAGTAGAAACTTAGAAATAAGGAAAATTCATGGATGCCAATGAGGGTGGAAAACAAGCTCTATTTTCTCAAGGAGGAGTCACTCCTTTCCTATCATCTAAAGATGAGGTCATGATGCAAGCAAATTTGGATTGGTAGCCTCATAGAGAAAGTTTCAATAACTTCTTATTGGAAGATACTTTTGTACTCAATCAAGGGAATTCTACTACAAAAAAAACTAGATCTAATAGTAAGGCTTTATGATGTGATAATAACATGCCTACAAGTTCATCTAATCCTTCTACAAGTTATAACAGCATGGCATCTCCAAACACTCCTACACCTCCTTCAAGTCAAAATATGGTAAGGTTTGCTCAAGGTGTCTTAGTTCCTCAAGTTTTAAGTAATCCTTTACCTCCAAAGACTCAATATAATTTAATTAATTCTACCCTAAACATATTAAATTCATTAAAATTTTCCAAATCATTTATCTCCTTATGGGATGTCCTTTATATGCATGGCTAAAAAGAGCTATTACAAAAGTAGCTATCCACTATTCCTACTAGTATTTCACCTTAAATTCAAATTCATGGTCATGTTGATCTTACAAATTCCCCTAACACCATTTTTGAGCCATATAATAAAGCTTAGAATCCTCCACCCTTCTACCTCACTCTCATAGTGGGTGACAAACTAGTACACAATTGCATAGTTGATAATGGTGCTTCTACATCAGTCATTCCCAAGGTTATAGCTAATAAGTTGGGCCTAAAATATGAACCCCATATCAAAGGATTACTTTAGTTAAATGGTACGCCTACTAAGATAATAGGGTTGATAAAAAAAAATTAACATTTTATTGCATGTTTGTCCTAGTTTTCCTATCCTTCAAAACATTGTTGTGGTGGACCTTCATGCTCATTTTGCAATCTGTATTTCAAGAGACTTTACATCAAAGATAGGTGGATACCTCTTAATTTATTGATCCTCCTTGGAATTTATGACAAGGTATGGAACCAAGGTGACCATAATAACTCAGCCTCTTCCAAGGTTCTATATTGAACCCTACTTTAAAACAAGCTCTAACTTCAATTATGTGATCAATGAGAAAGAAAAATCTAGTATTGATGATTGTGCTTATTCCAAGCTTGAGGGCATAATTTGATTTGATCCTAGATTAATATGGTGTAGATGATTATGAGCATGATCCTTAGGCATACTTTGAGAAAATTAACCTTGGCACCTATATCATACATGAAGAGCCATTTTAGGGAGCTGAGGTAAGTGTCAAACATTATTTCTCATAAGTTGTTGAAGGTAACTACATGATTCATTAATATCATGATGATAGTTTAAAGAACCTAATTGATCACCATAGTGGGAGTAATGATGTCTTTCTACCTATCATTGATGAAGCTTCCCTTGATGATGACACTCATGAGGTAGAGGAGGATGACTTATAACAAAGTTCAATCCCATATGTCAAGAGTTTGATCAGTTAGGTAATGCTACTTCCCCTCCTAAGAAGTCTATATCTGATGTATTTGCTAATGATTCTAACAAACATGATGTTGAGTGTCTCAACAAGCATGGAGAGGATTGTCACATTGTGAATGAGGATTAACTATGGCAAAGGTTCAATACCATATAAAAAGAATTTGATAATTTGGGTAAGACTCCTTTTTATCTAAGATATTATATGTTTGATATCAAAATTATTGATGAGACTAATGACCAAGTTGTTAAGTGTTCTTTCAAACATGAAAATTAATATCATTCTATTAATAAATAGTCTATATTAATGAAAGAGCTTTAGGAAGATATTGCCTAAGAAGTTGTAAACATGGAGAATGAGATCAAGGTAGATTTGGTTATGCTTCAAGGATAGTCAATAGTCTAGCCTGATGTTAAGGCACTCTCTACTATGATGGAATAAAATGAAAACCAGCTTGATGTTTCCAAACATCAAGTGTATCATACATAAGAAGATATGAAAGTTGAGGCATTTGTCATATAGTCTAATATATAGTTTGAAGAAGACATATCAAAGATGAAAAATATCAAACAAATTGTAGACTCAATTAAAGATCTTAGAGAGAAAGAAATAGATTTCATGAAGGTTCTAAATAGTTCACCTGCATACCTAAGAAGGCATAGAGTTGGTAATCTTCTTGACCATGCACATATACAAGTGATTGAGGATGAGCATGCTTACCATATTTGACACCATTTAATGCATGGTAAACCTAAAGATCGAGGTTTTATAGATAGTAGATTAGGTGTATGTGTCTTTCTTTCAGTTGTGTTATGTTCCATAAGTGTTCTAGTTGAACATGTGTGTTTTCTTTTGGTATGTATTGTTTTTTGAGTCTTTCCTTTATGTTTGGTTGTGTTAAAGGAAAATTGTGTGTAAAACTGGTGTACAGATGACTCCATGTCCCAATGGATAGGATTAGGCTATTGTTCGGTATAGAAAGCATACCACCCTTGGGAAATCACCAAGAATGTTGAACATTTTTTACAATAAGTAAAAAATGATTCAACCCCCTATAGTCCAAAACTTGATATAGGGGTCTATTATAATGTCATAGGGTGTGTCATGGCTCATTTTATATGATTTAATGTTCTTATATCCTTGGACATAGTTCATATTAGTCTTTTTGTCATTTTATGTAACTTAGGGGTCAGAAATGGATCATAAATTAAATCAGTATAGTTTTCCTAGGTATTCATGTGTTCTAAAATTCCTTCCAATGTCCAATATGTCATATTCCTTGTCAGGAATGTCAAGACTAACTGAAACTTGTAGGTTCATAACTAAAAATCAAGAAAACAAGTGAAAAAGAGGGAGTTTTGAAGGTTATACAACCTATGGGAGAGAGTGGAATGTGGAATAAGCTTATGTAATTACCCTTAAGCTTCCATAACTCAATTTTCATGCTTTATATACTTTATAAGTGCCAAAACTAGACCAAAACCATTATAACTTTCTATTTCTCCATTTGGCAAGCAGAACTACTCAATAGGTTTCTTCTTGGTATGGCCAACAAGAGGAATATAGGTCAAATTCTCTCAGTGATGGATATTAAACTTTTTTTGATTCATTTTCATGTTTGGAGTTGGAATAATGGTTTATTTTACTTCATTAACCATTCTTAACAAGTTGATTGTCTTATTTTGCTAACTAAACCCCATACCTTATAGGTTTTACCTCTGATTGAGCATGTCCATAGAAAAAAATTAGTGAAATGGTTTATATATGGTGTTAAATTCCTTATCTCATGGTTTTTATTTTGTGTTTCATGTTTTTAAGTGAATTAATGAGTTTAAAACTCTTATATTATAGGAGTATGCCAGTGAGGTTGCAGTCAAGTTTCACTACATTTAGAAGGTTTCTTTCTCTATAATGGTTTATAATTCATGTGATATGATTTTCCATGCATAGAATAAGTCATAAAATTATCCTTTTTCTCAATCTCACTCTCCAAATCTAGCGTCATGAAGGTTTTAGTCAAGAATGTTGCACACAACCATTTCTTTGCTTACTCCCACTTACATTCATTATGTTTTTAGCTCTGAGAATCATTATGAATATGTGTTAAAGAATTTCAAGGCATGGGACACCTTCTTAGATCATAATACATCAATACAAACTCTTAAGTCACATAAGAAGATATGTGATAGTCAATGCAAATCTCTAACATAGTCATACACCATTTGTGTACACCTACAGGTGCTTTTAGGAGAATGTCATGTTGAGATCAAGTGTGGAAACTTGTTTCAAGTCTTTCAATGTTGTGAAATCTCATTTGAAAACTTCAAAATAATATAAAATTGGTTATTAATTCAAATCATATGCACATTGCTCATGACCACATTCACTACCTTAACTATAACTGTATCAACACCTACATGAGACTGAGAATGTTAGAATGGTAGGATTGAAAAATATTTTCAAATAATTCAAGGTGATAAGTATGAGTTTTTAGGACATTTATGAAGGTTTAGTACTGGTTATAAACCCATACATCATGCACATTACCCATATTCACATTCACTACCTTGTATGTTGTTATGTGTATATCTACAGGCTCTTACAGAGACCTGAGAATGTTACACAGAGATGTTGAACAAGTTTTGAGGTCTTAGGACATCGAAGATATCGAGGTCTTAGGACATTGAAGATATCATTGAAACCATATTAAAAGTACTAGATTGGTAGGCAAACCTAATTATTTGTATCTATATATGGTGACTATGTTTTAGGGATAAGTTCCCTAAAAGTTCCAAAATAAAGCCCTAAGCACTTTTGATGCCATTATATAATGGTTTATCATGAAGTCTAGATAAGTCTAGATGATTCCATAATGAATTCCTATCCTATGGGAGATGATTTAATCAAAGGAAGGGATAATTTGGTTTCAACATGTGGTGATTAGGAAGCTCCCAAATCATGAAATTGTTCACTTCTTTTCTTTAGTGTCTATTATAGTACTTTGAGTTCCAAGTATCCTCATCACCCTAAGATATCAACGTAAGAGCATCTCCCTATGGTAATTGGATCCATTGGAGTGAGGGGCACACCAATAAATTAAGTAACTTGGAGGAGATCTAAATTTTAGGGTATTTACTCCCATCACCTACATGTGTATTTTTTCTCAAAAAGCCTACCTATAACCCTTAATATAGGTGCCTAAAACTCTCAAGGTAAACCTCAAAAGATGGGAACCTATAAATAAATATACTTGTCATTTGATTTGGTTTTAATTCTTAATATGAATCATATGTAGTTAATCTCAAATTTTAAGGGTTAATACACACTTTCAAGACCCCTGATTGCTCCAAATTAGGTAGCTACTATCAACTATAGTTGATAGTGAACTAAAGTACGGTGTTATGGGTGTTAACATAGCTTTAACATGAGGTGAATGAATCCAAATAGATGTGGGATGGATTTAGAGAATTATAAGATATGATGGGTTAATGTATTCAAGGTCTAATTAGGTAGATACTCTTATAAGTAGACCCTTTTTTTAGGTAAAACATAGTCAATCTACCAATCAGTCATAGTTGAGCAAGGACATGGGTTAAAGATGAAAATATAGATGATAAAAAATTTATAAGCATGGTGAACACTTAGAAAATTAGAGTGACCATCCCATGACACTCTTATAGCATGGACATAGTGAAAGGAGAGAGTCTCATGCAAGCAACCTACAGTCATATGTATAAAGCCTACATAGTCAACAATCTCTACATGTCTATATTTGGATTTGAAACATTTAGAGGTGATAAAGACATGAAAAAACATTGGGATTTGGTAAAAAAACATTTAGAATACTTGGATAATCCCTTCATATCACCCTTTGGTCTATGGAAATAGGGGAAGTCCCCTCTATTTTGTCTCAAATAGAGGGCACTCCCTAAGGGCATAAACCTAAAAAGTTTCAAGAAAAGAGGGTGACAAGGTGAGCTAGGGGTTGGTGAGACTTTGAATAAGGATGTTGAGAGTTGTGTTAGACATGAACCAACATAATTATCAATGCACATGTGCTATAAACCCAACGTGATGGTCAAAACTCACAAAGATGTAGTCAAGTCCTTTAGGTCTAATTTAGGCCTAAAGCCCAATTAGAGGGTAAACTTCATTTATAGTGATAATATAATATTCCAAATCCTTGGAATATGTTTTTAGGAATATATAAGGTGTTTTCAAGCTATTGGAATGTAAAATAGGTCACAAACAAGCCATGTTTTTGCTCAAATCAACTTAAGCCTACATAGAATGGAGAACAAAGCGCAAGAGGGCATCTTTGAGAGCTCACATCTACTTAGAGGATTTTTATGGGAGTCTAAAGTTATGGGAAATTGAAGTAGGTCTTGAATAAGTAATTTATGGAATTTTTTCATAAATTGGAGATCAGACCTATATGAATAATTGTTAAAGTGCAAAATCACCTAAAACCCTCTAAAACCCTTACTAAGGACCTAATTGGGAAAATGAATAAGGAGATGCATATATATGGGACATAATGTCTTGGGAAATTATTTGAAGTTACATAGGACTCTCCAAGGCTCACCCCCATAAACTTTAGTTCTACCCTAATTATATGGATAGGGTGGAAAATGGATTTTCTTGACTATTTTTGGTGTTTTACAAGTTCAAGGGAGAGTCAAAGGATTCAAGTCATGTTGGGAGATAGGTTAGGACCTAATATAATCCTTCATGTCCATTTCATTCTTCAAAAAATCTCATAAGTGCCTCTATAAGTACCTTCATCATAGCCAGTCTAAACTAGCATAGTGAAGAAGCTAGTAAGAGAGTGAAAACTTTAATTGGGAGGCCTCTTAAGATCTGCCTAAGGAATATAAAGCCATGAGGATTATTTAAAAGTTTCATAAAATAATATATATGGATTGGATTAGAAAAATGGAGATAACTTTGTTTCCAAGTGTGACGGGTGAGTGAGAGAGGAGTTATTTAGACTATAAGCAATGATAACTCATGTCCAAAAGAATATTGATGATTAGGGACACATCAAATGCATGATATAGAATTTATATAACCCATCCCTCTTATTTAAATAATCACATTTGTCTATAGTCTATTGTAGAGCATTCTAAGGAGGCCAAATGATGAAGATAGTTTTTAGGCATGCAAAATGAGGAGTATTATGCCACATTTTAGGTGTTTCATGCTTTTAAAGGACATTTGTCCTATGGGACCTTACATGGTCTATCTCCCACTTCATTATCCTTCATGTGTAACTCCTTATATCAACTTTACAAGTTTTCTTATTACTCTTGGACTCTTCTCTCTTCTCTTCTCTCTCAAATTTTATAAGTAGTAGCCATTTTGGCTCTTGTAAACTAATACCACACCATGTATGGAAAAGTCTTGTTAGATTGACATTGTATTTTTCCTTTGATTAATTAATATAATTCTATCTTTGAGTTCATGAACATTTGTCTAAGTTTTTAAAGTGATGTATGGTGATGTTAAGTGATAATCTCTTATCCTTGCTTTTCCTTATCCTCTCATGTTTATGCAATAGTCCCTATTCTAATAGGTCATATAGAGATTAGTTAGTGTGTTAGGATCCTTTAAAGTGTATAATTATTTTTATAGTATGCAATCTACCCTCTGGTTCACTTACCTTATGTTACCTTATGTATATCACCTCTATGTTGAATCACTTATGTTTAAATCTCTTAGGACTTTGAAGCTAGTTTGTAGGTCTTGTTTCATTATGATATGAGTATGATGGTCTTTTGGAAATCCTTATAGTGTATCACCCCATTAAAGTATTCTCATTTCATACAAACTTCTATCTCTTTTCACATAAGAAACTAGTTAAATAGTTGATAAGCATTTCAAGGTATATTCAGAGAGCCAGCCCTTAAACCTAGAGGTGTACTTCTACAATAGGTAAACCCACATACCTACAAGTATTCCCATGTTTCCCAAATATGGAGGAGGCTTGAACACCCTCCTTTAGGGTGAAATATTTGGTGGCAATAGCTTGTATTGTTACTTTCTAGATGTTTCCATGATTTACATCATATGTTTTAGGACTTGATGTGATCACATACTGTATGCTTAAATGTTATATCTACCTAGACATGTTACTTTTATATGCTACATGATCCATATAAAATGTATATAATTATCTTATCCTTTTTAGGTAAGGTAACTACCTGATTCTACCTCCCCTCACCTTAAAATGGGGGAAATATCAGTGGGGGCATGTCATAAAGGCATGACTTCCACATTTTCATAGTTTGAGATTACAATGGGGGCATGTAACAAAGGCATGACCTCCACTCTCATTAAGTAGTCAACATATCTATATTCCAATGGGGGAATGTTATAGAAAATTGCTCTCCTCATTTACACCAGTTCTTAGATTCTCCAAATTTAGTGGGTAGATGTCATAGAAACATGTCCTCCACACTTTTACCTATTTCAAACTCACTATATTTCATAGTTATATGATTCATATACATATTTGTGCAACATTTTATATATTTTTTCTAATATTATACCCAAATTTTAGCTTGAGGCATATATGAGGTACATATGCCATGCAAAGGTCACCTAAAATTACAAAATAAAATCAATTTATATATTTCAAATACTATTATGGATTGTTATCATACCCAAGATTAACTATTATGGATTTTTATCCAGACAATCTACTGCAATAGTTGGTTCACCATTGGAAGGTTGAGTTGATTAAATCACTCAATCTTACCAAATTTATAAATTATATTTGATTAAACCATCTAAATTTACCAAACTTATAAGTTGGATTTTTTTAAATCATCCACCCTCACCAAATATAGGGTGTGAGTTTATTAAACCATTCACACTCACTAGAATATGCACATATTTGGGTAACATGATTGAGATGAAATAAGTTGAATTGTCATGTTGTAACTCACCTTTACATCAAGGTTGGGGGCATGTGTCCTCCAATATTTATATATACATTCACTTTCATGTTCATAATTTTATTAATCTTAGTTTCAATTCTTCACAATGAAGTATCATTTCAAATAAAATTGCCAAAAGGTAAGATGGTTGTATTGACACACATATGTACTCCTAACCTTGTTCTTCTTAATTTTAAGAATTTCAAATTCTTTTAGTTTTAGAATTTATACATTTATTGTATATTGTAAACTACTCTTAATTTTAGGTCAATCAACAAAAAATCATTCAAGTTGGGCTTACAAAAAGATAAAGTGTGTAATACACACCTAGGTATGCATTTCTTTCCTTTAATCTAGTAATTTCATTAATAAATTAAATGGGGGGAAAACATATATACTAAAATATGAATTATATAGTACCTCAGTTGTGTACACTTGAAAAATACCTATCATGGTTTTACAATTACTTTTTATATCTTATTGCTTCTGAAAGGCTCACATTTACTATTTCTTTATGTCTAATTTCTTATCTCTTAGTTTAACCATTGTTATTATGATGACCTAACTTTCTATATTGTGAAATAATCTATGAACTTGATCATTATCTTTCTCTACCATTTTTAGAACTGAACCTATTTTTTATAATCCTAAACATTTGTGTTCCACATGGACACATGCATCGTTATAGGGTTCCACTTTACCTACAAAGTGTCTAGTGTCCAAAAGCATTCAATTTACAAAATTAAAAAATCCTATAGGTTAACCTAAGTATTTTAATGTGAGATGTTTCTAAAATGGATTGGTATATAATATCAACCCTCATTCATTATTCACCTAGAAAACACATGTAAATCACATACAATTCACAAAGTAGTATACCAAGAAGAACTCAATTAAGCATTCAAGTGAGCAAACCTATCCTATTTTTTCCTTATTTCTATATCAACTATAGGATTAGTGTTTATATAGGACTGAAGCATTCAAAGATAAACCCATGAGCCATATTTTCAAAGTTATAAGTGATGTCACTACATGTCCTTTCTTATCACACATTGCATCTTTGTGCACACACAAGCCAACATGTATGGGATAAATACATAATTCTAAGGCCCTTTTCAAAATATTAGATATGTAGGCATTGCCCATTGATAGAAGGGTCCTTGGGGTAGCTCAAAATCATGATCCCACTAATCTATTTTTTCCATAATAACTTTGAGGGAAAAGGGCTAGGTTTTTATCATTTGACAAGGAATGACACCCTATGAACTCAATCTAAAGACATCAGAATAAAGTAGATAAAAAATTTGGAAGGTTATAGATTGTTACATCCTGATCCAGTCATTATCCTAGACAAGACACCTATTCTAGGTGTTTATTTTTGGTCTCTAAAGCTAAATCTCAACCCTTATAGTCCAAAACTTTTCATGAAACCCCTTGAATCTTGTACATGGTGATCTATAGCTTGTTGTGATCTTCTAAATGATTCTTGAAAACCTTATTAGCATTGTTTAAGGTTTCATGGTATGTGCTAAAACTTGTTTGAAGGATCCACCTATAGCAGCATGTTTGAGTTATTGGATGATGTATTAGGTCTTCATAGGCTATTCTTGGGTGAATGAAAGAGTGTCAAATGGCTTTTAAAGCCTAAATAATGTTTTTTTTCCTTGTTTCATAAAGTTAAGGTTTCTTAGCAAAAATTAAGGTATTTGGGAAAGTTAAGGTTTCTAGTTATCATAGTATTTATGCCTATTTTAGCCATTTATTATGGGATAGGCCTTGTCAACAAGATGGGGAAGGTGTCCAAGTCATGATTAATTCTTAACATGATGTTTAAGGATGTATCTAAGGTTGTCTTTCATAGTCTACTTGGTCAAGGTTGTTTCAAACTTTAATTGACCTCAAAGTCATCAAATGACCCTTCAAACATATGTAATCATATAAAATGTCCAAATTGGTAGCTTGAGTGTGGCTTGTGAAACCCAACCCATAGGTCCCTCTTGCATACTCTCATTACCCTTATAAACACCTTTTTGCTTATTCTTAATCATCCATAGACTTTTGAAACTTGATTCCAGCTCAGCCAGGTTGTATTTCCCATGCTTATTCCATTTCCCTGGGTCCACACCTATAGGACAATAGCATCTAACTTAGACTATAGTAATGGACCCTAGGGTTTCTAATTTTGGAACTCTTATCCAATTACATTTTTAACTCCAATGGTTATTTCCTTTTAGTTCATATCCTTCATCTTATCATCCTAGTGTGAATACATTCAACCCATAACCAATAAATCTCTATAAAAGCCCATTCAAAGTTAATTTAAAAGGGCTTTGGAAACTATTACAAAGCAAACAAGAATACAAACAAGACCACTAAGGTAAATTTCCCTATTCTCTACATACAACCATCTAATATAGCTAAAAGCATATCCAAATCTCACACCAGTCTTTAGCCACCTTATGCACACCTAGTTTAGCATGTTTGCATCTGCATAACACTATTGCACAAAGCATGTCAAGTGGGAGAACTACATATGGCTTGATCCTTCTTTAAATTATTGGCATGTAGGCAATGTGCCCATACAATGGATGTATATACCTATTTAGTGAATCTTACACACACTAACCCCCCTTCTTTCTCAATATTGATCAAAGCATAATGAAGTCTAGGGTTTGAAGACTAAATCAACTCTATAAAGAGTTTCGTAGACCTTTAGTAGTCAATATTTTATAGGCAAGCTCACATAAGTATAATGAACAAAACTTAAAAAACTTAGGTCTCTATGAGTAGTTTGGACAATAGTGGTAGAAAAGGATTATAGCGCCAAACCCTAGGGTGTCCTAATTTGGTGTTCCTATCCTTTCAAAAAATGGAAGCCAGATCCTAATTTTTGACACTATCCTAGTCCTATATAGCAAATTCTAGAACCTGTCTTAGCCATTTCATCCTATTTTTAGCTAAGTCTTATTTTCTCCATATTTATTAATATTTATAGAAAGGTTAAAAATACAAATAAATCATACAAATTAGTAGTTAAATTATTGTAATATTATTTACTAATTTAGTCAACTCAGATTTTCATCTAATTAGGAATAAAACTCTAATATTCCCAAAACTATTAAATCAAAACTTGATTCCAACTCAACCAAGCTACATTTCCTATGTTAATTTCATCCCCTAGGTCATGTACCTATATAACAATAGCACTCAACTTGGACTATAGGGATAGACCCTAGGGTGTCTGATTTTAGTGCTCCTATCCAATTCTATTTTTAGCTCCAATGGTCATTTCCTTCTAATTTTTGTCCTTCATCTTATTAGCCTAGCATGAATACATTCAAACCATGACCAATAGATATCTATAAAAGCCCATTCAAAGTTCATTTAAAAGGTGTTGGAAAATATTAAAAATCAATCAAGAATATAAGAAAGATCACTAAGGTAAATTTCCCTATCCTTTACATACAGCCATCCAATATAGCTAAAATCATATCCAAATCCTCACACCAATCCCTAACACCTCAAGCACACCTAATTTAGCATTTTTTCATCTGCATAACAATATTGCATAAATCACATCAAGTGGGAGAACTACATATGGCTTGATCCCTCTTTAGAGTATTGGTATGTAAGCAATATGCCCACACAAGGGGTGTGGATACACATTTAGTGCATCTTACATACACTAACCCCCCTTTCTTTCTCAATATTGATCAAAGCATAATGAAGTCTAAGGTTTTAAGACTAAATCAATTATACAAGGAGTTTCATAGAGCTTCAGTAGTCAATATTTCATAAGTAGGCTCACACAAGGATAATGAATAAAACTCAGAAAACTCAGGTCTCTACAAGTAGTTTGGATAATAGTGGTATAAAAATACTATAGCGCCAGACCTAAGGGTGTCCTATTTTAGTAATCCTATCCTTTCATAAAATTAAATATATATCCTAATTTGCAACACTATCCCAATCTTGTATAGTAAATTCTAGAACCTGTCTCAGTTGTTTCATCTTATTTTTAGCTAAGTCTTATTTTTTCCATATTTATTGTTATTTATAAAAGGTTAAAAATACATATAAATTATATAAACTAGTAGTTAAATTATTGAAATATTATTTATTTATTTAGTCAACTTAGAAATTTAACTAAATTAGTAATAAAATCCAATAGTCCCAAAAAATTCAAATAAGCATCTCACAGATTATGTTCTTTGATATAAGACTATCTTGGTTATGATGACTAGCCTCATGGCCGATTAAGAGTTACAAGATCTCTTCAAACAAAGTCTTCTACCATCTTTGCATGAATCAATAATGTTCAAAATATTCTCTTCCTTCACTGAGTTATGTCATACACTAAAGGAAAGGGAATTCAAATTAATTTCAATGGGCAAAACTCAAGTACACAAGTATATCAAAAACAACAAACAAGAGTAATAGTAAATTCCCATACAAAGTCAAGGTCAATGATAACAAAATTTAAAATCAACCTATGGTTAATGTGGCTTCATATCCCCCTCATCTATTGGTTTTATCAGCACCTCCTTGGTGAACCTTTACCAATTTACTAGTTTCTCTAGCTAGAGTTTTATAATAGCTTTTAGAATGTAATATCATCTCTCCTTCTTATTTGGTAAGTTGATCCAACAAATCCTCTTCCACAAGGATATTATTAGAATTAATTTTGAAATTTTCATAGGGTACCAGGCCACACAATAAATAAATTCATTAGTTTGAGGCACAGGATATAGGACTTGATAGATGGTAATCTTATTGATCTTGGCACTATAGTTGATCCTCTAGAATAAAATCAAACATAAGACAAGGCTCTAAAAAATTTCTTAGATCCTTTCCATAGTAGTATAAATAGGATACATGGGACACATCAGGTGTTCACCATGCATATCATGCACATCTACCACCAACTACATACAGGGCAACTTTAGTTGTGTCACATCCTTTGAGTAACATGATTGGTGTGTATATTTATAGAGTTCTAGCTAGACCTTCAATCTCCTTCTCAGAGTAGGAGATAGTTGAGGATGATTCAGATTATCATGCACTCTTTATCAAATCTTACATTCATAATCATCCTATATATAGTGTTCTCATAGATAATGGATCTAGTGTGAACATGTGCACTATGACATTATTGTAATATTTAGGATATTTAGAGTAGGATATTACCCTAATGGACATAGTTATTAGTAGATTTAATGGGCATATATAGATTTCATTAGGTGAGATTTTACCTCCTCTATAGGTTGGTCTAACACATGTGGCCACACCATTTACTATTGTTCCTAGTGTAGGAGTTTTGATATGTTGTTGGTTGACCATGGATTTAGAAATTTTGAGAAATAGCTTATACAATTCATAGATGCATGAAACTCATTTATGTTAATTAGGTTGTTATATTTGGTGGAGTTTTATATGAGTTACCACTCCACACTTTAGAGCCATCTTCTACTTTATAATCACTAGTTTCAGCCTCTCCATCAGTTACAGTTCTTCCTCTAGTTCATATTTAGACACAGTCAAGGCCTTCCTCACCATCACAAAGATTTCATACACTTCCATGGAAGCATCTTTTAGAGATTCCATAGTTTCAATACTCTAGATAGTTTTTAACAAAAATATTCACACCTAGAGTAGTATCATTGATGTCTCATACCTCTACACATAGAGCACATGTTTAGAGAGATTCTCCTACTACCAGATCGGTCCCAAAGAGCCCTACAGTTGCATCCACTTCTTAGAGTTATATGGGAACTCCATAGTTAGTTTCCACTATAGAGATTTTAAATCATTTATAACATACACAACTTTTAGAGCCACAGTCTCATCCCTTCCATCACACTTCATGATCATGCATGATCCCTCTCCTTAATATAGGATACCATGATAGGAAGTCTCCCATGAGACTCATCAGTTCCTATCAAGTCTTCTCAGTGTTTACTTATATATATATATATATATATATATATATATATTATTTTCAATTACTTTTACATAGTCTCCTTATGATTTATTATACATAGATTATATCAAAAAAATTCAAATATTTCAAAATCCAAAAATATTCAAATAACTCAAAATACCAAAAATATTTAAATTATATGCATTATCCATGATTTACATTTATACTATCATGATAGACTTAAATTTTGTTATTTTATGCTATTGTTTGTTGATTTATCTAAATTACCATGCTTCACTTGATCTTCTTTGAGTGTGTGCAGTGACTTCCAGATCCTTGATTTCTTCACTCTACCTATTGAGGGGGTATCCTAATTCATAAATTTAATACATACATCAATATATCTACCCCTTGGGGACATCTTATGCATGACTACACCATCTAGGTTATGTCATTACTACACGACACACTCTATTTATCATGTTTATGTACATTACTTACTAGCTTACACAGATTATTTTATTGACATTCACTAGTATATAGCACTTGTGTATTTCTTAGCATATACATTGTCTTTTACTACATGTCATGTATACTTTCACTTCTTGATCTGATTAGTTAGATGCAATTGTATTTCTAGTATTTACATGTTTTCCTTTCTTACTTTGTGTAGCTACATTTGATTGCATTTCTCAATTCCTATTTTTTCTCTTGTATGTGCCTTATGACATTTTATGATGTCCTTTGCTTCTATTCTTGTGTGTGTTTTAGGACATTAGCCAATGTCCTTTACTTTTGCTCTTCTATGTGCTTGTGTCCCTCATGTCAACCTTGCTTGTTTTCAATTGTATGTGTATGTGGAATTTGAGCATGCCTTGTATACTTACTTTCCAATTTGAGTGGCATGTGCCCATGTCCCTTGTTTGTTTGTCCCCTTGGCCACTCTTATATACTTATTGCCTTATGTGTTTGTTGCTTGTTTGATTCTCAAATTTTTTGCAATGTCATGATCCACATCATGCATTCTCTTGATTTTTTGGATGCCATGATAGACATCATGTTCCATCCCTCTTTGAGAACTAACAACTCACAACTAACCAAACTTCTAGTTCTAATTCACTATATTACACATGTTATTACATTATTATATATAGGAATACCCCTATTGATCAAACAATCTCTCATATAAACCATGTTATATCTTGAGATATCTTATCGATTATCATTACTATATCATGTATTTTCACAGCATAACACACTTGTAGGGTTATTTCTTTTAAGGATAGTCATTATAGGGTTTTTATTCCTACCCTCAAAATATGGGGAAATAAAAATGGGTTTTGTTACAGAGATCAAAGCCTATAATTGGTCAAAAATTAGTTTTCAAAACACCCAAAATAATATCTAGACTTCAAACTAGGTAGAATAGATCAAATAGATAGTGATAACTACAAAATAGTCTTCAAAATTAGCACAGGATAAGAGTGCTAAATTTGGACTATAGTGCCAAATAGCAAGGTGTCTTATTTTGGCACTCCTATCTAAATAGTAAAAAAGCTAGATTTTCCAAAAATAGATAAAAAAGTAAGTACAATTATAGTTTTAACAAAAATAATTTAGTTCAAAATTAGCAGTTTTAGTATATTTTTTCTTAAAAAATCTAGATATAGTGGGCATCATATGTGGTATGATGTCTCTAACTTCCAATTTTAGATACAGCATTTGGTATAACCTCCAGATCTGAATCCATGTTTTAGATACCAGTGATTGGGGGCAATGTGCATGGCAGATTTGACTTGTTTTCTTTTTGAGCTCAGTATATTACCCAGGTATTATTAGTAGTTACATGCTTCATTTCATCTACAAGTGGTTGGAATCATTTCTGAGTGGCTTCCACATAAGCCTATTTACTTTTAAATTGTCTTTCATACAAACCTAATCTCCACCTTCTCTAAGTGACAAGAGTGGCTTAGTTTCCAACACACATTCAGCTATCCACACCACATTATCATATTACAAAACATTCATGGGCTTCAAGAGCCATCTCATATGACACACATTCATACCCTTCATGGGGTAATGATGGATCAAAAGGACTAGCTAGCCTTTGTAATCTTGAGCCACCTACTCAAAGGGATTATACACATAGTTCAAACATTGATTAACACATGTATGATCACATAGCTTCATTTAGTGGGTGATGATGGAGCCAAAAGGCTAGCCTTTGCATTCTTGGTCCACTCTCAAGGAATTGAGCACTTAGTTCTATTCATGATATTACTTTTGGTATAGCACCATTCAACATATACCTAACATCATCCAGCATTACTCAATAGCACAATAGATTTTGTATTGGTCTATATACACGGTGAGGTGTATTTATTCCTTTATCTTCCTCTTTCTCTTACCTAAATTTGTAAATTCTTATTTTAAATATAGAATATCTAATAAGAATTGATCTAATCTTTTTTATCTTACAAGTTTATACTTCATAATGTGATCTCTCTACGTACACCCAGCATCACACAACTTCATGAGTTTCATCCTTATAGACAAGTTTAGGTACGCTTTCTACTTTTCCTTTATCCTAGTATTTCAATTTGCTACATCACTAAAATAAAGGTGGGGGGGGAGAATTTAGTCATATAAAATATCCAAATTGGTATTTTGATTGTGGCTTGTGACACTTAACCCATAGGTCCCTCTTGCATGCTCTCATGACCCTTCTAAACACCTTTTTACTTATTCCTAGTCATCTTTAGACTTCTAAAACCTACTTTTAGCTCAGCCAAGTTGATTTTCTTTTGTTAATTTTATCCCCCCTAGGTCCTAGTATAATAGCATCTAACTTTGACTGTAACATTAGACCCTAAGGTGTCCAATTTCAGTTCTCTTATCTAATTGCATTTTTAGCTCCAATGGTCATTTCCTTTCAGTTCCTATCCTTCATCTTGTCAACCTATCATGAATATATTCAATCCATGGCCAATATACCTCTATAAAATCCCATTCAAATTTTATTTAGAAGGGGTTAGCAAATATCACAAATCAAGCAAGAATACAAGCAAGACTAGTAAGGCAAATTTCTTTATTCTCTATAGATAGCCATCTAATACAGCTCAAAAGCATATCCAAATCCTCTCACCAATCTTTAGCCACCTCACGCACACATACTTTAGTATTTTTGCATCTTCATAACACAATTTTACAAAAAACATCAAGTGGGAGAACTAAATATGGCTTGATCCCCCTTTGAAGTATTGGTATGTTGGCAACATGCCCACACAAGGGGTGTGAGTACATGTTCAATGCATATTACAAACACTAACCCCCGCTTCTTTCTCAAGATTGATCAAATCATAATGAAGTATAGGGTTTGAATAATAAATTATCTCTATAAGGAGTTCCATATACTTTTAGTACTTTAGATTTCATAGGTAGGTTCACACAAGGACAATGAACAAAACCCAGAAAACTCAAGTCTTTGCAAGCAGTTTGGATAGTAAGGATAGAAAAGGACTATAGAAATGGACCCTAGGGTAACCTATTTTGACACTCTTGTCCTTTCACAAAATGAAATCTATATCCTAATTTGTGATACTATCCTAGTCCTACACAATAAATTCTAGGCCCTATCTCAGTCATTTCATCTTATTTTTAGCTGTCTTATTTTCTCCATATTTATTGATATGTATAAAAAGGTTAAAAATACAAATAAATTATACAAATCCATAGTTAAATTATTGAAATTTTATTTACTAATTTATTCAACTCAAACTTTTAACTAAATTAGGAATAAAACTCCAATATTCCCAAACTATTAAATCAACATCTCATATGGGTCAAAATCCACATTATAAACATTTTGAAAATATATGTTTCGGTGTCACATTGTATTAATAATATCTCCAAAAGGATCTCATTGCCATCCTAATGTCATGACAAGGTGTTTTTATGCAAAAAAATTCTCCTTTTAGAATTCAAACACATCTTTCATTCACCAAAAAGGCTGAACATGCTTTAAAATGTGACTTTTCAACTTCCCCCAATTATACCTTATTTTTTTTAAAGTTTTTTGACACTTCATTGCCCTCCTCCTACCCACCAATAGTGTTTGAAGATCTAAAAACTTGAGAAAAAATGCAATAAAGTAGTGTTTTTTAGGTGCTTTCAAGCTTGTATGGATCTTTACAGTATAAATATGGTCAAAAAAATCATAAATCTACAAGGGAAACTCAGAGCATGTATCAAGAAAGAGAATCTATGAGTTTTGGGTTCAAACATGGCAAAAATTGACCCTTTCTCTCCACTATTCTCCTTGATAGCTTTAGATAGCCAATTAGGTTCTTGCTTAGTATGGATAGGAGAGAGAACATGGTGAATTGAGCTCTTTAAAAAGGAAGGAGGTCTAATTTCCTTCCAATCCTTGGAATTATTTTCAATATTGATGCCCCATGATTTATGAACAAATGTTAAGAACCCAAACAACCAGATTTATCTCTTGCATCGACACAAAGTCATCTTTGCAATAATTTTAGTACATTTCTAGTTTGTTTGATGTAATAAATGTTTGTATGTATCTTCTAGGGGTTTTCATAGTCCATATACTCTACACTATTGGCTCACATGTGTGATCCCTAAAAAGCAAGAAAACCTCCATGTTATCACATTTTTAGGTTGCAGGCAGTGTTTTTTCATGTTGTAAATCCTTCAATGCATATATATGGAGGTGAGTAATGGTTCTAAGTGGATGGTGGGTTTATTGGAGTTCATTCAATCCTTATCTATCCTAAAACTCATATTTGAGTCATTAGACCAAACAACTCCTTCAAATCCCTATTTCAAGGTGACTACCATGCATATTATGTAATCTCCTTTGCAAGTGTGAGCAAGGTAGATTTAGAGAACCATCAGGTTATCTTAAATCATACATGATCTCACCTCTCATGTTCATGCTTTGTAATATTTCCTCCATGTTCCTTACTACCTCATACCCACATAACCCATTCCCATACTCATCTCTAGAGAGAGATTTGCTCTCTTTTGAGCACCTACAGACCTACTATGCAAATGGGACAAATGAAGTGTTGACTATTGGAATGGGGTCTACAAGGTATTTAATATTCATGGGGAGTCATAAGGACCTATGAATAATTATTTATATGGAGAGATTAGGTTCAAGCAAAAACCAACACCATCAACTCTCCCTTAGAAAGACAGGCTCATTCAAGACTTCAATTTAAATAGGGTTATGTTGACAAGTTGAATAAACTCTAATGGAGTGATGATTTTAGGAGATATAAAGGATTGGAGAGTAATTGAATAATATAATTAATCAACCCCATGTTCTATGAAGAGGGAAACCTAAACTTTCATTTCACACAGTCATAACATGCCTAAAATTACCACCTACATGACTGACTGTAGAAGAAGGGCAAGTTGAGTAAAGGAGTCCATTTTAAGGTGCCTTAAAGGTGTATGAGGTAAAATGGGGTTTAAAATCTATATCATAAATGAGATATTTTTTTAATGATAAGGAATTTTCCATGAAGAGGAGACTCACCTCCTTACACAGTCAAGATCACAAACTGCCTCTTACATGTCTGTATGAGTAGGCAAGGTGGCTAAGTGGAAGATAGCTTAGTCAAGAAAATCATACCCCTATGTATATGGGAGGACCTTATGAAAAATGATTTAAAGGATCAAAAAATAAACAATAAACGAATCCAAGGAGTCCATTTAAAGGATTTGTAGTCTTGAGGCCAAACACACCTACAAGCAGGGTCATGGGAAGAAGAGCTAAAGTGTGTTGAACCCTACATAAAAGTGAAGTGATAAGAGTGAAAAGAGGGCCTATGACTTTTTATATTAAGTATATAAATATAAAATTAATTCTTTTATCCTTTGAGATAGAAAAAAATATCTTAATGGCCTAATTAGGCCTAGTAGGCCTAAACTAGCATGTGTAGGCCTGTGTCTAATTGTAGATAGAGTTTAAGAAATAGGGTTGAAGGAAGTCCAGTTAAAAATATGTTACTAGTCTATTAGATCATGTCATAGGATTTTTCAAATCCATTAATAGTAGAGAGAGAGAGAGAGGTTTTACTCATGCTTCTAGCACTCAAACACTCAAGCTGAGTAATGACACTCAGGGTAAACCTACAAGAGAGAAGGGTAGATTTGGTGGTCTAGGAAGCCAAGGATAAGTAAAAAAGGTTAAAATGGATGGAAAGGGGTTTTATGGTGACATTTAAGTCACCAATTAACCTATAGGTGGCTTAGAGTCTTGAGACTTAGTTTAGGCCTAAAACAATTCTTAGGCCTAAAAACCCCAACCTCCTCCTTGTGGCATATCCAAAACCCCCAAGCAGACTTAAGGTCATGAAAAGGTGTTTGATGATGATATAGATCCTAAGGATAATTTTTTAGGTTGGGAAGTGGTTATTTTGGTCCTATCACCCCTATCAATCTCTGTTACCCTAGTCTACCATGTCAAGCTACCTACTCCAATGCTCACATCTCACATAGAAATATGGTTGGGGCTCAGTGCTCTTACAAGGAGTTGGGTACCCCTATTCACTCACTATCCATGGAAGAAAAGGTTGCATTAAGGATGCTAAATCTATGAACAATCCATAACACTGTAACTCATATAGAATGCTTAGCAAAGAACTCAAACGTTGATAAATTTCACTCACAACTCACTATATAAAGTGCATGGAATTAGGAGATATTTTGAATTTTTTAAGGGGTCTATGGGATAAACATCCATGGTAATAAGTTTTGGATTTGATGCCTGTACTCTATGAACCATCATTAAAATGGTAGACTACTAAAACCTTGTATAAACCTTAAAAGAGACCCGATGGAGGAAACCTTGAGGAATTTACATCCAAATACATTGAATGGATCCTAAAGACACCTAAATCACATTATTCACTCTAATAAGTTCCTAGACCTGGGATTGGTCTATATGGATAGTTGTATGGATATACTAAAAATACTATTTTAGCCAAATTTTATGATGAATTCAAGGTACAATGATTAGTGAATAGTTTTAAATCATTTAATGGGATAATATGAGGTGTCTTCAAACTTCTTAGCCCACAAAATGCTCACAATTCTTTGTATAAATTATCCTACAGGTTTGCACCAAAGGGGCAATCTAGAAATGCTAGTGAAGTGTGACCTAGTCACCTAGGTAAATAAGTTTTACAGGTATACACTATCTAAAAGGAATGCACAATGGTGTAATAGGATTATTTATACCTAAAACTTACTCACTCACCTATTATTAAGGTTTTATTCAATCCCCATAGTCATCTAAGTAGTTAACACTAAGAGACTAGGCCTAATTACCTAGTAGGCCTACTTGGTCAACTAGAGAAGATGAATATCAGCATTGAGGGCTACCAAGGTAGTAATTATAGGGTCATAACATCCTTATGACTTCTCCATGGAGGTGATCAAGGATACTAAATGGCCATTATGGAGGATTAGGTATTTTTAGGCCTAGTCAACATGCATAAGGGGAAGGGCAAGACACTTAACACTTCATAGAGTCCTAATTAAACCACTTTGATGCCTTTTTAACTATAAAAATCAAAGGTAATTAACTAGATTGGCATGATTATCCTCTGTATGGAGTCAACCTTGGAAAAAAATAAATATCCAATGCTCTAAAAGGCTCATCAAAGAGCACTCACCACCAAGGCAATGCAAGAAGCAAGTTATTGGGGTTTCTTGTAACTAATTATGGTCATTCATGACCTCTCCATGCCTTCTCCACACCATATTATCTTCTCCCTCTTGTTCATGTTCTATACATTAAGGCTCTAAGGCCATTTTACTTATCCCTCTACTAGGTATGAATAAATTCTACCCAAATTTATAAATTATAACCTCTTAAACTAAATGAATGACTATTTTAGATTCTCTAGTAGTGGTTTGTGTGTTTATGCTTGTTTGATTTGCATAAGTGGTAGGTTTTTCTCCCTTTGTATAAGTGGCAGGTTTCTCTCCCTTTGTAGGTTCTTGTCTCACCTATATACTATGACATTATTCTATGTAGGTCATATAGTGTGTGAAGGTGTTAGTGGTTGAAATTGGAATGGCATTTGATTGGTGTATTTAAATTAGGCCTTGTATTCATAACCCTCAAGTTTTGACCATGTAGCACAACCTCTATGTGAAACACTAATGCTTAAAAACACTTGGAGAGAGTGGTTTAGTTACTTGTCTTATTTATTATTATTGTTGAAAGGTAAATTAGAGTGGACACATCATATTGGTACATCACCTCCAGTAGCATAAGTTTCATTTCATGTTTCCCTTATATCCCTTTTCATTAACAAGTTAGTAGTTTTAGGAGTTAAACTCAATTGATGCACTAGGGGAGCTAGCTCCATAAACTAGAGGTTTAGTCCATCCACAGTGTTAGCTACCCATATAGCACCTAGCTTAACATTTTAATAGATTTGGCTCTGAAACCTTCACACCTAGACTAACATTGGAATGATTTGAGGTGTGGGATACCTGAACTCATATTAGACCTCTAGATTTTGGTGAGGCTATCTCCTCTGATATATCACTTTGCATTACTTACTAAACTACTGACTATTGGGATGAAAAGGGGGTAAAAGAAATTGAAAGGTAAATCTTAATTTATTGTTGGTGATACACCTATATTACTGGTTCATCCACTCATTTGAGTTCCTAAAACATTAATTAAATAAGAAAATATTGAATCTACAACTCCAATTGACTCCTATGCATCAGTATTTATTGTATAGGTTTTATCCAGTGATCAAAGCCTAAGGGAAATGATGGAATAGGCATGATTCAAGGCACTAACCAACCACTTATATCCACTATAAGCTCAGCCTAAAGATATTAAACACTAAACATGACTTGCATAATCTAACAAACTAGTAACTAGGTAAGATTTAGGACTTGACAAGGGAGAAATATCTACCACATATGCAAATCAACTGACATAAATACACTATATCAGCATAATGAAATCTAAAACAATCATTTTATTTATTTGAAAAGGTTACAAAACTCAATCTTGGTAGAGTCTGGTCATGCCAAGAGGGATGAATCTGGAAAAACGGCTAAAAAGCCTACATAAATAGAAAAGGCATAGAATATCCAAGAGATTGGCATTGGAAATAGAATATAATGTGAACTCCATGTCAACTCTAGTCCAATTTGAGTTTAAATTACTAACAAAGTCTTAAATCAATATTATTTTATCTCCTTGTCTTGCATGAAGCTCTTCATTGACATTGAAAAAGTGGTGGGCCCATTTTGACAAGTCAAGATCCTTCCTTGAATGATGATACACCAACTTGTATGACTTAACTCAAGCTTGAATTTGAATTTGAAATATTAAAAATCCTTCATTTGCATGGTAACCAAGGATAGATGCATGATTTTGGCCAACTATTCAACTGAAGTGTAACACTAGTTTACTCCACTAAGCTTTGAATGAAATGGCACTTGAATGATGAAAATTTGCATGAAACTCCATGTTAAGTTTAGATATGTAGTATGGAATCTCCAAGTAAGCTCTTTTGATATCCATCTAACACCAAATTCCAACTTGACTATTTGACCAATTAGGCCTATTGGGCCAAATAGGCCTAATAGCCCATCTGTGCACTTAGAATCCATGTAACCTACAATAAGAAACCTTAAAACCTACAAAAACAATGGTATTAGACCTAGGACAACTTTTCTCATCATAAGATATATGATTTTGATGAGAAAACTTCTCACCATTCAGTCAACAAAGTTGACTAGGCCCATTTTACCCCATTTTCCTATAGAATGGCCATTTTGATTGATCTGGTAGAGACACTTCTAGGAATATTTTTGACTAATTGAATATTTAAAGATTAAGAAAAATTCTCAGGCTTCAAACTCCATTGATTGGATCCCATTAAACTGTCATGTACTTCATTTTCCATGCTTTTTTCCATAAAAACATAATTTTTTCCCTGATTCGTACATATCCATACATAAAATTGGCATTTATTGAATTCTCTCAGAGTGTAATTTATTTTTTAAGAGTTTTTATGTTGATCCATGGTGATTTTGGGAGGGTTTTAAAGCTAAATCTTCAAAAATATGATTCATGAACTATAGACCTCTAATTTCAAAACCATTACCATTTATTTGTATCACATTTACCCTTCTAACACCCTTAAAAATATTTGGTTCCCATACAAAACATATGCAAATTTATCATGTGGAGGAAAACTACCTATAGGGTTTTGCTTACATTTTAGGCTACCTACAATATTATAAATTATTCATAAATTACATCCCCTCAACTGATATCAATTGTTCATTAATTCTAATTTCATAGGGGTCCTCAAAACATACTAAGAGCCTTTGGCCAAACTCCTCACGTGGTGAAAGCTATGAGCATCTGAACAGGAGACTTGGAAGGATGTCTAAAAGTAAAAAAAATGAAAATCATCACCAGGATGAAAATGACTCTTCCCCTACTTCTCAATTCCTTAAAAAATAATTATGGGGTATTTACCATGCTATCCAAACATTCTAAAATATATTCTTACTTGAAAAGTCAAAAATGCCTTTTTGGCCTATATGCTTGTTTGCTGAAAAAACCTGAATAAGCATGGTTTGCACATAATTTGGAGTTTTTAAAATCTTTAAATTTCCTATTATGATGTAAAAAAATCATCCCATTCTTTTAAAACTCTCTCCTATACTAATCAACCTCTATGGAATCCAAGAACACTACCTGCTCCAATGATAACCTCAAATAGGCATGCTAATGACTATGATAAAATAGAAAGAACCTCCACTTTCCCAATGGCCTTGAAAATTTTTTATAATATTCTAAAATTTATTAATATGCTATACACAAAATTTTGAGTCAAAACTCCACCTATAGATGACATAATCTTCAAATTTTCCTCAAAATGCCCCTTTTGCATGGACTATGACATACTTGATTGTATTTCAATGCTTTTTAAGCTGATTTCATGGTGTTTGTAAGTTTTAAAAATAAAACTCATCTTAAATTAACTCAATATTCCTCTTAATATCTTTAAAACATCCTCTATCCCTCTTTCTAGCATTCTTAGATCCTTCTAGCAAGACATTCTCAACCTTTCATAGTAAAATTATGTATATATGATGTATTATCATCTTAATTCATGTTTCTTAATGTCTCAATGACTTTAACAATGATTTGAATATATTATGAACTTGTACATTCCTATACCATTCATAGATACTTGATTAGATAAGGTCATTGAGAAAAACTTGTTTGTCCATGACCTATGAGAAAGAAAGTAGACCTTCCTACAGGTGGAAATTGCAAGCAATGGAGGTGTCTAAGAGGTAAATTGCCACCCATAGTGATTTAGATTAAAACATGATGAAAATAATTGAATTATATCAGATTAAACCTTCTTTATTGTCTTTGTCACTCCTTTTGACTCCTCACATCAAGGTATTTAGGCCTCTATGTTGTGTATAATCTGTACAATGGCTTATAGGTGCTCAATGTTGGTTGTAGGTGTAAGTTTTGATTGTGCTATACTTAGGTATGTCTCAAAGAACATCCAAGGCCACTAAATGGTTATCATATTCCATACCTTCCATTCACTTCACCCTAAACCTCCTTGAGGTCTCCATAGTGACCCCACACTTAGGTGATAAAACCCTGTGGGTAATGATTTACATAAGCCTGTAGGTGTATTTCAAACATTGTAGGTTAAAATAGTATCTCTCAAAACCAAAAATTCCCCTAGACATATGTGGCTTTCAAACCCCTTTATTTCACTTTTTAAATGTTCTTAGGTCTTAACATATTTGACAAGCCCCTTGACCTCCATACCTTATACTAGTTGTAGATGATTGCTTAGGCCTATTGTAGGTGTGATTTGCATTATGTTCAAAGTAAACTCTTTGTCATTTAATTTCTTCTAATAAAAAACTTCATAAATATTACCATATAATACCATCTCCCTTAATTCATAACACCATGGAGACAAAACTCCAATACTCCATGTACTTGACTATGCTTTAAGGTGACTTTCCCTTGTACGGATAGTGACAAGGTGCAATATGCTTAGAGAGCATTGGTCACCAATCAATGTGACAGGAAGTATGAAGAGTTTCTAAATTTTCATATGTTATCTTTATATCCACCATATCATCTTCTTAAACTTAAACTATGAGATCTTTAAAACTTTGTTGAACCGTAGCTAACTGTAGGTTGATTTTACAATAGCTAAGTGGCTATAGGATATCATACTTGAAACAGGCTCTTCTTGAACTCTATGGTATGCCCTTTTCTTCTTGTTCATTCATGTGGAATTGTCTTTCAATACCAACCATGTTTTTTCTTTTGTTTATCAAAACTCACTACTTGAAGCTTCTCAAAGTCCAACTTATATGCAAATAGGCCTCCCTATAAGGCACATGCTTGTAAATGTCTATTTTGTTGGTATGGAATGTAGACATACTAACTCGAAAACTCCTTTATGTTCATTGCATGATGATTTCACCTTAATTTTATAGTGCATTATGCTTAATTATCTTTCTTAATCCTTGAAAAGGCATAACCCTTTCAAAGATATTGTAGGCTACTTCCAAAGAAAACATGTAGGTTATCATGTAGGCATTATAGGTTGTAGGTGAATTCTTTAAAACACTCCTTGAAAACTTTATTCCCTCCATGTCTTATTCATTTCATGTGGATATATCAATGTCTATACTAACCATGCCTTGTTTCCCACTAAATCATCATAATACCACTTATAAGACAAACTTTTCCTTGATTGAAGACTGATTGTACCTAAAGTGGCATGTAAAGTGTGTGTTATGAGGGACATTTGATTGTTTGAGAGTGGTTTCATAATCATGAATGAATTCATGATATGATAAATATTACTTCTTCTCAAAAAATATATCTTCCATCACATGCTAAAGTGATAATGTCACCTTCCAAAGGTCATGACCATGCCATGACTGTGTTGTATGGATAAAATCATAAATTGGTTTTAATGAAGCCTCAAAACATGAATAGATCATTATTCTTTTTTCCCTAACTATGCCTGATGAGACTACTTGTATGCACCACTATAACCATGAATAAAATCATTCTAATATTTATTCCCTTGATACTTGTATGACTTCATTTAATTATCTTGGTTGTATGCACCTGTTGTAGGTGGTCATTTCCATGTGATTTGATGTATTGATTGGCTTGTATCCTCCTTTATCATGCCTTTAATAGTGTTTTATATCAACCTTAGGTCTTTGATGATAATAACATGTAATGGTGGTGATGTGAGGGTAGTGGCAATGAGAAAGGTGAATGAAACTCATGAAAGGAAGGTGAAAAGACAAAACAAAGTGATAATGGTAGAGCATGACAATGGTATGTGGGAAAAGGAATGGAGGTGGGAAACAAGCCCTTTAGAAGCATAATAAAACCAAGGTAAGGAGCTTCACACAAACATGAACATATGATCATCATGCCACATGACTTTTGAGGCCATTGGAGGAGGGCAAGGGACTGAAATTAAAACCTAGTATTTTGTAAAAACCTCAAAATTTGCAAAGAAACCTTAATATATGCTAATCTAGCCCTTTGAAGACACCTTAAGAGCACAAATATGGACTGAGACATGAAACCTTGTATAAATTCTTAGGAAAACGTAATTGAAAACATGAAAACCTGAAATAAAATCATGCTAAGGATCAAAATATGGAACCTTGAAAATTCACTCTCTCTCCTCAATTGTACAACTTTTCTTTGAAAGCATGTTTTATTACAGATTTGATTGGCTATCTTTATGAGACTTGTTAGACCCTAAAATTCATGAGTAATATATTAAATATTCCATATATAGGTGTATTAAGTTCTCAAATAACTTGAATTTTCTTGAAACTCTACCCAAGTGAAGAGAAAATGAAGAAAACTAGTTGCCTTTTTGGTTGCAGGGTTACAAAAATTGGCATGTCTTCAACTAGATGGTTCATGAGCCTAGAGAATCCAAATGAAGAACCACTTGATCCATCAATAATACCTCTAATTCTATCTTCTTCACCCCAAAATTTAGATTTGTACTCTCCTCTAGTAGTCTATACTATTAGAAAACCTGTAAGTAGGTCACTTTGTGCAAATAAGGAAAGTGCTTAGAGAGGAATGATTTTGGGCTTGTACTTCATATAAAAACCATTAAAATCATGTTTAAGTTGTGTCATGCCCTGATATTTATGTTACCTATTGTAGGTGTATATAATCTAGATGGAATTTGTACTCTTCTTTGTAAAATGAGAGAAATAAGCCTTATTTTGGCTTTTTAAAAGATGGCTTTCACTTTCACCACTTGAAATAGAAGCCTTGAGAAGGATTACATGTTATTACATTAAAAAATATAATTTTTAACCTTTTCTCATGTTTTAAATTGGCAAATTCGCACATGTGGGGGTAATTTGGGGCTTTTTTGGCTTAGAAAGTATATTAAAACACCTTTTAAAGTTATGAAACTTTAGACTAAGACCAAAATCATATATTTGAATATGATTAAAGACAAATTGAATATTTTAATGATATTTTTGTCTTTAATTTTGACATTTTTTACCATAATTTTATTTTTAAGGCCAAAATTTATCAGTTTGACCAGTTGTAAAGGACTCTTAACTAGATTTTTAAAAAGTTTCATATTATAAGGGTAGTAATTTGGCCTTGACAAGTTAAATTACTAACAATTCTAGGGACTCTCAGGTGTTGACCAGCCTACTGGTCAAAATAACTCATGGGATTTCATTGGTAAATAGACTCTTTTGGGATTTATAACATGTTTCTTGACTGTGACACAACAATACCAAAGGGAAAAAATGACTAATCTAAAAATTAGAGACAATCCATGAAAAACTAGAAAATAACGAAAAGAAGGTAGATTGTTTCTTGTGCTACTCACTTATTGGATAAATCAAACCTAAAATAACTAACTTGAATTAAGATGCTTTCCTACGATCAAATGGAAATCTATTTGATGCACCATGAGACCTTGAAATGTATTTGTCATCTCTTGATAGGTTTCTTCTACAACTAAGAGCAATTGGATGCTCATGTCTTCTTGATGGTGCAACTAGGATTCCAACCTCTAGTCTCAGGTACATTGATTAAAGGTATGGATTTAAGACCTAATCATCATACTCCTAAATCTATGTACTTTAAAATAACATCTTCAATTATTATTCATTTATGATTTGTCAATGACCTGATATCTCTTCCATTATACTTTGATTCTACTCCTCATATATAGGTGACTTATCCAAATATTCATGATTGATCTCTTATACCACTTTAGGTGATCAAGATAAATGAATGTAGATATTATATTGGTGATTAAGATCAATGAATTTAGGTATTATATTGGTGATCAAGATCAATGAATTTAGGTATTAGATCAGCCAACACTTATTCATTCTTATTATCTTCATCAATTTGCTCTTCTTGTGAGCCAAAATGGATAGATTCAATAAATGTTTGGTCTTTAAAATCTTCCATGGGAAGTGTGAGATCATATAAAACTTGATATTCATTAAAAATATCCATATATTACTTATATAAATAATCATAATTACCTTTATTATTATCCTCTTTGGCTAGCTTGCATTCATCAATGGTCAATTCAACAAGTTCTTGAGGAGTTTCTTGAGGTGAGAGAGTTGATATGTGATCAAGAGACTTGTGAGAAACAACTGCTTGTTGCATACCTAAAAAATTTCTCTTGCACTTATTCTTGTATTTGTATCTCAACCTCTATCTCATCTTCTTTGACATCATGAAATATGGAATCATACTTGTCCTTTCCAAGTGGTGTCCTAATAATGATTTCTTCCTCTTGATCACTCAAGTCACCTTCATTTTCTATCTCTTTAGTTGCATGTTCTTAATTTTCCTCACAAAGAAGAGGTTCTTACTCCAAAAGTGGCATGTTAGATCCCTAAAATTATTCAATAAGATGAGAAATATCCATATAAGTTACCATAGATACCTAATTTTTCTCATGGGGATACTCTTCTTAGATCACCTTTACCTCATCTCTCTACACTTTTTCTTGAATGGTTTTCCATGAAGGAAAGGACTATGGATTTTGAAGAGAGATGAGTGGAGGATGAATGATCTCTAGTTTACTCTTGAACTTAGCATCTTGAAGCATGCTTGAATATTTTTCTTTCTCTATGGATTGTTGTACCTGATTCCAAGTCATGAACTTGGGTTTAGAAACTTCTTGAACTGGTCTTGTGGTAGCAATGGATGTGAAAGAAGGAATATGTTGTGGTGTTGACTTTGCATCTATCATTGAATATTGGAGATGTTGATTTATAAGCTCAATTTTCCTAGCTAGATCAGCCTCAAAATCATGAACTAAATCACTGGGTATTTATTCTTAAAAACTTGAAAATATAGACTCATGTATGGTCTATCCAATCTAAAAAATAGACTTCTCATAACAAACTTTTTCAACTTTCTGAAACCTCTCTTGGATAGACTTCCAAGTAGGAAAGCTAGGAAAGGTTTGGATTAACTTTTGAGGGCTATGATAAACATTAGTTTGTTGATCATAAAGAGAAAAGGGAAGCTCTATGATAACATACTTTTTTAAATGATGACCTTGGGGTTTTTCATAAACCACCAACCTCACTTCAATGCTTAATATTAGACCTCCAATGTCTAAAATATCAGAACTAGACTTTGAGTGACCTTTACTTATAAAATTTGCACATACCTCTTTATCCCACTACAAATTTGCTCTTTTATTCTAAATTTCATAGTTAAAAATCTCTTCACTTTAGCTCTTTCTAGTGTCTATACTTATCATCTCTTTCTCATAGCCAAACAGAGTTTTCTTGAAACTTGAGATGGATTGATTTGGGACTTGATTGGGTTGATCAATAGGATAACAAGACTCATGAGGGTGGTTATAAGATTATAATGAGATCTCATACTATTGATAAGGCTTTGTATATTCATCATATGTATGAAATGGTTCATGATAGATTGATATGAGCCATGATGATCATACTGGAATTTTTGGTAAGGAGAAGAATGAAAAAATTCTTCTCCATAGGCTACCATGGCCTAGAAAATCATGAAGATAACTAAAATTATGAATAAAAATGTATCTTTTACCTTGAGATAAGGGCCATAGGAGTACTAGAAACTAGCTTTGAAGATGAATGCATTGCAATGTGTACTCCAATAGCTAAACTTGGGTCCCACTAGTTGTGTCAGAACTATTAGCTACCTAGATAGCACCCTACTTGAAGGCTTGATAGATTTGGCTCTAAAAAATTCACACCTGGACTAATATTGGAATGATTTGAGGTGTGGGACAAATGAACTTAGATTAGATCTCTAGATTTTAGTGAGGCTATCTCATCTAATGTATCACTTTTCACTACTTATTAAACTATTGACTATTGGGATGAAAAGGGGGAGAAGGAAACTGAAATGGAAATCCTACTTTACTATTGGTGATACACTTGTATTATTGATTTATCCACTCTATTTGAGTTCTTAAAATACTGATTAGATCAGCAAAGATAAAATCTACAACTCTAATTGACTTTTATGCATCAGTATTTCATGTATAGGTTTTATCTAGTGATCAAAGCTTGAGGTAAATGATGGAATAAGCCTTATTCAAGGCACTAAATAGCTACTTATATCCACTATAAGCTCAACCAAAAGACATCAAACACTAAACATGACCTGCATAATCTAATAAACTAGTAATAAGGTAAAAATCAGGACTTAACAAGGAAGAAATCTCTACCACATATGTAAATCAACTAACATAAATACACTATACTAGTATAACTAAATCTGAAAAAATCATTTTACTTATCTAAAAATGTTACAAAACTCAATCTTGGCAGAGTCTAGTCATGCCAAGAGAGGGATGGATCTTGAAAAATGGCTAAAAATCCTAAATAAATAGCAAAAGCATAGAATAGCTAAGAGATTGGCATTGAAAAGAGAAGATGAGGTGAACTCCATGTCAACTCTAGTCCAATTTGAGTTCAAATTAATAATAAAGTCTTGAATCAATATTCTTTTGTCTCCTTATCTTGCATGAAGCTCTTCATTAGCATTGTAAAACTGGTGGACCCTTCTTGACAAGTCAAGAGCCTTCCTTTCATGATGTTATGCTAGTTTTTATGCCTTAACTCAAGCTTGAATCTGAGTTGGAAGTAATGAAAATCCTTCATTTACATCATAACCAAGGATAGATGCATGATCTTGGCCAACTAGTCAAGTGAAGGGCAAGACTAGTTTACTCCATTAAGCTTTGAATGAAATGACACTTGAATGATGAAAATGTGCATGAAAATCCATGTTAAGATCATAAATGTAGTGTGAAAACTCCAACTAAGTTCCTTTGATAGCCATGCAATGCCAAATTCAAACTTGACTATTTGACCAATTAGGCCTATTAGGCCAAATAGGCCTAATAGCCTATCTATGCACTTGGACTCCATGGAACTTGAAACAAGACACCATGAAACCTAAAAAAAATGGTATTAGACCTAGGAAAACTTTTCTCATCACAAGATATGTCATTTTGATGAGAAAACTCTCACCATTCAGCCAACAGGGTTGACTAGGCCCATTTTGCTCCATTTTCCTACAGACTGGCTATTTTGATTGATCTAGTAGAGACACTTCTAGTAATATTTCTAACCAACTAAATATTTGAGGATGAAGAACAAGTAACAGGCTTCAAACTTCATTGATTAGATCCCATTGAACTACCCTGTACTTTATTTTCCATGTTTTTTTCATAAAATAACATAATTTTTTCCCTGATCTATATAGATCCATACATAAAATTAGCATTTATGGAATCCTCTTAGAGTTTACTTTATGTTTGAAGAGTTTTTAGGTTGATCCATGGTGATTTGATGGCAATAAAATCAACCTCTTTACAAAACTAGTTTTTTTAGGGTTTTGCAGGGTTTTAAAGCTAAATATTTAAAAATATGATTCATGAAGTACAGACCTCCAAATCCAAAAGTATTTTCATTTATATGTATCACATTAACCCCCTAACACCCCTAAAAATATTGGGTTCCCATGCAAAATATATACAAATTTATCATGTGGAGAAAAACTTCTTGTAGGGTTTTGCTTACATTATGGGCTGCCTACATTCTTAGTGATTGTTCATAAATTACATCCCCTCAAATGATTTAAATTGTTCATTAATTATAATTTCATATGGCTTAAAACATACTAAGAGCATTCATCCAAACTCCTCATGTGGTGAAAGATACAAACATCTGAACAAGAGGCTTGGAAGGATGTCTAGAACTATAAAAAATGAAAATCTTCACCAAGATGAAAATGACACTTCCCCTACTTCTCAATACCTAAAAACATCATTATTGCTTATTTATCATGCTATCCAAACACTTTTAAAGTATATTTTTACTTAAAAAATCAAAAATGTCTTTTTGGCCTATATGTTTGTTTGCTTAAAAAACTTGAATGAGCATGGTTTACACATAATTTAGAGTTTTTACACTCTTTAAATGTCCTATTATGATTTAAAAACATCATACCATGATTTTAAAACTCTCACCTGGACATAGCAACCTCTATGGCATCCTAGAACACTACCTGCTCTAATGATGACCTCAAATCGACATATTGATGACTGTGAAAAAACAATGAGAAAATCCACTTTTCCAATGGCCTTAAAACTTGGTTGTAAGATTCCTCAACTCATTATAATGATACACACTATATTTTAAGTCAAAAATCCACTTGTACATGACATAATCTTCAAATTTCCTTTAAAAATGCCCCTTTTAAATGGACTATGACATACTTGATTATATTTTCATACTTTTGAAGCTGATTTCATGGTGTTTGGAAGTTTTCAAGATCAAAATCATATTTAATTAACTCAATATTCATCTTAAGATCTTGAAAACATCATCTACCCCTCTTTCTAGCATGCTTAGATCCTTCTAGCAAGGCATTATCAACCTTTCATAATCAAATTCTGTACATCTAATGTACTATCATCTTAATTCATGTTTATTGATGTCTCAATGACTTTAACAATGCTTTGAATATATTGTGAACTTGTACATAACTATACCATTCATAGATACTTGATTATATAAGGTCATTGAGAAAAACTTGTTTGCCCATGACCTATGAGAGAGAAACTAGACCTTGTTATAGGTGGAAATTACAAGCAATAGAGTTGTCTAAGAGGCAAATTACCACCCATAGTGCTTTGGATTCAAACATAATGAAAATATTTGAATTAAATCACATTTAACCTTCTTTATTGTCTTTTTCACTCCTTTTGACTCCTCACATCAAGGTATTTATTCCTCTATGTTGTGTATAGTCCATACAATGGCCTATAGATGCTCAATGTTGGTTATAGGTGTAGCTTTTGACTATTCTATACTTAGGTGTTGATCAAAGAACCTCCAAGGCCACTGAATGGCTATCATCTTCAATACCTTCCATTCACTTAACCCTAAACCTCTTTGAGGTCTCCATAGTGACCACACACTTAGGTGACAAAACCCTATGGGCAGTGATCTGCATAAGCCTGTAGGTGTATTTCAAACATTGTAGGTTACAAAAGTATCTCTCAAAACAAAAAATTCCCCTAGACCTATGTGGCTATCAAACCCCTTTAGGTCACTTTGTAAATTCTCTTAGGTCTTAATATATTTAACAATCCCCTTGACCTCCATACCTTATACCAGTTGTAGATGATTCCTTAGGCCTATTATAGGTGTGATTTGCATTATGTTCAAAGTGAACTCTTTGTCATTAATTTTTTTCTAATACAAAACTTCATCTATAATACCATCTCCCTCAAGTCAAAACACCATGGAGACAAAACTCTAATACTCCATATACTTGATTGTGCTTTAAGGTAACTTGCCCTTATACGGATAGTGACACGGTGCAATATACTTGGAGAGCATTGATCACTAATCAATGTGACAAGAAGTATGAAGAGTTTCTCAATTTCCATATGTTATATCCACTATATCATCTTCTTAAACCTAAACCATGATATCTTTAAAAGCTTGTCGAAAGCTTGCTAATTGTAGGTTGATTTTACATGTGGTTGTAGGCTACCATACTTGAAATAGGATCTTCTTGAACTCTATGGTATGCCATTTTATTCTTATTCATTCATGTGGAAGTATTTTTCAATAAAAACCATGTTTTTTCTTTTTTTGATCAAAACTCACTACTTGAAGCTTCTTGAAGTCTAACTTATATGCATATAGGCCTCCCTACAAGGCACATGCCTGTAGGTGCCTATTATGTTGGTATGGACTATGTACATACTTAAAAACCCCTTTATGTTCATTTCATGATTATTCCACCTTAATGTTATAGTACATGATGCTTAATTAGCTTTTTTGAGCCTTGAAAAGGCTTAACCCTTGTGAAGCTATTGTAGGCTACTTCTAAAGAAAACATGTAGGGTATCATGTAGGCATTATAAGTTGTAGGTGAATTCTTTACAACACTCCTCAAAAATTATTATGCCCTCCATGTCTTATTAATTTCATGTGAATATCTCAATGTCTATAGTAACCATGCTTTGTTTCCCACCAAATCATCATAATACCACTTATAAGATAGACTTTTCCTTGACAAAATACTAATTGTACCTAAAGTGGCATGTAAAGTGTGTGTTATGCAAGACATTTGATTGTCTAAGAGTGGTTTCCTTATCATGAATGAATTCATGATATGAAAAATATTAATTCTTCTCAAAAAAGAGATCTTCCATCACATGTTAAAGTTTTAATGTCACCATCCAAATGTCATTACCATGCCATGACTGTGTTGTATGGACAAAACTAGAAATTGGTTTTAATGAAGCCCCAAAACTTGAATTGATCAATGTTCTTTTTTCCCTTACTATTCCTAATGAGACCTTGTATACACCAATAAAACCATAAATATAATCATTCCAAGATTTATGCCCTTAAGACTTATATGACTTCATTTGATTTTCTTGGTTGTATGCCCCTGTTGTAAGTGGTCATTTCCATGTGATTTGATGCATTGATTGGCTTATATCCTCCTTTATCATGCCTTTAATTTTGTCTCTTATCAACCTCATCTCCTTGATGATGATAAAATTTAGTGGAGGTGATGTGATGGTGGTGGGGATAAGTGAATGAAAATCATGAAAGGAGGGTGAAAAGACACAAAACAAGATGATAATGGTAGAGCATGATAGTGGTATGGGGGGAACGAATGGAGGTGGGAAAAAAGTGATTTGGAAGCATGATAAAACCATGGTAATGAGTTTCACACAAACATGAACATATTATCATCATTCTACATGAATTTGAAGGCCATTGGAGGAGGGCAAGGGACTGAAATTAAAACCTATTATTTTGTAAATACCTCAAAATTTGGAAAGCAACCTTAATAAATGCTAATTTAGCCCTTTGGAGGCACCTTGAGAGCATAGTTGTGGACTGAGACATGAAACCTTAGATAAATTATTGGGAAAACCTACATGAAAACATGAAAACCTGAAAGAAAATCATGCCAAGGATCAAAATATTGAGCCTTAAAAATTCACTCTCTCTGCTCAACCGTACAACTTTTCTTTGCAAGCATGTTATACTATAGATTTGACTAGATGTCTTTATAAGACTTTTTGGACCCTCAAATTCATTAATAATATATTTAGGAGGTCATGGATAGTAAGATTAAGTTCCCAAGATTCTCAAACAACTTGAATTTTCTTGAAACTCTGCCTAGGTGAAGAGAAAATGAAGAAAACTAGTTGCTTTTCTAGTTGCAAGGTTGGAAAAATTATCCTATCTTTAATTAGATGGTTCATGAGCCTATATAATCCAAATTAATAACTAATTGATCCATTATAATCCCTTTTATTCTATCTTATTCACCCCAAAATTTAGATTTATACTCTCCTCCAAGAGTCTGTACCATCAGAAAACCTGCAAGCAGATCACTTTGTGTAAACAAGGAAAGTGCTTAGAGAGGAATGGTTTGGGGATTTTACTACATCCAAATTCCATGAAAATAATTATAAATATATTCCATGCCTTGATATTGGTGTTACCTACTGTAGTTTTATGGAATCCATACAGAAATTATACTCTTCTTTGTAAAATGAGAGAAATAAGCCTTATTTTGGCTTTTTAAAAGATGTGTTTCACTTTCACCACTTGAAATAGAAGAATTAAGAAGTATTACATGCCAATACATGTAAAAATATACTTTTTAACCTTTTTCATGTTTTAAATGGGCAAATTGGCATGTGTGGGGGTAATTTGGGGCTTTTTTGGCTTAAAACGTATATTAAAACACCTTTTAAAGTTATGAAACTTTAGACTAAGACCAAAATCATATATTTGAATATGATTAAAGAAAAATTTGATATTTTAATGATCTTTTGGATATTTACCAAAATTTACTCTATAAGGCTAAAATTTATTGGTTTGACCAACTGTAAAAGACTATTGACTAGATTTTCAAAAAAAATTGTATTATAGAGGTAATAATTTACCCTTGACAGGTCAAATTACTAACACATAGGTCACCCACAACCTTGGACTAATCCTTTGTTACCCCAAACCTAGAAATGTATGAATAATCTTCTCCTAAGGGTGTGGTTTGGTGGTTAACAGTTGGCACACCTAGTGAGATTGGATTTAAGTTATTTGAAGCATACACTTGTAGGATTTAATGATATCAAGAAGCTTCAAGAACTTTTGTATAAAATTTACACTCAATATTTCATATCAAGGGTCATCATAAGGTCTCTACTTAAGGGTAAGAACATCTTTTTGTTTATAGCTCACTTTGTTCTTCAACTGTCTCAAGATGTGTAATGGTTGAATATGAAGCAAGTTTCTATCTTATACCTCACTATCAATAGCATTATGACATGTGCATACCTCACCATAAGCCTTAAAAATTTTACGTTGACCCCTATCAGAAACATGATGGCTCACATCAGTCTTATGATCTTTTTTACTACCAAAAATATCACCCTTACCCTCTTTGTGAGCCCTATCATTGCCCTTGGCAACCTACCTATCCTCCTAATCAGTCTTAGCTAGATCATGATGCTCCTATTCAACATGTCCATGTTCTAAATTAGTCCACCTCAAACCTTAAGCAAACTCTCATAGGTTATGAGAGATATATGCTTGGGATTGATACACAAAATGGGTATGCTTAAGAGGTCCTTAGTCACCTTAGTAGGAATATGAGGGACTCATTATAGCAAATCAATAAATAATGTCCACCTATTATGAGTAATAATAATTCAAGGCCCAATAGTGATATGTTAGACATGGGTGGTCTAAAATCAAGCATAGATGAGAAACTAGTGGTTCATGAGGGACAACAAATCTAGAGTCATCAAGCTCATGTGCCCTCTTCCATTCCATATTATTCCTCTTTTGATCAACCCATCCTTCTTAAAAATACTAAGTCATATGAGTTTCAAAATCTTCCAAGTTCCCCACAAATTTTTCAATCCTTCCCTACTTGGAAGTATATTCAAGAGACAATGTAAAATAAGGAAGAAATTCTCGTTGAGAGGACTACATATCATGTTTCAAATCAGACCTAGAAGATCCTTCCCCTTCCTAATCATCCTAAGGATATTTATGAGTAGATGAGGATTGATTTTGAAGCTCACCTAAATAGATATATTAAACTTGTAAATGAACATTTGTCTCAATCAATAAAAACAACAAGAATAATAAAACCTCATGAGAAGGTGGTGGAGAGCTTGTCTAATTCTTCACTCATTCCTCAAGATACAACATGTGTTTCTAGTTTCAAAATCCTAATATGGAGCCAATTAATGAATAATTGGGAGAAACAAGGAGAAGAGAGCCAAGATCAAGAATAGTGTAGTCAAACCTTGCCCCCTTCTCCCCAAACACCCAAATCTTTCCCTATTGGAGGTTTATCCAAGAATTATTTTAAATAAATAAGGGTGATACCTTGACTCCCAATCCAACTCATGATTACATCCATCACCCTCCCACTTTCAACCTCTTTGAGAGGGAACCTATCATATGGGAGGTGAGTGAAGAAATTATAGTTATAGTATTAGTTGAGCAAGATGATTTAGGTGAGTTGGAAGAAGAGATTACCATTGGGACACCTCTTGGTGAGGATAAGTATAGGCTATCCTTCAAGGATGCAAAAGAATATAAATTTCAAGATCAAGGTGAGTCACAAGAGGAAAGCATATCAGTTGGCCAAGAAGAAGGTGATTTTTAGGATCTCTTTGATGACATAGTAACTTCTATATTTCATGATAGTCTTAAAGAGTATGTAAATGGGGTATTTATCTAACTTATAGCAGTTACAAAACAAGGAGATAACCCTCAAGAGGTTTTAGTTGGTCAAAAAGGATACAAACTAGCTTATGAGGTTGAAAAGGAAGGTAACCTTGATGTCATACAAGGTGATCAAGTCATTGTGATGGATGAGGGAACTTTTAATGATCTATCAGAGGTGGCATAAATTTGATTAGACTTCCATGAGCATGGTTAAGGAGGTATAATTTCCAAATCTTTCTCAAGCTAGGTTATGCCCACTTCTACATCAGCTCTTATGAATCAAGGAAGCCCAAACAAACTAGAACTATGTGAAGATCAATCAAAGGATTTATTTGAGATCATAAGATTAGGGAACCTTCTTCTAGAGTCATGTCATGATCTAGTTTAGATTGAATAATGGAGTTTCACCAAATAAGAGTAAGGTATCCCTCTAACCATATCATCCTAAGAAGTTGTTTCATTTAAAGGTGACTTGTTTGAGGTCTTTAAACAAGAATAATAACCTCTCAGTCCACTTTTAGGTATCTCTTCAATATTGGGGAATGAAACTAAATTTCAATGGTCTCAATATTTCATGAAGTAATATTCATCTCTCTTTGAATTTATCTCTCCAAGCATGCCACAAGATCTACCTCAAACTGTTCAGCTTGATCAGGTACAACATATGGGTGAGGTAAAAATGAGATTGTTCATGTAAAGTAGACAAGTTTGGAATGAATATGAATGGGTTTTTGATTTACATAGCCAACATATGAACTTGAGAATGAATCAAGAAGGTCCATTTTTAATTCTAAGAGGCTATGATCATGCCAACATCTCTAGATGCAAGTGGAGGTTCTCATCCCATAAACAATGCATGATTAAAATCCAGTCAACACATGATAATTTGACCTCATGGTGCCATGGTGATCAAATAATCTTCCCATTGGATCTTGAAGGAGAGATAATTTTTTTCCAGGTTAGTTTCTTATACTAGGTTGTTATCTTGTTTCCAATAAATGTTGTTAACACAAGTGTGGTATTTTAGTTGCTTTAGTTGCTTGGTTGTCTTATCTTGTTGCCTTCTTATATGTTTAGGTGTTATTTGATTTTGGAGTATTTATATGTTTGGTAGGTTATTATAGTCTTTAAATTTTCTATAAGGTGCTAATTTTAATTATTAGTCCAAGAAGAGAAGTCATCCAAGTCATGTTGTCAAGTGTGAGTCTAGTGCATGTCAAGAGAGATAACTAGTTCTCTTGACTAGTAAGCTAGTCAACCCTTGTGAGTCACTAAAGATATTGATAATTTGTCCTCCCAAGATAAATTTCAACCCATATAGTCCAAAAATTTTCATGAAACCCCTCCAATCTTGTACATGGTGTTCTAGAGCTTGTTATGGTCTTCTAAATTCTTCAAAAAAACCTTATTAGCATTGTTTAAGGTTTCATGGTATGTGCTAGATCTTGCTTGAAGGATCCTCATGTAGCAGCATGTTTGAATAATTGGATGATGTATTTGGTATTAATATGCTATTCTTGGGTGAATTTAAGAGTGTCAAATGTCTTTTGAAGCCTAGAGAATGGTCTTTTCCTTGTTTGATAAAGTTAAGGTTTCTTAGCAAAAATTAAGGTATTTGGGGAAGTTAAAGTTTCTTGTTATCATAGTGTTTGTGCCTATTTTAGCCATTTCTTGTGGGAGAGGCCTTGTAAACAAGATGGGGAAGGTGTCCAAGTCATTATTAAGTCTTAACATGAGGTCTAAGGATGTATCTAATGTTGTCTCTCATAGTCTACTTGGTCAAGGTTGTTTCAAGATTTAATTGACCTCCAAGTCATCAAATGACCCTTCAAACATCTCATATGGGTCAAAATCCACATCATAAACCTTTAGAAAATATATTTTTATGTGTCACATTATATTAGGAATGTATCCAAAAGGGTCTAATTTTCATCCTAATGTCATGACAAGGTGTTTTTATGCATAAAAGGGTCCTTTTAGAAGTCAAACACATCTTTCATTCACCAAAAAGGCTCCACACACTTGGAAATGTGAATTTTAAACTTTCCCTAGCCATAAATTATGTTTTTAAATGTTTTTTTACCCATCATTTCCCCCTTTTTGCCTACCAATAATGTTTCAAGATCTAAAAACTTGAGAAAATGTAGGAAAGTAGTGTTTTATATGTGTTTTCAAGCTTATACAGATCTTTACAATACAATTATGGTCCAAAAAAGTTATAAATATTTAGGGGGAACTCAGAGAAAGCATAATTAAATATAATCTATGAGTTTCAAGGTAAAACATGGCAAAAATTGACCCCTTCTCTCCTTTGTTATCCTCGGAAACTTTGGACAACCAGTCAAGTTCTTGATTAGTACAGATAGGAGAGAGAAGATGGTGACTTTAGATCTTGGATGAATTAAGTGGATTTAATGGCCTTAAAATACTTGGCATTAGTTTCAATATTTATGCCCCATTCTTTATGAACAAATGTTAATAACCCAAGCAACCATATTTGTTTACAACATCTACATAGGGTCATCTTTGCAATGGTTTCAGTGCATTTCTGGTTTGTTTGATGTAATCAATGTTTGTATGTGTCTTCCATGATTTTTCATATTCCATATAACCTACATTTTTATTTCACATGTGTGATCCCTAAAAAGTAATAAAACCTCCATGTTGTCACATTTGTAGGTTGTAGGCAATGTTTCTTCATGTTGCAAGCCTTTAATGCATAGATATGGAGGTGAGTAATGATTTTAATTAGATGGTCGGTTTATTGGAGTTCATTAAATCCTTATATATCCTAAAACATATAGCTAATTCATCAGACTAAACAACTCCTTCAAAGCCCTATTCCAAGGTACTACTATGCATATTATGTAATTTCTTTTGGAAGTGTGAGCAAGGTAGATGTAGAGAACCATCAGGTCATTTTAAAGTGAACATGAGCTTCACCTCTCATGTTCATTATCTATAATATTTACCCCATGTTAATCACTACCACATACCCACATAACCCATTCCCATACTCAGCCCTAGAGAGAGACTTGCTCTCTTTTAAGCACCTACAGACCTATTATGCAAATGGAACAAATGAAGTGTTGATTGTTGAAATTGGGTGTGGAAGGTATTTAATAATCATAGGGATTCATAATTAACTTTTAATAATTATGGTATATGGAGAGATCATGGTTAATCATAGACCAACACCATCAACTCTCCCTCAGAAAGATAGGATCAATTAAGACTTCAATGTAAACAGGGTTGTATTGACAAGTTGATGAAACTCTAATGGAATGATGAGTTGAGGAGAAACAGAGGATTGGAGGAAAAATTAAATAATCCAATAAATAAACGCTAGGTCATATGAAAAGGTAAACCTCCACTTTCATTTCACACGCAATCACAATAGACCTAGAATTACCACCTACAAGCCTAATTATAGAAGAAGGGCAAGTTGAGAAAAGGAGTCCATTTTAAGGTGAATTGAAGGTGTATGAGGTGAAATTAGTTTTAAAATCCATATAAAAATGATATATGTTGTGAATGATTAGGAAGTTTCCATGAAGAGGAGACTCACCTCCTTACACATAGTCAAGATCACAAACTGCCTCCTACAGGTCTGTGTGAGAAGGCAAGGTGGATGAGTGGAAGATAGCTTAGTCAAGAAAATTAGAGGCCTATAGATATGGGAGGACCTTATGAAATATTATTTTAAGGATCATAAACCAAACAAGAAACCAACCCAATGATTTCATTTGAATGATTTGTAGTCTTGAGGCCAAACACACCTACAGGCAAGGTCATGAGAAGAAAAACTAAAGTGTGTTTAACCCTACATAGAAGTGAAGTGATAAGAGTGAAAATAGGTAATATGACTTTTTTTTATTAAGGCTATAAATATATAGTTAATTATTTGGTCATTTGAGATAGATAAAAAGAGCCTAATGGCCTAATTAGGCCCATTAGGCCTAAAATAGCATGTGTAGGGTTGTGTGACTGATTGTACATGGAGTTTAATAAATAGGTTTGAGGGAAGTAAAATTAAAAATATTTTACCAAGAAATGAGATCATGTCACATGAGTTTCCAACTTTATCAATATTAGAGAGAGAGACATAGGTCCTACTTAGGCTTCTAGCACCAACTAGATCAAACACTCAAGTTGAGCAATGACACTCAAGGTAGACCTACAAGAGATAAGGGTAAAGATGGTGGTCTAAGAAGCTAAGGACAAGTATAAAATGTTAAAATAGATGGAAAATGTTTATTTTTTGACATTAAAGTCACCAATTCACCTACAAGTGGCTCAAAGTCTTGAGACTCAGTTTAGGCCTATAAGGCCTAAAATCATCCTTAGGCCTCAAAACCCCAAACTCCTTATGGCATATACAACCCCCACAAGAAAACTTAAGGTCAATAAAATGTGTTTGATGATGATATATACCTTGAGGATATTTTTTTAGGTAGATAAAGGTATGGAATTGGCTATTTTGGTCTTATCACCCCTCTTAAGCTCTATTACCCTAGTCTGCCATGTCAAGCTGCCAACTCCAATGCTCACATCTCACATGGAAAGATGAGTGGGGCATAGTGATCTTATGGGGATTTGGTTACCCCTATGAAATCACTATACATATAGTAAATAATTTCATTCAATATCTTAACTTTATGAATAATCCCTAACACTACAACTCACATAGGATGCTTAACAAATAACTTAAAGGTTGCCAACTTTCATTCACAACTCATCATACAAAGTGCATGGGATGAGGATTTGTTTATGAGTTTTTAAGGGGTATATGGGATAAAAATCCATTTAAATAAGTTTTTTATTTGAGGCTTATACTCTATGAACCATCATTAAGATGGTAGACCACTAAAACCTTGCATAAACCCTAATAGAGACCTGATGGAGGAAACCTCTAGGAATTTGCATCCAAATACATTGAATTGATCTTGAAGACACCTAAATCAGATGATGCACTCTGAGAAGGTCCAAGACCTAGAATTTTTTTGTATGGATAGTTGTATGAATATACCATAAACATTATTTTGGAAAGATTTTATGACGAACTCAAGGTATAAATCTTGGTGAATAACTACAAATCATTCAATGGGATAGCATGAGGTGTCTTCCAACTTATTAGGGAATAATATGCTCACAATTATTATTATAAATTTTCCTACATGTCTACACCAAAAGGACCATCTATAAATGCTAGTGAAGGGAGACCTAGTCACCTAGGTAAATAATATTTGGATGTGTACACTATTTGAAAGGCATGAAGCATGGTGTAATAGAATTGTTTAGACCTAAAACCAACTCACTCACCTATTTTAAAGGTTCTATTCAATCCCCATGGTCATCTAAGTATCTAACACTAAGAGACTAGGCTTGATTACCTAGTAGGCCTACTTGGTCAACTAGAGAAGATGAGTATTAGCAGACAAGGCTGCCAAGGGAGTAATTATAAGTTCATAACATCCTTATGACTGCTCCATGGAGGTAATAAAGCACACTTCATGGTCATTATAGAGTATTAGGTAGTTTTAGTCCTAGTCAACATGCACAAGGGGAAGGTCAAGCTACTTAATGCTTTATGGAGGCCTAATTGAACCACTTTGATGCCTTTGTAAATGTCAAAATTAGAGGGAATTAACTAGGTTGGTGTGCTCATCCTATGTATAGAGTAAACCTTAGCCAAAAAATATATATCCAATACCCAAAAGGCTCATTGAATACCACTCACCACTAATGCAATGCAAGAAGGGAGTTATGGGGGCTACTTGAAACTATTCATTGAGTGAATTATGGTCATTCATGACTTCTCCATGCCTTCTCCATGCCACAGTATCTTCTCCCTCTTGTTCATGTTCTAAAAATTGAGGATCTAAAGCCATTTTACTTATCTCTCTAATAGGTATGAATAAATTCTAACCAAAGTTTACTTTGTAACCACTTGAACTAAATGAAGTACTATTTCAACTTCTCTAGTACTAGTTTAGAATGTTTATGTTTGTTTGATTTACATAAGTGGTAGGTTTTTCTCCCTTTACAAGTCCTTACCTCACATATATATTATTACATTAGTGTATGCAGGTCATATAGTGTGTGAATGTGTCAGTGGTTGAGTTTGGAGTGGTATTTGATTTGTAAGTGTCTTTAAATCAAGCCTTTTATTCATAACCCTCAAGTTTTGACCATCCAACATAGTCTATATGTGAAACACTAATGCTTATAAACCCTTAGAAAGAGTAGTTAAATTTATTTTCTTGTTTATTGGTGTTGTTGAAAGGTTAAATAGAGTGGATACATCATATTGGTGCATCACCTCTAGTTGCATATGTTTCATTTCATGTTTCCCTTCTATCCCTTTTCATCAATAGGTTTTAGGAGTTGAGCTCAATTAATTTACTAGGGGAGCTAGCCCCATAAACTCAAAGTTTAGTCCATCTACATATCACCCATATCCATGGACTAATCCCATGTTACCCCAAACTTGGAAAGGTCTGAACAATCTTCTCCTAAGGGTACAGTTTGGTGGTTAACACAAGGTTAGATTGTTACATTAATGCAACTGTCTAGATCTGATGTAAATGTTTGAGACCACATAAAGAATATTTTTTGAATCTAATGACTTATATAAGATCACCTTCCAATATAATTCTAGCTTGTTTCATATTAGACCTACATACACACAATAAATCAATTAAGCATTATTTATTTCCAATTTATTACAATATCTATAAATAATTGTACATTACTATTTTTGGCAATCTCAGTTGTAAAAATTTAGAATATTATTTATGTGAATTTTATATTAATTGGTCTTTTTTTAGGTTAATTCACCATCCTTGTGTAAAAGATAATTTGATCCACTAAACCCTAGATAACCATACATATCTAAATTTAGAGTTAAACTCTACACAAAGTGGAAAATTTATCTACTTCCTTGATCAAGAGGTGGATCTAGTTTTTGAAGACTTAGAGAAGTGTTGGTTGTGTTTCAACACCTATCAAAATTCTTGGTGTGATATTTAGGGTGATACCAAGCAGGTATATTCATTTCCATTCTTTCTTTTCAATTCAAAATACAAAGTTACAATAATTTTAAATAATCAAAATTATATCATGAGCATTTGACTACTTATGGCATTAATATTTATTTTAGGTAAATCAACTATATGGCATCGATGGAAATTTATTCAAATTGTGTGTCAATTTTTTTTCATTCTTCCCTATATAAGTAATGGTGTGTGTTTCAATTATTTAAATTTATGCTTTGATGCATGCATCTATTTGACTCACATATCATGTCAAAGTAGGGGCATTATATAAACACCTAAACTTGGCACAAGAACCTTATTCCTAATGTATTATCCCTAACATAGTTTATTTGTCAAACTTAAACATTTTAGCTTGTTTCTAGGAATACTTTAGCCCTAAAATAGGTTTACACTTGGTGTTGCGATTGTTTTCTCTATCTAGACATAACCTTCCTTAGGTGTGCACCAAAATGATTAAAAACTAATGTGCTGGAACTTTGTCATTTCATGAAAAAATGAGTTCTCATGCACTCACTCAAAGCACATAATGAGGGACTGATTCTCATTGGTTTTGTCATGCAAAGGTGTACTAACATTTAATGGTGCTCAAACACATCCACTTTACTCAATGATTAATCTTAACAATAAATACACAATAATTATAGGTCTAAACTCAATTAATTTAACATTAACATATAAGGTGACTAACACCCTTATTTCCATAATCAAAATAATAACATTCAAGTAATGGAAGTTATATTCATCATATTGAAAATATATTCACAAGTTACATAAATGAATGCATGGCACAACTCAATCATATAACTCTATTATCTACTTGAGTAAAATAATAAAAATATCACAAAATTATCCTCGATCACATCAATGGAACAATAATCAACAACATCACAAAGTTCTATCCAGTGGTATTTATACTTGGTTTTCCCCGACCAAGTAGTTATATTCATAATCACACTCTTAATGACTCATCAATGATCATTAATAGACTTGAGTCATGGTGGCCAATCACATTATTTTCTTAAGGACATGGGCCTTTGTGTCCCTATATTCTCTCTTCGATGTTATATCCTCATTGATGAGTGCCTATTTCTCATGGTTCAATGCTAAATTTATGTATGACATAGTTTGTTTCATCTTTGTGAATCTCTCCCTAACTATATTTTTCTTCCCACATGCTCCCAAAGTATTTTTCTAGTGTTAATGCATATTTACTTTGACTTGGTCCTCTCACACTATGTACTCCTATGTCATGATATTTTGCACCATGACTCTTCTGTGTCATGATACTTATGCATCATGATTCTTTTACACCATACTTATTTAGTAAATGACTTAGCCAAAATTTGTGTGACATCTTGATTCCTCACTAAGTAAATTGACTTGATTATTCATAGATTTCTATGGTTATAAATTTGATTTTATTAAGTTATAATTCATATTCTATTATGGGATAGATGTATGTTGCTTTGATTTCATAATTTCATTGCTATGAGTTAGTTATATTGTATATTATTTACATTATGATCCTGTTGATTTATTATTTCAATAGTATTTTATGATATATAAGTCACGGTGTTATGGACTAACTACCTTCTTGTCATAAGTTGTATACATGAGATAATCATCTCTTAGAGCATGACAAAGCGAGAGCATCATCGGAGAGGGTGACATAGATGGAGGTGTTAGGAGATGATAGAGGAATGACTAGAACCCCTACACATACCATGTTAGTTAGTACATGTTATATGCATTGTTTGAATTGTTATCATTAGTACGTTCTTTGTGTTATCTGCATTTAGATAATCATTTATGCATATTAGTTATGTCTTAGCTTAGTTTAATGATTATGTAGAATTAATCTTGTGGATTTATGTTGTGGTTATTATAATTTAGATTTGAATAATAATGTGTGATTTACCATTTTTGATTAAAACAATATTAAAGAAGTTTTATTAGTCATATTGTTATTAATTCATTATGATTATTTATTTGTACTAAATGATTATCTATTATAAAATCATATTATTAATAAGTAATTAAAAAATGAGAATAGGAAAAGCTTCATAAATGAATAAAATAAAAGTTAAAGCATGCTTAATGCCAAATTAGAAAATATATATTTAGGAAAAATAAAAAAGAATGGGAGGCTTTAACAAAAAGGCAAGCTTCAAGGGAAAAAAACAAAAAAAAAGTCATTCCAATAGGAAAAAAGACAGAGCGGGAAATGTAGAGAAAGATAAGAAGAGAAGATGGAAAGAAAATAAAGAAGGGGGGAACAATTGGAGAAGGAAGGGGATAGAAGATCATAAAAGAGTAAGAAGTGGATAAGATAAGTCAATGCTTGAAGAGGAACAACATAGTGAGGGAGGTAGGTGATGTCATTAAAATTTGTGTGAATTTTTGTGTTTTGATCTTTTCAAATAGTGAATATATTGAATAGTGATATGTGCATGTTAGCAACCTTATTTAGACTATTAAATTCAATCTGAATATAATATTATTTTGATGTAGAGAACTAATTTAAACATATATATAAGCCATTAGAATCAATGAACTTTTACATTATGGATTTAAGATAGTGATCTAGGTAATGAATAGTGATATGTAGGTATATATGCAATAAAGGATGTATAATTTATATATCAATTACATGTAGAGTATAAACAATAATTATATATCAATATTCAATATTAGTAGCAAATTATGTACAATGCATAGTGATTTAGGTATGATGATTAGCAGATTTTGTATATATAAACAATGATATAGTTTATATAGCAAACTGATCTATAATTACCTGAGTACATATAGTGATTTTAGAATAGTATCAGTATCATATAATGAACTATAAAACATAAATTAAGTTTCATTATGTTTTTCTTTTTTTAAACTGGTGATGATGATTACTATACATTCAAATTTTGGTAAATGCCCAGTGAATCTTAACAAACTATCTCTACCAGGAGACATGTTTAACAATCCAAATGCAATAACCAACTTCTCACTATGATGACAGAGAAATGATTCTCTTTCCTCCTCTTCCATATCATTCAGTACATATATTGAATTTAAAAATAAAAATTCTCTTGCTTTGCATATATCTCTTTATCTCTTGAACATCATCCCACTTTTGCATTGATGTCTGACAAAAGAACATAAGGCACATCATTTTTATGACATAGCTCCAAAAATGTGAGTTTTGGACTATTATTTATATATATATATATATATATATATATATATATATATATATATTAGTGTTATGCATATTGTGAGATATATATTATGGGATCTATATTCATTAGAAAACTATATGCTTCACATAAGTATATCACTAATATGTAATAAGTATAGAATAATATTTAATGTATGTAGTTGTATTAGTGAAATATTTTAACGCTATTCATGGTAATAGTGAAATCTTGTATTATAGATAGCATAAGTCAGCGTATAGTGTAATATTTAATGTTGTGTGAAATATTTAGATCAATGGTAATAGTGAAATCTTATATTATAGTGGGGACGTATAAATGCTATATTGAATATTATAGAATAACCAGTGATGTAAATACAATGATGTATATTTTAGAATATTAAATAGCAATGTAAAATATAGTGATGTATATTTTAGAATATTAATTTCACTCCTTATATATGCAAATTACCTAGGGATTAAATACCTATATATATAAATTATATATTCTAACATTGAGTTCAAATCATAGTATTATACATCAATATCTAGGTACAATAGTATATATGATATTCTTTGATATACTCATATTGTATCTATAAAATATGTTTTTATATTGATGGAATCAAATAATTTCATGACCCTCCCTTTGATCATTGTTTTAGGCTAACATGATTTATTCAGAGTCCATTTAATAGCTTTGTCTAGATATTTTATATATACAGTGATATTATACATAGATGTCTATTGCGACCATATTTATAATAATCTGTATCCTTTATATATACAATGATATTATATATAGATGTCTATTGTGGCCATATCTATAATAATCCATATATTGTATACCTACATATATACATGGAATATATCTATCTAAAAATTTAGGTATTCCTATAAGAGTATAATATATATTGGTGTAAGGGGTTATGTGCCTATATCTTTAGTTCTTTTGATTTTTAAAAACTAAGTTATAGTTTCATGAAGAATAAGACACTATTTTTATAAGCATACAGCCTCCTGAAAATATAACAAGTTGTTTAAATGAAATATTATGTTCTCGTGAGAATTATGACTTTCTTTATTATGACTGACTGTTGAAGTTGAGTAGTGTATACATGAAAATGATGGATTGTGATATTATTGCTTGTCATAGAATATACTATGTATTTAAATCTACTTCTATAAATTAGATTATGTAATATAAACATAGATTATACTCATATGGTATAAATTGTACTTGTTTGTTTATTATTTATGTGATAAATAATATTGTGGAGATTCATTCATACATTTGATGGACTAAATGTATGTATTATAATTATTTTTGTGTTTATCATGTTTTATGACTTCTAGTATAAAGTCATATGTATGAGTCTATTGGTTATATTTATATTAACCAAATCTTGTATAGATGGTACTAAGTAAGTAGTGAGATGGACTTCACTAGCTTACTAGTATTAGTAAAGTCAGATGAAGAAAATTTGATCAAGCAGTGTATATGAAATTGACTGATTCTAGAGATTAATAACTATTGAAAACTTTGACCAAAGTAATGTTAGACATTATCATTTCATATGTATGATTTACATTTTTATGTAATATCATGTTAAAATAGAATTCTTTATGTTATATTTCATGTTCTTATAAATCATACAGCACACGGATACTAACTTGTCTCTCTGGATTCATACATCGTCACTATCTACTAATCTATGAAGGGAGGTCCATTCCCTAATAGGGGATTGTAAAAGGAATCAATGGTCCATGGTTGGTGTGAAAAAGTACTCAAATGATGTTATCCATCTCCACAATAGTACTTATTTGGATATTGCACTTGAGATTTCCATAGATACTTGAGTTTAGGCAAGTCATGATCTATGGAGCCTTGTCTCTTGTATTGTATTTATTATTAATGAGACATTATTTATGATGAGATGTAATTATTTACTTATTTATATATTGATAGTAGTGTTTGTATCATGATACTAGCCTTGGCTGGATATTTGTAATTACTCTCTTTATTTAATTATGTTTTATTCAATTTGATGATAGTGATTAGTGATGGATAGATGTAGACACTCAAAAACTACACATGATGGCTATCAATGTCAAACTACCTTTTGACCCTCATCTAACCTCACATCTAGTGGACCACCTAGTCAATTAGACTCATTTACCAACTTGACCCCATCAAACCCCCAACTTAACACATTGACTAAACCATTTAATTAACCCCTTTTAACTTGATTTAACACATTTTATTCTATCCCCTCAACCACTGATGGTCAGCCTAACCATTGATGGTTGGCCTGACCATCAACGGTCAGGTCTCCAAGCTTATTTTAAAGTTTAAAGCAGTGATAACTTTATGTGAGATAAGTATCTCCCTAAATGGCAGCTTGATTTTAAAAATAGATTTAAAACATCAAGAATTGGTAACTCTATCCCCCTATCAAATTATTAACTTCATCCATCCCAATTATCAAATTCATCCTATAAAAGGAGAAGAGGAAGAAGTGAAATGGATCCACAATCAATAATTCACAATCTTGCATCCAAAATCTCTTGCATATAGGTATCCAACATCTTTCAACATGCAAGAAATGTTGTCAGAGGCCTGAAGCTTTATCAAAATCACTTTTGAAAGCTCAAGGACTATCACTCTAGCCAAATCACTTTAGCCTTTTACCCATAAGTTTTAAGTATCTTTTGCTTGTTTTTATTGATTTATCTTATTTCTAACCTTCCTACCCAATTAGACCCATCAGTATCTTATTCTCCACCCCTCTACCCCATAACATACCTCTATTTTCCCAAATACCCAATCTGTGCCTTCTTTTTTGATCATTCCTAGATTTACATAGGTAACTGCTGACAGTTAGCATAACCACCAATGGTCACTTCAACTATCAATAGTTACCCAAGTGCTGATGGTCAACCCAAACTATTGACAGTTCACCTGACCACTGACGGTCTCTATGGCATAAAATACAACAAACTATTTTTATCCTTGTAACCTTTAGTCAAACCCAACTTTCTCTATTTCTACCTGATTATAGTACCTTTTCTATTTTTTTAAACCAAACCCCAACTATTTTAGCATAAGTATTAATTGGATTTGCTACTTTTGGTTACTTTTGTATTAACTAGCATTCTACTTTCTTTGAATAGCACTTCATTCATCTTATATAAATAGATATTTACATCATCATTTCCAACTTAATTATTATAACAGTGGATTGACAGCCTCTTAGCAAGCAATATGCTTCTTGGATCTAGCTCATGCTAGTAAATCCACTCAACCATCCATCTAAAAACTCCCATTTCTAGTGTCTTTCTTATCTACAAGTTATTCCTTCCTAAGCAAAAAGGAGTTACCATCATCATCTGGATTCGCACGCGCACTTTACCAAGTATTCTTATACACACCCTATTACTAGTTTCATTATTTCTTTCAAAATTAAGAAATGAACAAAAATTAACTAAACCATTTTGGCATGCCCAGTGGAACCCATTCCCTTTTTCATCCTTTATTGTTTACTCATCAAATGAAATCTAAAAATTTCTTTTTGGGCTTAAAATAGAACTCTTGCATACATTGATTGCTTTCTTATCTTAGTTCATCTAGTAAATTAGGAGGAAAAGTAATTAATCATAGATTTCACACTTACTACCACAAACTTAAGACAAACCACAAAATAATTAACACATCAAAACATACCTGAGACAAGGCTCGATTAAGATTTCATCACCTAGTGGTAACCTTACCCCTTCCTAGCTATCCTACTTGGATTTCACCGCCAAGAGAAGAACTAACTTAGCTCTCTGGTTGAGTATAAACTCTAAACTCAGTATATTTTTGCTAAGCACCTAACACTTTTACCGCTATAGGATCATGAAGTGAGGGGGTAGGCCCTAATACCAAGCCATGTATTGAAGTTCAACACAAATTTCCCTCTTGAGCACCTAAACAACCTGAAACCAACCATAGATCTCCTCTTTAGTACCTAATCTACATGCCAAATTCCCTCTTCATACTTTCTAAGGCATAAGCCAAAAGTGATCTAAAAAGAATCCTAAGTTTTACTGCCCTTTTAGTGTATGCATTATTTGCCTTGATTTCTTTTCTTTTGATTGATCTTTATTTGAGGTGTCAATTTCACCATATTATTTTCTATTTTCTCACATGGTCTTTACTAGACATCAGCTAAGAAACCAAACCAATCAACCACCACCTTCTTCATCTTCCTCCATGGAATATAATTTTAATGATGAGGGTTCATCTCATTTTTCTCCCCCTCCTACTAGAATCCTGGTTGTTTCTAAGGGTGATGTAGATTTCATTTCCTTCCTTGACAATAATATGGTGGCCCTTTAGCATTATCTTGACAACTTACCTCATCGTACCTCTATTTACTTTGTTCCTCCTATAGACCCTCCTTATGGTATGCCTCCCCATCTTATAGTGGGTACTACCTCAATCTAACCCTTGCTCACCCAAACCTCTTCTTCTTCCAACATCCCATATATTACCACTACTCAAACCCAATCCAACATTTCAACCTCTAACCAAACACCTCCTACCATACCCCACACTTCACATATAGGTTCAACTTTACCTCTAGTTACCTATACCCCACTTATCATAGGATTATCTTCTACCCTTACTTCCATCCTTCCCTTTATTACAACCAGTCCACCAATGTCCACCCCATTTTAGAACTTGTTCTTTCTATCCCTCAAACACTTCCACTCATTATCACTAGAGTCACCACTCAACCTCAACTTACTAAACCTCAACCTACTATCTCAACCATACCTTTAAGTCAACCCACATCCATCCCTCAGTAAGTACCCATAACAACCTATCAATATGTCCCTAATCCACAAGGATATATAGCACCTTCCACCCAACCATTTGTGCCAATCAACCCTTATGTGGCACCATCTCAACCTCTTGTGACCACTTACCAATGTGTATCTTCTTCAACACCATCAACTACCTATCCATAAATACTTGCCACCTAACCTCAATAAAATTTACCCCTTAATTATGTATCTTCCCAACCCCAACCAAATTTGATTAAGATCTTAATGGATAAAATGACTAACTTGGAGTCATGTATCTTTGGGTCTCATGACCTTTTATCCTATGATAAAGTATATAATGAACCCATTTATCCATCCATGCCCATCTATTCATATCCTCCTCAATGGTAATTGTCCAAGTTTTCCAAATTTCAAGGCAAGGAGGACCACCAACAACATCTGAGCACATTTTGTCATTCTTGTTATTTAACTGCATACGATGATGCTCTCCTTCTTTAAACCTTCCCCATGTCCTTATCAAGACTAGCCCTTGATTGGTATAGTGCTCTTCCCACGCACTCCACCTTTTTTTTCTCCCAACTAGCCCAAATCTTTTTAGAGTGTTTTTTGATAAAAATTTCATTAAAAGTCTCTATTATAGACCTATACTCTATTAAGCAACTTGATGATGAGTCAATTATTGATTTCATGGCTAGATGGAGAGGTCTCATCAACCAACTTTCTTTATCCTTACCCCAACCTAATTGATTTAACTCTTCTCTTAGGTTTGTGCCAAACATATAGCCCCCACTCTTCAAATTCAAACCTTTAGAACTTTTGATGAGGCATTCACCATGGCACTTAAACTAGAAAATTGTGCCATTGATGAAGGGAAATTGAAATTATAGAACAAAAACTCTAGATTTAAATCTAATGATCCTTCCTCCACCAAAACCACTAACCAATCTAGTACCAAATCAAAATCATATACAAACTTAGTTGTTCTAAAAACTGCTCCACTTCTAGCTGTCAACCAACCACCTTGAACCAATTCTTTCAACCCTCCCTATCAACAAAACCAAAATCAAAACTGAGCTCCTCCAAAATAATATACTCCCATTATAGAATCTTATGCATCAATCTTGGATAAATTCCTCGAACCCAACCTCATCCAACTCCCAACAATTTGATACTTCTCACCCCATAATTAGGTGGTATAATGTGAATGACCATTGTGCCTTTCATTGAGTCATAAGACATGACATTAATAAATGTAATACCTTCAAAAATCTTATCCAAAACTTGATTGATAGTGGAGAACTTGTGTTTAATAATCCCAATGTACCTCTCAATCAATCCCTTAACATTTTCCTTAAGCCTTTTCCCAATCACACCACATCTACCCAACACCATGATAACCAACCTGAATCATCTCACTATCATGAGGCACATAAAATCAATGTTATTAATAACAATCCCATTGTTAAAGATACCATTTCCTTAATCACCCAAATTAAAGTAGTAAACTCACCCCCTAGTCCTTTAGATACTCAAACATAAGAATTAACCACCCCTCTCTCTTCACTTGATGAAACCTTATGTAGACACTGAAAATGTGTCTGCACCTTGGTCATCTTTCATCCTCCACCCTTGTCCTCCGTTGACCCATATCCTAACCCTTGTCCTAGCCCCCTCCATTTACCAAATTAAAATAATTAAATATTTGGCCCCTTTCCACCTCACCCTTGCCACCTTGGATCCCCCCACCTCTCTCATAGCTTTTATTGCCCAAATCTCCCCTTTATCCTTCCTCCCGCGTCCATTTATGTCTTCCTCGATTGTTTTCCCATGACCCCTTGACCCGGCAGCATGCAAGAACAGACAGAGCCTAATTTTAGCCTCTGTGCCCATTCTACCCCCGCCGACGTCGGTCATTATTCACCCAATGTCGACGGTTCTGCCAGCGTCGGCACCCTTCAAAATGGTTTTCTACAACCATTCTGCCCCCCCCATGAACAGAACTCTTTGGATGCTCTTTGGCATTGGTATTCTCCTTTTTCTCCACCTCGTACAGCAACAGCAGTAGGTACAGGCACTCTATATTAGTCATTTCTTCTTGCAACAGGTCCTCCACAGCTCCAACAACAGGCTCCTCCATTCTTCAATCAACAAGCAGGAGGTAAGCAATTTCATTATTTCATTTGATTTTAGTTACCTATTCTATCCATTGTCTACCACTTGCCCTGTCCTTCCCCTAAGAGGCTGAAAAGCCTTCTCAGACCCTGTCTCCCATCCATCTTCCTTTTGCCCTGTCACCCTTTCAGTCTAGTCCCAGACAACATTCTCAGTCCCTCAGACCCAAGACAAGTCCCTCAAACCTCCAAGCAATCCCTCAGACCTCTAAACAAACCTCCCTGACCCTCAGACAAGACCACAGTCCATTTTGTGCCTCCATAGACCCTGTCCACAGTCCTAAAACCTGGCCTGACCTGTCCCTGACTACTGCCCCGACTGACCTCGGCCAGTACCCCTACCGACATCGACATCATAACCGATGTCGGTGACCTTCCTGACCGATGCCGGTAATACCACCGATGTCAGCGATTGTGCAAAGGTAGATAGCTTCTAAACAAGTATGCATTTGTCTTAAGTTCTTTCTTTTTGTTTTCCATCATTTATCACTTTTTGTTTCTGATTAGCAATCTATTCTTAACAGTGGACTGACATCCTCCAAGAAGCCTTTGCGCTTCTAGGACCAAGCTCTTGCTTGGCAATCCACCCTTTTGTCATCTAACATTTTTCGTGTTTAGTGTCTTTCTCTTTCAGGTGTCATTCCTCCACAGCCAAAGAGGAGTTCTCACAACGTCTGAATTTTGGTGTGCATGTCTACAATCCAAGTACGTACAAACCCTCATCCATCTTCTTTAAGTTTCTCATTTCTCTATCTTTTGAATGTAGAAAGTGATTTAGCGTAGAAACATTCTGGCACGCCCGGTGGGACCTTAGGTCCTTCTTTGGGTTCCTTTTCCTTTCATTCATATAGGGTGCATTAGGATCCTCCCTTTTCACCTCTCTCTTCTCTTCTAAACGACATCATAAGCAGGGATAAAAAGAACTTTTCTTTTCTTTTCTTGCATTTCTAGACTAGTCAAAAATCATATCCTTCAACCCTTTCTCAACTTGCTTTCATCCGAACTTAACATTTCGACTTGGGGCTTAAAACACTTTGCATTCCATTTCTGCTTGTGCTTGCATTTCTTAGTCCACACTTAGTAATTAACAAAACGCATATTGAATTAATCGTAGATCACTTGATGTTACACAACCTAAACCACTTACACTAAATCTAAACATCAAACTTACTTGAGACAAGGCCTGACTAGGATTTCATCCCCCAGCGGATACCTTACCCGTCCCGGTGATCCTACTTGGATTTCATCACCAAGGGGAAAGCCCACTCTGTTCTTTGGCAGAGTCTAAACTCTAGGTAAAGTATATTTTGGCTAAGCGAGACCAGTTTATCACTGGGCTCGTGAAGTGAGGGGAGCTTGCTCCTTAGCACCAGGCCATGTACGGAACCTAACCCAGACTTCTTGAGCACCTAAACAAAACCTGAAACCATCCATAGACTACCTCTTTTAGGACCCAACTCAAAAGCCAATCTTCCTACACACATTTCTAAGGCATAAGCCAACATGACCTTAATAAATTATTTCTAGGGATTTAACGCTTAGGGCCTGCCTGTCTCCATCTATTTTTCTGTTCCTATCTGCGTGTTTGAGCTAGTGAGGATGTTGTTCTTCTTCTCTTCTTTCCAAAAACTTTCAAATCCTCTAAGTTTTTGGAAAGCATAGTCATCGACATTAGTTTTACCACTGATGTTGGCAACCTTTTCTCGCCGACATCGGTCATCTGACCAACATCGGCACCCATTTTCCACTGACATCAGTTTTTAAACTGACGTCGGTCTCTATCCATAACTTTTTTCCCAAAATAGCAAGCTAAAAACCAGCTTTCTTATTGTCCAGCATCCATCCTGGTTTTTTTGAAATTGAAAAACACAGTCTATGAAACCTGAACCTTCCTTGCCTTGAATGGTTCTAACTCGCAGTCAAGCCAAGGCTCTAGTCAACCATGCGAGGCATCAATCGCTTTCGTCTACCCCGTCCATAACCGATCCTATGATGGAGTTCCACTCGGAGACTAAAAGAACTCCTACTCGCCCAACCCCACCCCAGACTCCTATTGTCCCAGAAGGGGACCAAGATTTTGCATGATTCTTGGACCTCAACGTTAAAGCCTTGTAGCACTATCTTGCGCATAGCCAAACACGAGACTCCTTCGATAATCCAATTTATGGAATGCTGACCTCTCTTGTTGCGACTACGGCCATATCAACAGCATCCGTAGTTCAACCTTTAGACACCCAAGCTATCACCTAGACCAATGACCAGCCTTTGACCAACCTTCTAGGTGTGGCCTCTCCCTCCATCTTTGGGCCCACTTCCACAAGGGTTTTAGCCCCCTATCAACCTCAGCCCACTCAACCGCTCTCTACTCCCTTCCAGAATCTAGTCGTCTCTATTCTGCCTACCCTTGCTCCTATCAACACTAGGGTGGCTTCCTATCCATTGGCCCCTGTTACCACAATCCAACCTCTCGTGGCAACATCAAGCCTAGCTATGCCTTCCACCCAACCACCCTTATTCTCCTCTTCTATCCCTACGACTAGTTATCCCTATGTTGCACCCTTACAGGGACAACCAACTACGTTGTATGCCTCCTCTAGCCTCTTCCAAGCACCCTACAACCTAGGGGGTGCTCCACCCACCAATCCGTCAGCAGATATCATCAAAATGCTGATGGACAAGATGTCTAGCTTAGAGACCTATGTTTTTGGCTCACACAATGCTCTCTCATACGAGCAAATTTGCAATGAGCCCATTCATCCTTCTATCCTGATCAGGGCATATCCCAGCCAGTGGGAACTTCCTAAGTTTTCTCATTTTCAAAGTAAGGAAGACCCACAACAACACTTATGAGCATTCAGACATGCCTGTTACCTTATTGCCCATGATGATGCATTGTTGTTACGCACATTTCCTATGTCCCTTTTTGGTGCTACACTTGACTGGTACAGCTCCCTTACCAGCCATTCCCTCTTCACATTCACACAATTGGCCCAGCTCTTTCTTGATCACTTCTCCATCAACATCACCAAGAAGGTCTCGATTATGGACCTCTATTCTATCTGCCAATTCGAGGACAAATCCATAGCTGACTTTGTTGCCTGATGGAGAGGCCTCATCAATCAACTCTCTTTTTCCTTACCCCAGCCTAAAATTATTGAACTTTTCTCCCAAGCCTGCGCCAAGCATATTTCTTCCACTTTGAGGGTTCAGACCTTTCGCACCTTCAACGAAGCCTTCACGATGGCCCACAAACTTGAATTACATGCCATTAAGGAGAATAAAGTCAAGTTGCGGAGCAAGAATCCCAACTCTAAGACCAATGACTCCTCTTCTTCTAAACCTTCATCATCCAATCCTAAGTCTAAAGCTTCAGCTAATGCTGTGGTCGTCAGACCTTCATCCTCTTTGCCTTCAACCAATCATCCTGAGCCATCCACATCTCAGAGTGCCACCTACCAATTCTAGCAGAGGTACGTACAATGATAGTATACTCCTCTCGGAGAATCATACGCGTCTGTGCCAAAAAAACTTGTTAAACAGGGGGTTCTCAATCTACCCCAAATACAACCACCTCCACAATTTGATCCCTCACACGCCATCCCTGCGTGGTATAGGGAAAATGACTTCTGTAACTACCACTGTGTTAAAGGACATGACACGGGAAACTATAAAACCCTTAAAAACATAATCCAAGACATGCTTGAAAAGGGTGACCTTGTCCTTGACAATCCCAATGCATCCCCTAATCAGGGCATCGATATCTTCAAGCAACCATTCCCCAATCATCCCCTGACTCAAAACAATGTCCAAACCTTGATTGATGACACTCATGAACACAACATTTAAACAGTCAATACGGTCTCGCCCTTCATCCCCGACCAACCTCAAGAGGTGAGTCCATCTATCAGTCCATCACATGTGGATGAGCCTCCTTCCCCGATTAGTTCTCTGTCACCCTCTCTCATTTTGGAGGATGCTTCGACCTTACCAGCACCACTGGTCTCACCATCCTCCTTCTTGCTGCCTATGGAGAACCCGACCCTTCCTACTCCTTGACTGCAAGTGGAGGGCACCATCATCCTTGCCCTTTACCTGCTCGAGGAGCCTCATTCTCTGGTTTCTTCTCCACCCAAGGAAGAACCTACCTCTCCTTCGTCTCCAATCAAGGACAAACCTATCACGACTTCACCATGCCTTGGGATTGAGACTACTACCCCCATCTCGTCTTCGGCCCCGCAACCGTCAACATCTTCTCAAGAACCCAAATCTCGTCCAACATCTTCTCAGCCATTTTCTTGATTAGTGGAGAAAATCAAACTTCTCCCTTCAAAGAAAGTGACGCATCAGGTATTGTGGGAGCATCTTAAAGCTCTTCAGCATGCCCGTGCCCTCTCGTCTCATGCTACCAATCCTCCCACTCAACCGACCCCATTAAAACCAAAACCCACATCTACTCCATCTAAACCTATCAAGTCACTTGGCATTCGCTCTATCTCTACCCTCACTCACCCATAAGTGAAGGTGGACTTAGACCAGACCTCGACCAATAGTAGTCTTCCAACCAAGTCAAAGAAGACTGCCAGACCACAGAAGTGAATGCCTCCCCCCCCGTCACCATTACCTTCTATTTTGGGCCCCCATCCTTCGACCCTGACCAAAGTCCTTCCCACTCTAACCTCTAATCAAAACCAGTTGCCTCCTTTGCTTCCTTTACCTACCTCCAGCCTACCCTCTCCTAAAAAGGTGGTACCTCTCATGAAGAAAGTGCCATTTACGCCTGTCACCGCACCATCAACCCACAAGGTGGTACAGAAACCTCCTCCAGCTTCGCCTAAGCAAAAATCACCTACCTCACACATATCAACTAGCACAGACCCTTTAGTGGGCTCATACTCATTGATATTGCACTGACTCTTGCAGACTTCCAGCATAACCCTTCCACCCATCTGGCCTTTCCAACCTCTCGAGTCCAAGCCCTTCTGGTTCGACGACATGAAGATTTGCTTATACCATCATGCGCCAGGACACGATACCGAGACTTGTTGTGCCCTCAAGGCCATCATTCACCGCTATATGGAGAAGGACACTCTTCTCCTTGAGGACACTCTTGACCAAGCCTTGACACCTTCCCATCCAACCTCTTCAACCACATCAACATCTCACCAGCAGGCCATGACCCCTTCTTCACCTCCTATCTTTGAAATCAATGCTATCCACATAACCACTAGGTCACAAAAGGACAAGGTGAAAGAAAAAGCTACCATTCCTTGGACCTACCCTTTCGTCAAGCCACCTCTAGCGCCCAAGCCTAAAATTTCTATCCTTGGTGCATCTCAGCCTTCTTCTTCTTCCTCTTTCGGGCTAATTCATGACTCCATGTTGAAACAGCTTCACCAGACACCCGTGAAGATGTCCCTCTATGACCTCATCCAAACCTCGCCTCAACATCATCAAGCCCTCATCAGAGCCTTGCAGGCAGTTGAGGTCCAACCCGAGGACCCCCAACCACTCGCTGCCCTCATCCATTCTTTATCTCCTATTACCTCCATCACATTCAGCAATTCTAAGATTCCCACATCCAACACAAAAGATCAGGATGCTGCCCTCTTCATCACTGCCTATGTTGATTAGACACGCATTAAATGCGTTATGATCGATGGAGGTGCTAGCATCAACATTATCTCCACCCATGCCTTTGATCAATTAGCTCTTCCCAAGAATTGCGTATCCAAAACTGACGCAATCTTGCGCTCCTTCAATGACACCACTACCACAACCATTAGCACAGTCATTCTTCACATTTACATTGGTCCATGCACAATCCCAGAGCTCTTCTATATCATCGAAGGAGAGTTTTAATATAACATGTTGCTGGGCTGACCCTGGATCCGCGCCATGGCCTGTGTCCCCTCCACCCTGCACTGTTGTGTGAAATTTGAGCATGATGAACAAGTCCACACCATCCCTGTTGACCCTTCACCCTTCAAAACTTGTAACACAACCTACCATCCAAATGACATCCTCATTCCCATTAAGCCATCAACCTCAGCACCGCCTCCATCTACGAAAGCTTCGACTAGTTCACAACCAGCGGTTGCCCTTACCCCTCCTCTGCAAGCAATGACCAAGGACCCCATAGAAGACATCTTCCAATGACTTTCACTGGGGGAATATCACTTGTTGGCCTTAGACATGTTCCAAACTCCACAAGAGTATGGACACCTTCACCATAGCCCCAGTTACGACCATCGAATCGGGATGGTCATGCCTTATGGTCCTCCTCACCTCTGAACCAATCTTGTCTATGGGGAGCTCAATCAAGCTCTTATTGATGGCAACCCTCTCTCTTCACCCCAACCATTCACATTAGACTTCTCATTTCTTGGCAACCCCACCTTTGCACACACTTATCTTTACAGGTGTGCATGGAAGGGTTTTGGTTTCAGACGCTATGAGCAAGGCTCCCATCAACCTATTGAGCCTCTCAACGATGATGATGCTTCAAAGAGGAGCTTCAGCGCCTTCTTTTTGTCTCTTTCATCCAGCCCATCAATTATCTGTAGAGGGTCTCTAACATCGTCTCAGTCACCAAAGCGACTGGGGGGATCTAGATCTGCACAAACTATCGTGACCTCAACCTAGCCTATCCCAAGGATGACTTTCCTCTTCCTAACATTGACCAGCTTGTTGATCTCATGGCCGGCCATGAAATGCTATCTCTCATGGACAGGTTTTTAGGATACAATTAGATCCTGATTGCACCAGAAGATCAACACAAGACCACCTTTATCACCCCATGGGGGACTTTCTACTATTGGGTCATGCCTTTCGGCTTGAAGAACATTGGTGCCACATATCAGCGCACCATGACCTACATTTTCCATGATCTCCTCCACAAAATCATGGAGGACTATGTGGATGACCTACTCGACAAGTCCAAGTTTCACCGTGACCATCTGACCATTCTCAAGATCATCTTCTTTCACCTTTTTCAATATAATGTCTGCCTTAACCCCAATAAATGTGTCTTTGGGGTCCTCTCTGGCAAGCTCCTCAGCTTCATTATTTCTTTTTGAGGCATCGAGATAGATCCTGCCAAGATCCGTGATATCCTTGAGATGCCACCCCCGACCAATCTCAAGCAGCTTCACAGTCTACAAGGGAAGCTCCAATCCATTCACTGTTTCATCTCGTAGCTTTCTGACCGCTGCCAACCTTTTCATCACCTCCTTGAGAAGGACGTCACCTTTAAATGGGATAAGGACTGTCAAGAGGCTTTTGAAGCCCTTAAATGCTATCTAGTCTCTCCACCAGTCCTCATTCCACCTAAAGATGACCACCCCTTCTACCTTTATATCTCTGCCACCAACCATTCGTTAGGTGCCATGATCGCGCACCGAGATGAGCACCACCGTGAGCAAGCAGTCTACTATATCAACTGAACACTTGTTGACTATGAAACTCGGTACACCCATACCAAGAAACTCTATTTGGCATTAGTCTTTGCCGCTACCAAGCTCTGCCATTATCTTCTTAACCACAAAACCTTCATCATCACTCACACCGACACTCTCAAGTATATGCACTCCAAGCCATATCAGAATCAATGTATGGCTCGGTGGCTCATGCTCCTTGCTGAGTTCGACCTCGAATTCATCCAGAAAAAATCTATCAAGGGGTAAACCATCGCTGACCAACTAGCAGAGGCCCCTCTTCCCAACAATCAACCTTCGCAGTGTGAGTTCCCTGACGAGTCTATCACCGCACTTTCCACTGATGACACCATCTACCAAATGACCATGTTCTTTGACGGCTCCAAATGTCAACTCGGTGGGGGTGCGGGTGTCATTCTCATCCCACTCGAAGGTGAGCCCATGCCTCTGTCTTTCAAGCTCGACTTTGATTGCACCAATAATATGGCTGAATACGAGGCCTTAATTTTGGGACTTCAGATCGCCTTTTCTCTCAGCATCAAGTCTATCAATATCTTCGGTGACTCACAACTCATCGTCAATCAAGTCAACGGTTCATACCTCTGCAAAAATGAAATTTTGCAAAGGTACAAAAAATGTGCTAACATTCTTCTGGCATCTTTTGACCATTACCTCTTGCAGACTATTCCTCAATCCATGAACAAGTTTGTTGACACCATGGCTTTTCTTGCCTCACATATTTCATCTTCATCATCTTCATCCCAACTTTTTGTCATGATGCATCATGTGCCATTGCCTTCATACATTTCTCCTAACATCAATCATGTCACCACCATAAATTCTAGTCCATGAGATCATTGGTATAAGCAATTTGTGGACTATTTATCTCTTTCTGTCACTCCTCCCAATCTCTCTAGCAATGCGCAGTGAGCTTTCATCAAACACATGGCTCGCTATACCATGCTAGGGGGTCTTCTCTATAAGCAAGGCTTCAACAGCCTCCTTCTTCGCTGTCTCACCTCCACTGAAGCCTCTCAAGCCATTAAGCAAGTCCATGACGAGATTTGTGGCAGACACTTCAATAGGAACTCGGTTGCCAAGCGCATCCTTCACCTGGGCTATTATTGGCCCACCCTTCATCAAGACTATAGCGACTATGTCTGGCATTGCATCAAGTGTCAGTAGCACTCTAACTTGTTTCATCTCCCCAGCCACGCCTTACAAGTCGCTCAGGATTTCTAGCCTTTTTCTCAGTGGGGCTTAGATCTCATCGGTGAGATTAACCCTCACTTGTCTCTTCATCATCAATCCATCATCACTGCCACTGAGTATTTCATCAAGTGGGTGGAAGCCATTCCTCTCATCTCCACAAAAGCTGAAAAAATTGTCGACTTCATCAGCAGCCACATCATCTGTCATTTCGGTGTTCCTCACAAAATCATCACTGACAACGGCAAGTCCTTCAAAAACAAGACTATCCAAAAACTATGCGACTCATTTGGCATTAAACTCAGCTTCTCTTCACCTTACTACCCACAAGCAAATGGGCAGGCTGAGGCTTCTAACAAAATTCTGACTAAAATTCTCATGAAGGTGGTCAACGACATAGGAAGGGATTAGCACATTCACATTCCCTTCGCTTTGTGGGCCTACCGCACTAGCATCCGAACCTCTACAGGTGCTACTCCTTTCTCTCTCATGTATGAAATAGAGACTATCCTACCTCTCAAAGTATAGATCTCATCTCTCTGCATCTCCCTGCATGACATTCTCTCCAATGATGACTTTCATCAAGATCGCTTAGCTCAACTTGAGCTACTTGATGAGCGTCGTCTTGCTACCCTCAATCACCTCCATGCCTATCAAAATTGCATTAAGCGATCCTATGATAAAAATCTGTGAGAATGAGATTTCAACATCGAAGACCTCATCCTCAAAGAGAATCAGCATGTGACTAATATGGAGTAAAGTAAATGAGGCAAGTTTGCCTCTAATTGGCTCAGACCTTTCATCATCACGCACAAGTATGGGTCAGGGACTTATCATTTGTCTTCTCTCAACGGATGGCCAGAACTTGATCCTCTTAATGCGTTGCATCTACGACCATTCTACTGTTAGTCGAGTACTCATCCACTTGACATTTAACTTGAGCTCGTCCCTTGAGCAATCCATGTCCTCTTAATCCTCAACCCTTTTCACCCTATTTCCCTTAACAAATCCTCTATAACCCTTTTATAAAGTATGGATGCTTTGTCCTAATAAAAGGGAGCCCTTGACCTTCTGTAGTCTTGTCCATGACTCACATTTCTGTCAAAAAAAAAAGTCAAGATGTCAAAATACCCAAGGTCACAAAATCAAAATCAAAAGGCAAACTGTTCCCTCGAAGGACAACTGTACTATCATTGTTGTAGCTAATAGACTGCTCCCTCAAAGGATATCTATTCAAAAGCCCTTATACATATAGCAAAAATATAGACCACTCCCTCGAAGGATGGCTATGATTAACTCTTGCTACAAATAGCACCTTTTTTAGAAGCTTCCTACATCGATCAGTTTCACAACTGACCACCAAGCAAAATGACATCTCTTCGCAGACTTCCCACATTGATCAGTCTGCTCAAAAAAATAAAAAATAAATAAATAAATAAATAACAATGGGTCATGGACTTGGCTTATAGTTGTCTCAGGGTCTCCTATAAAAAGGAGGCAAGGTTATCTCTGCTCTTAAATGGGTTACCCTATTCTCCTATCCTAACACCTGCCCAAGGGACTTCGAGCTCACTTTAATGTCAAAGTGATTCGATTGCCACTCTAACACAACCTCTGGTCAATGACGTAATGCATGAATGGGGCTCTTAGTTCTAACAACCCCTATCTATGTTGTCATTCTGGTCCTTGTCAATGAAAGGGCGATTGTGCCTTTCACTTCTTTTACACTTTGGTCACATGCAATCATTTGTCATTTATCAAATCAACTCAACCCTCTTTTCTGACCACTCACCTTAACCTATTCACACTAGTTTCTATGGACACCAATACACATGGAAACTGTAGACCACTCAATTTATGTCCAGCATAAACCATTACTTGCTGGCGCATAAATAGACTCATTTCATTTTTGGCATATGTCCATCACCTAATATGGGCAATTTCTAGGGGTGAAAAACCTTGACTTTTTCTCATCATTTCAAGCATGTTCCCTCATACATATGGACGTGCTAGACCATTCTCATGACTAGACCAATCGTCGACCACTTTATCTCCTTGTCTGAACTACATCGGTCTGAGGCCCGCCTAACAACCAGGGCTATGTAGGCAGCACTCAGATGACACGACTGTCTTTTGGAGTTAGCTCGACCACCCCCATTTTTTCATCTACATACTGGACAAACCTTATCCTCTTCTAACCATGACTTGACCTCGACCACAACCAATCAATCACTTCGACCCTCTTCCTCCCTCTTTGGGAGAACTACATTGGCCTGAGGCCCTTAAGACAAGGGCTATGTAGGTAGCACTCAGTTGACATGCGGTCTTCTGGGGTTAGCTCGGCCATCCTCTTCATCCTTTCTCCCATCTCATTCTTTCGTCACCTGCCAGTCACATCACAAACAATCACATATTTTCATAATCATTAACAAAATCAAAACATCAACATCAATATCATTAATCATCATCATATCATCATTTCATTAGCCATCACATTCATCATTATATTAGTCATCATAATCACAAACACAGCATCATAACATCATCATCATACACATCATATTAAAACATACATCAAATCAAAGTGCCATAAATATTAAACACATCCATAACAACATCCAATAATCTAAAATAATCTCATCATATATATATATATATATATATATATATATATATATATATATATATATATCTTGAAGTTTTATACAATCGCACAATCTGTCCATCTCTCTCTCTCAAAAGTCAAATACATCTCACATCATCGGCATGCAGGCTGGTATATACATCATGTCAAAACTCTACCCTTAAGGCTGTGGCTGTGGTGGTGGTGGCAGTGGCCGAAAAGACACTGTATCCTCTCCCACCTCTGATATGCACCATCTGCGCGAATCTGTAGCAGTCGCCCGTGACATAGAATGCTACTAGCTCTACTCTACCCTCATCTCAGAGTATCGTTGTATTTGAGGGAACCCCCTGATGGCCCTCTCATAATACGTGATCTCATCCAGTGCATCATTGTATCTAACTAGAGATACAGTCTGTGGTGGACCCATCTCTCCTACTGCCGTGCCCTACGCTAAACCCTGCGGCTGTGAAAACCCTAGCTGCACTGACACTGACTATGTGGGCTACTAAACTGGCTGCTGAAGTGGATACTGCATTGAGCCCTATCCCCTCAAGCCCTATCTTATCGATGCCTGTACCTAGGCTGTGGCCAACTGACTCTGCAAAATAGTGACCTGCACTGTCAAAGCAGCCACCTGTCCTATCACCCCCGCCAGCTACCCCTATAAAACCGTGACCTATCCCTATAAAATGGTCACCTAGGCCTATGCTGCATCCCTCTCTTACCGTGATATGTCTCTCTCCTCACGGGCTGCATCCCACTCCCTGGTAATAGCCTATAAATCTGGCTGTGGCCCTGCCTAAACTCTTGTGTACTGCCCTGCCCACCATGCTGTGTAGGCCTCTGTACAGCCTGGGTCAGCCATCCCAGGTCCTATCGATAACTCCTCAAAATTTGGCTCATCTATCTCCTCTGGCAGTGGGAGTGGTGCCTCAATATCATCCCACCTGTACTGCGGGAACGTGGGTGGTACATCCTGTAACAGCTCGTACTGGCACTGCACTCTCTCCACAAGCACCCTCTCGAGCTCGCCAGCTCGCTTGCCCTTGACCCATCTTAGGCTCTGCACTCCAAAAAGCTATTCTCTCTAGTCTCTAAATGCTAGATACCCCAAATATGGTCTCCAGATGATATCTGTTGAGATCAGGGCCTCCAGTACCCCTCTATAGTGGTCAATATCTCTGACCACTCTGTCCACACGCGTCTGCGCCATCACCTCGCACCATTGTCTGAACTCGACCCTAAAACTAGCCTGGATAGCCACTGGGAGGCTGAGAGGTCGTGTCACCATGATGTGCTCATACGCCCAGCAGTGCAGAAGGTGGCCCACACACAAGTTATACTACCATTGCTGGCTAATGCCCCACAACTCCCTATAGACCTGGGCCAAAAAGACCGGTGCCCAAGTGAACACTGTCTGCCGCTCAATCATGTCTATCAAAACTCTATTCATGGCAACTAAAACCCTGCCTCCCTCTGCATCTGGTAGTGCATAGACTGTAACCCCAATCATCATCAGGATAGCTAGCCGATGTGCACCCTCATCCATCGCATACAGAGGCTCATAAGCAAAACTCATTGAATGGTAGCTCATCTCAGTAATGTGCTCCCCAAATAGCGTAACCATGTGTATGTCATGCATCTCTCTCGAGCATGCATAAATGTCTACTCCGTGTACCGGTAGCCACAAAATTTGGTACATGTCCTCGATCATCACTGTCATCTCCCCTGTCGGCAAGTGGAAGGTGTTGGTGGAATGATCCCATCGCTCGATCAGAGCCACCATCAGGCTCATGTCCCTCGCCACCTAATAGTATCATCACAGCTCGCCTAGTCCCACTGTGCTCATCTACGCCCACTCCTCCCCGCTAATGTCTCGACACATCTGCGTCAGCAATGTCAACAGTCGATTCTGCAGCATCAGAGTCTGCCTCACCTGCATTAATCAATCTCATGTTAACAATTTTCCTCTTATTTCTATTTTTACCAACCTATTTGACCATCTATGCCTATCCTGACACCTGAGAAGCCCTTGGCATAGCTTTAACCCTTTGACTTGACAGTTTTCAACCACCCTTAACCAGGCAGCCACTAACATCAATTATCGTGCAATCACCTAACCAACGTCAGTCACTTAGTGACTGACATCGGTAGGTTTGTGATCGATGCCAGTTAATGATCAGTCGATGCCGGTGAACCCGCTGATGTTGGCGACTGGTTTGGCCCTAGGGCCGAACGGGGTGAGCCCTAAAAATTAGGGCTTCCCCTTTGACCACCCTTTAACCCCCAAAACCTTTCTAAATCACCCTAGGATGACCTACCTACCCTTCCCACCCTCCTAGCTACCCCTCCCCCTTGATTTTTGCCTAAAAACAACTCAAATTTCAAAAACTAAATCCAAAACAAAAACAGTCCAAATAGGGTTCAAGACCCTCCTACCTCATTCCAGCATCGTCAGCGTGGTGGCACGATGGGTGCCACTGGTGGTAGACCTCCCGCAGGTCCTCTACTCCCCTCTACCATCTCCGTAGTGTCTCTCTACCCTCACACTTCACCTGGCCCACAAATGCCTCTGCAGCCTCCAATCACTCTCCAACTCGCTCCCTCTCTCCACCAATGCCTATTTACCACCTCACCGCTTCTCAAGTCAACTCTGGGTCACTTTCAATCACTTGGCTCCAGAGCTCTTTTATCTCAGTCAACAAATAGAAAATGACTTTTGGTGGGCCACCAATCTAGTTTTGTCAGATTTGGTAGGCCATCGACATCGGCCTAATTCTATCGACATCGATCCATTTGGGGCACCGATGTCAGTTTTATCACCGACGTCGACAGCCCTCAATCCTTCTTGTTTTCATCACCTTGCCCCACAATCATGCCCTTGATCAGTCAGTTCTCCAGACCAAGTTATCTTCACCCCTGGGGCACCCTGGAAACTACTTTTGCCTCCACTCGCATCGACCACCCGACCTTGGCGATCATGCCCATCTCCTCTGACCGTGACCGCTTCTAAGACAAACGTTGCCTTGGTTGTTTTTGCATGTCTGCTACCTCACGAATGGTTAGCAAAATTATGCACAGCCCATATTTTTGACCCCCACAAGTATAAGATCACACGCCGGTTGATCCCTACTACTTGTGGCATTTTCATGTTTTTGAGAGCACTTTCTGAGCTCGAGATACCTGGAACACAATGACCATTGGAGCTTTAGCTTAGATTGAATAACCCGATCAGTAGACAACTAAATGTTGGGGCCCAATTATTTCAATTTTAGCACTCCTCGACCCTTGACCTACGATAATTTGACCCAACCATCTCGTGAAGTGGTATACGCATAATCACGACTATTACAGTGTTCACACTCACCCTCTCTCTATCCATCTCTCTGTCAAATCGACACTTGATCTCAGGTTCCCTTCCCTCGACTCTCACTTTGAGGGGGGAACATCTCATCCCATTCCTAGGGCAACCAACTCCTATTTTTGTCTTGTAATTCGTCAAGAACAACCAACAAGACAAAAAGAGGCAAATGTAGACACCGAAAATGTGTCTGCACCTTGGTCATCTTTCATCCTCCCCCCTTGTCCCCCGTTGACCCATATCCTAACCCTTGTCCTAGCCCCCTCCATTTACCAAATTAAAATAATTAAATATTTGGCCCCTTTTCACCTCACCCTTGCCACCTTGGATCCCCTCCTTGGATCCCCCCACCTCTCTCCTAGCTTTTATTGCCCAAATCTCCCCTTTATCCTTCCTCCCGCATCCATTTATGTCTTCCTCGACCATTTTCCCATGACCCCTTGACCCGGCAGCATGCAAAAATGGATAGAGGCTAATTTTAGCCTCTATGCCCATTCTACCCCCATCGATGTCGATCATTATTCACCTGACGTCGACAATTCTGCCAGCATCGGCACCCTTCAAAATGGTTTTCTACAACCATTATACCCCCCTCATGAATAGAACTCTTTGGACACTCTTTAGAATTGGTATTCTCCTATTTCTCCACCTCGTACAGCAACAGCAGTAGGTACAGGCACTCTACATCAGTCATTTCTTCTTGCAACAGGTCCTCCATAGCTCCAACAACAGGCTCCTCCATTCTTTAATCAACAAGCAGGAGGTAAGCAATTTCATTATTTCATTTAATTTTAGTTACCTATTCTATCCACTATCTACCACTTGCCCTGTCCTTCCCTTGAGAGGCTGAAAAGCCTTCTCAGACCCTGTCTCCCATCCATCTCCCTTTTGCCCTATCACCCTTTAAGTCCAGTCCCAAACAACATTCTCAGTCCCTCAGACCCAAGACAAGTCCCTCAGACCTCCAAGTAATCCGTCAGACCTCTAAACAGACCTCCCTGACCCTCAAACAAGACCACAGTCCATTCTGTGCCTCCATAGACCCTGTCCACAGTCTTGAAACCTGGCCTGACCCGTCCCTAACTACTACCCTGACCGACCTCGGCCAGTACCCCTACCGACGTCGGCATCATAACCGATGTCGGCAACCTTCTTGACCGACGCCAGCAATACCATCGACGTCGATGACTGTGCAAAGGTAGATAGCTTCTAAATAAGTTTGCATTTGTCTTAAGTTCTTTCTTTCTATTTTCCATCATTTATCACTTTCTATTTTTGATCAGCATTCTATTCTTAATAGTGGACTGACATCCTCCAAGAAGCCTTTACGCTTCTAGGACCAAGCTCTTGCTTGGCAGTCCACCCTTTTATCATCTAACATTTTTCGTGTTTAGTGTCTTTCTCTTTCAGGTGTCATTCCTCCACAACCAAAGAGGAGTTCTCACAACGTCTAAATTTTGGTGCACACGTCTACAATCTGGGTACGTACAAACCCTCGTCTATCTTCTTTAAGTTTCTCATTTCTCTATCTTTTGAATGTAGAAAGCGATTTAGCGTAGAAACACCTTAGCTTCATCTACCTCTCCTTTGATGGAAACACTAAAAGAGACAGCCTCCACTATAATCATTCCTTCTTCTTACACTCCATCCATTCAAGTGGTAGAACTACCTCTCATTCATTTATAAATCCAAAAAAAGGAAGCAACTCTATCTATCTCTTCACTCAAGGACACCATACCTACCTCCCCCATCATAAAACTATACATTCCCTCTTTGGAAACTATCCCCAACCAGGATAAGGTTACCTCATCTACCCAACCACCAATTTTGGAACCATCCATCAAAAATAAGGATAGATAAACCATTCCTTCTTCTCCACCTAAGGGCTTAAGCTTTGAAACCAATGACAAGGAACTAAACCCATCTACAAGCCCTTTTTTATGTTAGTCCTGTTGGATGAATATTTTGTCAGCCAGCTAACTGGTGACCAAAATAGTTCCTATCACCACAACATAGGAAGATTGGTCATCTAAGTGTGTAGCTTTACTACATCAACTAAAGACAAATCTCTCCTCTCATCAAGGGGAGGTTCCCTATTAAATATGCAGAGGCTATATACTATATAAATAAGCAAAAAAAAAGACACAGGGGTGGGACAAACCATCCATCTCTCTTTTTTCAGAGATGATGTTCACAGACAGAGGAGGAATCCTGGGTGATTGGTGATGTTACTTTTATTTTAGAAGTAACATTCAGCCAAGAGCCAAATCCCTTCTTGGATAGTAGAAATCTTGGTGAAACAACAGAAGGCACTTCTCTTCTTTCAGAAGTGCTTATTCTTGCAAATAGTAGGATTCTTTCTAGTAACAAGTAATGGGGTAACAGGGTCCAAAGTAACTAGCAATCTAAGATGTAGCACAAAGTCTCCACCTTGACAGCCCTAGAGTGAGATACAAAGAACAATGGGGGCAAAAAGTCTTCTCAAGGTCCTTTACATAGAAACATAAAAGAAAAACACACACTAAAGACAACTATGATAGCACAAAGTCTGAAAGTAATTGGCTTTAGGACACCTTCCTTATCACCTCCACTAGTCCTACTTGTTGAATCAAAAAAATAAGAATGCTTTCATAAGACAGACATAAGAATAATATCTCAAATTAGCACAAGCTATAACAACACAAAGTCTGTAAGTAACTTGATTTTTCATTCAATCAAAGAAATATGAATTACAATATGAGCTCAAAATCTCAGTAATGCCTTTCAATTCGAGCAGAGTTTTGCTTCTGGTAAGGGGGAGATCTAGCATTGGTGAAGAGAGAAAGGAAAAGGTGGGGAAAAAGAAAAACAACAAAAAATAAAACCAATAAAAATAAAACTTAAAACAAAAGAAGAACACGAAATAAAATGCAAAAACAAAGACCTACCAGTAAAACTGTGGTTCACTCTTTCTTTAGAAAGGTGAATTTTCTTCGAAAGTTCATCCCTGAGTTCACTGAGAAAACTCACCACATTGTCAATATGATGAAAGGCAAAGATACCTTCAGGTGGACAGCAAAGGGCAAATCAGTGTTTAAAGACGTCAAAGAAGCAATCACTCGCGCACCAATTTTGGTTTGTCCAGACAACACCAAAAACTTTAAAATATACAATTATGCTTATTAACATACACTCTCAGCTATTTTAGTTCAACAAAACCAAGAGGGTGTGGAATCTCCTATTTCCTTCATGAGTTGTCCACTCAAAGCTCATGAGCTGAAATATTCAAACATGGAAAAACATGCGTATGCGGTGGTCAAAGCAGTTAAACATTTCAGGTTTTATATCCTAAATTTGCATATAGAGGTTTTGGTGCCTGATAAAATAGTGAAGTCCATTTTGACTCAACAAGAGTTTGGTACAAAGAGGGTTAACTGGATTGCCAAGATTTAGGAGTTTGATCTAGACATCAAACCTACCAAACTTGTGTGGGGAAAGGCTCTTTGTCAGTTGATTGCAGACAACGTTCCCAAGGAAGCAAAAAATGAAGAAATAGAGATTGAAGGCATGCTTACGGTCCTCTTTTTTTCCACTATTGATGAGTGGTATTCTGACATCACCTATTTTTTGACCTATGGTGAGTGCCCCGCTCATCTCTCTTACAAGGAAAAATGGAATGTTAAACTAAAGGCCGCTAGCTATGTTTTGTGGGATAATAGTTTGTATAAAAGAAGCCTAGCTGGGATATTTCTTCATTGTGTCGATAAGGTATAACAAGATAAACTTTTGGAGTCTTTCCATAATTTGGCCTATGGAGGACATTTTTCTACACTTGTGATAGCGCATAAAATTTTTTGAGCAAGGTATTATTTACCTATACTATTTTAAGATGCCTACAAATGGGTGCGTAGATGTGAATTATGTCAGCAGTTCATCGGAAAGCCTAAACTGGCTGCATTGCCCCTCAAGCCAGTAATAATTGAAGAGCCTTTTCAATAGTGGGGTATTGACTTCATTGGCGCAATTAACCCATCTTCGAGTGCCAGACATGATTATGTCCTCATGGCAACTGATTACTTTACCATATGGGTGGAAGCCATCCCAACCAAGCATGCTACGTCCGAAGTGATGTGCGATTTTCTCAAGGAAAATATCATCTCCCAGTTTCAGGTTCCACTTAAAATTGTAACAAATAATGCAGCATGTTTCTCTTCACATGAAATTACTCAATTCTACTTTTATTATAGAATAACCCTGTCCCATAGTTTGGATTATTTTCTACAGGAAAATGGCCAAATAGAATCAAGCAATAAGAACCTGGTCACCTTTATCAAGAAATTGGTAAATAACAATCAAAGAACTTAGCACACAGCACTATTTGATGCTTTATGGGCAGATAGGATTACACACCCAAGAGGGCCATAGGCATGTCACCGTTTCAATTTTTGTATAGCTTGAATGCAGAGATACCTATCACTCTAGAAATACTAGGGATCAGGTTAGCCAAAGCAATCGAAGATTCAACCTTAAAAATTTTGATCAACAAAAGGATCATGTGTCTAACCAAATTAAATGAGCAGTGAACCATGGTGGTGGACCGGATTACGGCACATCAGAATCAGGTGAAGAAACTTTTTGACAAAAAGGCTAAGGTTCATGATTTTGAAATCAGAAATCAAGTCTTGTTGTGGGATAAGAGGAGAGAACTAAAGGGAATGCATGGCAAATTTGATTCTTTGTGAAGAGGCTTATTTACCATTCAACAACTTTGTAGTGAGAATAGCTTCTTGTTAGAGTATCAAGATGGAGCACCATTTTCACTACCCCACAGTGGGTAGCATCTAAAGCATTTCAATCCTTGAAGTTTAGATGGATTCACTTGTATATTTATATAATTTTTACATTTTATTTGTTTCCTTTCATTTTTAGCATGACTCCATAGCCTAATGGCTTGGATGAAGGCACTTAGAGACTGGTTTCTACTCTCATTGATCGATTTGATCAATGGAAGTTTTTCAACAGGAGCCAGCTATTGTTTCCAAAATTAGCTCAGCTCATTTTTGGAACAACCCCCAGTGAAACTTATCTGTTTTGCCTTTTTCTCTCTAAGTTCATTTTTCAAGATGAGTTTTTCTTATTCTTGTGTTCACTCAATTGGATTTTTTTAAAGTTTGTAATGTCTCTTTGTTACATTTTCGCCAAAATGTGAAAGTTGTTACAGTCTCGATGCGACCAGGGGACAAATTTCCCTTTTTCTAGAGTTAGTCTTTTTCCTTCCCTTTTCATGCACAGGTGGCAAATTTTTTTGACAATGCATTTCCCTTCCTTCTCCATGTAGGAGTGGTGAATTTCACCACCCTTGCATCCAGAATGCAGGAACAACAAATTTTGTCACCAAAAACTGTTGGGTGAATATTTTGTCATCAACTAGCTGATGACAAAATGGATATATCAACCACAGTATAAGCAGATTTATGCCACAAAAAGTGTAGGTTTACCACATCTTAATGAGATAAATCTCTCCTCTCATTAAGGTGAGGTTCCCTATGAATCACTTATATGCTATATATGTATATATAAGTAAACAAAAAATAATACTCAGGGTAGTATAACACCATCAATCTCTCTTTTTTCAAAGATGATGTCCAAGAAGCAAAAGAAAGAAGTATCGATCAATGGCTGAAAGCATTCCTCTTCTTCCAAGAATGGTATTCAACATAGAGAAAAAAATCCTTTGAAGTAGTAACAAATTCCACAAAGAAACCCATGAAAGCATAAAGTCTTCCATTGCCTCCTTCACTGATTCAGAACACGCATAACAATAGAGCGAAACAAAGCCCAAAGTCTTCACCTAAAAATATAATCGATAACAAGGTTACCAAGATAAAATTAGCTCAAAGTCTTTCTTTTATCCTTTAGAAACATCTTTAGATAATTTCAATACACACACTTTGCTTATTAAATCAAACACATGAGAGATTATCAAGAAAGAGAACATAAGAACTATTTCCTAAGTAACACAAACTACTCCAACACAAAGTCTGAAATAAACCTATTTCTCATTCATTTGATAAAATATGATTTACAAATTGAGCACAAAGTCTCAAGAAGTGTCTCAATTTTAGCATAGTTTTTTCTCTCAATTATCTAAAGATCATTTTTCAAAAGAGGCTCCCTCTATATATAGGGAGAAACCTTCAAAATTGAAAAAAGATTAAAATATTAAAATATCTAGTCAAAGATGAGTCATCATTGACTTTGAGATATTTTCTAGATTTTTACATGTAATTATATATTACAAAAGTGCATGTACTTTTACATGACAAAAGTACATGAGAAGAAAGGAAGAAGAGAGAATGGAGAAACGATTCAACTCTTGCCGTTAGACTTCTTCAGATGAGCATCATACATGGTGATAGATGCCTGAATTCTTATACTGTCTGGTGCAATGGTATTTTTGAAGATCACTTTAGCTCTGATGGTAGTGTCTTTCAATGCTATGATTACTTTTGCATGACTAGTTAACATGGTTTTTAGATTATCCAGAGTTAATTGAGTATCTAAGATGTTATCCACAAAAGTCATTGAAAATGCTTTCTCTTCAAAATCCCTTTGGATCATACCTTTGAATTTTTGAATCATCTTTTCTGTTGAAAGAAATTGATTATTTCTAGAGGTGAGATCACAAGGCAATTCCTCCAGTATGTTCAAAGGCCGGTGTCACTTTTCTCACTAGCGTCCTTGGAAGACTTGAGATCTTCGATCAGCTCCTTAAGCACCTAGATTCTGTATATCAGTGATTCTTTGATTTCAACATAGGAATTTTTGTTGTAAATGACATCGATCGATACCAAGGTGAATTTATTCAGATCCTTCATCTCTGTCCACTTGCTAAGATATTTATTTGTACTGTCAATATCTTGAAAAATAAGAGAGACGAGGTCTTCTAAATCTGTCTTTATCTTCTTCATCTTCTCTATCTTCTCAGCAACCTCTGTAAGCAAATAAATTCTTTGTGTATGCATATTTTCTATATAATCTTCTAGTACTTTCCCTTTCATATAAGTTTTTTCCACTTTCTAGATAATAGGATCATCTATGGAAAAAGCTTCTGGGATTGCTGTTTCAGGAGCAAAAGTGAATCTCCTGACTATTGCGGTCAATTTTTTTGCCTTTGCCTTGTAATAATCTTTCATCTCCTTTTTCCTATCAAATTTTTAGACCATGATATCTATTGCTGACTGTAAGTCCCTCTTTGCACCCTCGTGAGTGACTTTCCCCAACTCAACATGAGAAATGGAGTAGTTACTCATGTCAAAATCCTCTAGAGTTACATCCTATGGAGGTTTGGCTATCTCCAAAAATTTGTGCCCCTTTTCCTCAACCATTTTTGAACAGATCCTTGGTTTCTTAGGGGTCTTAGCTTTCACTAACACTATTTTGCCAAAATCAAAGTCATCTACAGAGATGGCTTGCTTCTTATTTTTGGGTGTGAAAGTTGATAACCAAAGTGGGAGAGCAGAATCACTTATCCTGGCACCAGTCCCTACAATTGGTGTTACTGGAGTAACATCTGCACTACTAGTGGGAACAATGGGTGCAGTGGGTGTAGCAGGTGAAACTATATCAACTGTTAGCTGGTCAATGGCAGAACTTTCTTTGATATTGAAATAGGGAGCTATGAGACTAGGGATAGATTTTGAGGAGTGAAAGATGTCTTTAGAAGTGCCTTGAGGATTGCCAAACATAAATCCAAAAGGAGAGGTAGCTCTAGAAGAAGGAACACTGATGGGAAAAAGAGGCAAAAGAGATGCCATAGGGAATTGAGGTGGTGAAGAAAAACCCCTACAAGTGGTTGTGCCCCTTCTTAGGGAGATAGAGTCTCAGTTCTCTATTGCTCTAAAGGCCTATCATCTATCTCCATCCGTTTTACTACCTGTTCCTGAGTGTTTTGTTCCCCAGCCCCCATAGCTGTAGATTCTGGCTCCTTCTCAACAACCTTCAATTTTTTTGACATAAAGATGATTCTAGGCTTGTGAGGCCTAGACAGAGAAGGAACATCACCTTTATTCTTAGTTCTATTCTCTACTTTCTTCCTTGTTTCTTCTTAGAGTTTAGCCTCTGATCTTGTGATGAATTCTTTCAACGTGATTCCTTTAGACGCTAGCCAATCATTGGTGTTAGCCAATATTGGTTCGACTATCTTTTTTAAAGAAGTCAATTCCTTTTGGGACCACTAAATTGGAAGAATAGGAGATTTAGAAACTTTTTCAGCTAGATATCTACTGTTAATTATGTTTTTATCATCAACCAAACTATGGAGAATATTTGCAAGCCCTAGATATTCAATTTGTTCCAGAGTCAGCTTGTTGTAGTCCATTCTTTTGATCTCTTTTGATATTCTCAAGTCTACCCAAATGTCCTCAATCATGGGCTCATGAAACTGAGTCTTTCTTTGAATCATATCCTTAATACTCCTATAATCAAAATTGGGCCTTCTTTTGAACTACTTCATGGTGACTAGTTGCATTTCTATCTCCATTACCCTTGCTTTAACGGCAGTCAAAACTGAGTATCTACCAATTTCTATTGAGAACCTGGAACTTGGCTTCTTAAGTTCCATTTGCTTAGTGTGTACGATAATAATATTTCTACACAGCTCCATTAGGACTAATCTATCAGATGGAAATTTGGGGAGCATGTAGGGATAGCCTTAGAAAAATCCAACCTGTAGATAGCAAAAAGAGGAGAATTGTAAAAACATGCAGCCAAAATCATTGATGACCATCTAGGCTTCATCTGATACTCTTTTCTATTCTAGTTGAGGATCGAAAAGGCATAAAAACACCATGAAGAAGGCATCATTTACCCTCCTAAAGTGACAGATTAATCCTTTTAGTGTTAGTTGAGGGTAATATAAATAAATCAAGGTCATTCTTCTGTCTCCTATTTTCAAACTTGGAAAGGTTCACATTGAGGCTGTGATGTATACTAAGTATGAAGTCATATAGAACTTTGAAGTAGTAGACACCTTTGTCAACTGCTCATGAAGAGCATTGCTGATCTGCTCACCCTAGAAGATGACTTGTTTCCCTTGTAAGATTATCTTAATAAAGGGATACATCCATTCATGGAATTGGGAAGAAGATGGTAGACCTTGTACTCTACTAAGAAGATTAACTAAGTCACCAACTTCTTCTATGAAATCACTTCTCAAAAAATTCTGCGGCCATCTAGACAAGTTAGCTCTAGGAGTCTTGAGCCATCTATTGTTCATCACCTTTTTCACCCTCTCGAGATCTTTGTCATACTTTTTTTGTGCCTCAATGAAGTCAATTTTTAGCACTTTAGTAGTAGGAGGGCACATGAAGACTTTATCAATAAATTCAAGGTCCAGTCGAATTATCATGTTGCTACTGGCATTTGACACCAACCTGGTCTCTTTGTTATAGAATTGGGTGCACTAGAGGATGAACTCTGTGTGATGTGCCACTACAAGGAAAGATGAGACTAGATGGATGTTCCTCTTAATGATTCTTTTCATCTTTGAGCTCAATTTGGTTGCCTTGGTTCTCTCTATGAACTCAGCCATATCCAAGTGACTGATCTTTATGTCTCTAATGTCATCGACATTAGAAGTGAATGAGGTGATTGGGAAAACACCTTGATACTAGTACTTCATGGCCTTCGACTTCTTTGGAAAAGTTTTAGTTATCAGGATGAGCCTTTATTGAGAGGGCATCGACAAAGGAAAATCTTTAGGGGGAACTGTGATAAGAATCATGATCGTGCAATTAGAGAAAAATGGGCAATTTAGGAAAATTACACGTCAGGTGCTCATGACCAAGGAAGGGCACTTGACAGGGTTGAGGTGCGAGTGGGTTGAGAGAAAAAATGGGGAGGAGGCATGAAAGACGGAAGGAAATAAAATTCTCTAGGGTTAGAGAAAATAGAGAAAAAGATGCAAGGGCAAAAAAATTTACCACCCTAGCATGTGGGACGGTCTGCATGCATAGGTGGAAAAATTCGTTGCTTGTACATGCGAGATCAAAAATGCACCGACAGCAAAATTTGCTGCCCCTGCATGCTAGAAAGAGGTGTAAGGGTGGAAAAATTTGCCACCCTTGCACTTAAGAGTAATGGCAGTAAAATTTGCTACCTTTACACTTTGGTCAAGCAGACCTGTATTGGTGGAAAAATTTGTCACTGGTACAAGAGAGGAAAATGCAGTTAGGGTAGTGAAAAACACTGCCCTTACATGGGATAGGAAGTTTTGGAAAAGAAGGGAGGGTGGCAAAATTTGCCACCCTAGCATGGAGGAAGAGGATGGATAGCCGAACAAGGAGAAAATGAGGAGGGAAAGAATGCGGTGGGAGGAGATAGCTACCCTGAAGGGAGGAAGGAAAGGGCAGGGAAAAAAAACAACAAAAAAAAACCAACAAAAAGAAAACCTAAAACAAAAGAAGAACATGAAATAAAATTCAAAACCAAGGACCTACCAGTAAAACTGCGGTTCATTCTTTCTTCAAAAAGATGAATTTTTTTCAAAGGTTCATCCCTGAGTTCACTAAGAAAACTCACCACATTGTTAATATGATGAAAGGAAAAGCTACCTTCAGGTGGACTACAGAGGGCAAATTAGCATTCAAAGACATCAAAGAAGTAATCACTCACGCACCAATTCTGGTTTGTCTAGACTACACCAAAAACTTTAAAATATACAGTTATGTTTTTGAACATACACTCTCAGCTATTTTAGTTCAATAGAACCAAGAAGGTGTAGAATCTCCTATTTCCTTCATGATTTGTTCACTCAAAGCTCATGAGCTGAAATATTCAAACATGGAGAAGCATGCATATGTGGTGGTTAAAGTAGATAAATATTTCAAGTTTTATATCCTGAACTCGCATACTGAAGTTTTGGTGCCTGATACAATAGTGAAGTCTATTTTGACTCAATAAGAGTTTGGTACGAAGAGGGTTAACTGGATTGCCAAGATTTAGGAGTTTGATCTAGACATCAAACCTACCAAACTTGTGTGAGAAAAGGGTCTTTGTCAGTTGATTGCTGACAACGTTCCCAAGGGAGTAGAAAATGAAGAAATGGAGATCGAAGGCATGCCTACGGTCCTCTTTGTTGCCACTATTGATGAGTGGTATTCTGAAATCACCCATTTTCTTACCTATGGTGAGTGCCCCACTCATCTCTCCTAAAGGAAAAATGGAATGTTAAATTAAAAGCCGCTAGCTATGTTTTGTGGGATAATGGTTTTTATAAAAGAAGCATAGACAGGGTATTTCTTTGTTGTGTCAATAAGGTACAACAAAATAAAATTTTAGAGTCTTTCCATAATTTAGCTTGTGGAGGACATTTTTTTGCACCGGTGACAGTGTACAAAATTTTGTGAGCAAGGTATTATTGGCCTATGCTATTTCCAGATGCCTAGAAATGGGTGCATAGATGTGAATTGTGTCAGCAGTTCGTCAGAAAGCCTAAACTAGCCACATTTCCCCTCAAGCCAATAATAATCGAAGAGCCTTTTCAATAGTGGGGTGTTGACTTCATTGGCACAGTTAACCCATCTTTGAGTGCTTGAATGATTATGTCCTCATGGCAACTGATTACTTTACTAAATGGGTGGAAGCCATCCCAACCAAGCACGCTACATCCGAAGTGGTGTGCAATTTTTTCAAATAAAATATCATCTCTTGGTTTGAGGTTCCACTTAAAATTGTAACAGATAATGTAGCATGTTTCTCTTCACATGAAATTACTCAATTTTGCTTTTATTATGGAATTACCCTGTCCCATACTTCAAATTATTTTCCACAGGGAAATGGCTAAGTAGAATCAAGAAATAAGAACCTGGTCACTATTATTAGGAAATTGGTAGATGACAATCAGATAACTTGGCACAAAGCATTATTTTATGCTTTATGGGTAGATAGGATTACACCCAAGAGGGTCATAGGCATATCATCATTCCAACTTTTGTACAGCTTGAATGCGGAGATACCTATCACTCTAAAACTACTAGCACTCAGGTTAGCCAAAGCAATCAAAGATTCAACTTTCAAAAATTTGATCGACAAAAGGATCATGTGTCTAACTGAATTGAATGAGTAGTGAAACATGGTGGTGGACCAAATTATGACACATCAAAATCAGGTGAAAAAAAATTTGACAAAAGGGCTAAGGTTCATGATTTTTAAATCAGAGATCAAGTCTTGTTGTGGGACAAGAGGAGAGAACTGAAGGGAATGCATGGTAAATTTGATTCTTTGTGGAGAGGTCCATTTACCATTTGAAAACTCTATGGTGAGAACAGCTTCTTGTTGGAGTATCAAAATAGATCACCATTTTCACTATGCCACAGTGGGAAGCATCTGAAGCATTTTAATCCTTGAAGTTTAGATGGATCCACTTGTATATTTGTATAGTTTTTACGTTTTGTTTGTTTTCTTTCATTTTTAGCGTGACTCCATAGCCCAATGGCTTGGATGAAGGCACTTAGAGACTATTTTTACCCTCATTGATTAATTTGATCAATGAAATTTCCCCAATAAGAGCTAACTGTTGTTTCCAAAATTAGCTCAGCTCATTTTTGGAACAACCCCTTATGAAACTTGTCTGTTTCACCCTTTTCTCTCTAAGTTCATTTTTTGAGATGAGTTTTTCTTGTTCTCGTGTTTGCTCAATTGGCTTCATTCAAAGTTCATAACGTCTCTTTGTTACCTTTTCCTCAAAACATGAAAGTTGTTACGGTCTCGATGCGACCAGGGGACAAATTTTTCTTTTCCCAGAGTTAGTCATTTTCCTTCCCTTTTCATGCATGGGTGGAAAATTTTGACGATAATGCATTTCTCTTCCTTCTCCATGCAGGAGTAGAAAATTTCACCACCCTTGCATCTAGAATGTAGTAGCGACAAATTTTGTTGCCACTGCATATCCTTTAAATTTTTAGTGTAGGAGTGGCAAATTTTATCGCACCTACACTACCTTATTTTTCATGCACGACATTTATGTCCATGTGCATTGAGTGGTTGGGGCTGATTTTTGCTCCATTTAATCCATTTTTGATTCATTTTGATTTATTTCTTCTAATCCTCCTCCTGCCCTCTACCTCTAGATGATCCAGCAAGTGAGAAGAAGGGTTTTTCATTGGATTCAACCTCTCATCGTGCATCATTTTTTAGGTAGGTCTTTGTTTTTGCATTTTATTTCATGTTCTTCTTTTGTTTTAGGTTTTCTTTTTGTTGGTTTTATTTTTTGTTGTTATTGTTTTTCTTTTTCCCCGCCCTTTCCTTCCTCCCTTTAGGGCACCTGTCTCCTCCCACCATGTTCTTTCCCTCTTCACTTTCTCCCCATTTGGCTATCCATCCTCTTCCTCAATGCTAGGGTGGCAAATTTCACCACCATCCCTTCTTTCCCAAAACTTTCTACCTTGTGTAAGGGCAGCATTTTTTGCCACCCTAACTATGTTTTCCTCTCTTGTACCGGTGGCAAATTTTATTGCCGATACAGGTCTACTCGACCAAAGTGTAAAGGCGGTAAATTTTGCCACCGTTACACCTAAGTGCAAGGGCAACAAATTTTGCCTCCCTTACACCTTCTCTTCCCAGCATGCATGGGTAGCAAATTTTTTCGCCTATGCATGCAGACCATCCCACATGCTAGAGCGGCAAATTTTGCCGCTCTTGCATCTTTTTTTCTATTTTCTCTAACCCCAGAGAATTTTCTTTCCTTTCATCTTTCATGCCTCCTCCCCATTTTTCCTCTCAACCCACTCGCACCTCAACCCTGTCAAGTGCCCTTCCTTGGTCATGATCACTCGACGTGTAATTTTTCTAAATTGTCCATTTTTCCCTAATTTCATAATCATGATTCTTATCGCAGTTCCCCCTAAGGATTCTCCTTCATCAGTGCCCTCTCAACAAAGGCTCATTCTGATGACTAAAACTTATTTGAAGAAGTTGAAGGCCATGAAGTACTAATATCAAGGTGTTTTTCCAATCACCTCAATTACTTCTAATGTCAACGACATTAGAGACATAGAGATCGGCCACGTAGATATGGCTGAGTTCATGGAGAGAACCAAGGCGACCAACTTGAGCTCAGAGATGAAAAGAATCATTAAGAGCAACATCCATCTAGTCTCCTCTTTCTCTATAGTGGCACATCACACAGAGTTCATCTTCTAGTGCACCCAATTCTATAATAGAGAGACCAGGTCGGTGTCAGATGCTAGAGGCAACATGATAATTTGATTAGACCCCAAATTTATTGATAAAGTCTTCATGTGCCCTAATGCTACTGAAGTGATAAAAATTGACTTCATTGAGGCACAGAAAGAGTATGACAAATATCCTGAGAGGGTGAAAAAGGTGATGAACAACATATGGCTTAAGACCCCCAGAGCCAACTTGTCTAGATGGCCATGGAATTTTTTGAGAAGTGATTTCATAAAAGAATTTGGTGACTTAATTACTCTTCTCAGCAGAGTATGAGGTCTACCATCTTCTTCCCAATTCCACTAATGGATGTATCCCTTTATTAACATAATCCTATAAGAGAAATAAGTCATCTTCTGGGATGAGCAGATTAGCAATGCTCTTCATGAGCAGTTGACAAAGGTGTCTACTACTTCAAAGTTCTATATGACTTCATACTTGGTATACATTGTAGCCTCAATGCGAACCTTTCCATGTTTGACAACAGAAGGAGACAAAAGAACAACCTTGATTTATTCATATTACCCTCAGCTAACACTAAAAGGATCAATCTGTCACTTTAGGAGGGTAAATGATGCCTTCTTCGTGGTGTTTTTGTTCCTTTTCAATCCTCAACTAGAATAGAAAAGAGTATTAGATGAAGCCTCGATGTCCATCAATGATTTTGGCTGCATGTTTTTATAATTCCCCTCCTTTTGTTATTTATGGGTTGGTTTTTTCCAAGGCTATCCCTACATGCTCCCCAAATTTCCATCTAATAAATTAGTCCTAATGGAGCTGTGTAGATAGATTATTGTCATACACACTAAGCAAATGAAACTTAAAAAGCTAGGTTTTAAGTTCCCAATAGAAATTGGTAGATACTCAGTTTTGACTGCCGCTAAAGCAAGGGTAATGGAGACAAAAATGCAACTGGTCACCATGAAGCAGTTCAAAAGAAGGCCCAATTTTGATTACAGGAGTGTCAAGGATATGATCTAAAGAAAGAGTCAGTTTCGTGAGCCCATGATTGAAGACATATGGGTAAACTTGAGAACAGTAAAAGAGATCAAAAGAATGGACTACAGTAGGCTGACTCTAGAACAGATTGAATATCTAAGGCTTGCAGATATTCCCCCTAGTCTGGTTGATGATAAAAACATAATTAACAGTAGATACCTAGCTAAAAAAAGTCACTAACTCTCTTATTTTTCTAATTCAGTGGTCCCAAAAGGAATTGACTTCTTTAAGAAAGGGAATCGAACTAATATTAGCTAACACCAATGATTGGCTAGTGTCTAAAGGAATCACATTGAAGGAATTCATCACAAGATCAGAGGCTGAACTCTAAGAAGAAACAAGGAAGAAAGTAGATAACAAAACTAAGAATAAAAGTGACGTTCCTTCTTTTTATATGCCTCACAAGCCTAGAATCATCTTTATGTCAAAGAAATTGAAGGTTGTTGAGAAGGAGACAAAATATACAACTATGGGGGCTAGGGAACAAAGCACTCAGGAACAGGCATCAAAATAGATGGAGATAGATGATAAGCCTTTAGATCAATAGAGAACTGAGACTCTATCTCCCCAAGAAGGGGCATAACCACTTGCAGGGGTTTCTTTTTTGCCACCTCAATCTTTTGTGGCATCTCCTTCGCCTCTTTCTCCCATCAGTGTTCCTTCTTCTGGAGCCACCTCTCCTTCTCAATTTATATTTGGCGATCCTCAAGGCACTTCTAAAGACGTCCTTCACTCCTCAAGATCTATCCCTAGTCTCTCATCTCCCTCTTTCAATATCAGAGAAAGTTTTGCCATTGACCAGCTAGTGGCTAGTATAGTTTCACCTGTTATACCCACTGCACCCGCTATTCTCACTGGTAGTGCAGATGTTACCCTAAAAACACCAGCTGTAGGGACTATTGCCATGATAAGTGCTTCTGCTCTCCCACCTTGGTTATCAACTTTTACACCTAAAAAGAAGAAGCAAGCCATCTCTGCAGATGACTTTGATTTTGGCAAAATAGTGTTAGTGAAAGCTAAGACCCCTAAGAAACCAAGGATCATTTCAAAAATGGTTGAGAAAAAGGGGCACAAATTTTTAGAGATAGCCTAATCTCCACATGATGCAACCCTAGAGGATTTTGACATGAGGAACTACTCCATTTCTCATGTTGAGTTGGGAAAAGTCACTCATGAGGGTACAACGAGCAACCTATAGTCAGCAATGGATATCATGGTCCAAAAATTTGACAGGGAAAAGGAGATGAAAGATTATTACAAGGTAAAGGCAAAACAATTGACCATGGTAGTCAGGAGATTCACTTTTGCTCCTAAAGTAGCAACCCCAAAAGCCTTTTCCATAGATGATCCTATTATCTAGAAAGTGGAGAAAACCTATATGAAAGGGAAAGTACTTGAATATTATATAGAAAAGATGCATACACAAGGAATTTTCTTGCTTACAAAATTTGCTGAGAAGATAGAGAAGATGAAGAAGATAAGAATAGATTTAGAAGACCTTGTCTCCATTATTTCTCAAGATATTCATAGTATAAATAAATATCTTAGCAAGTGGGTAGAGATGAAGGATCTGAAGAAACACACCTTGGTATCGATCAGCATCATTGCTAACAAAGATTCCTATGTTGAAATCAAAGAATCACTAATATACAAAATCTAGTTGCTTAAGGAGCTGATCGAAGTTCTCAAGTCTTCCAAGGACGCTAGTGAGAAAAGTGACACCGACCTGTTGAACAAACTGGAGGAATTGCCTTGCGATCTCACCTCTAGAGATAATCAATTTCTTTCAGCAAAAAAGATGATTCAATAATTCAGAGGTATGATCCAAAGGGATTTCAAAGAGAAAGCATTTTCAATGACTTTTATGGATAACATCATAGATACTCAGTTAAGTCTAGATAATCTAAGAACTAGGTTAACTAGTCATGCCAAAGCAATCACAGCATTGAAAAACACTACCATCAAAGCCAAAGTGATCTTCAAAAATACCATTGCGCCAGACAGTATAAGAATTTAGGCATCTATCACCATGTATGATGCTCATCTAAAGAAGTCCAGCAGCAAGAGTTGAATCATTTCTCCATTCTCTCTTCTTCTTTTCTTCTCATGTACTTTTGTCATGTAAAAGTACATGCACTTTTGTAATATTTAATTACATGTAAAAATCTAGAAAATATCCCAAAGTCAATGATGACTCATCTTTGACTAGATATTTTAATACTTTAATCTTTTTCCAATTTTGAAGGTTTCTCCCTATATATAAAGGGAGCCTCTTTTGTAAAATGATCTTTGGATAATTGAGAGCAAAATGATGTTGAAATTGAGACACCTTTTGAGACTTTGTGCTCAATTTGTAAATCATATTTTATCAAATGAATGAGAAATAGGTATATTTCAGACTTTGTGTTGGATTAATTTGTGTTACTTAGGAAATAGTTCTTATGTTCTCTTTCCTGATAATCTCTCATCTATTCGATTTAATAAGCAAATTGTGTGTATTGAAATTATCTAAAGATGTTTCTAAAGGATAAAAGAAAGACTTTGAGTTACTTTTATCTTGGTAACCTTGTTATCCATTGTAGTTTTAGGTGAAGACTTTGGGCTTTGTTTCACTCTACTATTACATGTGTTCTGAATCAGTGAAGGAGGAAACGGAAGACTTTGTGCTTTCATGGATTTCCTTGTGGACTTTGTTACTACTTCAGGGGATTTTCTACTCTGTGCTGAATACCATTCCTAAAAGAAGAGGAATGCTTTTAGCCATCGACTGGGACTTCTCTCTTTTGCTCCTTGGACATCATCTCTAAAAAAGGAGAGATGGATGGTGTTATACTACCCTGAGTATTATTTTTTGTTTACTTATATATACATATATAGCATATAAATGATTCCTAGGAAACTTCCCCTTGATGAGAAGAGAGATTTATCTCATTAAGATGTGGTAAACCTACACTTTTTGTGGCATAAATCTCCTTGTAATGTGGTTGATATACCCATTTTGTCATTAGTTAGTTAACAAAATATTCACCCAACAAGTCCAAAGTTTAGAGTTTACCTCCTAACCCAAATTTGATAGAGCCACCTTTTGGAATCATCTTAGCCTCCCATGCAAAAACAAATCTGAATCTTTAACCTCCCTTGAATCCACCCTTTAACCTATTATTACCTCTTCACTAAATACCTCTTCCAAAACCATAAGTGAATCATCCCAACAACCTCCTTATAACATTGTTAAATCACCTTATGCCTCTCTTACCAAACCAATCAAGAATCTATAAATCCTTCCCACACCTAACCATACTCACCCCTCTTTGAATTTGGACTTAACCTCATATAGTCCACTGAGACAACCTCCAAATAAACCAACTAAGAAGGTAGAGTTACCTAAACTTCCACACTCAAACTAGACCCATACCACATCCTTCCCATTTACCTTCCATCTTAGGACCCCATCCTTTTACCCTTTCAAATACCTATTCTTCTTCTAAGAAACCATCCCCCTTTCCTACACCTATGCCTATGCCCATCAAACCCTCTAGTTCTCCATCATTTTTAATTAACCTATCTACCTCTACTTTCCCACCTATAGCTAAACCTTCATCATCCAAGTCTTCCATATCCAAATATTCAACTTCTCAACCAACCATAACCAAGCAAACCCAACCAAAGCCACCAATTAAAACCATTCCTCCAACTACAACTTTTATTATAAAACCTACACCCAAGAAGGCTCCCATTCTTAAAACTATAAACCCTTCACCTACAATGCATTTGAATGAATCCTACTCAACCATCCTACAAAGGTTGTTGTAAACTTCTTCCATTATATTATCCCCTATCAAACCATTCTACCCTTCCAATACCAAACCCTCTTGGTTTAATGATAACTTGATCTGTGCATATCATAGGGCCCCAAGACATGACATGGAGAATTGAAAAGCTCTCCAAGAACTTATTCATAGCCTATATGATGAGGATGATTTGTTATTAGATAAACCCTTCTTACCCCAATTATTAATCTTACCATCAACCCAACCTACCCAACCTTTAGCTACTCTCCCACTCCCACCCAAGGATGAGAAGGAGGAACCGAAGCAAGCATCAAACTCAAAAAACCCCCTCATCCACACTATTCATGTGGTTACATGATCCCAAGTACAATAGAAATACAAGGGAAAGCCAAGGCATCCATTCCATAGACATACCCTTTAACCCATCAATCTTCCAACCTAACCTTCACAACCATCAAAACCCAAAGTATACATTTTTGGACCCTCTCCCTCCAACCCATCTAAATCCATCTTGTGTATCATGTTGAAACAACTTCACCAAACACTGATGAAAATGAGCCTTTATAAACTAGTTAACACCTCACCCCACCATCACCAGGCATTAATCGAGGCTCTGCAATCTATAGAGGTTTAACTAAATGATCCTCAACCTCTTGCAACCTTTGTTGGATCCCTCCAACTCTTCACCCTCGTCACCTTTCAAGATTATAAAATACCTCCTACTCATCTTTAGGATTCCAATCCTTCCCTCTTCATCACAACATACATCAATCAAACCCACATCAAAAGGGTTATGATTGATGGAAGAGCTAGCATCAAAATTATATCCTCTTATGAATATGACCAACTTTAGCTACCCTAGAACATCATGTTAGAAATTATAATAGTCCTTTACTCCTTTAATGATACCATTGCCACTACCTTAGGGACCATTGTCCTCCATATTTGCATGGGGCCTCATACCATTCCTAAACTAGTTTAAAATATAGAGGGTGATTTATAATACAATGTGTTACTTGGATGCCCTTAGATCCATTCTATGAGTTGTGTCCCTTCCACATTACATCGATGTGTCAAATTTGAGCACAAGAGATAATTTATTACCATCAAAGTTGATCCTAGTCCCTTTGCCTCTTACAATATGACATACCAGCCTAATGGCATTCTTATCCCTCCATCTACCTCACAACTAACTTCTAACAAACCACCCCACTGACCAAAACTATCAACACTCCTACTCACAAAAATGATGAAGCATCAACTAGCTCAACCATCCCTTCATCCCAAATTTTGGTTGACGACCCCTTGCAATCCATGTTCTAGCATCTCTGTGTTGGGGAATATCATCTTTTAGCCTTAAATGATTTTTTTACTCTATAAGAATATTAGAACCTCAAATATGACACATCCTATGATCCCAACATCAAAACCATCATTCCTTTTGGGCTCCCCAATAATCAAACAATTTTTTTCTATGGGGGACTTGATTGGCCACTTCTTATTCCCACCACTACTCTCTTCATCTGACCATTCACCACTAATTTTTCTTACTTATACAAACTAGCCTTTGCCAAAGCTTACCTTTATTGGTGTATTTAGATGGGGTTTGGTCTTCACCTCTATGAACAAGGACCTCACAAGTTACCCATAATCAAAACCCAAAAACCTCATGAGTTCTTTGGCTTTATATTTGTACCACTAAAAGAACCCATATCACCAAATCCCATTGTCACCATTAATGAAGAACTTCCATCCTCACCAACCCCATCTCCCTCTAAATTTGAAGACTCTAATATCATCCCATATAACTTTTTTTATCAATACCATTAGTTTAGGCCCTATGACCTACAAAAAGGGTAGTCAAACTAAAACCCTTCCTCTCATCCTCCTAAAATGATTACCATCAACATCATCCAACGTTAGGATGATGAGTCCATTCTCACCTACCTCGGTGTGGGTGATTCTTCAATTCATAATTCTCTTCCTCTTGAGAATCAAACTATGATAAATGAAACCACTATTGATGTCAACTTGGGTACTCAAGATAACCCCTATATCATCAAAATTGGCCAATATTTAAATTCCACTAAGCAATAAGATTACCCTCCTTTCCTTCAAGACCATATCATAGCATTTGCTTGGTCCTATCAAGATATGCCTAGAATTGACCCTTATATTTCTCTCTTCAACATTATTACATGTCCTAAGGCTAAACTGGTTTGACAAAAGCTTCATAGGATGTATCATCACATATCCCTTTTTGTCAAAGAAGCGATTCAGTATCTCTTATCTATCAACTTTATTCAACCCATCGACTATCCTCAATGGGTTTCCAACATCATTCCCATCACCAAACCCATAGGGGGCCTTCACCTCTGCATTGATTTTTATGACCTCAATATTGCTTGCCCAAAGGATGACTTTCCTTTACAAAACATTGACCAACTTGTTGATCTTATAGCTGGACATGAAATGTTATCTCTCATAGACAATGTTTTAGGATATAATCAAATTTTGATTGCCCCTAAAGATCAGCATAAAACTTCATTTATTACCCCATGGGGAACCTTTTGCAAGGATCATGCCTTTTAGACTAAATAATGTTGAAATGACCTATCAGTGGGCCATGGCCTATATCTTTCACGATCTCATCCATAAAATCATTGAGGACTCTATGGACAATCTCCATGGGAAATCCAAACACTGCAAGGATTACCTAGTTTTTCTCACCATTATCTTTGATTGACTAATCCATTATCATGTCAGGCTCAATCCTAAGAAATGTATCTTTAGGGTCCTATTCAGAAAGGTTCTTGGTTTTATTTTCTCTTTCCATGGAATTGAAATAGACCCTACCAAAGTTAGATCAATCTTGGAGATGCCTCCTCCTACCAACCTTAGGCAACTCCACAACTTGCAGGGCAAACTTCAATCTATTTGTCACTTCATCTCTTAGTTATCAGATAAGTGTTAACCCTTCCACCACCTACTAAAGAAATAAACCTCTTTAAAGTGGACCAAGGAATGTTAACACACCTTTAAATCAATCAAATAGTAGCTTCTCTCTCTACTGATCCTCATCACTCCTAAGGAAGACCAGCCCCTTTACCTATATATATCCACCATAGACCATTCCCTAGGGGCAATGCTCACTCATCATGATAAACAAAATAAAGAGAAAGCCATATATTACATTAGCCATACCCTTATCAAATATGAATCTTGGTATACCCATCCAAAAAAACTTTACCTTGCCTTAGTTTTCATGGCCTCCAAACTCTACCATTACCTTCTTATTCATAAAACATATGTCATCACCAACACTGACCACCTCAAGTATATGCACTCTAAGCCATACCAAAAACAACGTATGGCTAAGTGGCTCATGCTCTTAGCTGAGTTTGATCTTGATTTACTTTTATAAAACTCCATTAAAAGATAGGTCATCATTGATCAATTGGTCGAAGCTCCTCTACCAGACATCAACCTCTTCCTCTTGCCTTTTTAGATGAGTCTATTGTAACACTTTCTCAAGAGGAACCCACCTACCAAATGACCATGTTTTTTGATGGCTTAAAATGCCAACATGGTGGGGATGCTTGAGTGATTCTCACTCCCCTTAATGGTGACCGTCTTCCCTTTTCTTTTAAACTTGACTTTGAATGCACCAACAACATAATTGAATACGAAGCCTTAGTCATAGGTCTCCAAACTATTCTAGCTTTAGGAGTCAAAATAATCAGTGTCTTTGGTGACTCCCAACTAGGTCAATAGATATTATCAATGTAAAAATGATATTCTTATAAAATAAAAACAACTCGTGGATATACTCTTAACATCATTCACTCATGACACTATTCAATCAGTTCCTTAATTTACTAATATATTTATACATATGATAACCTCCCTTGCTTCCCAAATTTCATCTCAACCTATCAATTTTAAACTATTTTTCATAATCCATAATTTTATCACACCCTCATATATCAATTCTGATCTTCCTACCATTTGTAGTGTGGAAATATCTCCTTCCAACATTTGGTATGACCAAACTTTCAACTACCTTAACCTTGGCATTATTCCTCCCAACCTTTAGAAAAATGCTTGAAGAGATTTTGTTTAGGGTACCTCTTGTTACACTATACGAGGGGGAATCCTTTACAAGCATGGCTTTGATGGAATCCTTCTCTGTTTTCTACATAGTCATGAAGCTTCCCATGATATCAAGGAAATGCATGATCAAATTTGTGGGGGACACTTTAGTGGCCTAATTGTCTCTAAGTGTATTCTTCACCTTGGCTATTATTGGCCCACCCTCAATCAAGATTGTTGTGATTATGTAAATAAGTGTGTCAAATGTCAACAACATGCTAACTTACATCATGTACCCCCCCCTCATGGCCTTCAAGTATCTACATATTATTAGCCCTTCTCATAATGGGGTTTTGACCTTATCAAGGAAATCAATCCCCATTCTTCACAATGACACCAATATATCATCACCACCATTGAATATTTCACCAAATGGGTGGAGGTCATCCCTCTTATCTCATATAAAGCCAAAAATATTATTAACTTCATCAATTGCCATATCATCTATCACTTTAGTGTTCCCCATAAGATCATCACTAATAATGGCAAATCTTTTAAAAACTAGAAACTCCAAGGTTTCTATGACACTTTTGGCATCAAGTTAATCTTTTCCTTGCCTTATCATCCACAAGCCAATGGACAAGTGGAAGCCTCTAATAAACCTATCATCAAAATGTTAACCAAAGTAGTAAGTGCTTGTGGTCGAGATTGGTACCTACACATATTTTTTTCTTTATGGGCCTATCGCACTAGCATTCAAACCTATATGGGTGCTACCCCCTTCTCTCTCATCTTTGGAGTAGAGGCTATCTTGCCTCTCAAAGTCCAAATTCCCTCTCTTTGCATATCATTGCATGAAATCCATTATGAGAGTGACTATCATCAAGAACATCTTAAACTTCTTAATGAACATCACCACATAGCACTTAATCATCATGTCTATCAGGAAAGAATCAAGCATTCATACAACAAACACCTGAAAGAGTGAGAGTTCAACATCGAATATCTCATCTTTAAATAAAACCAACATGTAAATAATATGGAGAAAAGAAAAAAGGGCAAGTTTGCTTTTAATTGACTTGAACCCTATATCATAACCCATAAGTATGGATCAAGATCTTATCATTTGTCCTCTCTCAAAGGCAAACCAAAAGTTGAGCCTCTCAACACTTTGCATTTTCATCCTTTTGATTGTTGAAAAAAGGACCGAACTTACCTTCATGTCTAACTTAAGCTCATCCCTTGGTTTACAATATTTTCACCTACCTATCCCTAATCCTCTTCGAGACAATTTCTTACAATAGAGGACCATGTGATTATCCATCATAGTTATAAACCTAATCCTAAATATGGGCACCATAGCTCTACCCATATCATGGTTTTCATGGATACTTTTCATCTCTAATCAGATAGAATCCCATGATCATTTGTCTCTCAAACTAATTTTCCCATCTATCATTAACCTTTTGTGATTAAAGTTCTACCTCCATAAAGGTAAACATGTAAGCCTAAATAGACTTGTCCATATCTAACCTAGCATTTAAAATCAAAAAATTAGGATACCAACATATCACTTGGGCCCATTATTGCAGACTGCTCCCTTGAAGGACAACTATCCAAGAATTAAAGGTTGCTTAAAAATAGACTACTCCCTTGAAGGATAGCTATAAAATTCCATTTTAGACCATTCCCCTGAAGGATGGCTAAGAATTAATCATTAGAAGCTTCCTGCATTGATCAGCTTCAACAACTTATCAAAATAACAAAAGCAACAAATAATCCTATGGTAAAATCAAAGTAAGTAAGCCATAATTGGCTCCTATAAGTGCCATTTTTAGACTTCCTACATCGATTAGTCTATGTATTATCTTAGTACGCCACAATCAGCTCTTATATATGGCATTTTGTAGACTTCTCACATTGATCAATCTACATATCATATTAAGGCATGGACTTATCTATTAGAGTTCTTTGGTCACCTATAGAAGGGGAAAGCTAACCCACATCAAGTTACCTTTTCATCCATTTAGCATTCAACCATCTACCTATCACCTCCCTTAGCTTTAATCCCTCTCTTAAAACAAGGGACCATAAGCTTACTTGATAGAAGGTGATCAAGATACCCCCTTTCTCAATCAAAGCATGCTCATGCGAAGCATTCAATGATCTTATGTTTACTAATTCAATCTAACTATGTTTTCTTGTTATTAGGTCCTTATTGTAGACACCTAAAACTAGCTGTTGATAACCTCCAACTAGGCTTTTGACCAATTTCCACCCAAAATACATGATTTTGCCTAAAAACACTAAAACATGCTAAACGATGTGAAACTGACATATTCAAGTGCCAATTTTGGCCAAGGTAATGTAATTTATGGGCCAGCTAACTTTGATCAGTGCATTTCAAGTCAAAATGCCAAATTTGCACCTACATGCTCTAGACTACTCTTTCCTATCAAATCTTTTGTACAAGACATGTGCCTTTATTATTTGTTGTTGGCAACATTCTAAATGGGAATACGCATCCAATGTATTTGATGTGAACTTCTAATTCAAATCTAGTAAAATTTAAGACCAATAACAAGGCATTCTAATCAATTTAGGTAATTTGTACACAATGTGCTTAATCATGCTTAAGAGCTAATTAACCCAAATCAAGGCCTTATCAAGAATTCCATGGAAACTTATTGAATAATTTGTTTTGAAAATGAATATTGAATAGCTACATCATCAAGTGACCTCATTTCTTGGGAAGACATCTCTAGGCCATAAATTCCACAAATATCAGGATTCATGCCCTCCATGCCTCATCAATGTCTTCTATGATGCCATCCATGCCTCTTAATTTCCCCTTCTTCCAATGTCATGATGAGGATAATTACAAAATAAATTTTAAAATTTGAATTAATCCTCAACCACACATCTCAATCTTGAGATGGATGGTTGAGGTTGATTCTGATCAAATCCAAAAATCTATAAAAAGGAGGTGTCACAACATTTCTAAGCTTAGTTTGTGCAAAGTTATAATGCAGTATTGGTTCTAAAAGCTTCAAGTAATTAGTGTTACCATGCCAAATTGATTCCAATCCAAGCCAAAGGTGCTAAGGAGAGATGTTGGTAGTCAATCTTCCATTGCCAAGGACTTCATGAGCACAAGTTGAGCAAGCCACCACTACAAAGGCATTTGGAGTATCCAAGAAAGGTGAAGGAATTATTATGTTTTCATTCCTTGCTTTTTAGTTATGTTTGTCATTTGATTTTGTTAACTAAGTTCTCCCTAGTGTCTAGGCCTAGAGATATTATTCTATTAATGTGTTTATTTCATTTTAGAACTAACACCATACTAACCATCCTCTCTTGAGTCAAATTCCTAGATCACATAATGGCACGCCTTGTGGGACTAGATACATCCTACACCTAAAGGATATTATTTTTCAACTTTAAATAATTCATTTGAGATTTTAAAACTCTTGTAAATTTTTTTCTAACTTTATTTTTCCATTTTTGGTTGCCACAATTTTTACACAGTAACTAACGTCAACAAAAATATCGACATCAATTACCTGGCTTAATCGATATCAATCAGAAGAACTGACATCGGTTAGACCTTGATTGGCCATAACTAACATCGATGGTATTAACCGATGTTAGTCACTATGTTTTTCTAAAAACACAGACTCAAGACTTACTTTTTTAAAGTTTGTTGTTTCAAACTCAAAAGAGATTCAAAGCTAAAGAACATGCTAACAATTTTATTGTAGGACCAAGTGATATTTTTGCTCCAAACATGTTTAAATTACATTTTTATGCTTAAATTTTGATTAAGAACTTTGTTTTGGAATTTAACAAAGAATTTAGGTGTTTTTGATGAATTTTTTTCAAAGTTTGCAACTAAAACCAAGGGGTCAAATGAACGCCACCAAACACTTTATTTGGATTTAAAATTGAACACACTTGTCAATTTTTGTTTGAAATAGTTGATTAGATTAATTTTGTTTGGAAAAGTGAGGAATGTTGTGTGTATTCTCTTCCATTTGTCCCCTATAGGGAACCCTTGAAATCAAAAGCACCATTCCTATTGCAAATTAGCCTAGTCCAAGGCTTAGAAAGAAAGTCATCTAAATCACTCCCCAAAAATGTGTCAAAGTTCAGGTGACCTTGAAAATGACCCTAAAGTATTTCTACTTTCATGTTTTATTTATTTATGTATCTTGGCTTTCTAGGAGGACTTCATCACCTCCCATAAGTTCTTTAGGGAAGCTTTGACCTAGGGTTTCATCTCTTAGCATTGACTTCATTTGGCTCCTTTAGAGTTGCACATGGAACGTAGTGGCAATTTGGACATCACACTACATTGAGTTAATAGTAGGATGTAGTGGTTACAAAAAGGACTAGACTTTTTTGCAATAATCTAAGTGATATAGACCCAAATCTATGCTTTTCCTTTGCATTGTTTGGCGTGAAATTCATTGTGCAATTGATTCCCCTAGATTGTTCAAAAATTTGTTAGATTTTAGACAAATCCCCACTTACTATGAAAGTATTGTTGGTGCAAGATGTGCCTCAAGGTCCATGTCATAGTAATACAAAAGTATTGTTGGTGCAAGATGTGCCTCAAGGTCCATGTCATAGTACTATCAATTGATCCCCATTTAAATTTGGATGAACACTTAAAATCCTCTCAAATGATGTATATTAATTAATTCCAACAATACCAAGCAACCTTGTCAGTTTAGGATCTAAGAATGGTTAATTAGTTGGTCTTGTCCTAGATTAAAGTCTTTTTTGGAGTCAAAACTTGGTGTAAATAAATAATCTAAAACCAAACACATAGTCCAAATTTTCCTTTGAATAAAGAGGTGATATGCTACCCACATGAGATCATCAATTTACCTTGTTCAAAGTTCATCATCAAAATCTTGAGAGTCATATCATCCACTTTGATGTAGTTATGTTGCCCAATTGAATCTAGAACTTTACCAACATTGTTTAAGTCCTTCATTTTTTATCCAAATTTAGAATTACACCTTTACAAGTTCATAGGGTTGATGTGTTGAGTGGGTTCTCCATTTGCACTAAACTTGAGGGAACTTCGGTTTAATTTCTAATTTGGGTTGAAGGCCATTTAAGACTCATAATCATTATCATCACTTGATAGACTTAAGCCATTTTGTGATAAACACTTGCACTTTAAGTCTATGCCCCACAACATTTTGAGTTAAGAAAGGTAGTGTTATGTTGTCAAAATTATAGGAAAGCATCTTTGCCTTAAGAGAGTTTTTAAAACAAACCTTTTTATCACACATTTTAGGTAGTATAGCATCATTACGCTGCCCAAATCATTTCAAACATTGTTTCATAGACCCTCTTGCATAGATTTCTAAATTTGTTCCTACAAAATCAGATCAATCTAAGTATACTTTTGATCCTTTGTCTAAATCATAGTTATACCATTCACCTTTGTCTAGCTTGTTTGTCAAATGAACCAAGTTTTATACTATCCTTTATGAGAAAATAAACTATTTCTAAAGTGTCTTTTGTTTCATACCTTATACCTAGTTGATCAAGTTCATGTCCAAGAATCTAATGCCTAGTGTTTGTTAAAAGTGTTTCAAATCTGTTAGATTAAAACTTTCATCTATTTTCAAAGTCTAGCTTTTGATGCCATTTGGCCAAGAGTCATAGCACATGCCTTGTTTGAGCCTAGATTTTGATGCCGCATTTGGCCAAAACACCTAGCAACTTTTAAATTCCTAGATTAGACTTATTTGAAACAATTTGACCTTAGATTTGGGTATTTCAATTTTTTGGTCCATTTACTTGCTTACCTTTGTGTGAATGGTGAAATGTTGGATACTTTACGCTAGCTTATTTCCTCACAAATATTTGCCAAATTAAAACCTTTTGATCCTTTTGACAAATTTATACCAAGTTAAAGGCATCATTTTTTTTAGATTCTATCCTTTTTAGAGTTTGTATAACTCTTTGACCTTTTATCACAAAGTATTGACTATGGATCCCAACATGTATTCCTACACTCATAGTGGACTCATGTACAATCCAGGGATTAGTAATGTAGTTGCATAGGAAGAAATGGTGCAAGACCCCTATCCTGATAACATTGCTTATGAAATGGATTCTTATACCTCTTATAATACTCAATTAGGGGCATAAAGCCAAAATCCATTAGCTAACTATCTAGTTAACACACCACCTTACATAGAATAGGACCAAGAACAAACCATGCAATACTTAGCTACAATACCTGAAGTGGATGAGCCAGTACTTTAATAGTCATATTCTAATAATACGGCTTCCATGTATGATCCATTTTTTTAGTGACATATGTTAGAGAATAAAGATGATATTTGGTTTAGAGCCATAAAGGTAGGGGCTAAGTTTCCAGTAGACTTTCCCCATGAAAATTTACCAAGTCTGGTAAGAGTACCCCACAATATAATTTATGATCAACAAGATTCTTCTAGAAATCTTATAGCTCTAATCTAAAAAATGTACCAAGATCCTAATATGTCTGATCAAAGAAAAAAATCATGGAAGAGCACTTTAACCAAATGCAGATAGCATATCAAACATATCTGAATCTAGCACATGATTTCAATCAGATGAACATGGTAAGTAAGCCTCTCATTGACCTAGTACCTTCAATAGGAGTGATAATAGAGTTAATTAGACAATAAAATCTAAGTTTTGACTCATTTGTACAAACCACTTCGATAGATAACTTGATGTATATGTCAGTTATTGAAGAAGTGTCTTCAGCTTCTACACTGAATAGTAAGCCAAACATAGTGGAAAATGTGCAAACAACATCCAATCTTGATCAAAGTGATACTAATACACAAACAACTAGCCAAAAACATGTGTCTATAGTTAATCCCATGAGTAAATCATCATACCAAAGAATAGGATTTTATGTACCCTAGCCTCAACTAGTTACTTCCTCAAGTGTACAACCTATGGGATTAAGTAATCAAATAATAGCCAATATCACACCTTAATGATAGAATGTGATGAATCCTACTCCTCAACAAGTAGTCAGTAGTACTCCACAATAGCAGACATAGTCGTGTATCAATGCAATAGAGGAAAAATACATTACCACCTCAATTATGGGTAGCTAATGTACCACCTCTTTAGTCATAGACTAAAATACCAATTCAAAACCAAGCAATGACTAGTCAATAATGATCATATATTAGTCAACCATAGATGTGATATTTGAAAGCTAATTTCACTTTCTCACAGAGATTTGTGCAACAAGGAGGTCCCCATGTTTCTCAAGTACCAACTAGACAATCATTGGTTTAAAATGTGCCACAAATCTAGAGATAGGATCTTGGTCCACAAGTTCCCACTCAACATCAAGGTTTGATTAGTCAGTAATATGTCCCTTTTCAACCATAACAGGTATAGTATAGTTATAGCCCTTCATCTCAGCCACAAAATCCTCCAAGTCAAACCTTTATCACTAACCCAAACCAAAATATTATGTAGCCAAATTTGCAATTTCAAGTACATCCCAATCCATGTATGCATATTCCTGGTCCATTCCCCAACCAAGCCAATATACCTCAATAGGTGTCTTCATTATACCCTACTCAAAGTGTTCCACTTGTGACCTCCCAACCATCTATCTAAACGCCAATTCTCCCTCAAACCAATATTCCATCCAATTTCATATCCCAAGAATTGCAATAAATGAAGGATGTAATTGTTGTCATTCAGGCTAGGAAATAGACCAAAAAGTTCAAATTAGATGATGTATGTTCCTATCCATTCAACATGGAGTATTTTTAGATACCATTTCTTCCAGGATACGGACCACCCAAATTTGACAAATTTAAAGGGAAAGGTGACCCTAAGGCCCATTTGATTGAATTAATTGTCGCATGTCAACTAGTGGCATATAGCGACATATACCGTTTGTTATTATTTCCAAGGAGCTTGGCTAGACAAGCCTTGGAATGGTTTTTGAAGTTGCCCAAGAATTTAGTAATAGACTTTGATGATCTTTCTAATAAATTTGTGTAGCACTTTTCCTATAATCTCGAGCATGAAATTTCATTAGTAGACTTGACACAAGTAAAGCAAAAAGTTGGGGAAAGTTTTGCAAATTATTTACAGTGATGGAAAGCCCTTACAAGCCATTTTACCAATAGTTTACTAGATAAATAATTAGCCACTGTGTTTACTAAAAAACTTCATAGTGAGATAGCCTATCATTTGGAACTACAATGTGCACATACATTCAAGGAGATCATTGATAAAGGTTTATTGATTGAGAGGGTGCTCATCAATAAAAGAGTCATAAATCTTAATTCAAATAATAAAAATCAAGCTACCAATCAAGGAAATGACCAACATCCCATCTAAGTACAAGCATCACAAATGGCACAAGCCAATAATCATGAAAGACCAAAGCAATTCAACCACAATAGGAATGTTATGGGAAATGGAGTAACCAAATATCATCATGTACAAACTATGCATACATCATCTACACCACCTTTTCAGCTTACTCCTACCTAGCAACCTCTCCAACTAATGTCGTAATAATAACAACCAAAACCTACACAACAAATACAGTAGCCCTTACCATTGCAAACCCCTCCTTCTAGGAGAACCATGTCTGCACATCATGTCTTTAGTGACCTAGGAGAACCTATTGAGTCTGTATTTCACAAGTTTGTTATTGTTAATCTAATTAGTTTCCCAATACCAAAAAATTATCCACAAGTCATTCCTTATCATGATTGGTACTGTGAAAATGAATTTTGTGACTATCATTGGGTCAATGGGCATAATCTACAAAGATGTGTCCAAATCAAGCATTTAATCAAGAATATGTTGAAGAATGGGGAGATAAAATTGGATAATGGTGCTTCCACTTCTAGTCAAACTCTTGGGATCTATCAAAACCCCTTTCCCCAACATAACAATCAATAGTAGTAGAACAATTAGTAATAACAACAATGACTAATGTAATAGCAAAATCTAGTATCAAAATCAAAGGCTGAACCAGTAAAACTAGCAAAATCAATAGTAGAACCCATAATGACAAAATAATGGACAAAATTAAGGTCAGAATGGTAATAACCAACAAACCTACCATGTAGTTACACATGACTACAACATGGTTATAGGTCATATTATATGGGGTAGCAGTAATACCATCTCCATTAATCCTATACCAACCACTAATCAGCCTAGACCATTGCTAAACAACAATATTTATCCAAATCACATGGATAATCCTTCTTTGACCTGTGAATACATACAGGCAAACTAGCAAAGTAGGACTTCCACTTTTAGATCTTATAGCAACAACTCATTCTTACCACATGGCCACATGCAAGTACACTAGTAATCGAGACTTATCCTATCTGGTCCCAAACCATTTCTAATATTAGTTAGTAATAATGGTCTAGTATTTAATCTCGATTGTGTAATTACAACTTAGATGTCAAAGATTACTATCCCAAGCCCACAACAATCTACCACTTTGCCTATCATCCAACCAACCATTCAACCTCAAAATAAACCATCCACTATTGACCAAGACAAGAATTTTGATATTGTGGATCAATTACAAAAGACACTAGCACAAATTTCTATTTTAGATTTGTTGTAGATGCCAATAGTACATAAGAACATCTTGAATGATTTTTTGACTCATTCCATTGTTGCTAGTGACATATTCCCTAATAAATTTCAAGCTTTGGTTAGACACCTAGCTCCATCCCAACAAGTCACATTTAACCAAAGTGATATGTCTTCCCTTGGTCAGCTCCATAATAACCCATTATACATAGAGGTTTATATCAGATGGTATAAAGTGAAATGTGTCCTTATAGATAATGGATTTAGCCTCAACATAGTGTCTCTCAATCTCATCAAGCTTCTTAGGTACACAATGATAGATCTCCAATTAGAAATAATAACCATTAAAGCCTATGATAATTAGGAAAAAGAATCATAATGCACCATTAGTTTTCTAGTTATCATTGGGCCTTTGACCCATGATACACTTTTCTATGTGCTTGATCTCGAGTTATCATACAATATGCTTTTAGGCAGGCTTTGGTTATATGAGATTCATGCAATCCCATCAATAGTATCAAGTATTCCCACTCAGGGATAGAAGTGAATATTCTAGGAGATTTACATCCATATGAGCAATACAAGCATCTTGAGGCTAAGTTTCAAAGCTATAATTATCAGTATGATATGAAGCCAAGTTCCAAGCAGGATAGAGGAAAGTTATACTTATTGATCCTTCATCAGATAAATGCATAGATCCTAATACCTTGGATTCCCTTTCTCACATGCCACCTCCTGAAGCTTCTAATCATTTCACCATTTTAGATAAAGGACTAGGAGAATATGTGACCCATGATACATTTCATATTTACAATCTTCCTTAGAATCCAAAAATCTTTGGGTGACCTAAAGTCATCCCACATATGCATTGGCAACAAAAGAAAAAAAATAAGGGACCTATCATATTTGTACCATCATCTGGCCTAGGACCTAACCCTCTTGAAGGGGATGAATCATGGTTATACAATGATGACCAAGATGATTTTTATAAAAATACAAAGTATCCCATTCCCAATAGGATCATGGAGCATCACAATTATGAAGGAAGAGACCTCAAACTGAATCAACAAGGAACCATCAAGCCAATTTCCATGACTAAGTATGAAAGATGTTATGGACTTGGATTTAAACTACCTGGGGGTGACCCCACATATCTTATTCAAACTCCATCACTAGGGACTAGTGATGATGATGCTAACAGTGAAGTAGAGTTTGATCATAGCCTTACCTTTGATAACCTAGCTGAAACAAATCTATTTGATAATAATGTCATTTGTACCCTTACCCAAGCCATTCATCACAATCCATTACCATTATATTAACCCCAACTGATAGATTGGGACCAACAAGAATCCAATCTGCTAGTTGATGAGTTATAGAATGATGAAATATTCTATAATTTCTTAGGCCTTAGAGACAATGTTCCATTGGGAGATCTTGAAGCCTATTTTGGAGAGCAAGTGAACACCCTTAACCAAAAACAAATAATTAAAACATTGAGGTCCCAAAGTGAAAACCTCTTTGAAGTGCTTTTTGACCAGAGAAAAAGTAAAGATAAATGCTAGTCTAGTGGTGAAAACGTGTTTTAGGCACCATTAGATGGAGGTGTTCATTCTTCTTTGAATTTAGACCAGGAGACCACCAATGATGAAATTGCCTATAGATCTAAGTTTAGTTTTGAGCAACAATAATTATTTGATCAAATTCTCCAAGAATTTTTTACTATTTTTTTTATGTGGCCAAATCTCCCATTAGGAGACTCAAATTTATCATGCCTAGGACAAGTTGAAGAGCAAGTCATAACAGGGGACCCTAACATAGTCCAATAGTTGAAGTCACTGCCTACTATCCTAGAAGATTGTTTGACCCTTCTATTCAAAGATACAATGGAGGTAAATATTGGGACTCCATCAGACCTAAAATGGATAAAATTAGGAGCATCTCTCACTGAGGAGGAATATGACATTTTTATAGCTCTATTGAGAGATTTTGTGGATATTTTTTCATGGGCCTATTCTGGCATACCATGTTTAGACCCCACATAAGTTTTGCACCACCTTATGGTTAATCTTAATGCCAAATTGGTAAAACAAAAGCTCTATAAGATGCATCCTCACATTGTTGTATTAGTAAAGAAAGAGTTGGCAACACTCTTAGAAGTAGGATGTATCTAATCCATTGACTACTCTGAATGGATCTCTAATGTTGTACCTATTAGCAAAAATCCTGAAAGAATCAAAATTTGTACTAATTTTCAAGACATCAACAAAGCTTGTCCTAAATATTATTTTCCCTTACCTAATATTGACATGATTTTTGGTTCCACGGTAGGTTGTAAAATACTTTCACTCATGGATGGCTTTTCAGGATACAATCAAATCATAATAGCACCAAAAGATTAGTATAAAATAGCATTCACCACTCCATGGGGAACATTTTGTTATTAGGGGATGCCATTTGGCCTTAACAATATTTGATATACTTATCAAAGGGTCATGATTGTCATATTCCAATATATGATGCATGATATTATTGAAGACTATGTCGATGACATATTGGGAAAATCCAAAACTAGGACTGACCATCTAGCAGTGTTGTGTAAGATATTCAAAAGACTATGAGAGTACAAAGTCAGGCTCAATCTAAATAAATGTGTATTTGGTGTAACTTCAATCAAATTACTTGGATTCATCATATCTCATAGAGGTATTGAAGTCAATCCAACTAAAGTCTATGCTATCATCTAGATGCCACCACCAACCAATTTAAAATAACTTCATAGTTTGTAGGGTAAGATCCAGTCAATCTGATGTTTCATCTCTCAATTATTAGATAAGTGCCATATATTTACACATATTTTAAATAAAAGAGTTACATTCCACTGGGATGATCACTTCCAAATAGCTTTTTAATAGCTCAAAGATTATATTGTCAATCCACCTATTTTATTACCTCCTATGCCAGGAAAGCCATTCTTGTTATACCTATCAGCTACTGATCATGCCTTGGGGGAACTCTTGGCTCAACATGATGACAATATAAAGGAGCATGATGTATACTAATTAAGTCATACCTTGGTTACATATGAACATAACTATGCATATGTTAAAAAAATTTGCCTAGCCATGGTTTTTGCAATTCAAAAACTACATCATTACATGTTGAATAATAAAACCATGGTCATTTCAAAGGTAGATCCGCTCAAGAATTTACTATCTAAAATAGCTTTTCAAGGTAGAATGGATGAATGAATCATGCTTCTTAATGAGTTTGACATAGAGTATGTCAATTAGAAAGTAATCAAGGGACAAGTTCTTGTAGATCAACTTGCTAAAGCACCTCTCATAGACACACAACCACTCAAGTTTCAATTTCCTGATGAATCCATTATGACTATTATTAATACACCCCTTGAGGATGAGCCCTAAAAACTGTACTTTGATTGTTCATTCACTACATATGGATTGGGGGTAGGCCTTTTTTTTATTACACCATAGGGAGATCTAATCCCTAAATCATTTTGAATCAGCTTTCCTTATACAAACAACATGTCCAAGTATGAAGCACTTGTTATAGGACTTTAACGAGTAATGCATTGGAATATATCTCATCTTCAAGTTTATTGTGATTCTTAGTTAATCATCAATCAGGTCATAGATCATTTTTAGACCAAAGATGACAAGATGGTTCCATATAAATCCATGGTTGACACTCTTAAAAAGCAAATTGCCAACATTTAGTTTGAGCAAATACAAAGGGCTAGTAATAGAACTGTAGATGTCACAGCTACTATTGGCTCTCTAATTTGACAAATAGATAAAGCTAGAGAGTATTAGTTTCTCATCAAGAATTTCTCAGCACCAACTCATGAACCGTCAATCATCGTCATGATTTGTGATATTATTGGTCCTAATTCTATCTAATACTTAGACCTTTATAACTACCTTCATGACTAAATTCTACCACCTAACCTATCTCAAAAACAAACCAAAGCCTTCATTCATCATTTTGCTCATTATACTCTACTTGGATCCACCCTTTACTATCATATTTTTTATGGAACTCTAATTCATTGTTTAACTTTGGTAGAGTCTACATTAGTGTTAAGATAATTTCATGAAGGAGTATGCAGAGCCCATTCTAATGGGGCAGTCCTATCCAAAAATATTTTGCATACTGGCTATTATTAGCCCATAATGGATGCAGATGCTAATACATATGTAAAAAAGTGTGAAAAATGTCAACAGCATGCTAATCTAATTCATGCCCTAGAAAAAGCTCTAAAATTGATGTTGACACCATGGCCATTTTCTACATGGGGACTTGACCTCATTGGGAAGATTAACCCCACTTCATTTTATGGACATAAACATATCCTTACCACTACTGAATATTTCACTAAGTGGGTTGAAGCTATACCCCTCACTTACATGACTGGAAATCAAATTTCCAAATTCATTTTTAACCATCTCATTTGCCACTATGGTATCCCCTCTGACATTATATATAATAATGGAGGGTCATTTAAGAACAAGGATTTAGAATAGCTATGTATTGAATACAACATCACACAACATTTTTCTATAGCATATTACCCTCAAGGTAATGGCCAAGCTGAGGCATCCATGAAAACCATTATCAACATTATCAAAAAGATTTTCAATGATGCCAGTAGTGATTGGTACCTCTAGATATTCCTTACCCTTTGGGCATACCATACCAATCATCATACCCCCATAAGAGCCACTCCATACTCACTTGTTTATGGTACTGAAGCCATCCTTCCCATTGAGGTCAAATTGCCTTCATTATGCATCTCTTTCAAGCATGCCTTAGATGATCATGACTATCGAGTAGCTCACTTACAAGAGCTAAATCTACTGGATGAGAAATGCATAGTTGCACTCAACAATCTTCAAGCATATCAGAAATGACTCTAAAGCCATTATAATCAATGTGTCAAATATAAAACATTTGAACTTCATGATCTTATTCTTAAATAAAACTAAAAGAATACCATGGCTGAAAAGAAACATAAAGGGAAATTCAAACAAAATTGGATAGGGCCTTTCATCATCACTATAGATTATGGATCAAAAGCATACATACTTGCCACACTAGATGATGACAAACTTCCAGAGCTAATGAATATTATTCATCTCAAGTGATACTATGCTTGAATGTTAAGGTGTATTATTTGTAAGGACCATTTCAGTTATACCATTTTATCACTATTCTTCTTTGTACACATATCACCCTTATTCATCCTCTTTCTCGTATCTACTTTCCATTTCTGACCTATCGACCCAATGTGTTCTAAATCCTAGCCCATTTGACCTTGGTTTTTGTCATTCATTACGTATTTTTAGCATCAATGTATCTGATCAGTTCATCAGTTAGTTCAAGTATTTTAAATAGGGATCATATTTTAGGACAATGTGATAGAAGATTTAGTAGTTGCATCCTTCATTTTTTATTCTTTATTACCACCGGTCTTGCTGCTAATTCTAACCACCTTTGGGTAAATTAGTACCTTTGATCTATGCCATTGTGTCCTAGGTATAACCACCTATGGGAAAACTAAGGGAAACACTAAGCCTTTACATACCAACTTGCCACTTCTTGTGCTATTATATGTCTTTTTACCAATTGTGCCTATTTTGTTTGAATTGGTTGCTGCACTAGTTAAATTCCTCCATTGAAATAGCAGAACTACATTGACTTGAGGTCTTAATTTGGGACTATGTAAGTAGTGTTCAATACTTATTGAGGTCAACTAAGTCACCCTTCTCCACCATGCTCTCACCATTTTATGAGCAACCTAAGTTTCAACAGTCTTGTCATTTTACGAGCTTGAACTATTTAGTGTCTCATCATTCTCGATTGAGTTGAGACACTCTAGAACTTCTTAAAATTTTGAAAATCATTAGAAAAGAACAAAAACATTAACCACTTCTTTGCCTTAAGGATTATGGGAACATTTACTAAGTTACAAGTAAATCACTTGTCATTTAGTTTCCTCATCCTTTTTTACCTTTTCTCTCACGCACTTACCATTTTACAAGACCATTCCTATTCTTCTATCACATCCATTCCATTTTTTTCCTCAGTTATCATATTCTTCCTATTCCCTACGAGAACTACATTTAGCCTAAAGTTTTTTATTATATATTACATCCATATAACTATATAGGTAGCGTCCACTTGCCTAGTACATTTGGAGATAGCTCAACCACCCCCTTCCTTCTCTTCTATTCCCCCATTTTATTCATTTATTAAGTTGTCACTTATTTTCTAGGGGCAATGTTTATAGGGTTTTTATTGCGTTGTTTGTTTGTTTTTCTATTTTTGCTTATTTTAGTTATTTGTCTACATGTTTATTTATTTTCATCTTTGTTGCCTTGATTTAGTTTATGTGTGTTCATTGGGTGATTCCTTGCCCACACTTACACTTGAATCCATCCATATTCATATGTTTACATTGTCATCATGGTTTCTATCATTGGTGGATTATTTTCTATTGAGTATTGGATTATGGGAGTCAGTCCTCATGCATATTTCAGCCAAGTCCTCATGATGTTATATCATGATACCTACTGACATGTGCTATAACAAACCTCAACTTTAAGAAGTCTATTTAGCAATGGCAGCATCTCTTTGTCACTGACATCCTGATTCCACTCCCAATCATATCCCAAATAGAGTAATTAACCATGAAAGAATTTCAACCTTTATTAGTTTAGATAAGCATCTCCCTACTAGTAGGTTGTTCTAATTCATCATTACCATTTGTGTTAAGTTATCATCATCCTCAGCCAAATTTATCATGTTTGCCATAATTGGGGTCCAATGATTATAAGCACCTATGGTAAAATCATTGTACACCATCCCACCTGCATTTCTTAATGATTATAACCACCTTTAGGAAAATCATTATGTTGTCACCACTTTACTTTTTCTACCTATACAAGGGTATGTTATTATCTTGTTTGTCTATCCTAACTGGGGCAGCTCCATCTTCTCAATGATTATAACCACCTTTGGGTAAATCATTGTGTTATCATACCACATTAGCACTATCGAGGTATAATGCTTATAACCACCTTTGGGAAAAATATTTCACACCATCCCACTTGCATTCTCAATGATTTTGGATACTTTTTTAGTATCATTGTGTTTTTCACCCCATCATCTTTCCTTTCTTTGCTCCCCTCATTTTGCTTCTTTCTTTTCAAGGGATTATTTGTCAACCTACTTGTGCCAATCGTTCCTTCAAGGGGGCATCATATAGTTAGTTTATCATCATTATAATTGTAGGCATACAAGACCTTTTCAGTCTTTGAGAAGACGTTACTATGCTTACAGCTAGTAACGCCTTCCCAAATAGGGGCAAATTATAGACACCTAAAACTAGCCACTGATAAATTCTAACCAAGATTTTGACCAATTTCCACCCAAAATACATAATTTGGCCTAAAAATACTAAAACACACTAGATGATTTCAAATTGACATATTCAAGTGCCAATTTTGGCCAGGGTATCCCTAAATGGGGCAATGCAATTTATGGGCCAGCTAACTTTGATCCATTCATTTTGAGTCAAAATGCCAAATTTGCACTTATGTGCTCTAGACTACTATTTCTTATCAAATATTTTACACAAGACATGTGCCTTTGTTATTTTTTATTGGCAACATTCTAAATGGGAATGCACATCCAATGCATTTGATGTGGACTTCCAATTCAAATCCAACCAAATTTAGGAACAATAACAAGGCATTATGATCAATTTGGGTAATTTGTGCATAATGTGCTTAATCATGCTTAAGATATAATTAACCCAAATCAAAGCCTAATCAAGAATTATATGGAAACTTGTTGAATACTTTGTTTTGGAAATGAATATTAAATATCTACATCATCAAGTGACCTCATTTCTTGAGAAGACATACCTAGGCCATAAATACCACAAATATCAAGATTCATGCCCTCCATGCCTCATCAATACCCTCCATGCCTCATCAATGCCCTCCATGCCTCTTAATTTCCCCTTCTTCCAATATTATGATGAGGATAATTACAAACTTAATTCCAAAAATTGAATTAATCGTCAACCACACATCTCAATCTTGAGATGGATGGTTTAGGTTAATTCTGATCAAATCCAAAAATCTATAAATAGGAGGCCTCACAACATCATTTCTAAGCTTAATTTATGCAAATTTATAATGTAGTATTGGTTATAAAAGCTTCAATCAAATAGAGTTACCATTTCAAATTTATTCCAAGCCAAGCCAAGCCACAAGCCAAAGGTGCTAAGGAAACATGGAGGTAGTCAAGCTTCCATTACGAAGGACTTCATGAGCACAGGCTGAGAAAGCCACTAGTACAAAGGCATTTGAATCATCCAAGGAAGATGAATGAATTATTGTGTTTTCATTCCTTTATTTTTAGTTGTGTTTATCATTTGCTTTTGTTAACTAAGCTTTCCCTAGTGTCTAGGCCTAGAGATGTTATAGTATTAGTGTGTTTATTTCATTTTGTTTTCATTTAAGAACTAACACCATACTAGCCATCCTCTCTTGAGTCAAATTCTTAGATCACACACTTGCCAACCCAAAACATCATGCCTTTTCTTTTCCCTCCATTAATTCATAAGGACATATGTCTCATAACTCTTATTTGTTTCTCACATTTAGTTTTTCACCTACACCAAATTTTATGTGATTTCATTATTTATTCATATCATATATCCTATTCAAACATGCAACCATTATTCTCATCAAATCATAACATTATGAACTATGAATAGAACAAATATAAACCATATCATATCCATAAACAAAACATCAAACACCATAATCACAACATACCATTATAACATCATAACAACATATTATCTTCATCAAACGTCATCCAACAATGATTCCAAAATATTATCCTATCTATGAATATTAAATCCTCACCCTATTTATAAACCATATTATCATAATCATCTTATAAACAACATCATAAAAATATATCTATCAACTATTCAGTATCATGTGTAAACTAAACTAAACAACAACAAACATCTTGATCAAAAACATGTGGTTAACTACATAATCATATAAACCAATAGTCATCATCATCCACCATATTCGTTATCAAATACCTTAACTAAAGAGTCAACAATAAACCTATGCCTAAAGCACCTTAAATATGACTACATCATAATCATAATCTACATCTATATCATCATCGTCATCATCATAATACATCAATACATAATCTGGATTAAAAATCATCAACATCAAAACATCACCATCATGTAATATGTCAACATGTCATATGTTAACATGTCATCAATATAATCAATAAGGAAATACATGAAATAATTTATCCATGTCTCTTTCACTCATATACACCTCACATCATCGTCACATAGGCCAGTATCAAAATTAAAATCATATATATAATATCATCCATCAGGCCCCCAGTACACCACTACCACTGGACCCATCTACACTTACACCTATACTACCATCTAGTGGTAGTCCCCTTGATACCATTGCCTACCCCATTATTGAATCCCACTATCTTGGAGTAGTTATAGTGGGACCATTTGCAAAGCTAGCCCTATACTCTCTATTTCTCATCTCTAGTGGTAATTGTACTAGTACTATCACCTTATAATATCTTAGCTCCTCAATGGTGGATAGGTATTAAGTCCTCAAAACTATATCAGGTGGTCCTCCTACTACTATTGTAGCCACTCTTACCCTCTATCTCAAGAAATCTCTCTCTTGAGTCACTAAATCCAAGGATGTCCTTGTTGTATCATGCTCACCAATTAAAGTCATAACATACCTTTGTAAGGTGACAATCTACACTTGTAAAGTGGCGACCTATCCTTATAACCCTATAATCTAGGCCTACACTACTTCCAGTACTACTACTACCTATCCATCTTATGATGGTGCCCCTGTAGTGTCTACATTCATAGGTTGTTTCCCCCATCACCCCATCCAAAATTGGTTGTTATGTATCGAGATCGGTACCATGCTGCATAACCATCTATAATCCTCACATCATCTCTAGTAGCCCTAGTTAGTAACTCCTCCTAGTCCAAAATGACATCTTATGGATATTACTCTAGAATTGGGAACTTGGCTTCCTCCCTCTTATATCAAAGGAAATCTGAAGGGATCCCTTGTACCAATATAAACTACCACCACACTCAATCGAAGGGGATCAACTCAGTCTCCCCATCTCTCCTCCCATAAATCTAGTGTTAACTCTATAAGGATAATGTGTGGTACCAATGCCTAAGCCAACTAGGCAAACCCACATATGGCCTCCATATCACATCTCCTACCACCAGACACTCTAACACATCCTAAAACTAGTCAATGTCTCTAGCTCCTCCACCTGCCCTTGTCAAAGTGTCAATATACCTTAATTGAATTAAGCCAACTAGAAAGGCTACCTATGTAAAACCCTACCATAGTATCCCTAATGGTCTCACAACCTAAATGTGCTCATATGCCTAATGGTAGAGTATAAAACCAATGTTGATTCCATACCGTCTATGTGCTCAAAAGGCCTAAATCTCCATGTAAATTTAGACTAATAGCATTAGGGCCCATCCAAACACCATCCTTCCCAGTGGTATCTCCACCAATACCCCCAATAATAGGTGAGGAAATCATATGTGGCTTAAATCTAGCAATGCAAAAAAAATTCACTACCATCATCATCATCATTATTAGGCATATATCCTTTGGGGCCCTTTGGTATAATGGCTTGATCCAAAACCCACCTGCATACCACCTAGCATGAACCTGGTTTGCTCCATATAAGAGATCCATGTGATAGTCCCACTCCTCACTCTCAATATTATAGATGGGCTCCCCCTAAATGGGTAGTTATGTGATCTTAGTCACATCCTCCAACAGGATGGTCATCTCTTTAATAGGTAACATGAAAGTGTTTGTCACTAGGTCCCATCTCTTGATGAGCATGCCAATTATGACCACTTCCCATGATAAGTGTTGATAATGAATCATAGCTCCTAGGCCAACCATCTCCATGTGCCTCCACTCCTCTATGGTCATTGCATCTCAAACCTTGATGAAGATCTTATAGGGACCCAATCCCTCATTTGAATCTGATTGTATGCCTACACCATAATCACATAAAGATATTAGTGTGCTTACTTTATTTTCTATGTCACTCTAAAATTTTCACCTATCTATCCCACCCTCCCCTGTTACATATATTATTTTACCTCTCACATTATAAACACCCCTTCATGCATGTCACCCCTTTACCACTATTTACATATTTGGCACAACTTTTCCAACCTTCAACACTTTTAAAAACTTCATCCACTTTATCACTTCTTCAATTAATTTTGAAAAATATGGACCTTTTACACCCATTTACCAATTTTTACCACTATTAATTCAACCAATTTAGCATTTACACTTTTTTTTACTACTAAAATACACTTATTTTCCATACAACACCAAACCTTTTCAATTATTTTCCACCTTTTACCAAACCTTTCCACAAATTTTTTGATAGCCAATGGTTCCTTGAATAGTCGATGATCCCTTAGGGACCTTTTTACCCCTAAGTTTGATCGGTGATGATCAGGTTGAACCACCAACTATCATTGTGTGTGATCATCAGTGGCCCAACTCAAACCCTCAACCTCCCACCACCTCTACCAAATCACCTAAATCAAATAATCTCTCTGCCTAAACTTATTCCCACCTAAATCACATTCCTACCACATCCTTCAACTCTCCATTTCTCTCACTAATTTACCTAAAAACAATAAAAACCTAAACCTAGGACATCATGTCCTAGGTTAATTTTCAAAACCCTTCCCCACTCATTTAACCTCCCCTAATGTGTCTTTATACTAACACATTTAACTATACTATCAAATTTAAAACATAGCCTACCTCATTTCATGATTGTTGGCATAGTCAGAGTCTTCAGACCACCTCTTAGCCACATCCTCACCCACCGTCCATTAGATCCCCACTCAATCACAAATTAAACATGCTATCAACCAATCCACACACTCCACCTTAGCAAGATCACCCCACAAATGACAAATCTCACCAATTACCCAAAGAAAAAATGCTAACTAAGTCAAATGGTGAAAATGACTTCAAATTTTTAATTTTATCTTCTTATCTTTTTAGGGTTTTCTTGACCATCGATGGTCAAGGTGACTGTTAATTATCAACCCTAGGAAACCCTTGACTATCAATGGTTAGGATCCCACTTTTATTTTCCCTCTTTCATAATAATCCCACCTCACTACAAATATTTTTGGAGAACTATATCTAGCTTGAAGTTCTTTTTGGATATTATATCCATTAAACTATGTAGGTATCATCTACTTGCCTAGTGCATATGGAGTCATCTCAACCATTCCCACCCAATACCCAACCATTACACCACATCCACCTAGACATTGGTAATTTTTTACCCAGGCCATTTGCTCATTTTGTGACAACTTTGCTTGGTCACTTTGACCACACCGACCAACCTTGCCATGTTGAACTCTTGAACTTTGTACCAAATCATGCATAATCTAACAAATTGTGTTTTTTTATGGGATTACTTACTACCCTAAATAGTTACAACCAACACCAAATTTATCTAGATGGTTTTATAGGCCTAACCTAATCAATTATGACCAATGTTGTGACCTGATTACCCTTATCACATATCTCTCTAGAATCAAGCTTATCTTTACCAATATTGGAAACTTTAGTCTTTGCATGATCTTGATTCTCACCCTTAGTCTCATTTTGTACACATGTTTGCATTTCAAATTCCTAACCTTTTTATGTCACCCACCTTGTGACTACCTATTTACTATTTATCAAACCCTACCCTAATCTTGCTTTTGCCTCATCATAACCTAATTTAATGGGGGAACTTCTTCCCATACTCAGGGCAACTAGACCTTGACCAGTAATCTATTTTTGTTTTATAGTTTGTTAGATCAAATCTGCATAATAAAAAGGGGTAAAATGTAGACACTCAACAACTGTACATGATTGCTTTTGATGTCAAACTACTTTTTGACCCTCATCTAACCTCACATCAAATGGAGCACCTAGTCAATTAGACTCATTTACCAATTGGACCCCATCAAAACCCTAAACACATTTGACTAAACCATTTAATTCACCCCTTTTAACTTGCTTTAACACATTTTCTTCTAGCCCCTTGGCCATTGATGGCCAACCTAACCATTGATGGTTGGCCTAACTATTGACAGTCAGGTCTCCAAGCCTACTTTAAAGTTTTAAATTAGTGATAGCTTTATGCGAGATAAGAATCTCTCTAAATGGTAACTTTATTTTAAAACTAGATTTAAAACATCATGAATTAGCAACTCTATCCCCCTATCAAATTACTAACTTCTTCCATCCTAATTAGCAACTTTATCTTATAAAAGGAGAAGAGGAGGAAGTGAAATGGATCCATAATTGACAATTCATAATCTTACATCCAAGCTCTCTTGTATACAGGTATTCATCATCCTTTAGCAAGAAAACAATATCATCGAAGGCCTAAAGCTTTTTTGGAATCACTTTTAAAATCTAAAGTACTAGCACTCTAGCCAAATTACTTCATCCTTCCACCAATAAGTTTTAGGTATCTTTCACTTATTTTTGTTGATTTATCTTATTTCTAACCTTCCTGCCTAATTAGACCCATCAATATCTTATTCTCCACCCCTCTACCCCATAACAGACCTCTATTTTCCTAAATACCTAATCTATACCTTCTTTTTTTATTAATCCTATATTTACACAGGTAACCACCAATGGTCACTTCAACCGTCGATGATTACCTAACTGCTAACGGTTAGCCCAAATCATTAATGATTCACCTGACCACCAATGATCACTATGGTATTAAATATAGAAATCTATTTTTAGCCCTATAACCTTTAGTCAAACCCAACTTTCTCTATTTATTCTTGATTATAGTACCTTTTCTAAATTTTTGAACTAGACCCTGACCATTTTAGCATAAGTATTGATCAATTTTGCTACTTTTGGTTAATTTTCTATTAACTAGCATTATACTTTATTTAAATTAAACTTCATTCATCTTATGCAAGTATATATTTACATCATCATTTCCAACTTAATTGTTATAACAATGGATTGATAGCCTCCTAGCAAGTAATACGCTTCTTGGATCTAGCTCATGCTAGACAGTCCACTCAACCATCCATCTAACAACTTCCATTTCTAGTGTCTTTCTTATTTGTAGGTTATTCCTTCCTAGCCAAAGAGGAGTTTTCATCATCATCTAGATTCACGTGTGTACTTTACCAAGTATTTTTCTATATACCCTATTACTAGTTTCATTATTACTTTCAAAATTAAAAAATGAGTAAAAATTAACTGAAACAAATGTATAGATATCACATGCTTATTTTATAGTTATCATACTTAGAGTGTTTTATCTAGATCACTAACTAGATTCTCATGGTGTAATCTAATAAAATAATACATTGATTAAATTTTTAAAAAATTATGTTATTCTAAGTAGATTCTAGTGGGGATGTTACATATGGTATCAGAGCTGCGGCTCAAAATCTAGGACTTAATGATTCCACTAACATTTTCATATCCTTCTATTTATGAAAAAATATAATGGTAAAATCTAGAGTATCTAGAAAGGGTCCATCAAATGTCAATGATAACCCTACATTTGATCCTAATCGATTTGTCATTGAGCAAGAAATAAAGATGGATTAGATTTTTGTAGCCATGAATGAAACTAGGAACTGAATTTTAGCCTTGGAATAGGAAACTCATGGCCATGAAGAGGAAGAACATAAATATGTACTTGAAGAGCATCTCATTGAGTAGGAAAACCCTCAAGATGTGAGAGCTTAGGTACCTATAGATTTGTCTAGAGATATAAAAAATTTGAACCCACCTAAGTTTAATGGAGTTATTTTGAGTAACAGAGCTAAAGCATGGTTGACTAAGATGGAAAAGTATTTTAAGATTAAAAACTACTCATAGGTCACTAAATTAGTTTGGGGAGCTTACCAATTGGCTGGTAAATTAGCTACATGGTGGGCCACCAAGAAGTTAGAAATGAATCTTAACTCAACCACTACATGGGAGGAGTTTGTGATATCTTTTAGATCATGATGGCTTTCACAATTATATTTTGACCAGAAGCTTACAAATTTATAGAATCTGAAGTAAAGAGACCTATTAGTGAATGAGTAATAAGAATAATTCACCAAAATTTTGATGTATAAACCTCAGTACTAAGAAGATGAGAGGTTTAGGATTGAAACCCTATATTGGTGGAGAGGTAGACATCTATGGGCCATCTACCATGGACTATGTCTTCGAGAATGTAGTCAAGTAGAAACAAAAGTTGAAGTCTCTTGTACAAGCCAAGGATAAGTTTAAGAAAAATTTTGAAAGTTCTAAACCAACTTTCAAAAAGAAGAACTGGAAGCAGAGGAGTAGAGACTCTAGGAGTTAGTTTAAAAACTAGAATGCTAGATTCAACAATGGTTCAGGCAACAAATAATTGAGCAATGGTTTCAAAGGTGGTTTCAATGAAAACCAACAAGATGATAGGAAGGGACATTTTGGAGGTTGCTTCATTTGTATATGTGACCATTATGTTCATGAATGTACCCAAGATAAGTCAAAGAATAAAGGTTCTACTCCTTAGTAGGGAACTTTTTAGTAGTGTATTCATGTGGCAATTGATAATTGACAAGTCAAATTCTAAGCTTCACCCATAGAGCTATCAGGTATTTTATTTGAACATCCAATTTGTATTTTGATAGATACAAGGGCTATATAATGTTTTATAGCTCTTAAAATTCCTAGTAAGTTATCTAGAAGAGTTGGAGTAATGGAAAATGCATGGTCGATATAATATGGGAATGATTTAAAAGTTAATTGACTAGTGTTTAGTTGAAGCAAATATTAGGTTACCCAAATTCATAATAGTAATGGATCTTTATGTAGCAGCGTTAAGGTCATATGTTGTGATCATATGGGTCAAATAGCTTGTGAAGCATAAAGTCAAGGCTGATTGCTATCTAAATAAGGTTGAGTGTTTGGATGATTTTAGAAATCAAACACAAATTCAAGACAAGAAGAGAGATTCAGGCTTAGGCAAAAAAATTTAATACAACTCAAGAAGGCTCAAGGAAAAGGATGCCAAGCATTTATTATCAAGATAAATGAGATGGAGGAATCTAAGGAGCCATCTCTCAAAGATTATCCATTTCTTAGGAATTTTCATGTGTATTTCCATAAGAATTTCTAGGATTGCCTCCTAAACATGAGTTTGATTTTTTTATCAATATCATACTTGGATCGAAACCATAGTTTAATGCACCATATAGGATGAAAACCACTAAATTGGTTGAATTGAAGGCTCAACTCTAGGAATAATTTTCAAAGGGGTTGATCAGGCCAAGTGTGTCATCATGGGATGCACCAGTTATCTTTGTCAAGAAGAAGGATGGTACTCTTTGACTTTACATAGATTATAGAATGTTGAATAAGGAAACTATCAAAAATAAGTATCCACTACCTCATATAGATGATCTTTTTGATTAGATGTGTGGGGCAATAGTCTTTTCCAAGATTGATCTTAGAATAGGAGACCATAAATTGAAGATAAGGGATGAAGATATTCCTAAGATGGCATTTAGAACTTGTTATGGGAACTATGAGTTCATAGTGTTACCATTTGGGTTGACAAATGCTCTAGCAGCATTCATGAATCTCAGGAACCATGTGTTCATAAATTATTTAGATCATTTTGTTTTGGTCTTTCTTGATGACATTATCATATACTCTAAGAATGAATAGGAGCATCTTCAACAATTGGAACTAGTTTTGCAATGGTTATAGAAGTACAAGTTATATGGTAAGTTTTATAATTGCACATTTTTTCAAGAAAGAGTGTAATATCTAGGACATATTATCTCTACAAATGGTATCTCATTAGATTTAGTAAAGATAAGATCCATTATGAAGTGGCCAGCACCAAAGAACGTGCACAAGTTAAGGAGTTTCATGGGATTACTGGGTTATTAAAGGAAGTTTGTTCCAAATTTTTCTAAGATAACTAATATGATTACCTCTCTACAATGGGAGAACCAAAGTTTTATCTGGTCAAATAAGTGTGAAGTACCTTTTTAGGAATTGAAAAGGAGACTTACTTCAATACTAGTGTTAAGATTTTCTAACCCCAATGGTCAATTTGTAGTGATCACAAATGCATCTAAGAATATGAATCAAGGAAGATAAAGCCTTATGAGGTGAACTATGCCCTTATGACCTAGAACTTGTAGCAATTATGCATGTTTTACAAGCTTAGAGGAATTATTTATTGGGAAAATTGTTTGAGCTTAAGATTAATAACTTGGGACTCAAGTACACCTTCACCCAATAGAATTTGAATGCTCATCAGAGATGTTGGATAGAGTTATTATCTAATTATGATTTAGATATTAACTATATCAAAGGCAAGAAAAATAGAGTAGTTGATGCCATAAGTGGTAGGAGATACATAGCAATCATGGCTACTATCAAGAATACTTTTAGGGATTGAGTGGTTAAATTCTCATCAAAAGATGAATTCTACAATTAGGTTAGGAAATCATTATCTATGAATGCTTAGAATCCTAGATATAAATGATTCATATTAGAAATGATGGTCTTTTATGATATAATGGAAGGATGTATGGTCTAGATTGAAAGAATCTAAAGATCATAGTTCTAAATAAAGTGCACAATGCCCCATATTCAACACATCCAGGAGTAACCAAGCTCATGACAGAGCTTAGACCACTATATTTATGGAAGGGAATCAATAAAATGTAGTGTACTTTGTGTCACATTTTTTGGAATGTCAACAAGTGAAAGTTGAACATGTATATTCTACTAGATTGTTCTATCCGCATGATATATCAGGATGGAAGTAGTAGGTGATTAGTATGGATTTTGTCTAATATTTACCATTGTCACAAAACAAGCATGATATGATTTGATAGTAGTTGATAAGCTAACCAAGGTGTCTCATTTTATATTAGGCAATTTATAGATGATGTACCTAATCTTACAAAGGGGTTTGTAAAAAAAGTATATCAATTTTATGGATTTCCAAAAAAAAATATTTTAGATCATGATCTGAAGATGACTTCTAGATTTTGGGTAACTTTGAATTCTATTTTTAGTATGAAATTAATCTTTAGCACTGCATATCCCCTAGAGATGGTCAAACTGAGCGAGTTAATCAGATATTAGAAGATCTTATTTGTATGTATTACATGGACTATCAATACAAGTGGGAAGATTATCTTTCATTGGTTGAGTTTGCTTACAATAACTCATACCAATCAACTTTGAAAATTGCACCATTTGAAGCATTGTATGGAAGAAGGTGTAAGACACCAATCAGTTGGGATCGATTGGAAGACAAGGTAGTCTTTGGACCTAAGATGCTTTCAAAAATGGGAGATCAAGTTAGATCAATCAGGCAGAGATTAGTTGACGCCAATGATAGGTAGGAGAGTTATGATAATCTCAAGAGAACAAATAAGCATTTTTTAGTAGGTTATAAAGTGTTCTTGCATGTTAATCTATAGAATAACTCAATTAAATTTATGAAGTTAGCAAAAATTTTACCAAAATATGTGGGACCCTTTGAGGTGTTAGAAGTGATCAATCATGTAGCATATAGTCTTGCATTACCACCATCCCTAGCTATATTACATAATGTATTTCATGTTTCTTATCTTAAAAAGTATATAGTTGATCATTTGCATGTGTTGAATTGGAATTATTTGCAAGTTCTAGATTCCAAGGTGGTCATAATAGAACCAATTAGAGTAATTAACACTCATAAACTTTATTTGCATAATATAGAGGTGTCACAGTATAAGGTTTTGTGGGACCAATACTCTGAGGATAATACTACATGGGAGGACTATGATGAGTTCTACAAGCTATTTACATATTTATTTACTTGATTTAATATTTCATACTATGTTCATTTTTGCTAAATAATGTGTTTTTTATTCAAAAATAATGTTTGAATAAGTGTTATTAGAACGATGACCAACTTTAGGAGGGAAGGATGTTACATCTTGATTCCTTGCTAATAAAATTTACTTGATATTGTCCATAGATTTATATGGTTGAAAATTTGATTTTATTATTATTTAATTAAGCTATAAGTCATATGTTGTTATAGGATAAATATATGTTTCTTTAATTTCATGATTACATTGTTATGAGTTAGTTGTATTATATGTTATTTACATTGTGATCATGTTTTATTAATTCAGCAGTATTTTATGATATATATGTCATGATGTTATGGAATAACTACATGTTTGTCATGAGTTGGATGTAGGAGATATTCATCCCTCAGGACATGACAGAGGTACAACATCATTGAAGAGGGTGGCATAGATGGAGGTGTTGGGGGATGACAGAGGAATGGCTAAAACCCTTGAACACACCACGTTAGATAGTACATGTTATATGGATTATTTAAATTGTTAACATTAGTATGTTCTTTATGTTATCTACATTTAGATAATTGTTTTTGCATATTAGTTTTGTGTTAGCTCAATTTAATGATTATGTCGAATTAATCTTGTGAAATTGTGTTGTTATAATTCAGATTTGAATAATAACATGTGATTTACCATTTTTGATTAAAAGAATATTAATGATTTTTTATTAGTCATGTCACTATTAAATCATTATAATTGATTATTTATACTAAATGATTATATATTATAAATTCATATTATTAATAAGTAATTAGAAAATAATAATAGGAAAAGCTTCATAAAATGAATAAAGTAAAAGTTAAAGCATGTTTAGGCCAAATTAAATAATATATATTTATGAAAAATAAAAAAGAATGGGAAGCTTTAAAAAAATGGCAAGCTTTAAGAAAAAATTTTAAAAAAAAGTCATTACAAAAGGAAAAAAGGCAGAGTGGGTGGCATAGAGAAAGATAAGAAGAGAATAAGGAAAGAAAGAAAAGAAAGAAATGGGGTGCAATTGGAGAAGGAAGGGGATAACAGAGCATAAAAGAGTACAAAGTGGAGAATAGAAGGTAGTGCTTGAAGAGGACAAAAAGAGTAAGAGAAGGTATGTTAGAAATTTTTCAATGATGCCATGGTGACATCATAGAGTTTTTTTGATGAGTGGATGAATTTCTCTCATAGTCTAAGTGACAATGACAAAGTGTGCAATGTGTTTGTCCTAGTATGCTTGAAGTATGCTTGGTTGATCTTCATCTTTGGCATGGTTATAGATGTTTAGGTATGAGTATGATGGTTTTAGGATGTGAAATAGATCCCATAAGATGTATTTTATGCTTTTATTTCTTATATACATAGTTAGAATTCATCTAGTAGTCCATAGTTTTCATCTAGACATTTTGGGTCTACTGGTAAAAAATCTGAGTAGGTAGTTTATTGGTGTCACCATTTTCATGTGTTGATGAGTTAGGGGTAGTTGGTCATATGGTTTTTATCACATTATTCTCTCATTTATATGTGCAAATTTTTAATTATATCGATGAATCACAACAAAAGATATGCAAGTGTAAAGTTGGGCTCTCAGGTATTTTGAAAGTGTTTTCCCATACTTAGCCTATCTTAGTAGGCATTTTGATGGTGGAATATATCACACATGTAAATTTAAATAGAATGTGATCATATGGGTTTGTTGATTTTTATGACAAGTTTATTTGTGCTAAATTTTAGTTCAAGCACTGAAGTGTAACAAAATCTATGCATGTGCAAAGTTAGTCTTTAGACAATTCTTGACATAGTTGACTTTGTGAACAGATAAATCTGAGGAGGAATTTTAATGTAATTATATATCACCTATGTGAGACTTCCAAGATAATATCTTTATATTGTTGGATTATCTTATGTGAATAGATCATATGATCCAAATTTTAGAACATGCACTTTAGTGAAGCAAAAGATATGGAGGTGCAAAGTTGGCCTTCCAGGAAGATAGCAATTATCCCCATACTTAGTCTATTTTGAAAAATATTAAAGATCAAGACCAAATTAAGATATAATGTGTCATAAAAAATCATACAATTAATATCTATGGTGTATATCAATTCAAATAGGTCAAAGTGTTTATTGGTTAACAGAGATAAAGATTGAGCTTCTTCTAAGATCCAACGATGCGTAGGCGATCATACAGTTTAATAATATAAGTGCTTAAAATTAATCTAAGGGTGTTAAGTTCCATGATCATGGGGATTTTTATCAAGATAAAATGGTGATAAATATAAGATAAATACCTAACTTATCCGTAAATATCAACAGTGCATGATGAGTTAATATTGAAAGAGTGCACAAGATGAGGTTAATGTGTTTAAGGTTTAATGTTTGGAATTAACACACTATGTGTTAAAGGTTGAGATTAGTATTATAAAATTTATGGTGAATGATTTATCTAAATCATTGAGGACAAAAGATGAGGACATGATGTTTGAAGTTTAATTATGACCGTTTGAATTCAAATATTTGAATTTAACAAAGGAATGACCAGTGTCTGGTTTTTGGGCCATATCTTTCAATTTATGAAGAATTTGTTCATGGTGTAAAAAATAAAGTTATAGAGGAGTCAAAGGGAATATATAAATATAAATTTTAATATTTTAAAGTGTGTATCATCAAATATATTAATGAAAAAAATTGATTGTGTTCATATTTGTTCTACAAGTGACCTGAGAAGATTGTTTGAGCTTGTTTTGATGTTGTTTTGATATCTCTTGATGAATTATTTATTAAGGAGTGTTTTAGACTCCATGAAGACCATATATGTGTATTATGAAGTTTTGACCATATGTATATAGTATGAAAAAATCTTAATAATTTGACTGTGTATTCGTTCATGATGTTCCTATGCACCAGGTTAGTGTTTAAGTTGTTTGAGCATACGCAAAGGTGAGCAGAGTTGACTATGATCATTTAAGGATGTCTAATGGTACATATGGAGTGGAACCATGTAATTAAAAGTGGTATTATTTTATTTTTTACTCTATGAAGTGCTAAATGGGTGAATAGGTCTCCATGAGACCTATAAGGGCTACAAGGGCCTATTCGATAGGTGTAATTGCTTAAGGGTGACCCATGGGTGCTATGACCAAAATACATAAATGGTATTGAGATATGTCTTAATGTGATAGATTCCTTAAGGATTAAGGCATGACTAGTGGCTAAACAAGATGGTGATGATCATGAGTGCTCTATAAATAATGAAAGCAAAGATAATGGTTTATAGATTTTTAGTGTGAGGCTTGTGGGAGTGTGAATGTGGATCCAAGTGAAGGATATAAACTTTGAAAGAGAAGGTATAAGACCATAAGGTGGATTGAGTATTATTCATGCTTTTCTGATCAATATGGTGCAGGTGGATCAAATAGGTCATTAGACCTAATAAGCCTAAAAGAGGTAGAATCAGTGAGTATGCTCAAGAGGTTGTTTGAGAGAGCGTGTATGGTGAGCAAAGGCATGGTGAAGTCTATGTGTGCCCAATGGATTGTATTAAGGGAAGAGTAGATTTATGATGGTGTGTATGACCTGTAGCTCATCTTTTTGATGTCATAACAATGATTTTGTAGATTTAAAGATTGAGTGTGAATGAAGATAAAGAGTGATAAGCAGAGGTCCATCATCAGGTGTTATGCACATCAGTCCAAAGGTGGATGTGTTCTTAGTAATTATTATGGTAATCAACATCTAGGGTTTTATATCCTCTTTATAAGGTGAAACTTTCTAAAGGTCTAATTATTATGGTAGCTCAACTAGACAAAATAAGGGATGGTAGTTCCTTGATTAGTTGCATATGTTCTAAATTGGATCTTGTCATTATAGGACTATAGTCCATCTTTTAGGGTTTATTGGGTAATATCCCCCAAGAGGGTTTCCCATGTAGATTTTGTGTTGATGTGATGTATGTTCTTGTTCATGCTTTGGATGTATGTGCTTTCATGTTTATGTTGTTACATCATGTTGATGAATGATGGAATGATTTTATAATTGAACATGCATTTTTGAATACTAATTTACCCCCACTTTCAGTATCTACTTTAAAAAATTGGTATTATATCAGGTCCTTTAGAGGAAGCTTAACATCTTGAAGGAGATCCTAAGTAGCATAAGATGGCTAAGAAGTTGAAGAAAGAAAATCTTGAATTGAGATCAATGGTTAAAAGTCTTGAAGAATAGATTATCCATATTAAAGAGAAAGCATGTAGAATGAAGGATTAATTGGTTAAATAAGTTAAGAGGAATAAGGAGACTATCCAATCTCTCAAAATTTGGTTAGAGGTTACATGTTCAAGCATGAGAGCTAAAGGAGATAAATACGTTTAAATGAAGACTGATCTAGTGTCCCTGAAAGATGAGTACAAAAAAGTCATAATCAAGATTGGCAAGCCTAAAAAGGAAAAAAAGGAATTTTTAAAAGTTAAGGAAGATGAAAATTAGATTATCAGTCTCAAGTATCAGTTAGGGGTAGCTAATTCAAATCTGAAGACAAGAGAAGAAGAAGGCAGACATCTTAAGACTCAATTAGAAGAAGTAAATGTCAAAATTAGTTCAAAGCAAGGTAAGCTTGATGAGATGAAAATTGAGATAAATATGATAGAGAATGAGCATGAATATCTCATATACAAATTGAACAAACTAATAAATGATCATGAGAAGTCTGAGCAAGTCAACAAGAATGTAAGCTCTAAAAACAATACAAGAAGATCTGTTAGACAACCAAATGCTTCAAGTTATGATAGTTTAGTCCATGATCATTGTTTTACATGTAATAATTATGGTCATAATGCTAAGGAATGTAGAAGGAAGTCAATCAAGAATGATTCATCATGGATCCTTGTAAGAAGAAGCAATTGGTTTTGGAGAAATCATAACTTAGATTAGTCAAGAGGTATGTTGAATGATGGTATTTATTTCAGTTGTCATAAGAGTAGACATATTGCTAGATTATATCCAAATGATGTTAAGATGTCTTAAAATAATGTTAAAAGATATAGAGCTCTTATAAGGTTTAATAAAGGAAAAACTCATGTATGGAAACCAAAGGTAATCATTGTCAATTCATCTAGTCATAAGAATGATAAGAAAGTTACTCTAAAAGGCTATGTTACAAATCAGGATAAGTTCAAGGATCAAGTTGGTAATATGGTTTCAGAAGATAAGAAGAGTCAAACTATGGTATGGAGACCTAAGATAGTAAAGACTAAGGAGACTAACCCTATTGAGTCCAAGAGTCTTGATGGATTGTTTGCCAAGGTGGAAAAAGGATCAGAAATGAAGAAAAATCAAGAGTTTATGTTGTCAACATTTATTGAAATTTTTTATTAAAAGAATAAATTCAAGGATTAATTCAAATTCAAGGACTATAAGTTAGAGAAAAGTATGGACATATGGGATTCTCTAAAATTTTGGTACTTTTAGTCTCACTATGTCAAAAGAGGTGTCGATCTCTTAGCTTCAAGGAGACACTTTTCAGAAAGAGGAAGCATGGTGGATGTTGGTTGGGTCTTGTTTGATGTTGCAAGACAAAAGAGGTCATGATAATATGTTTTGGATTATTATGAAGGAAATTTTTATTGGTAGACCTTTGTATCATGTTTGATCCTAGTTTTTTAATAACTAGCCCAAAAGATGAAAGGTAGTGACTTGAGGATTTGATGTCTATAAACCCTAAGGTGTGTGTTCATGATGTTAATGACTCAGTTTCGGTATATGGAGCTAAGTGAAAATTAGGTGAAGAATATTCAATGTTTTCATTAGTTGATGACATGTTTGTAATACATGATTGAAACTAATTTAGAGTTCTTTGTCATAACATCATGTTGGCAGTATGTGCAAGGTCTGCAAGTAGGGAATGGTAGTTTCCAGGTGGCATAATAAGATGGATGATGGAATGTCAATAAGGCTTTGTTGCTAAAAAAGGTTTTTTCATTTCTCTTTTATGATATCCAAGTGTTTTTATGTTTTGAATATATGTTGAATTCAATTTTAAGATTTTTTCGTGCTCTCAATTTTCTCAATTGTGGCTTAAAGGCAAGCAGGCCTAATACAGGTTATAGGAATTCATTGTTTCCAAAGGTATGGAGGCTAAGCTTTGGTCAAGAATTATGTTATGGTTATCTCCAAATTTTCAAGAAGTTTTAGAGGTGTGCATTGACCAAAAGAAGGTTTGTTGACTCTATTTGTTTTTAAGATTCTAGGGTTTTAGGTTATGCTAAAAAAGTGGTTATCATTATAAATTAAGGTCTGAGGTTTCTTAATATGTTGAATGATCCAAATGGGTTGTCAAATAAATCTTCATAGAGATATGAAGGCTTGTGAATTTCAAATTAGTCATGTTTTTGTCAAGATGGAGGCCTAATTGGCAAGTTGGTTTGTGAAGGAAGTATGCTATAAATGATGAGCTAGGTGATGAAAATTGGTGAAATTAAGGGGGAATATGGTATTTCTATATGTATTAATTTTTAGGTCTTGGATGTATGTCTAATAAAATTTTTTGGCTCTGCAAGTTCTAGGTAGGGCTATAAGGAGACTAAACACACCTAGTTTGAAGAAGAGTGTTTTTTTATTAGTTTCTCAAAAATATCAAGGTATGTTTGTTTCAAGGAGAGTTCTTAGGTTCCTTGAGATCATGTTTTCCATTTTGTGAGTGGCATCAAATTTTGTTGATGGTCCTTGAGGTGGTTTGGGAGAGAAGGATAGTAAGTCTATATGGTGGTTCTTCATGGTGTGTGGAGATCTAAAGATAATCAACATGTGAAATAGCTCATATATCTTAGGTGGAGTCCCTCTCAAATTTTTATTGGTGAGATCAATCAAGTTTTTAGTGCTTTTTTTATTCTTTCTTCATTGGTTACAGTGCTTGGTTGAAGAGAGTGTTGGCATGGAGTAAGAAGGATGTTGTCAAGGCAAGAAGAGGTAGGCTCAAGGTAAGGGGGAGATTGTATAATCTTTCTAAGGTGGTCCTCTCTTGTTTGTATTCTTTTTAGGTCCTCAAGATCAGTTTGTGCCCACTTTGTCATTGTGTCAAAGGGGGAGAAAGTTCCTATTATGAAAGTGCTTGAAGAGAGAGAAGGAAGGTGAATTATATGATGTGAGTAGACATCAATTACAAAGGGTGAGATTGTTGGATAATTTAAAATGATTTCATAGTTATGTCATTAAGGTGTTCTAGTGAGTGGATTAATTTATAAAAATAGTCTAAGTGACAATGACAAAGTGTGTAATGTCTTTGTCTTAGTATGCTTGAAGTATGTTTGGTTGATCTTCAATTTTGGCATTGTTAGAGATGTTTAGGGATGAGTATTATGATTTGAGGATGTGAAATAGGTCCCATAAGATTTATTATATGATTTTAGTTCTTGTGTGCATAATTGAAAGTCATCTGGTAGTCCATAGTTTTTATCTAGACATTTTGACTCTAATGGCAAAAAATCTGAGTAGGTAGTTTACTGACATCACCATTACCATGTGTGTATGATTTAGGGAGATTTAGTCATATGGTTATGATAAAATTAGTCCCTAGTTTTTATTTTTAAATTATCGAGTCTATCTATGAAGCACGATAAAATATATGCAAGTGCAAAGTTGGGCTCTTATGCAATGTGGTAAGAAAAGTTGAGTAGGCATTTTGATAGTGGCATATCTCACACATGTAGACATTTTAGGAGAAGGTGATCATATGGGTTTGTTTGATTTTGTTCCTAGTTAATTTTTCCTAAATTTTAAGTAAAATTATAAATCATGAGAAAATCTATGCATGTGCAAAATTAGTATTTCCAGATAGTTCTTGACATAGTTGGCTCTATGAATAGATAAATCTGAGGAGGCTTTTTAATGTCATTATATCTCACATATGTAAGGGTTCCAAATTTTTATTATTACATGGTTATATTATCCTATGTGAGGATATCATATGGTCCAAATTTTATAACATGCAATTGAGTGAAGAAAAAGATGTAGAGGTGTAAAGTTGGCATTCCAGGCAGATAGCAATGGTCCCCATACTTAGTCTATTTTGCATGATGTTAAATATCATGACCAAATGAAGATATAATGGCTCACAATAAATTTTATAGTGAATATATATGGTTCATATAAATTCAAATAGGTCAAAGTGTTTATTAGTTAACAGAGATAAATTTTGAGCGTCTTCTAAGATCCAACGGTGCACAGGGGATCATATAGTTTTGATCTAACAGTACGTGTTGAGTGAGATGGTAAGAAGTGCATGATATTTAATAGTATAAGTGCTTAGAAAGAATGTGTGGGTACAAAGTTTCATTATCATTTGGGTTTTGATCAAGATCAAATGGTGAGTGCTATAAGATAAAGATCTAACTAATCCACAAAGATCAACAGTGCATGATGAGTCAATATTGCAAGAGTGCATGAGATGAGGTCAACATGTTCAAGGTTTAATGTTTAGAATTGGAAAACTATGTGTTAAAGGTTTATATTAGTATAATAATATTTATGGCGTATTATAGATATAAATTAGTGAGGACATGAGACAAATAGATGGTGTTCAAAGTTTAACTATGACCATTTGAATTCAAATATTTGAATTTAATAAAGGAATGACCAGTGTCTAGTTTTTAGGCCATATATTTTGATCTATTTAGCATTTTCTCATGGTGTAAAAATAAAAGTGGCATAGGAATCCAATTCAAATATATAGATATAAATTTAAAGATCTTAAATTATGTATATTCAAAGATATTAAAGTTCAAATTTGACTATGTATTCATGTTTCACCTACAAGTGACTCGAGAAGATTATTCGAGCTTATTTTGATGTTGTTTCGATATCTCTTGATGAATTAGATATTGGGTAGTTTTTTAGACTCTATGAGGACCATATTTATGCATTAATAATTTTTAACCATTTGTATATAGTAAGAACAAAGCTCAAAAAGTTGATTTTTGTATTCATTCATGATGTTCCTGTATACCAGGTCAGTGTTTGTGTTGTTTGAGTATATGCAGAGGTGAGTAGAGTTGAATATGATCATTTGAGTATGTCTAAGGGGAAATAAGGAGTGGACCCATGTAATTTAAAGTTTTCTTATGTTATTTTTTTTCTTGACGAAGTGCTAAATGGGTGAATAGGTTTTCATGAGACCTATAAGGGTTATAAGGGCCTATTTGATAGGTGTAGCTGCTTAAGGGTGACCCATGGGTGTTATGGCCAAGATATGTGTATGGTATTGAGATGTGTCTCAATGTGATAGATGAATTAAGGATTAATGCATTCCTATTAGCTAACCAAGATGGTGATGATCATGATTGCTCTATAAATAGTTAAACCAAAGATGATGGTTTCTAGATTTTTGGTGTGAGGTTTGTGGGAGTGTGAATGTGGATCCAAGTGAAGGAGAGAACCTTTGAAAGAGAAGGTATAGGTCATTGAGTACCAATAGGTGTATTGATTATTATTCATGCTTGTTTTATCAAGTTGGTTCAAGTGCATCACATAGGTCATTAGATCTAATAAGCCTCAAAGAGGTAGATTCATTGAGTATGCTCAAGAGGTTGTTTGAGAGAGTGAGTATGGTGAGCGAAGGTAAGGTGAAGGTTGTGTGTGCCCAATGGATTATTTAAAGGGTATATCAGGTTTATGATAGTGTGTATGACTTATAGGTCATATTTCTAATGTCATAATAGTGCTCTTGTAGCTTTTAAGATTGAGTGTGAGCAAAGGTGAAGAGCGATGAGCAAAGGTCCATCATCAGGTGTTATAGACATCAGTCTAAAAGTGGATGTGATATTAGGTGTTGTTTTGGTAGCTCAACATCTAGGAGGTTTCAACCTCCTTACAAGGTGAAACTTTATAAAGGTCTAGTTATTGTGTCAGCTTAGCTAGATAGATGTAGAAGCTCCTTATGGGATTATAGCCTCACTAAAATAAGGGATAGTAGTTCCTTGATTAGTTGTATTTGGTATAAATTGGATCTTATCATTATAAGATTGTATTCCATATTACAAGGTTCACTGGGTTTTATCCCCCAATAGGGTTTTCCATGTAGATGTTGTGTTGATGTGATGTATGCTCTTATTCATGCTTTAAAGGTATGTGTTTTCATGTTTATGTTGCTAGATCAAGTTAATGAATGATGGAATGGTTTTAGAATTGAATGTGCATTGTTGTATATTGATTCACCCCCCAACCTTTTATTAGTAAATTTTAATAATTGGCGTTAGATCAGGTCCTTTGGCGGAAGCTTTACAGCTTGAAGGAGATCCTAAGTAGCACAAGATGGCTATTTAATTGAAGAAAGAAAATCTTGAACTGAGATCAATGGTCAAAAGTCTTGAAGAACAAATTAGCCAAATTAAAGAGCAACCATGTAGAATGAAAGATGACTTGGTTAAAGAAGCTAAGAGGGATAAGGAAACTATCCAATTTCTCGATATTCAGTTAGAGGTTGCATGTTCAAGCATTTGAGCTAAAGGAGATGAATGCGTTTAAATGAAGACTAATCTAGTTTCCCTAAAACATGAGTATGAAAAAATCATAATCAAGATTGACAAGCCTAAAAAAGAAAAAAAGGAATCAGAACAAGTCAAATAACATGAAAAATAGATCAACAATATCAAGGATCAATTAGGGGTAGCTAATGCAAATCTAAAGTCAAAAGAAGAAGAATGTAGACAACTTAAGACTTAGTTAGAAGAAGTAAATGTCATAATTAGTTCAAAGAAAGGTGAGCTTGATGAGATGAAAATTGAGATAAATTTGTTAGATAATGAGCATGAACAACTCATAAACAAGTTGAACAAACTAAGAAAGGAGCATGAGAAGTCTGAGCAAGTCAAGGAGAATGCAAGCTCTAAAATCAATACAAGAAGATTTGTTAGACAACCAAATGCTTCAAGTTATGCTAGTTTATTATGTTTTTATTGCTATACATGTAATAAGTATGTTCATAATGCTAAGGATTGTAGAAGGAAGTCAATCAAGAATGATTCCTCATAGAGCCTTGGAAGAAGTAAATGGTCTTGGAGTAATCATAACTCAAATCAGTCAAGAGGTATGTTCAATGATAATATTTGTTTCGATTGTCATAAGAAAGGACATATTTCTAGATTTTGTCTAAATAATGTTAAGTGGTCTTCAAAGTATGTAAAAATATATAGAGCTCCTAGAAGGTCAGATAAAGGACAAACTCAGGTATGGAAACCAAAGGTAATCATTGCCAATTCTTCTAGTCATAAAAATGATAATAAATTTGCTTTAGAAGGCTATGTTACAAATTAGGATAAGATCAAGGATCAAGTTGGTAAGATGGTTGAAGAAGATAATAAGATTCAAACTATGGTATGGAGACCTAAGGTAGTAAAGATTAATGATACTAACCCTGTTGAGTCCAAGAGTCTTGATGGATTGTTTGCCAAGGTGGAAAAAGGATCAAAAAGGAAGAAAAATCAAGAGTTTATGTTGTCAACATTTAGTGACAAATCTGAAGAAAATAATGAAGTCAAGGATCATTCAAAGTCGAGTAGGACTGTAAGTCAAAGGTATGGAGATATGAGAGTCTCTAGAGTTTTGGGACTTTTAGTCTCACTATGTCAAAAGGGATGTCTCTCTCTTAACTTCAAGGAGACACTTTTTAGAAAGAGGAAGCATGGTGGATGTTGGCTGGGTCTTATTTTATGTTTCAAGACAAAGAAGGTGATGAGAAGATGTGTTGGCTTACTGTGAAGGACTTTGTTGATTGGCAAACCTATGTGTAATGTTTGCTTCCAATTTTTAAACAACTAGCCCAAAAGATGAAAGGCAATGACTTGAGGGTTTGATGTCTACAAACCCTAAGGTGTGTGTTCATAATGCTAATGACTCAATTTTTATATATGGATCTAAGTGAACATTAGGTGAAGAATATGCACTATTTTCATCAGTTGATGACATGTTTGTAATACATGATTGAGCCTAGTTTAGTGTTTTTTGTCATGAAAGAATGTTGGCAGTATGTGCAAGGTCTACAAATAGGGAATGGTAGTTTCCAAGTGGCATAATAAGATGGATGATGCAATATCAAGAAGGTTTTACTGCTCAAAAAAGTTTGTGCATTTATTTGTGATGAGTTCTAAGTGTTTTTATGGTATAAAAATATGTTGAAGTCAATTTGAAGATTTTTGAGTGCTCTCAATTTTGGCTTAAGGGTAAGTAGGCCTAAAATGGGTTATAGGAAGTCATTATTACCAAAGGTATAAAGGCTCAAATTTTGTCTAATAATTATGTGATGGTTGTCTCTAGGTGTGTAAGAAGTCTTAGAGATGTGTGTTAACCAGAAGAAGTTTTATTTACTCTATTTGTTTCTGAGATTCTAGGGTTTTGGGCTATGATAAAAAAGTGGTTTGACTTGTGAATTGAGGTCTAAAGATTATTAATAGGTTGAATGAGCCAAATGGGTTTTTAAATCAATCTTCATATAGATTTGAAGGTTTGTGAATTTCAAATTATTCATGTTTTTGTCAAGATGGAAGCCTAATTAGCAAGTTAGTTTGTGAAATAAGTATGTTATAGAGGATGAGATAGGTGATTAAAATTGGTGTTCTTAAGGGGGAATATTATATTTATCTAGATATGAATTTTTAGGTATTGAATGTGTTTCTAATAAAATTTATTGGCTGTATAAGTTCCAGGTAGTGTTATAAGGAGACTAGACATGCCTAGTTTAAAGAAAAGTGATTTTTGCTCATTTTATCCAAAAGAGCAAGGTATTTTTATTTAAATGAGAGTTATTAGGTTGGTTGAGATCATTTTTTATATTTTATGAGTGCCATCAATTTATATTGATGGTCCTTGAGGTGGCTTGAGAGAGAAGGCTAGTAAGTCTGTATGGTGGTTCTTCATGGTGTGTGGAGATATGAAGATGATCAAGATGTGCAATGGTTCAAAGATTGTTGGGACCCCTTTTACACCAACTACATGGACTAAGCCAACTTTAAATATCTCATTATGAGGCAATATTCAGTTTGATTACTCCCTTTTTGCACCTTTTAGCACCAACTAAAGGAATCCCCAAGTATCCCATGCCAGTAGGCAGGCAGTTGCATGGCATTGACTTTTAAAGGAAATACCTATAGGAATTTGTACATGGTATCTCAATAAGTGTAGGTTTAAAAATAGTGATTAGGTGGGATAGTGACCCCTCTATTGATAGCTTAGCAGATAGTGTGTGTTCATCCAGCATGTATAGCGTAGTGGAGCCAATGGAATAGTGACCCCTAGCAATAGCTCATCACTCAGCACGTGCCCATCTAACCTGACAAGAATATGTATATTTGCCTATAAAAGAAGGCTTATTTTTGAAGAGAGGGAGAGGTGATTAATATGGTGAGGCTCTACTAAAATTAAGAGCCACCATTAAGTATTTGTATTTTGTATGAACTAGGTTAGGCACTCTAAATGTATAGCCTAAGCTCTCTTGTGAGCCGTTGGGCATGAGTAAGGTTAAATATGATCACTTACTACGTTTCATGTCTTAAACTTTGTATATTGAATTGTGAGTCAATGAATAATGGTATTAATCAATGGAGTGTTGATTCTTGCATTATAGTTTGCATTGTGATATGATTATGGCTTAGTTTTATATGAGCAATGTTATAAGTTTATTTACGTGGAATGTATTATGATATTAAGGTTTAACCTTGGTCATGAATGGCATACTTGTGCCATCTAGTGAATTTGGCCTACCTATAAAATATACTGTGTTGAAACTAGCATGTGCTAAGATCCTAACACCCATGCCTAGAGTGCTAACCTAAAGAATGAGCACATGGACCCAAGCCATTCCCATGACTTAGCTAAACACTTGAATGACCCTTAACGTATTTTTCCAATGGATTTTTCCATAAAGATCCCTATCTATATAGGTATGGACCTACACCATAGGATTTGCATCCTTGAGAAGTCTCATGTCTATTGAGCTTCCTCAGAATAGCTTAGCACCATTAGGCTACCTGAACCCATCCTATCAATGACTAAGTCCCCTTGAACCCAAGGTTGTGTCATGTTTCAACTAGCCCAATGCAAGCCTAGTCCCTTCATTATTGCACTTTGGGTGAGTGTAAAAGGCTCGCACCTTATGTGAAATTGATGCTAGTGTAGTAGTGTGTTAAATGTTGCATGTTAGACACTATTATTTTCATGCCTAGATATACCAAGCATGAAATTGACTTGGTCTAACTGCTAAGTGCATGACCAAGCATAAAATCTAATCTAATGAACTTTTCTATAACACTTTGGTTTTATTTCCAAGACCCATGTTAAATTTTATTGCTACAATGGTGCAATATAGTGATGCTTCTACTATCAATCAAGAACATCAAGCAATAGCTAAAGCAATTAGAAGATAGTTTTGCATAAAAGCATCCTACATGCAAAATATAGGAGCTAAAAAAATGGGTTCAAGCCAACCTATACAACGCTCTATATGAGGTATTCTTTTATGAGCTACCAAAGCACGTGTATCAGTGGTTGGTTACCTATACTACCTATAGAAGACAAAGTTATGGATAATGCATCAAATCGACATTAAACCATATAAAGGGGCTTGAGACCTTGGATGAAGTTTGGATGCATGTTTTAGATAAGTGGTAAAGTAGTGCATTAAATAGCTATGTATTGAAATTTATAGTGTCAACCTTCTCGTGCCCTAAAGAAGTAGAGTATGAGTTTTTTCATGAGCCAAGGGGCACATTCATCAGAGGAATCAACACTAAACTGAAGAATATTTAGGTGTATTATGGTATAAAAACCATAAGAATGGAATGTTAAGACCCTTGTACATATAAGCAAGCACAAAAGGTGAGAAGGGGAAGTATAGGTGAGGCATGATGGAAGAGGATGAGTAATTTGACACTCAAAAGCTCTATAAGTTAGACTGTAATAAGAAAAGGTGTAAACTAATGGAGGATCTATGACTTAGAAGTGCTAATAGGACCCATAGTAAGTAGGAAGGGTATGGGGAAGGATCCCTTGAAATGCAGTAGTATGAGGAGAGAGAGGAAAAAGTAAGAGACCAAACTCAATAGTTGGGTGTAAGATGCAGTAGGTTCCTACAAGATGTGGAAACTAAGGATGTGATAGAAGCACCTACCCCCTTTAAACTTGAAGCACAAGCTCATGTGATAGATTATCCATCAGAAGATAGAAGAATGATAACTGACCCTATTATCAACATCAACTTTGATAGGATTCAAGATTTAGATCAAGATTTTGAGATTAATTGATTCCCTACAAGGAATTGAGTGACATATGACAAATCTAGCAAATGCCAACCTAAGAACCCTAAACATAAGAGCAAGTATTCTTGTGTAGAGGATGTCAACTATGTTAACTAGGCAATATTTTGTAGGAAGTGGCATGGTGTCATAAGTGAGTGGTATTTCATCAATAAGTTCAATAGTGTATCCAACAATGATCGGTTCAACACTCCACTCTATAATTGAAGGCACTGGAGGTCCACCTCAAACATAAACATAAAGGGGACAAGCACCTCAGAACCTAATACCACCCCCTCAATAGGTCTATTATGAGATGGTGATGCACTTTCCCAAGTATCATGTTGTAGAGAATGCCATGGAACATGTGCCTAAGTGTGAGATATAATGGTGTGCTCAAGGCATCACTCAGTCCTAGTAGAAGGTGACTTAGTTTGCAACCACCTTGTTGGATAATGCCCATACCTGGTATCAAAAATTTGATCTAAACCAGGCTATGGTTGACTATGATATGCTAAAGGAATCCTTCTTGAAAGAGTTTGATATCCGTAAGTCCAACCAGTATAGCATCATGATGCTCAAAGAAATTAGCCAGGGGTTATCTAAGAGCATGTGCCTATATGATGCAAGGTCTAAAACTCTTCTCTCTAAGCTTTTTTATGACATCCACCCCTCCTAGTACTTGTAATGATTTGTTAGAGGCCTGATAGTACCTTTTAGATGAGTGATATCTATAAAGACCTTCATAGACCCCTATGAAGCACTTGAAGCCACACTCCAAACTAAGGTAGTAGGCAGCACTAATACAAGGATCAGCCTATTCATGGAGGCATAGATCACATCAATGGCTTCCTAACTATAGAAGCTGACTACTAGTTCTGCACATGACACTCGTAGTGGGTTATGGTGCACCAACTATGAGATGGAGGAGTGTAACAAGAATAATTGCCTGAAAATAAATGTTTACACCCTAATTCTCACCTATGAAGTTCATCATAAGCCACATGACTCTCAAAATTATACTTTATTGTAGCACGCTAGTCAAGTGAATGCTACCATTTATTATAAAATGTGTGATGCCTATATGTATTCAACAATGGACTCTCAAATCATTGATGAGATGCAAAAAAACATGGAAAGAGACACAAGTTAGGTGACAACATCAATTAGCAATTAGGTGGGTCAAGGGAATGAAGGTTATGGCTAGCACAATATGGGTTATGGGAACCAATGAGGCATGCATGAGTGAGGAGGATGTGGTGGAGTAAGATTCCCACCATGATTGTGTTAATAAGTGTGGCTCGATTGAGCATTACCAGGATGACTGACCCCCATACCCAACATGCAAGTATTTTCAAGGACCACATATGATTGAGGAATGCTTAGACTTGTACAAAAAATTGACTCAAGGTTAGCTTAGCATAGACAAGGGTGTGATAATGGTTAGACACAAATCCAAAGAAGAAAGGTGGGCTCCCAAGCCATAATAAACTCACAAAGAGCCACCTAAAGTGTAATCCAAAACCTAAAGTGGGTTCACCACTCAGCTAACCAGTATGTCGACCCAAAAACTATGTTTAGAGTATGTCAAATCAAGCCATATTGAGTGCATAGTGTGACCTGAGCCAAAATTTGCACCCTATCCTGACCCTGTACAATAGAATGATGTCTTGTAACAAACCATGAGAGTGATATATAATTTTCAAGGATAACTCCAGCTGGCCAAAGATCTAGAGGCATAATCCACTACTTTGCACAAAAGATAATATAACTAAGAGGCCAAAGTATAAGAGTTAACCAAGATCCTGTGCCTTCTAAAAACTAAAGGGATGTTGCCCCTACTAAAATATTTGTTGTTAAATCATGCAAGGAAGAAATTAGAAGAAGAGGTTGTGCCTCAAATAATTGAAGTTGTTGCACTACATATGGAGTGAGCATGTGAAGTAAGGCATACTTAGAACATAGATTATGACTAAGAGTTATTGATATATGCCACTATCAATGGAAGGTTGATTTGTGAAGTAATTATAGATAGAGGAATTGAGGTTAATATTCTAACCAAAATTTCCTAGGAGAAGATGGCATGGCTACCCTTGAGACCCTCACCTCACATGTTGTTCATGGATAAAAAACATGAGTGAAACCTATCAGGATCTTGAAGGGTACCATTATGGATATCATAGGCACTGAGATTTGAGCATACTTTGAGGTCATCGAGTTGGCAAAGTAGGATAACTATCTAACGCTCTTGGGTAGGCCATGATGCTATGCGAATAACGTAGACATGGGTTTTAAGAAGCACTACATGACTTTTGAAAATGGTAAAGAGAGAGTGGTGATCCCTCTATCAAGTGATCAAGGGCCCCCATATGTGGAAATCATTGATCTCGAGGATAAGATCAACCATATTTACAACATCATAGTGCAATGTGTTGAGAAGCTCAACCCTAGTGTCCAAGGCATGCTTAAATGGGAGGATGGACAATCAGCTTTTGTTACAACTGACATATCCTATGAATAATGGGTAGAAGAGGCTTATGAGGTCACTAGTTGAAGGTACCACCTAGTGTGTGCAGCTAAGCCAAGGCCAACTAGAACAGGACTGGTTAAGATTGAGTGCAATAAAAAAAGATTGGTTCCCCATGCCAAAAAGGCCAAAAAAAAGGTGTTTCAACTAAGTAAAGGGAAGCTTAAAACACTCTCAAAGTATGAAGGGAGCCATCCTATAGAGAGGTATGTCCATGAAATTGAATCTTATATCCCCAAAGAAATAGATAGAATGGGCACACTAATGCATAACTTGAAGTGCATTGTTGCTCACTAGAGGGTAGTGCAAGACCTAACTTCCCAAAATGGAAAGATGTAAAGGCAACAATATGCACTAGGTTTGGAAAGAGTAATGAGTACTTGGACATACATACTTACTCAAGTGATTCTAACCTAATCATGCATGTGTGGTTATGTGAATAAACCTATACTATCTATGGTGATAATGTGTTAAAAGGCATGTGGGTGCATGCCTTCTATATCACTTTGAAAACATGGGCATGAGTGTGGTACATTGTAAATGAGACACACCATGAGATAGGAAATTGAGAAACAATCAAGGAGAGGTTCATGTACACCTTATCCTTTTCTTTACAAAACATAAAACCACTAAAGCCATTGTAAGTCATTCATAGGGCAGTGTTTGAGGACACTGCCATCTTAGAAGATCACCATAGTGAAATGTTTAGGGAGAAAGGACTAGTGCTTTTGACTTTCTTCGAAGAGTGGGTGATCAATAGTGACTCTAGCAAGGAAGATGATGAGACCTAGAAAGAGCACAATTGAAAGGCTCTAATAGGAAGACAAAAACTTATGTGCCTTATGGATGATAGTGCCCCAAATAAAGAAGATCTGATGCATCTTTGAATTAAAATAACTGAGGGGACAAAGAAATTTGAAAACTCTCATCAAGAGAATAATTATCCCTATTATGCACCACTCAAGACTACTAATGTAGACATCAATGCAGAAGGCGAGCTGAAGATTGCCACTATAGATGATTATTGGTTTGAAGTAAAGATGGTGTGAATCATAGACCTCTTGAAATAATTTCAAGACTTATTCCCATGCAACTACCAGGACATGAAGGTCGCCCACCCTTCCCTTGGAAAAATGAGCATCAATTTGGTAGATGACATGAGGCTAGTCAATAATCATATGTATCAAATGAATCCCAATCTCCATGCCAAAGTGAAAATGGAGATTGATGGAATGCTTGCCACTAACATCATCTACCCTGTATAAGAATCTAAATGGGTGAGCTTGATCGTCATTAGCATTAAGAAGGATGGGTGTATATAGATCTACATCGACTACAAGCTCTTGAACACTGCCTATGTTAATGACCTATTCTTGACCCAGTTCATCAATGAGGTCCTGGATAGAGTTATAGGCTACAAAATATATACTTTCATTGATGATTTTTTGGGCTACCAATAGATGCAGATTGAGGAGGATGATAAGCCCAAAACAACCTTTATGACTGAATGGATTTGTTTCTCTTATAATGTGATATCTTTTAAACTTAAGAATGTACCAGTTATATTCTCTAGAGTGGTAATCATTGCTTTCAAGGACTTTATCCATAAGTTCCTCCAAGTTTATCTTAATGACTAGACTATGTATGGTCTTATAAAGGACCACTATGACAATCTACACCTCATTTTTAAGAGGTGCTAGTAGCTCCAGATATCATTAAACCTAAATAAGTGCATCTTCACAATCCCTTTTGGAACATTGCTCAAGCACATCATCTGCAAGGATGATTTACTTATTGATCCTATGAAGATAGCCATCATAATTCAGCTCCAAAATCCTTCAATGTAGAAATATGTCCACACCTTTTTAGGCCATTGTGGCTACTACAAGAAGTTTATACAAAGTTATGCAAAGATCATAGTGCCTCCAGAGGAGCTCTTGTGCAAATATGGCATGTTCAATTGGGGTGAGGTGCAAGAGAAGGCTTTTGAAACATTGAAGCTAAAGTTGGATAGGACACTAATTTTACAATTTCTAGACTATAATACTCCCTTACACATCTATGTCGATGATTTAGTCTCTACTATTGGCATAACTAGGTGAGGGCAAAATGGACCACCCCATCTCCTTCGCAAGTAGGAAATTGGCACAGGTAGAGTATAATTACACTACCACTGAGCATGAGGTGTTGGAAATGGACTATGCCTTACAAAAAATTTAGGCAATACCTATTGGCAACCCCATTCATCTTCTTCACTGATCACAATGCACTCAAGTACCTTGTAAACAAGCCTATTTTAAATGGGTGCATATGTAAATAGATTGTTTTATTCTAGGAATTCCATTTCTCTATTATTGTTAAACCTAGAAAGTAGAACTTGGGGCTAGACCATTTATCCTGCATTAATTTTGGTGATGTGGTGGTGTCAATTAAGGATGACATGTCAAATGTATAGTTATACAGATTTTAATGCATCCCTGAATATTTAGTGAAGATTTTTGCTTTCCTCACATCTATATTTGTACCCCAAACCTTGTCAACTAAGGAGAAGAAGCAAATTGTGGTTCGTACCACCCCCTTCCAACTCATTGAAGGGGATTTATAAAAACTAAGTAGAGATGAAGTCTTAAATTGGTGTGTTTTGGAACATGAAAGGTATTCCATCCTATAGAAAGTGCACGAGGGAATCATAGGAGGCCATTACACTGGAGATTTAATGACACGCAAGGTATTGCATTCAAGCTTATGGTGGCCAAGTCGATTCTAAGATGTAAAGGAGTATGCCAAGGCATGTGACATATGACAATGCACCAGCAAGACTATCCACTAGTATGAGATGCCTCTCATTCCTATTCTTGCCTAGGCACCATTCAAAAAATGGGCCATTGACTTCATTGGGCCAATAATTCCTACAGCATAGTGCACAGGTTTAAGATATATTTTAATGGCCATTGACTATTTCACCAAGTGAGCCAAATCCATATCAATAAAAGAGTGCACAGCCTCAACAACCATGTACTTCATATGGAAGAGCATCATAAGCCAATATGGATGCCTATTAATTCTAACTAGCAACAGGGGCACTCATTTTATCGGTGAGATGGTATGCATCTTTTTGATTGAATACATGGTGGTACACCATAAGACCACCCCTATCATCCATAGGCTAATGGCATAGCGAAAGCATTCAATAAGATCTTGGGTATGTGCCTAACAAAGACATGTGATGTTGGTTAAAAATATTGATATGATCATGTTTTAGTAGTACTATGGGTGTACCACATGACATATAAGCACATGAACAAGGATACACCATTTTAATTGGTGTTTGGTACTGAAGCAGTTTGTCCCATTGAATTCATGGTGCCCTCCTTACACATCAAATGGATTGGTCACTTAGATGACCAGAAATCTTTAAGTACAAGGTTGTAATACTTAGAGCGCTTGGATGAGAAGAGTGTCTAAGTAAGATGGAGTGAGAAGATTGAGAAGGCACACCATAAGTGTAGGAATGACAAGCATATCAAGCATAAAGAGCTAATTAAAGGAGAATTGGTATTGCTCTATGATTCCAAATACCTTAAACACTAAAGTAAATTTCAAATACATTGGATCAGCCCCTACATCATCCACCACATATTGGAAGTAGGTGCATGCAAGTTGTGCACATTATCTAGTGAAATGCTCCTTGGGCATTTCAATCACAAGTGATTAAATCAATATAGGTAGTAGTGTGGCACTTTCACCATAAAAACTTTGACTTCTTGGTTACTAATTGATTTGAGATTGAGTTGACTAGATTCCTATTTGGTGTAAGCCAAACCATTCTTTTCCTCTTTATTATTCTTTGTATAGTGTATAAATATAGTAAGTAGCATGAGGTGGCTACAAGGACTTATTTGTTAGCACTTCATGCATAATTACAATCAAGTGAGTCAAGCACTTGCAACCCCTAGGCATATGAGGCCAGACATCTAAGTGGTAGACGCATGAATTTTTCCAAGTATAAGCAAAAGACATGCAAGAAATATGTGTGTACGATGAACAATGTAAGGTACTTGTAGGCCCAACAATGAACTACTCTAGCACTACCTTTACACCAAAGTTAAAATAGGGAACATCAATTGATCTTGCATCAGAGACCTAAGAGGCAAGTGAATATGCTCAACATGGTTGAGTGCAAGAATTAAAGTGAAGATGCACCATCTAATAGTGTGAAAATAATTAGAAGAAAAATAAAGTGTTGGAGGGCCAGCACAAGGGATTTATATGGGGTAGTATAGGCTAAGGAAAGATGATGTGAAAGAAATCGACCAAGATAGAAAAGCATGCTTAAAATAAGAGCATAGCTAAAAGAAAAAGTGGAACCGAGGAGGCTGAATCATGCACATGTGAAGCATTGCACCTAGGTTACCACAATGAAGGTGAAGGTCACACCACGTATACAATCACAGACAAAAATCATTTAAGATAGTTGGCATCCACCCAAAAATAAGTGGGAAGTAATCATTTGAACCACACATCACTTTGCTAAAAAATCCATTAAGAGCATTCAATAAGGTGGTAGCAATGGCACAAAAATATGCAATTAATGTGTTAAGAATGAAATATTCTCAAGGATTTTATAGATTTTCCTGTCTTCCAAGAAATCAAGGTGCCTACACCATAAAACCTACATTAACGAAGGTAGCTAAGAAAGATGGGTATAAAAGAGCAAGTGGTAGACTTGCTTAGGTTACAAAGTTTAATCTAATTCAACTTAAAGTGAACCTAAGTAGAAACTAGAAAGCCAAAGAGAAACAACCTTGTCATAGTGAAACCTTGAGCACTTCAGTGAATGTTGGCATTCTGAGAAAGATTGCATTCATAGTGAAGCTAATTTAAAGGAGTGTAGAGTGAAATTTGTGGAAAAAATAAGTTGTAATGAGAATTTATCACCCAAGCCACCATTAACAGCCAATGAAGCTCAAAGCTAAGGGTAGAATTGCCAATCACATGACTTTAGAAGCATTGACCACCATTTGAGGCTTTGATAAGCCATACTTACCAAGGTTTAATATAAGTAGATTTAGGATGGTGAAGAAGTGAAAAGTAGCAAGCTCCATGCAGGTATAGTAAGAACCCAAGTACTTTAAGATTTTAGAGAAGATGATGGCCACCAAAACTAAGCCATAATCAATCGAAGTAGTTAAAATCATAGAGGTAGACACTGAGGTGATAAAAAATATTTCATACCAATTTATGCAATTTTCCCTAGAGGTTGAGGTGGGAAAAGTTGGTGCTCATTTGTGCACAGTTACCAACTCAATGAGTATAACCATTAGATGTCAAGCCACTTGCAAGACTTGGTGTAGGATTAGATGGTGGACATAGTACATAAGACACTACAAGGTGATGCCCTATTTGATGTCTCAATTTAAGACAAGTTGAAATTTTTTAAGGTGACTCAACTCTATGAATTTCCCTACTTTGAGAAGCTAGAGGAACTTGTCCAGTTCCTACTCTCACATGTCCATGAAGATCACATGTATTTTTTTGGCTGGTAGATGAAGATTTTAGTGAAGTTGATCAAGAGGATAACTAGGCTCCTAAATCTAGATAGGACATCCATCAAATGATGGATGATGATGAAGAGGTGGAGAGCATCACAAAGCTCTTGAAGTACTTCAAGGGGGTTTTGCATTCCCCATCAACAAGTATGAAGATCTTGGCATGAGGGTAGTGGCACACCTCATGACTTCTAAGCTATGCCCAGGTAGGTGGTGGATTGATGTGTCAAAGGTGTACCTCTACATTACATATCACATGGCATAGGGCATACAATTCAAAATCATAAAGTTCACCACCAATGAGTTACTAAAAAATGCACTAGAGTGTCATAGTGCCAATAGCACCCTCAGGTGGGGATCCATCCTCATATTGATTATTATGGAGGAAATAGGGATCCCAAATAGAAGTGAAGATAATCTCTAGGTCTTCCCAGAACACCATGAATCCCTAATGCAAAAGTACAAAGATTACACTTACCCCACCTCCTGCAACCACAAGTATAATATGTGAATGATGCATTGGTGAAAAAAATACATGGAATCTTTTGGATTAGAGTGGCACATTCCTCAAAGGCCCCCTTAGAATATGTTTGAGATGGCATCTTTTGTCATAATATAAAAAAATTTATGTAGTGCACTTGGTGCTACAGGATGAGAATAGGTCAAGATGGTTGAAGCTCCCCTTCACCTTCTTAGTAGGGTACTTCAAAGATGCACTACACTAAAACCCTAATGCATAGTAGATGGACATTCTAGTAAAGTAACTAGATGTGGAGATGTGCAGGTTGAGGCATCAATTCCCTTGTGCAAATGGGAAATCCATTGAAGCTAAAGAAGATGCATTGAATCACCCAAACATCAATCCCATCCAAGAGGTCACCATCCTAAGATACATACATAGATTATACTATGAGATGAATCCATAAAAGAAGGATTCTTGCATCGAGTAAAGTGTTGAGTAGAGGAAAGACCCCCCAGTATAGGTCGGGGATGAGGGAATGCCAGTGCCAGCTAAAAAGAAGTCTCTGAAGAAGAAGAGGGGGGAGAATTTTGAGGAAATAGAGGAGTAGATAAGGCTAAATATCACTTTAAAAGGATAAGAATTTCCTTCAACCTCTACATAGAAGCACATGTGGTTCAGGCCAAATACTTCTCCTAGCATAGGGAAAAAGAAGGGGAAGGTTCCTCTTGTTAATCCTATCTAAGGAATAGGAGGAAGAGGAGATGGAGGAAGAAGAGAGTGGGAGGGGCTCATATATCATACCTAAGGATGAAGAGTCCTCATCAAGTGAATGGACCCCCTCCCTACCACCTCAGACTGAGTTGGAGAAGTGAACATAGAGATGGAGGAATCTCAACTTCAGTGAAGCTAAAATGTAGAGGGAGCAGGAGCAAAAGGAATAAATGACAAAGGTTAGGATAATAAAAGAGGTCATTAAAATGGTTAAGGTTGAGGAGTGAAGGAAATGAGAAGAGGATCATAAGGTGCAGAAGGTGAAGGATAAGAAGGGAGAAGGAGAAAGAAGAGAAGAGTCTGAGGAGGCAACACATTCAAGCGCACTGATAGAAGAAGAATTGAAGCACAAGTGGAAGGACATGGGCCTAGGCTAAGAGCACATCAATGTAGTGCTAAAGCTACACTAAAGATGAGAAGCCATAAGGGCAAAGGACATGTCCCAAGTTGAGAACTATCAGTTAAAGATTGAGGAGGTAAAGGTAAGAGAAAAGAAATGTAAGGTGCAAACTGCATAAAGGTTGAAAAGGAAAAATATAAGAAAGAGGAGGCAGAGAGAAAGGCCAAGGAAGAGAAGGCCAGGAGAAAGGAGAAAGAGGAAAAATTGGCTCAGGAGGAAATGGCTAGGATGATAAAGGAAATAAAGAAGAAGAAGTGTGTTACTAGTATGGAACCCAAGAAGGAAAGATTACTAGAGAAGGTACCTAATGCCTCCACCAAAATAATAGAAGAAGTTGAACAGTAAGCACACCCTAGCATCGAAGGGGTACCTAGAGATAAAGAGGGAGATGTTGGCACCCTAGGAAAACAAATATAGAAGGAATTAGAGACCCCATTAGGGCAAGAGGAAAGGAAGGTGGGTATTGAAGAGGTTCACATCAAAAAACCATAGCAAGAGGAGGAAACAAACAAGGGGGAAAAGTCAATGGAAGAATCAATGCAAGAATAAGAACATGATGGTGGATCTAGCACCAAATAAAAATAAGAAGTGAACAAGGGGGGAATTAAATGAATAACCCCAAGAAGGATAAAAATAAGAAGGCACTGGCATAAGTGCGAGTTCCAATGAAGAAGAATAGGAGCTGAATAAGGAAGAAGAGTATGAGCCAGGCAATAGGGAAAGGGTGAAGTAAGGGTTCAAAGAATATGAAGAATTATATATGATGTATTACATGCCACCAAAGACTACCACAACCCTGACACACCACCAAATTTTTTGGGCATTGGATTGCTCTATGGATGAGCCCCAATTTAAGGTCTCGACAAAATCACTTCAGAGCACTAATAAACTAGAGGAAGGGCATGATTACCAGCTCATAAATCCTTGAGACATGAACCCTGTGTGATCAACTAATGCCTTGATTAAGATGGCCTCATTAAAAGTGTGAAAGAAAATCATCAATGATGTTCATGCCAATAACTAGAATAAAATAGCGTAAGAGATAGAGGAAGAACTTGAAGTAGCAAATCTCAAACTTAAATAGCTATTTGAGCACATAGAATAGGTAGAGCCATCCCTTTAAGATGGTGTGGATACCTCAAGAATGAAAGAAGTTGACAAGGTCATTGCACTTATAGAGTAGATGCTCCCTAAGATGAGGCCAGTGTTATAGGAGCAAGCAAGCCCCTATGAGGCCATAAAGAAAGAGTTGAACAAGAATCTGGACATGATAGAAAACCTCTTTGCCAAACTAAAAGAGGGTATGGAAGAAGCAGATGCCATATTTTGCATCTTCACCACCCAAGCAATGGTCATCGATGTGTGCCTTAAAAAGGTAAAGGAGGAGAAAGATGCCTTATTTTAACACTCTTTCATGGTGAGTAAAATCGATCACATACAAGTAATGGCAAATGTCAACTCCCTACGAACCCAACTAAAGACCCAAGAGAAAGACCTAGAGGCTCTCTTTTGTTCCTTCCAAATAAAGGCCAGTGAGTAAGGGGATATCCTAGATAGTGGGATAAGGTAAGGGAAAGGCTTGAGGCCTTTAGAAAAGGACTGGTAAGCACGAACGTGCTCACCCTTGAGGTTGTATCAACGGAAGCAGATAACACTATCAAAGAAATCAAACTCTCTATATAGGGTTTTGAGAACTTCAAAGTAGAATTAGAGTAGGGTGTACTTCAGTTTTGTACACCAAAAGTGCTAAAAGACTAGTCTGGGTCAAACTAGTAATTTTGTATCCAGTAATGTTTGGCCCCTTTTTGCACCATCTATGTGGACTGTGCTAACTCAACATATCTTGACATGAGGTGATCTTTAGTGTTATCACTTCCTTTTTGTACCTTTTGGTGTTAGCTAAAGAAATCCTCAAGGATCCCATGCTAGCTGGAAAGTAGTTGTATGGCATCAACTTTCAAAAGACATCCTTACAGTAGTTTGTACATGGTGGCTTGAAAAGCATGGGTGTTAAAATAATGGAGCAGGTGGGATATCAACCCCTCCAGTGATATTTTAGAATATAATGTGTGATCATCTAACATGGCTAGCATAGTGTAACCAATGGAATAGTAACCCCCAATGATAGCTCATCACTTGGCACGTACCCATCTGACTTGACAAGAAGATGTCCATTTGCTTATAAAATGAGGCTTGTTTCTGAAGAGAGAGAGAGAGAGAGAGAGAGAGAGAGAGAGAGGAAATTAATATAGAGAAGCTCTACTAAAATTAAGAGCCACCATTAAGTATTTGTATTTTATATGAACTAGGTTAGGCACTCTGAATGTATATCCCAAGCTCACCATGAGCTGTTGGGCATGAGTAAGATTAAATACAATCACTTGCTCTATTTCATGTCTTGAAATTTTTATGTTGAATTATGATTCAATGAATAATGGTATCGAGTAATGGAGTGTTGATTCTTGCATTATAGTTTGCACTGTGATATGAGTGTAGCTTAGTTTTATATGAGAAATGTTATAAGTTTCTTTACTTTGAATGTATTATGATATTGTAGGCAATAGAAATCCATACTAGATGTTGAAATGCCTTGGGATATCTTAAGGACCATTTAACCTTTCTCAACCCAGTGACTAACCTACTAACTTAACCTCAAACCTTAAACCACCCTTCTTTGACCCCTTTTCCTTTGGATACTCAACCATCGATGGTCAGATTAACTGTCAATGGTTAGCCTAACCATTGACAGTTAGGTTCCTTCCTCATACTTACACAAACTAGTTGTATGTGAGATAATGAGGCACAATTTAAATATTTGTCTTATGTGGTGCTAATGAACTTCTAAGCATCATGATCAGCAACCTCACCCTCTAGGGAACCTTCCATCCTCCATCTCTCTTTGCCTATAAAAGGAGGGGAGTAAGAGGTGAAATGGATCCATGTTCAAGCTATCAAATATTCTTGCATATATGTATTCAAGTCTTCTAGCATCCAGTGTTCCTTCAACAACTCAATAATAGCAAAAGAGACCCAAACCTCTATCAAATTTACTTTTGAGGCCAAAATATTGTTACTCTAGCAAAATTACCCTAGCCTTCAACTATCAACCATCTAGCAAGCTATAGGTATATTCTACTTGTTCTTTATTTCATGAGATTTCTAACCCCTCTGACCTAATCAGACCTATCTGCACCTTGTTTCCTAACTTCCATATTCTGAACAAAACCATTATCAGACCATTCATCCATTCTACAAATCTTTTTTGAGTACCTTCAGAAATCCATAGGTAACACTGATGATTAGCACAACTATTGATGGTCATCCCCAATCATCGACAATTACCCAACCACCGATGGTCAACTTGATCACTGATGGTTCACCCAACCATCGATGGTCACTATGGTAGAAAATAATAGCAAGTTATTTTCAGCCCCTTAACCCCAACCAAACCTAACTTTCTATGTTCCTACCTATTAATAGACCCTTTTCTAATTTTCTAAATCTGACTTCACCCCATTTAGCATGAGTATTGACTCACTATTGTTATATTTAGTCATTTTTTTAACCAACATTCTACTTTCTTCTTGTATTGTATTTCATTTTCTTTATGCAAGTACCTTACTTTTATCATTTTTAACTTGATTATTATTAAGAGTAGATTGATAGCCTCCTAGCAAGCTTATGCTTCTTGGATCTAACTCACACTAGGTAGTCCACCCAACTATCTTGCCAACAACCCTTTTGTTAGTGCTTTCTTATCTGCAAGTTATTCCTTCCAAGCCAAAGAGGAGTTCTCCATCTTCATCTGGATTACGAGTGCATCACCAACCAAGTATTTTTACCATACCCTTATTACTAGTTTCTTATCTTCTTCCAAAATTAAGAAATAAACATAAATTAAGAGAAATATTTCGGCATGCTCGGTGGGACCCTAGCATCATCTAGGTGCCCCTTTTTTCTTCCTTTTTTCTTTGCTCATCCAATGAAAATTAAAATTTATTTTGGGCTTAAAATAAATACCTTGCATACATTGTTTGCTTGCTTTCTTTTAGTTCATCTAGTTAACTTAAAGGCAAAAGTAATCAATCATAGTTTTCACTCTTGTTGTCACACACTTTTACCAAACCACATAATCAATCAACACATCAAAATAAACTTGAGACAAGGCTTGAATAGGATTTCATCACTTAGCAGTAAACCTTACCCTTTCTCGACAATCCTACTTAGAGGTAATTACCAAGAGGAGAACCAACTTATCTATTTAGCTGAGTATAAACTCTAAAATTTAGTATATCTTGGCTAAACACTTGACACCCTTATCATGATGATGTGTGAAGTGAGGGGGTAGGCCCCAATATCAAGCTATGTATTGAAGTTCAATACATATTATTTCTTTTTGAGCACATAAATAGAACCTAAAACCAACCTTAGATTTACTCTTTAGTACCTAATCTACAAGCCAAATTTCTTCTTCACACTTTCTAAGGCATAAGCCAAAAGTGATCTAAAAAGAATTCTAAGATTTAAATGCACTTTTAGTGTATGTTTGGATTATCTTGAGATTATTTTCCTTTTGCTTACTTTTTGTTTGAGGTGTGAGTTTTTGTCATTTCTTTTTCATTCCTCTCATGGTCTTTACTAGACAACAACCGAAGAATCAAACCAACCAAGAACCACCATCTTCCTCCTCCTCTTCCATGGAGTATACTTCAAATGTTGAGATTTCTCCTCATCTTTCTCCCCCTCCTACCATGCCTCGGATAGTTGTTGAGGGTGATGTAGATTTTGCTACCTTCCTTGATAACAATCTCATGGCCCTCCGACATTACCTTAACACCTTAGCTCATTGCACCACTATTGCTTAGATTCCTCCCATAGATCCACCTTATGGTATGCCTCCCCATCTTATGGTTGGAGTTACCTCCACCCAACCTTTGATCACACAAGCATCTTATTCTAGAAATATCCCATCCACTACCACCACCGAAACCCAATCCAACATTCCAACCACTAACTAAATACCCCCTACACCCACCAACACTTCCAATGTAGGGTCAACCTTACCTCTTGTTAACTATACGCCACCCACCATGGGAGTATCTTCTACCCCTATTTCCACCATTCCTCCTATCACTACCAACCAACCAATTTTTACCCCTCTTCAAAATTTGGTACTTTCCATACCCCCTACCCTTTCACCTATTAGCACAAGAGTTACTGCTCAACCCCAACCATCTACCAACCCATCCATACCTCAAAATCAACCCATATCAATCCTACAAAAAAATACCCATGACATCTTACTAATATGTTCCTAATCCATAAGGATACATAGCACCTTCTACCCAACCTTTTATACCCATCAACCCTTATGTGGCACCATCCCAACCTATAATGACCACATACCAATATGTGGTATCTTCTCAACCCTCTACCTCTTATCCATACATCCAACCTCAACCAAACTTACCATCCAATTATGGAGCCTCCCAACCTCAAATAGATTTGGTTAAGATGTTGATGGATAAAATGTCCAATCTTGAATCATCTATTTCTGGGGCTCATAACCTTTTATCATATGATCAAGTCTGTAATAAACCTATCCATCCATTCATTCCTATCCAATCCTATCCTCCTCAATGGGAACTACCCAAGTTTTCCAAGTTCCAAATCAACGACCCCCAACAACACTTGAGAGCATTTCGTCATTCTTGTTATTTGATTGCATATGATGATGCTTTTCTCCTTCATACCTTCCCCATGTCTTTATCAGGACCAGCCCTAGATTGGTATAGTTCTCTCACAAATCAATCCATCTTTTTCTTTTCTCAACTTGCCCAAGTCTTTTTAGACCATTTCTCAATCAATATATCTAAAAATTTCTCTATTATCGACCTCTACTCCATTAGGTAATTTGATGACGAATCAATTTCCAATTTTGTAGCTAATGGAGAGGTCTCATATACCAAATTTATTTATCCTTACCCCAACCCAAATTTATTGAGCTCTTCTCTTGAGGGTGTGCCAAACATATTTCCCCTACTCTTTAAGTTCAAACTTTCTAAACTTTTGATGAGGCTTTCACCATGGCACAAAAATTAGAAATCTAAGCCATTAACGAGGGGAAACTAAAACTGTGGAACAAAAATTCTAGCTTTAAATCTAATTACCCTTCCTTCACTAAATCCACCAATCAACTTAACCATCCCAATACCAAATCAAATGCATCCACCAACTTGATTGTTCTTAAAACTGCTCCATCACCAAATATCAACCAACCCAACCGAATCAATTCCTCTAACTCTTCCAACTAGCCAAATCAAAAACAAAATTGAGTTACTCTAAAATAATATACTCTGATAGGGGATTTTTATCTTCAATTTTGGATAAAATACTCAAATCAAACATCATACAACTTCCTCCAATAAAACCTCTACAATAATTTGATTCCTCTCACCCTACACTTGGTTGGCACAATGAGAAAGATCTTTGTGCTTTCCATCATGTCATTGCACATGATGTTAGTAGGCGCAATAACTTTAAAACTATCATCCAAAATATGATTGATAAGGAGAACTTGTGTTTGATAATCCCAATGCACCTCCAAATTAGTCCCTGGATATCTTTTGTAAACCTTTCCCAGCCATGCCCCTTCTACCAATTATGATGATAATAAACCAGAATCATCTCATGCTCATGAGGTCCATATAATTAATGTCATTATTAGTGAACATATCATTGAGGAGACCATTACCTCAGCTTCTTCTTCCTCCATTCCACTCATTAAAGTGATGGATTCACCTTCTATTCCTTTGGACACCCAAATAGAGGAAGCAACCACCCCTTTTTCTTTACTTGTTGAGACCATGGTCCTATCCACCTCTCCTTTGATAGAAATACCAAAGGAGACAACCATTACTTCAACCACCTCTTCACCCACTCCACCCATTGAAGTGGTTGAAGTACATACAATTCTTTTAGACATCCAAACAAAGGAAGCTATCATCTCTACCCCTTCACTTGAGTCTATTACACCTTCCTCACCTATCTTAGAACCACCCATTTTCTCTTTAGGAACCATCCCAAAATAAGAGATCATCTTATCTACACCTTCTATGGAGGAAACATCCTCCCAAACCTTGACACCCCCCTCCATCAAGAACATAGGTGAAGAAACCATCCCCTCACCTCTACCCATGGGCTTAACTTTTGAAACCAATGACCAAGGAATCAAACCCATTTATAAGCCTTTTTGTAGATTAGTCCAAAGTTTAGAGTTTACTTATCAACCCAATCTAGATAGAGCCACTTTTTGGCATCATCATGGCCTCCCTTACCAAAATAAACAAGAACCTTAAACCTCACCTACATCCACCATCAAACCTATCATTACCTCAACCCCATCCTCAAACACTTCTTCTTCCAAAACTATAGGATAACTATCCAACCCACCTTCATCTAAATTTTTCAATTCACCTTATGCCTCTCTAACCAAGCCAATCAAAAACCTAGGAATTCTTCCTACACCTAGCTTAGGTCACCATCTTTGAATTTAGACTTGACCCCTTCTAGTCCACCAAAGAAAACCCCAACAAAACCAACTAGGAAGGTGGAACCACCTAAACTCCCACCTATAACTAGACCCATATCACCTCTTTCCCACCTACCTTTTATCTTAAGACCCCATCCCTCTACTATCCCAATTACCTATTCTTCATCTAGTAAACCTCCTCCTTTTACTCTACCCACACCTACCTCCAAATCAACCAAATCCCCATCATTATTAATTAACCTAGCTACCTCTACCTTCCCACCTATTACCAAACCTTCACCCTCCACCTCTAAATCTTCCACCTCAAAACCAATCATAACCAAACAATCCCAACCAAAACCACCTACCAAAACCATCCATCACCTCTAATTTCCATGGTGAATCCTACTTCTAGGAAGGCTCCCACTCTTAAAACCCAACAAATTCAACACCTTTAATCTATTTTTATTCAACCATTATACAAATGTTGTTGCAAACCTCTTCTTTAACCTTACCACCCATCAAACCTTTCGACCCTTCACATCTTAAAACATCATGGTTCAATGATAATTTGATTTGCTCATACCATAGGACTCCTGGACACAATATAAAAAACTAAAAAACTCTTCAAATACTTGTCCATAACTTATAGGATGAGGATGATCTATTATCAAATGAACCTCCTTTGAGCCCATTACCATCCCAACCACCAACTCAACCCATCTAACATTTACCTACTCTTCCACTCTCATTTGAAAGTGAGGAGGAACCAAATCAACCATCTAGCCCAACACCTCCCTTAATCAATACTGTCCATATGGTTACCCAATCTAGGGCCCAACAAAATGATAAGGTAAAATCAAAAGCATTCATACCATGGACCTACCCTTCTACCCCTCAACCTTCCAACCAAAACCAAGCACCCTTAACTCTACCTTCACCTTCTCCAAAACCCAAAATATCTATTTTAATTACCTCTCCTTCCAACCCTTTTGAATCCATCCAATGAGTAGTGTTGAAACAACTTCACCAAACACTGGTGAATATGAGCCTTTATAAACCAATCAACACCTTACCCCATCACCACGAAGCATTGATAGATGACTTACGATTTGTAGAGGTTCAACTAAAAGATCCACAACCTCTTGCATCCTTTGTTAGATCCCTTCAACTTTCTACCTTCGTTACCTTCCAAGATTTGGAAATATCTTATATCCATTATAAGGACCCTGATCCTCCCCTCTTCATCATTACATACATTAATCAAACCCACATTAAAAGGATGATGATTGATGGAGGAGCTAATATCAACATTATCTCCTCCCATGCTTATGACCAACTTTAATTGCCTAAGAATATCATGTCAACAACTGCAGTGGTCCTATGTTCTTTTAATGATACTATGGCCACTACCTTGGTGACAATCATCCTCCATATCTGGTTGGGACCTCTCACCATTCCCAAACTCTTTTACATTATAGAGGGCAAGTTCCAATATAATATTTTACTTAGACACCCTTGGATTCATTCCATGAGTTGTGTCCCTTCAACCTTACACTAATGTGTCAAATTTAAACATGAAGATCAAGTTATTATGATAAGAGCTAACCCTAGTCCTTTTGCCTCATGCAATATGACATATCAACCCAACGATGTTCTCTTTCCTCCTTCGTCCACCTCACCACCAACTAAAAACAACACCACCTCATCAACAAAACCAACAAGACCTCCCCTTACCATCGATGAAGCTTCAACTAGCTTATCTATCCCTTCTTCCCATATCCCCATAGAGGACCCCTTGAAACCCATGTTCCAACATCTCTCATTGGGGGAGTATCTTCTTCTAACCTTGGATGCTTTCCCTACTCCTCAAGAGTATGGGAACCTCACCCATGATCCTAGTTATAACCCCAACATTGGAACCATCATCCCTTTCAGACCTCCCAACCATCAAATAAACTTAATCTATGGGGGACTTGATCATCCACTTCTTACTTCTACTGATACCTCTACCATTCAACCATTTAGCTCTAACTTCTCCTATCTTGACAAATCAGCATTTGCCAAAATATACCTTCATAGGTGTGCATGGAAGGGATTTGGCCTAGGATGTTATGAGCATGGACCTCATGAGTTACCTACCATCAAAACTCAAAAACCTCATGAGTTATTTAGCTTTGGAATTTTACTACCAAAAGAACCCACTTCACCTAAACCCATCACCATCATTAATGAGGATATCCCATCTTCACCAACCCCATCTCATTTGAAGTCAAAGGATTTCCATATCATACCACCTAACTTTTTTTATCAATATTGTTAGTTTAGGCCCCCTGACTTAACAAAAGGATGGTTGAACTACAACCCTTCCTCTTATCCATCTTGAAATGGTAGAAAGTGATCCTCCTACTATCAACACCATCCAACATCATGACAATGATTCCATTCTAACCTACCTCAGTATGGGAGATTCTTCTATCCATAAATCCCTTCTTCTTAAGAACCAAACCATGTTTAATGAATCAACCATTGATGTTAACTTGGGTTCTCAGAATAACCCTCACACTATCAATATTGGTCAATCCTTAGATCCCACAAAGCAATAAGATTACCCTTCTTTCCTTCATGATTGAAGCATAACATTTGCTTGGTCCTATCAGGATATGCCCAGAATTGACCCTTTTATAGCCCTCCATAACATTGTCACCCATACTGATGCTAAGCCTATTTGGCAAAATCTTTGTAGGAGGCACCCTCACATCGCCATTCTAGCTAAAGAAGAGATTCAATGTCTCTTGTCTATTAACTTCATACAACCCATCGATTATTATCAATGGGTTTATAACATCATTCCCATCACCAAACCTATACGTAGACTTTTCCTTTATATCAACTTTCATGACCTTAACCTTACTTTCCCAAAGCGTGACTTTTTTTTGCATAGCATTGACCAATTTGTTGATCTTATAGCTGGCCACAAGATGTTATCTCTCATGGATGGTTTCTTGGGATATAATCAAATCTTGATTTCCCCTAAGGATCATCATAAAACTTCTTTCATCACCCCATGGAGAACCTTTTGTTATAGGATCATGTCATTTGGTCTAAAGAATGCTAGAGCAACGTACCAGCATGCTATGACCTACATCTTCCATGATCTAATCCATAAAATTGTGGAGGACTATGTGGATGATCTCCTTAGGAAATCTAAACATTACAAGGATCACCTAGCCATTCTCACCATCATATTTCAATGTCTAATCCATTTCCATGTTAAAAAACTTGCATTAAAACAATTAGGAGACCAAAATATTACTTGGGTCACATCTCTCTAGCATGGTAGACTACTCCCTTGAAGGATAGCTACACAAAACTAAATTGCTTAAAAGATAGACTACTCCCTTGAAGGATAGCTACCAAACATACAAACCCAAACTTAGACCACTCCCTTGAAGGATGGCTAAGTCAAATGGGTCAAAATCAATCATTTAAAGCTTTCAACATCGATCAGCTTAACAAACCTATCAAAAACAAAAGTAATAAACAAAAGACCCTATATCAAAATTAGAATACACTATTCTAAGAAAGCTACAATCAACTTTCATATCTAGCATTAGTAGACTTCCCACATCGATTAGTCTACACCTAGCATTATGACATGGACTTGTCTAATTTAGTTCTCAGGTCACCTATAAAATGTAAAAACTAAACCACATAAGGTTACCTTACCTATCCCCCCATTTACCTTTCACCTACCACCTATCTTCCCTGTATACTATCTTTTAATCAAGGGATTATGAGCTTACTTGACACAACGTGGTCAAGATACCTTTTTTATCAACCAAAGCATGTTAATATGAAGCATTCAAAAGGATTAGTTTCATTAAACCAATCTAACTTTGATTTTGTTAGTTCCTTACCAATGAAAAAGCATCACGCTTTTTCTTTACCCTCTTATCATTAGTTCATGTAGACATGTGTCTCATGATTCTCATTTCTTTTTTTCCTACATTTAGTTTGTTACCTAACTTAATTTATGTATTTTCATTACATCCTTAACCATAATCACATTACCTTTCCATGATCATGAACAATGAATATCAATGGTAAACACAACATTATGAACCATATCCATAAACCACATCATTTATCTATCTATAGTATCATCTTATCCATTTACCATAACATCACAACAATTCATTGTATAACATTACATCATAAAACCACATCAGCATAACCATAAATCAAACCATCCATAATCCCATCATCATGTCCATGAACTAAACAAAAACATCATCTATAATCATCACATGCCTAAAGCTACTAAGTCCACATCTCATAAGCATCAAGCATAAAATATCAAAACATGCAAACCATGAACCATGAACATACATAATATACATCATATCATCATGAGCATCATAAACATCATATCCATCAAATCAATCAATAATACATGTAACAATGTATAATCTCTCTCTCTCATGTACATCTCGCATCATTAGCACATATGTTAGTATCAAAATCATGTATATATAACATTTCAAAACATATAATATCATTCCCCTGGGGCACCACTACCCCTATCCCCTCCTACTCCTACACCTGCACTACCATCTAGTGTCGATCCTGTTGGGATCCTTGTATGTCCACTCACTATAAAGGCCCACTACCCTGGAGTCACCATAGCTGGTCCACTTGCTAAACTAGCCCTGTACTCTCCCCATCTTGGCTACTCTAGACATTGAGCTAGCACTATCGCCTCATAATATCTCAACTCCTCAACTATGGCCAAGTATCATGTCATAGTAATCATCCTTGGTGGCCCTCCTACTGGTGCTTCCATGGATCCTACCCTCTACCTCAGTGTATCCCTCTCCTAAGTCACCAAACCAAGGGAGGCCCTCCCCTGATCTCTCTCCCTTGTCAAGGTAGTAACTTGACCTTATAAAGTGATGATATGGCCTTGCAATGTGACCACCTATCCATGTAAACATATAATCTAAGCCTGTGTAGCTACCAGTGCTACCACTACCTATCCATCCTAACCATTACCCTACAATTGTGCCCCAGTTAGATCTACATCCATAGCATGTCTTCCTTTGTCATCCCATCTAAAATTGACCACTACATATCAGGCCTAGTACCATCTTACATATCCATCAACAAAACCAACACCATCCATCCTTGTTCGTGTAGGTAGCTCCTCATGATCCAAAACTGTATCCCTTGGCTATGGCTTGGGTAACAAAAACTCTACATCCTCCTTATACCTCAAAAAAGGAGCCAAATTGCACAAGACCAAACTACCTCTAAACTTGATCAAAGGAGATGAACTTCATCTCCCCCTCTCTCCACCCATATATACATCTCCAACTCTATAGTGATAAAGTGTATTAACTATATTGGGCCCACCTAGGCCAGCCCATATATGGCCTCTAGACAACGTCACCAACAACCAAACCCTCCAATGCATCTCTAAACAAATCAATATCTTTAGCACCTCCTCTAGCACTTTTCAAAGCATAATCTCCACTCCATCTCAAAAACCCACTATACTTTGCCTTTGTATAGCCATCCCATGGCATCCCCAAAGGTCTCAAAACTTGAATATGCTCATATGCCTAATAATGGATCATGAACCCAACACTGATCCCATATTGTTTATGAGCTCTGAATACCTAGAGCTCCCTATAAATCTGAACTAGTAAGACTAGTGCCCACCCAAACATAGTCTTACCCAATAACATCTCTACTAATACTCCCAATAGTAAATAGGGAAATCATCCACTACTTAAATCATGCAATGTGAAATAGGACAAATCCATCATCATCATCCATCTCTCATCTAGATCCCTCTGGTATAGTGGCCCATTATCAAAACCACCTGAATGAAACTTGGCATGTACTCTATCTTCACCATACAATAGCTCCATCTACTCATCCCTCTCCTCACTCTCAATATGGTAAATAGGCTCCCCTCAAATTGGTATCCGTGTAGTCTAATAGACATCCTCTAAGAGGATGGTAATCTTTCCTATCATTAATAAGAAGGTTTTAGTGGCTAAATCCCATCTCTTGATGAGGGCCACTATCATCACTGCATCTTGTAGCAACCACTAATAATGTCACATAGTTCCAAATCCAACCTCCTCCATATGCATCCAATCATTGCTAGTCATCCCTCTATGAACCTCTACAAAGAGCTTCGACACCCAATCCCTCATTTGGATCTGGTCTCATGCCTACAAAAATTAAAGTTAGCAAGTGTCACCATTGTTCATTTCCAAATCAACCTCACTATTAACTTATACCCACTTCTTTCAACATATTTCAAACTAACCCATAACCATCTCAAACTTTAAAACAACCTTCACCCACAAATATTTAAGCACCTACCCTAACCTATCATACTAACACCTAACATTTCTATCACAAACATCTACCCTACCCCACACAATTTTCAACACCCTACCTTAACCTATAACACCTTCCCTAAACCTAGAAACCAACACCTAACTCTATCTAACAAATTTCTCCACACAACATTCCTACTTGACACTTTTCCTAAACCACCCCAACCCATCACTCATCACACCACCTACCTTAAACTTACACTTGACACTTTCATTTACCCATACCACTTTAAAAAAACATTTTAGACTATTCATTTACATCCTTTTTAAATAAACCCCTCCTCAATAGACACACGATCATCGATGGTTCACCTGAACTATTAATGATCTAGTACACCTTTTTTTTCCTCAGTGCTCAACCATTGATGGTTTTCTAATCATCAACAATCCGGTTAAACCTTTTTCTCTTGATGTTCGACCATCGATGATCAGGTTAACCATCAACAATCGAGTAAAACCATTGATAGTCACTATTTTTTCCCATCGGTGGTGAAACCCTTAAACCCTACCTACCTTAAAATAACACCAAAACAACAAAACAACTCACCTCAAACTATCCTACAACCCACCCTCAACCTAAATCTTCTTTCAAAATCAAAATTCATCCACTACATTTTTTCAATCTCACCCAAAACCCAAACTAGGGGGTATTACCCAAATAATCATAAATTACCTAAATTCAACTTCAACCACAACCAAATCCACTAATTAACAATTTTAAAACATATTCTACCTCATTCCTTAACCACTAACAAGGTCAAAGCCCACATCCTACTTATCAACCACATCCTTTTTCACCCTGCATATCTAGTCCCAATTGATCAAAAACACAAATAACTTCAACCAATCATGAATCAACACCTCAACCAACCAATCAGTTAACCACTCTCAACAAAATGACAAATTGATAGGTCAACAAAAAGCATGGAGATCAAAATGTCAATAGTGAAAATGAAATTTCATTTTCACTTTTTTTTTTTTTTTAAGGTTTCCCCCTAACTTTTGATGATCAGGGTGACCATCGATGGTCAAATTTGGAAACTCTGACCATCAACAGTTAGGGTATCACTTATAAAAATTTTAGGCACCACACCTAAGTGCCTAATTTTTAGAGATCACCTAATCTCCCCCAAACCACAACTTGAAATTTTGGAGATTACCCTTCTTCACCCAACCATTTGACCATGTCCACCTCGTCGTTGGTTGTTTTTAACCCAAATGCTCACATATTTTATGATGAACCTTGCATTGGTCTTTTTTATCACATCGACCAACCTTGCCATGTTGACCATTTGAATTTGCACCACCTAGTGCATGACCAGACCATTTATGTTTTTAAGGGAGCACTTCATACCTCATATGCTTGTGAAAATAATGACCCCATCTAAGAGACTTATAGAGTCACCCTATTAGCTACAACCAATGTTATGGAATGATTATCCTATCGTTTATCCTTCTAGAACTGACCTTATTTTTACCAACATTGGTAATCTTAGTCGTTGCATGATCTTGACTATCATACTTAGTCACATTTTATGTGCATGTTTGAATTTTAAATGCCCAACCCTACCTTTTTGTCACCAACCTCATGATTCACCATATACCACTTATCAAACCCTGACTCAATTTTGGTGTCACCTCATCGACTCTCAATTTGAGGGAGAACACCTCCTCTCATACTCAGGGCAATCAAACCTTTGACCAAGCAATATGCTTTTGTTTTGCATCTTGTTAATTCAAAGTTACATAACAAAAAGGGGGAAAATGTAGACACTAAAAATATGTACTAGATTTTGAAATGACTTGGGATACCTTAAGGACCACTTAACCCTTCTCGACCCACTAACTAACCTACTAACCTAACCTCAAATCTTAAACCACCCTTTTTAACCCCTTCCTTGACCCCTTTTCATTTAGACATTCGACCACTGATGGTTACCTTAACCATCAATGGTTAGCATGACCATCAACAACCAAGTTCCTTCCTCGTACTTATACAAACCATCTGTATGTGAGATAATGAGGCACAATTTAATATGTTCACCTTATGTCATGATAAAAAACTCCCAAGCATCATAATCAGCAACCTCACCCTCTAATAAACCCTTCATCCTCCATCTCTCTTTGCCTATAAAAGAAGGGGAGTAGGAGGTGAAATGGATCCATGTTCAAGCTATCAAATATTCTTGCATATAGGTATTCAAGTCTTCTAGCATCCATTCTTCCATCAACAACTCAACAATAGCAAAAGAGACCCAAGCCTTTATCAAATTTGCTTTTGAGGCCAAAGTACTGTTACTCTAGATAAATTACCCAAGCCTTGAACTATCAAACATCTAGCAAGCTACTATTATATTCTACTTATTCTTTGTTTCATTGGATTTCTAACCCCCTGACCTGATCAAACCTATCTGCACTTTATTTCCCAACTTCTAGATCCTTAATAGAATCATTATCAAACCATTCATCCATTCTATAATTCTTTTTTGAGTACCTTCAAAAATCCACAGGTAACCACTGACAGTTAGCACAACCATCAATGGTCACCCCTAATTTTTGATGGTTACCCAACCACCAATGGTCAACTTAACCATCGATGGTTCACCCAACCATTGATAGTCATTGTGGCAAAAAATAGCAAGCTATTTTCAGCCCCTTAACCCCAACCAAACCTAACTTTCTATGTTCCTCCCTATTCACAAACCCTTTTCTGATTTTATAAACCTGAATTCACCCCCTTTAGCATGAGTATTGACCTAATTTTTCTATATTTAGTCATTTTATTTAATTAGCATTCTACTTGTTTCTTGTATTGCATTTTATTTTCTTTATGCAAGTACCTTACTTTTATCATCTTCAACTTGATTATTATTAAGAGTGGATTGACAACCTCCTAACAAGCTTATAATTCTTGGTTCTACCTCACACTATGTAGTCCACCCAACTATCTTGCTAATAACCCCTTTGTTAGTGATTTTTTATCTTCAAGTTATTCCTTCCAAGCCAAAGAGGATTTCTCCATCTTCACTTGGATTACACGTGTATCACCAACTAGGTATTTCTACCACACCCTTATTACTAGTTTCTTAACTTATTCCAAAATTAATAAATGATCAAAAATTAAGAGAAATAGATATTAAAGTTTAACCTGGGTCATTAATGGCATCCTTGTGCCATCTAGTGACTTTAGCCTACCTATAAAATAGACTAAGTGTTAAAACTAGCATGTGCTGAGATCCTAACACCCATGCCTAAAGTGCTAACCTAAAGAATGAGCACATGGACCCAAGTCCTTCCCATGACTTAGCTAAGTGCTTGAATGACCCTTAACCTACTATTCCAATGGCTTTCACCATGAAGAGCCCTATCTATCTAGGTATGGACTTGTACCATAATATTTTCAGCCTTGAGAAAAATCACACCTATTGAGCTTCCCCAGAATAACCTAGCACCATTAGGATACCTGAACCCATGCTATCAATGACTTAGTCTCCTTAAACCCAAAGTTATGCCATGTTTCAACTAGCCCAACATGGGCCCGATCCCTTCATTGTTGCACTTTGGTTGAGTGCACAAGGCTTGTGCCTTGTGTGAAACTAATGCTAGCATAGTAGTATGTTAAATATTATGTGCCAGACCCTATTATGTTCATGCCTAGCTATACCAAGCATAAAATTGACTTGGCCTAAATGCTAAACACATGACTAAGCACAAAAGATAATCTAGTGAACTTTTATACAACATAGATCTTAGGGGGAGTCCCTCTCAAATGTTTCTTGGTGAGATCCATCAAGTTTTTAGTACTTTATGTGTTCTTTCTTCATTGGTTAAAATGCTTGATTGAAGAGAGTGTTGGCATGGAGCAAGAAAGATGTTGTCAAGGTAAAAAGAGGTAGGCTCAAGGTAAGGGAGAGCTTGTATCATATTTCTAAGTTGGTCCTCTCCTGTTGGTAGTATTTTTCGGTCCTTAGGATCAGTTTGTCCCCACTTTGTCATTGTGTCAAATGGGGAGAAAGTTCCTATTATGAGAATGCTTGAAGAGAGAGAAGGAAGGTGAACTATATGATGTGTGTTGACATCACTGACAAAAGGGGAGATTATTAGAGAGTATTCAATGATGTCATGGTGATGTCATGGAGGTGTTATGGTGAGTGGATGAAGTATTTTGATAGTCTCAGTGACAATGATAAAGTGTGTAATGTGCTTGTCCTAGTATACTTGGAGTATGCTTGGTTGATCTTTAGCTTTGGAATGGTTATAGATGTTCAGGGATGAGTATGATGAATGAGGATGTGTAATAGGTCCCATATTATGTATTTTATTCTTTGTGTGCTTATGTTCATAAGTAGAATTCTTCTAGTAGTCCGTAGTTTTCATCTAGACATTTTGGGTCTAGTGGTAGAAAATTTGAGTAGGTAATTTGCTAGCATCACCATTACCATGTGTGGATGAGTCAGGGGGAGTTGGTCATATGGTTGTGATCAAATTATTCCCTAGTTTCTATTTGTAAAGTCTCAAGTCTAGCGATGAATTATGATAAAATATAGACAAGTGAAAAGTTGGGGTCTCAGGCATTTTGATAGTGTTTTCCCATAGTTAGCCAAATTTACAATGTGGCAAGAAAAGTTGAGTAGGCATTTTGATGGTGGCATATCTCACACATGTGAAAATTTCAAGAGAAGGTGATCATATGGTTTTATTCAATTTTGTGCTTAGTTTATTTGAGCTAACTTTCAAGTCAATTTTTGAAGTATGATAAAAGCTATGCATGTGCAAAGTTGGTCTTTCCAGATAATTCTTGACATAGTTTACTTTATGAATAGATAAATTTGAGGAGGAATTTTAATGTTATTATATCTAAAATTTATGAGGTTTTCATGATAAAATTGTTATGTGGTTGGATTCTCCTATGTGTGGAGATCATATGGTCTAAATTTTAGAACATGCACTTGAGTGAAGCAAAAGCTATGGAGGTGCAAAGTTGGCCTTTTAGGCAGATAGCAATGGTCCCCATACTTAGTCTATTTTACATGATGTTAAAGATCAGGACCAAATAAAGATATAATGGCTCATAATCAATCATACAATGAATATATATAGTACACATCAAGTCAAATAGGTCAAACTATTTTTTGGTTAACAAAGATAAAGATTGAGCTTCTTCTAAGATCTAATGGTGCACAAGCAATCATATAGTTTTGATGTAATGATGTGTGTTGATCGAGATGGTAAGAAGTGCATGATGTTTAAAAGTAAAAGTGCTTAGAATTCACATGAGGGTGCCAAGTTTTATGATCATGGGGGTTTTTATCAAGATCAAATGATGAGCACTATGAGATAAAGACCTGACTGATCTGCAAAGATCGATGATGCACGATGAGTCAATATTGAAAGAGTGCATGAGATGAGGTCAACAGGTTCAAGGTTTAATGTTTGGCATTGGAAAACTATGTGTTAAAGTTTGTTATTCATATAATAATATTGATGTTGTGTGATTGATCTAAAGAATCAAGGACATGAGATGAGGACATGGTGTTTGAAGTTTAACTGTGACCATTTGAATTCAAATATTTGAATTTAATAAAAGAATGAGAAATGTCTAGTTTTTGGGCCATATATTTTGATATATATAGAATTTTCTCATGGTGTAAAAATAAAATTGATAGGGGACTCTAGGATGCATTTAGAAATACAAATTTGAATATTTGAAAGTGTGTATAGTCAAATATATTAAGGTTTAAAGTTGACTATGTGTTCTTGCTTATTATGCAAATGACCTAAGAAGATTGTTAGAGCTTGTTTTGATGTTGTTTTGATATCTCTTGATGAATTAGCTATTGGGGAGTGTTTTATAATCCATGAGGACTAACCTTGTGCATTATTAAGGTTTGACCATTCTTATACAATATGAACAAATCTTAATAAGTTGAATGTGTATTCATTCATGATGTTCTTGTGTACCAAGTTAGTGTTTGAGTTGTTTGAGCAAACATAGAGGAGAGAAAAGTTGACTATGATCATTTAAGGATGTTGAAGGGGCATAAGGACTAGACCTATGTAATTAAAATTGGTCCTATGTTTTTTTTTTGCTCGATGAGGTGCTAAATGGGTGAATAGGTCTGTATGAGACCTATAAGGGCTACAAAGGCCTATTTGATAGGTATAGTTGTTTAAGGGTGACCCATGGGTGCTACAGCTGACCTATGTGGATGGTATTGAGTTATGTCTCAATGTGATAGATGCCTTAAGAATTAAGACATGCTTGTTAGCCAACCAAAAAGGTGACGATCATGATTTCTCTATAAATAGTGAAACCAAAGATGATGGTTTCTAGATTTTTGGTGCGAGGCTTATGGGAGTGAGAATGTGGAGCCAAGTGAAGGAGAGAACGTTCAAAAGAGAAGGTATAAGTCATTGAGGACCATTAGGTGGATAGTATCAATCATGATTGTCTAATTAAGTTAGTACAGGTGGATCACATAGGTCATTAGACCTAATAAGCCTACAAGAGGCAAAATCAGTGAGTATGTTCAAGAGGTTGTTTGAGAGAGTGTGTATGGTGAACAAAGGTAAGGTGAAGGTCATGTATTCCTAGTGGATTGGTTGAAGGGTAGATCAGGTTGATGATGGTGTGTATGACCTTTAGGTCATATTTTTGATGTCATTATTGTGCTCTTGTAGATTTGAAGATTAAGTGTGAGCAAAGGTAAAGAGTGATAAGTAGAGGTCCAATATCAGGTGTTGTAGACATCAGTCCAAAAGTGTATGTGTTATTAGGTGTTGTTATGGCATCTCAACATCTAGGGGTTTGTATCTTCCTTGTAAGGTGAAACTTTCTAAATGTCTAGTTGTTGTGGTAGCTCAACTAGACAGGTGTAAAAGCTCCTTATGGGATTGTAGTCTCAATAAAATAAGGGATGGTAGTTCCTTAATTGGTTTTAGCTAGTTTAAATTGGATCTTTTCATTATAATATTGTAGTCCATTTTTCAAGGTTCAAAGGGTTTTATCCCCCAAGAGGGTTTCCCATGTATATGTTGTGTTGATGTGATGTATTCTCTTGTTAATGCTTTAGATGTATGTGCTTTCATGTTTATGTTTCTAGATCAATTTGATGAATGATGGAATGGTTTTGGAATTGAATGTGCATTTTTATAACTAATTCACCCCCCACTCTCAGTAGCTACTTTCAACAAGGTAGATGATGTCATTAAATTTTGTGTGAATTTTTGTGTTTTGATCTTTACAAATAATGAATATAATGAATAGTGATCTATGCATGTTAGCAACCTTATTTAGATAAATTTGATCTAAATATAATATTATTCTGATGTAGTGAACTGATTTAAACATATACACAAGCTTTTAGAATTAGTGAATTTGTACATTATGGATTTAAGATAGCGATCTAGGTAATAAATATGACTTGTAAATATATATGCAGTAAAGGGTGTATAATGTATATAGTAATTACATGTAGAGTGTAAATAGTAGGTATATAGCGATATTCAATACCTATAGTAAATTATGTATAATGCATAAGGATTTAAGTTTGATGATTAATGGATTTTATAAATATAAATAATGATATAGTTTATACAGCAAATTGATATGTAGCGACCTAAGTACATATAGCAATTTGAGAATAGTATCATATCATATAACGAACTATATAACATAAATGAAGTGCCTAGATACATTCATTTTGTTGTTTTTTTCTTAAACTGATGATGATGGTTACTATACATTCAAATTTTGGTAAATGCCCAGTGAATCTTAACAAACTGTCTCTACTAGGAGACATATTTAAGAATTCAAATGCAATCACCAACTTATCACTATGTTGGTAGAGGAATGATTCTCTTTCCTCCTCTACCACATCATTTAGTACATATCTTGAATCTAAAAATACAAATTCTTAGGGTTTGCATATATCTCTTTATCTCTTGAACATCATCCCACTTTTGTGTTGATGTCTAACAAGAGAAAATAAGGTGCATCAATTTTAGGACCTAGCTCTAAAAAATGAGAGTTTTGGACTATTCTTTATAAATATGGCAATATCTATATATCGTTGTTGTGCATATTGTGAGGTCTATATTGTGGGATTTATATTCATTAGTAAACTATATTCTTTACATAAATATATTAGTACTATGCAATAAGTATAGCACAATATTTAACATATGTAATAGTATTAGTGAAATATTATAACGTTATTCATGGTAACAGTGAAATCTTATATTATAGTTAGTGTAAGTCATTGCATAGTGCAATATTTATCATTGTGTGAAATATTTGGATCAATGGTAATAGTGAAATCTTATATTATAGTGGGGATGTATAAATATTATATTAAATATTATAGAATAACCAGTGATGTAAATACAATGATGTATATTTTAGAATATTAAATAGTGATGTAAAATACAATGATGTATATTTTAGAATGTTAATTTCACTCCTTATATATGCAAATTACATAGGGATTAAATACCTATATATGTGAATTATCTATTCCAACATTGAGTTCAAATTGTGGTATTGTACATGAATATATAGGTACAATAGTATATAGGATATGCTTTGATATACTTGAATTGTATCTATATAATATGTTCTTATATCGATGGAATCAGATAATTTCATGGCCCTCCCTTTGATCACTAATTTACACAAACATGATTTATCCAGAGTTCATGTAATAGCTTCAACTAAATCCTTTATATATGCAGTGATATTATATACAGATGTCTATGGTGGCCATAGATATAATAGTCCACTTATTGTATACCTACATTTGTATAGGGAATATATCTACCTAAAGATTTAGGTATTCCTATAAGAGTATAATATATATTAGTGTAATGAGTCATGTGCCTATATCTTTACTTCTATTGATTTTTAAAAACTAAGTTATAGTTTCCTAAAGAATAAGACACTATTTTTATAAGCATACAGCGTCCTAAAAATGTAACAAGTTGTTTAAATGAAAGATTATGTTCTCGTGAGAATTATGACTTTCTTTATTATGACTAGTTGTTGAAGTTGAGTAGCGTATACATGAAAATGATGGACTATGATAGTATTGCTTGTCATAGAATATACTATGTATTTTTAAAAAATTATGAAAATTAGAAAATGCAATCTAAACATAGATTATACCTGGATGGTATATAATATACTTGTTTGCTTATTATTTATGTAATAAATAATATTGTGGAGATTCATTCATTCATTTGATGGATTGAATGTATACATTTTGATTGTTCTTGTGTTTAACATATATTATGACTGTTAGAAGGAAGTAGTCTGTATGAATTTGTTGGTTATATTTATATTAACCAAATCTCATATTGTTGGTATTAAGTAGTGAGACAAACTTCACTAGTTTACTAGTATCACCAATGCCAGATGAAGGTAATCTAATCAAGTGGTGTGTATGAAATTAACTAATCTTAGAGATCAATAACTATTGAAAACTTTGGCCAAAGTAATGTTAGTTATACATTGTCATTTCATATGTATGATTTACATGTTTGTGCGATATCATGTTAGAACAAATTTTTTTATGGTACTCTTCATGTTCTTAGAAATAATATAGTATACGGATATTAGCTTGTCTCTCTACATTCTCACACCATCAGTATCTACTTATCTATGAAGGGAGGGCCATTTTGTGATAGGGGATTGTACAGAGGATCGATGGTCCATGGTTGGTTTAGAAAAGCACTCAGATGATGCTCTCCCTCCCCATAATAGTACTTATTTGGAGACTACACTTGAAATTGTCATAAATACTAGAGTTTAGGGAACTCATACTTCATGGAACCTTGTATCTTGTATTGTATTTATTATTATTGAGACATTATTTACGATGAGATGTAATTATTTACTTATTTATATATTGACAATAGTAGTTGCATCATGGTACCAGTCATGGTTGGATATTTGTGATTACTCTCTATTTAATTATGTTTTGTTTTATTTGATGATAGTGATTAGTGATGGATATATGTATAAAGGTGACATGCTTATTTTATAGTTATCATACTTAGAGTGTTTTATCTATATCACTAATTATATTCTCATGGTATAATCTAATGAAAGAATACATTAATTAAATTTAAAATAAAATTTATGTTATTCTAAGTATATCCCAATGGGGGTGTTATAATTTGAGGTCCAACATCACCCCACACTATTCCATTAGTCCATCTCGAACTAAGCATAGGTTTCAAGATCTACCAAAAACTTGGGGCCAACCTAATCTATCTATTTTTTGACACCTTCTTAATGTGATAAGATGTTTAGCAGCTTCATTGTTATTTCTTCAATTGTCACTTTTAGCTTCTTGGTCTCCTCAAGTTGGTCAAGACACTCACCTGCTTTATTGACCAAATATTCAAGGGATGTAGAAGCATCCTTATAAACTCCCTCAAGCATGGGGACCTCAAAAAATACCTATCCTTAGAGTGCCATAAAGTTAGAGTTTATTTCCTATTTGTATGTGCTTATTATTTCCTCCATGGCTTCCACATCCTTAAATACTTTGGCACAATCTGAATGGTCTTTTATTAATAGGGTTGTATTAGCCAACTACTATCTTTGAATCTCTTTCACTTGAATCCAAACCTCCAAAATCTTGTTGGGCTATGCCGAATTCTCAAAACCCCATCTAAAATGTGAATGACATATCCAACTATGTGTAAGGCTTGCTTTCACACCTCCACAATTTTTACAAATTGATTTGTTGCCCATATTTGCTCTTTGCATCATTTCAAAAGTATCTCTACTAGGGTTTCCTATTTGTCTATCCCCTCATCAAATAGGGGGAATCCATTTGTTAGTATTGGGTCCTGGCTTAAGATTGCCTTACAGATGTTTAATGTTTTAACCTTGGTAGTTATTTCTACTTTCAATTGGCACTTCAAATTAGAAAGCTCTTCCTCTAGATTTGTTATGGTAGTAACCTCTTTATTATATAACACTACCATCTCAACATGTTTTCTCTTGGCCCATCTTGCATCAAATTCTGCAAAGGCATTCTAGTTTGTGACCTAAAATGCCATATGCTAGCCTGTACAAAGGTAAGTCGAAGGGGATCGAACCAAAGAGTATTGGGTAGCATCTCTACTTTAAAATCTAGTACAAGGTCTTCTTATTAAAAATTAGGCCTGATGTCAAGTTCACTTAATCCCAAATCTACTTCACAACCATCCCTCTCTTCACCAAGAATATCTTCAATCTCCATTTGTACCTCCTCAAGGGTAGTCTCCACACGTCGTGTTGGTGAGGGTATCTTCTTAGATTTGACAGTATCTTGATATTCTTCAATATCAACTCTTTTTGGTGTCCCTTCTAGAAGTTCTCCTAGCTCTTCCACATCATCATCCTTACGTGCCACCATCTCTTATTCTAAGGGAACCGTATGTGTTGTTATATTTAAGCCTTCATGTTGACTCACTGCTGGATATTTCTTTGGTGGTACTTAGGTAGTCCTTTACCTTTTTAAAGGTTATGGTAGAGTGTTTGTACTAGCATCATGCCCAGGTTCTTCTTCTTATTTTATCATTCCAATTCTAGAAAGAGTCTCTCTCTCTCACTCACTTTGTTCTCTCTGAATATTTCTTTTTGGGATTTAACATATAGAATAAAGAATGAAAAAAATTCCTACCAAGTTTTTTGCACTTTTATGTGGGTTCTCTCTAACTCAATATTTTATCTATAGGCTTTCTTCTTAGGATATACATATAACTAGCAAAGGGTGTGATTTTTTGAATTAATTTGTTTAGTAGTAATCATCATAGGTTACGTGTCATATATCCAATTAATGGTATTCATGAAGTATCATGCTATGAAAGTGTATGACAACTTAAACCATGTAGATAACTCTCTTGAGGGGGGCATCTAGATGTGTACAAGGGAGAAGTGATGTTCAATGACAAACTTGGCTTTGTCTCCAACGTGTGTAAGCAAGTCCTTTATAATGTGCCACTCATTCTCAAATGTTTCCTTCATCCCACCGTACCATGATTTCATATTGATTTTATGGGATGGAGGGATTGGGCCAAGGTAGGTGAATGCCTTGTACTCTTCCACAGGGGATTTATTCTCAAGTGGGTACACCTATTTAGTTAAATAGAGGTGTATTCAGGTACACCAATTTCATCAAACACCATAAATAATAGGAATGTGCCCCATGAAAACCTTTGGTTGGGTACCTAGTGGGATGTTTATGCATCTTCTATGATCTTGGTAGCAAAGTAATTCACCCATTTATACTTCAACCCCTCGATGACTTATTGTGTAATGTACAGGTGGGCCATATCCACTTCTTTCCATCTATCTCCACCTCCAACCTTTGTCACTATGATTTGCATGGCCACTTTGAGGGAAGGATATTGAAGACTCATGATGTGCATAGCATGGCCTTGCTTTTAGTACTCAAGTGTCATGGCCATCTTCTCTATCTCATCCTAATCCTCTAAGTCATATGCAAGGTCCACATCTGGGTATTACAACCCTGATACTTTGTTAATTCTTTCATCTATAATTCTCATCTAATGCCCATTGAAATATATGTAATCATCATGCACCTATGATATCAATAACTTCACTACTTCCACTGGCTTTCCAAAGTAAGGAAGGTTGAAAAGTTGGAAAAGGCTAATAATATCTAAAGTGTTGAAAATCTTCAAGTCACAGACTAGATCACTCTTGGTGTTCTGGGGATTTATCCTATAGTCATGTTGTAGCTCTACTTCACTCCCATGTTGGAGATGGTTGTAGTCAAATGCATTGCAGGTCAACATGTTGGACATGTAGCTCTCAGTACATAATACCACCTCTAAGCTCTACATCTCTTCAATAATCAAAGGTGGTGGTGGGGGCATAGTAACTTTATTCTTTACTTTGGATGCCATTTTTATCTCTATGTCTCTCATGCACACTCTTATTTCTTTAGGTGCTTCTTCTTTGATCACTACCATCTCCCCACCAACACTCAACTTTTCTTCCTCTAGAATCATAGGTAATGGTTCACTTTGTTGAGCCTTTTTCTTTGGCCACATCACCCTTTGTGGAGCTTGAAGGTTAAGGAGTGATTGTCTAATGTTCCTAAAAGAATATGTGTTTACTTGTGTAACTAATTTAGCTTTCCTTATTTAATGAATATTAATGGCGAACGTCAACCTCTATGACCTATAACTCTGGAAATCTTACCTATCTTTATAATTCTTCCAGCCCTGTTTGTTCTTCTCAACTAATATAAACTTTGATATCTAAAAATAATCAAAATTTGATGCTTTGCACTTGTCTAAATGCTTTGATAAATTATTCAATAATAGTTCAAGTTCACTCCTTCATCTCTATAAGTTCACAATTATAGCAATAGTAAAAATTGAAATGACCCCTATTGATCCTTTTATAGGATCGAGGGGGTAACTTGCATTTACTACCCCTCCTCCTTGACCATCACTTCATGAAATAAATGTGACCAATAATATTCCCATGATGTGGTGTTGGCACACTTGCCATTACCACTATTCTCATGGTATTAATTACATGTCTCTTCCCACACTTTTCCCAAAGTGCATGATAGTTGTAAAGAATTATGAATGTTTTCCATTTCAAAGGAGGGAATCATTCTTTATCTTAATTATCTTGAGGTTATGTGCCACATCTTACATACCCTTTTATTTTTGTACACTTTAACTTACGTTATTTTGCTCCCGCACATATTCTTATAGACCATATCTTAGCACATCATAAATGCAACACCCCTACCGCACACTAATAGTGCTTTGTGGTCCTCCACGAAAAAATGAACAAGTATAAAAATGCAAATATTGACTATAAAACCCCTAAAAGGTACGTAAATAGTGTGTCACTTTATTGAAAACAAAGGAAATTTTAAATTAAGCTAATGGCATATGCCTTATTGGTATAAAAGAGAAAGACTTATTCAGAAAACTATGATCACAATCGACTACCATTGTAATGACTAGGAAGAAATTATCCATCTAAATGCTTTAATTTACACACGTCAGTGGGATGGATACTATGAATAATGAAAGGACCATCCCAGTGGACATGAATCTTTCCAGAGTGGTACATGAACTTGGATTCATAGATTAAGACTTGCATGCTAGGAGCAAAAGTCTTGTGCTTAAGATGGCGATCATGTCATGCCTTTTATTTATGTTTCTCCACTCCCTGACTCCAATGTGTGAGAAAGTGATTTTAATCTAGTTACAATAAAACATCAAGGTGTGATTTCAAATATGATTCATCATCTATTCATCTTATTGCTCAATGCGAAGAGAAGAAATAAGGAACTTTACAAGAAGAATTACTTTGGTACCGTATACGAGGTTGAATGGCGTGTTCTTATTTAAGTGATTATAAGTGGTTTGATAAACCCATAATACTACAAAAACATGATCATCCCAATTATTGTATCCAATATTACTTATTTTGGTTAATATAGTGCCCAAGATTTTATTGAATTCCTTAGTTGTACCATTACCCTGGGGATGATACGATATTGTTTTATGGTGAGCAATCATGAATTCTACTAATAGGACACAAATAGTATCATTGAGGAAGTAAGTACCTCGGTCACTAGTGAAACTCAATGGACAACTGAACATGGTAATGATATTATCCTAGATGAATCATATAGTAGTAGCAGCTATACAATCCCATGTCAGTATAGCTTTAGCCCAGCAAGTGAGATAGTCACTAGTCGTGATAACATAGCAAGAGCCAGTATGCCTTCTTGATGGGTTGATGGGGACAACAAAGTCAATGGCATAATTTTCAAAAGTTTCATGAGATAATAGGATGAAGGGGAATTACATCCCTCTGGTTTGGATTTCCTATACATTGGTAGATGTCACACTAGCACGTGTAAAGCTTAGCATATTTAAATAAGGTAGGCCACCATAAGCTAGCCAAAAGAACTTTTCGTGTAGTAGCTTCATCAGCATAATGTCCTCCAAAAACACCTTCATGGACCTCACAGAGCACCTCAACATGCTCATTTTTCATTACACAACATTGGAGCACCTCATCTTACCTAAACTTATAAATGTTACCTAAGATAAGCTAAAATAGAGCATCACAAAAAAATGAGCTATTTTTTTGTAGTGTTGAAATGAGATGGGGTTGATCCTGTATTTAAAAATGAAATTGTATCTTCTAGTTCATTAGGGATACACAAGACATGTAATAACTACATGTCAAGAAAATTGTCTTCTTTGGTGCATACCGGTTCACTAGATTCAATGCATGAAAGATGGTCTAGACCATAATTGGCCTTACCAGGATTGACCATAACTAAGAACTAAAATTCTTAAAATAGCATAATCCACTAACAAATGTGACCATGTAATACAATTTTATTGACCAAATAATTTAATGCCTTATGGTCCATGAATAAAATAAATGGGGTTGTCAGTAGATACTATTGAAACTTTTGAAGGGCATAGACCATAGATAATGCCTCACACATTAAAGTTGTATAGTTCTATTCAGTTAGAGTAAGCTTTCAACTTGAAAAGTATATAGGTTGATTCAAGTTACCCTCACTAGGCTAAATAATTATAGCACTGACTGCCATACCAAAAGAATCAACATGAATGTGGAAAAGCTTGGTTTAGTCTAGAAACTAGAGAATAGGTGCGGTGATAAGTTTATCTTTTAAGGCAACAAAGGATTCTTGGTGAGCACTAGTCCAAATAAAGTGACATTTATGTTTTAGCAACTCCTCCAGAGGCATAGCAATCCTATCCTATCCATGAATAAACTTTTGATAATATCTAATGTGCCCTAAGAAGGTGTAGACCTTTCATTGAGTGGTCAGTGTTAGTAAACAGAGGATGATGTGTGCACTAAAAGTCAATCTTGGTAAATGACATGACCAAGGAGAACATTGAATGGTGTATTAAATAGATATTTCTTCAAGTTGAGGGAAATTTGAAGATTCCTAAAATACTCAAGCATGAGATAGAGATTGGAACAATGGTCTTTCACTAAACTGTAAATCATCTAGTCATCTAGATAGACCTGAAGGAACTTATGGATAAAGTCCTTGAAAGATTCAACTATGATTTGGGTTAACACAATTAGGGCATTTTTCAATCCAAATAGCATGACATTATAATAAAAATATCCCCACTCTGTGGAAAATGTAGTATTGGGATTATCTTCTTCTATAATCTAAACTTTATGGTACCTAGAGAAGCCATTCGTAAACGTATAAATTTCACATCCAATAAGGCCTTATAGGATCTTTTCAGTGAATGGTGTTAAGAAAGGGTTGGTAATGCAAATAGCATTAAGTAATATATAATCCACACAAATACATATGTACCCATCCTTTTTAATACTTATTATCATAAGACTCACCCTCTTATACTCGTCGATAGGAGTAATGACTCCTGCACACATACTATCGATATCTTCTTTAACACAAGCACACAAATTAGGATTCATGCAATAAGACCTCTTTCTAACTGGTTGAGCACCTTCTACTAGCTTGATGTGCATTTTACCCAAATAATAATGGACACCCTTCATCTCAATATAGTTTCATGGGAAAATATCTTGATACTTTTTCAACAGCATAAATACCTTTGTGATTTTAGTATCAAACTAGTAATTCCCCATGATATCCATCTTAGGCACTTTTTCTATGCTAATATTGCACTGAATGGTCTGGAGTGGCTCAAAATATGTGTATTGTGCATCTAAAATGGTGTCACAAACATTTTGTGCATCATACTCCATGTGTGCATCTAAATGATTAGTCAATAGATTAGGTAGATCAGATCTGTCACCTTTAAAAACTTAAAATACAACTTTATGCTTACCCTTGTGGATTTCCTCTCTTAGTTCATGATTCAATACAAGTTTAGGTGTGGATGGGGATGCCTACTCATTAGGCTCATGAAAAATATGTAAACCTTCCTCTGACACACCATGTATGCTTCAAATTCAATCTTAAATGAGGCTTAGGTCACCTATGATAGCTTGATGCATAGATTATAGTGTAAGGCACAAATCCATTTGAGGGGAGGAATATGACATCACCATAATCATATTCCAAGAGCATGTATCTATATGGTGCTCTTCATGGTCATACCATGCTTTAGCCCAAGTGCATAGAGTGTCATAAAATGCATGAACCCACTCACAAGCTTCAAGGTGAGGTTTTAGATCTTGAATACCACTATAACTGATAGTGTTATGTATACTTTTATCATGGTGAAATCTATGATGTAAATTAGAATGTATATGATCTTAAGTAAATGTTCCCAATGGTTTTTCCACCACCAAGCAATAGTGTCATAAAAATATGAATGATTAATCATACTCGATCAACATCATAATCATAAAAGGCTTCAAACTAATGGATAAATTTGTGGACCTCTATTTGACCATGAAACCTTGGATCTTCATCTAATCTTATGGGTGGTGAAACCATGATTTATCCATAAATAAGACAAATAAATTTATGGCATTTATGATACTTCTATTGAGTATTGTCACAACTATCGATATCGCCATATATTCTCCCAGTAAGGTCATAGTCACTATGTGCCCAGTAGTCACAGGAATTACTAGTGGTGTCAAAGAGGGATTGTGCATCCATCCATCACAAGATGCCATCAAGTATGGGGTCATGGCATTCATTACCTCAAGTTATGATATTATAAATATGGTTGATGTTCTCATCAAAATTGACCGGTTCAACATAAGGAGGCATGCAAGCATGATCTAATAGAATGACAACGTATTGCTCAGCATTTTCAAAGTTGATGTACCACTTCTTAAAGCACAAATTAACATTATTATCATAACACCATGGATGACCTAATAGAGATGGGAAGTCATCATCCTTAGCCAAATCGATGACTTCAAAGCTTGATTTGAATGTAACACTAAGGATATCCATGGTAACATCTTTAAGTACACTAATGGGCAAAGCACGAGTTCTATTAGCCATGAATAACACATAGGGTGAAGGTTGAAAAGTTGGGCTAGCCATCTTCCACCAAGCATATTTTGTGATAACATTGACTTCAGCATCAATGTCAACTAAAATATATTGGATAACCCATCCATCTATGGTGGCATTAACCAATATCTCTTTGTCCCCCTCTGGGCTAGGTTGGATGGGAGTATCTTGCCATCATGCATGGTTTAACCAATAATCTTCAGTAGGCCTTGACGTATGATTATTTAGCTAGTTTCACAATAATGGTATAATGTCCTCATCCAATAGTCACTTGTAGAGCTCTTAAAATTCATCTCACATCATGTCATGAAGGTTTGTGGCTCTCTACAGATCAACACATTGAGTGGAATTGCAATCCTTAAGGAACTTTATCTCCCCTTGCAATTATCTTACCAGTTTTATAGTGTTCTAGTGTACCTCCTATTGTTGAGCATCAGGATAACAAGTAGCACAAGGCTCTTCATGCTGAACTTTCTCAATAGGTGGACTGGAAATAGACTGGGACTATCCACCACTATATGTTGTAATATTAACTTTGGGTCCCATCAGAGTGATAGGGCATGGTATCCATTATGGTTTTTTATTATGTATCATGTTGAAACCCTTCTCATTTCTTTCATTTGTAGTAGTTGTGTACAAGTCAGGGCATTCCACTAAATGGTGCTCATTTTTACAAAAGGTACATATAAGATAAACCAAGCAATTGCACTAGTAGTGCTTAAGGGAACCACAATTATAACAAGTTCATGGTAGAAAATGTTCACCTCCATGTCCTCAACCTCAACCTCACCCACGATAACTACTTCCATTCTCTTGGTTATTTATAACAAAGGTTTGAGGTGTACCATGTGTGTGTACCTCATGAATGTCACTAATGAGATGATAATCATTAGTATCATGAGTGTATTCATCACATATCTTGCAATAATTTGACACCTTTAACTGAGTGGCATGTTTTAGTAGAGGACAAGCTCAAACATCATGTTCTTATTGGAAGATTTCACATGATTGCTTTATTATGATGAGTATGTTCATATGGGGATAATTATACTGGTTATGGCATTTAGACTTAAAATCAACACACCATAGGCCACTATAAGTATCATGAGCACTATGTGTAGTAGGCTTTTCTAGATGAGATGTTATTATAGCAATCTAAGCCTCAATGAAAGGATTGATCCTTATATCAATACTGCTAATAGCTTCGATGCGAAGGGCAACTTCTAAGGCCTTGCATGTATTAGTAATTTTTTTTGAGATAATATTCATCTAAAAGGGAGTAATAGGCCTCCCATGAACCATTGAGAATGTTGAGCAGCATTTATTTCAAATGAGATCTTGGAAAGAAGTGTCTTGAAATGTGCATCATACTCATGTACACTCTTAGTAAGTTCTTATTTGATATATTTTAGTACAATGATACTCTATTAGTCCACCACTGAGTCTACTTCACACACCTCTTGCATCAGCAAAAACACCCAAGTTGTTAGGCACTGAGGTATGTTGAGTATCTACAATTAGGCCATTATTTTTCCCACTACTTATGTTTGGTCTACCAAGCATTCCAAGTTAGGCCATAGAATTAATTTACAATGGAAAAGAAATAGTTAATATAGTATTGTCTAAAACTTGTTTAACTAAGGTTTATCTTATAGGTTTAGTTTTTGACTCTATGTTGTTTGTATCCTAGTTGTGTATAATTATATCATCTAACTCAAAAGCATGCGCTCGCACTATGGTTGGGGAACTAGGTCTATCCAATTTGGGTTCTTTAGTCACCACTTCTTGATTTGCTTCTCCCGCATATACTAGAGCAGGTGTTGGTTGTAGTTCAAAATTTGGAGAGTCCTCCTTATGCTCTTATACTTCCCTATGGATCTTTAAAACACTTCCTAAGTCCTCCCATCCCCTTCGTAGGTCACTTCCACCTATAACCCTTCATTGAGCTTTTTCATATTTGTACTTCTACAATTCTCACTGACTGGTTACCATACCAAACCAACAATTTTTTACAAGTACCTCTGCATTCCCCCACCAATCATGTTTCTCATGTAAGGAAGAGTTTATCCTTCCATGGAAAAAGTCTCAAATCTAGAGTCAATAAATAACTTCTTCACTTCTAAAGGAAAATGTCTGAGATATCGACCGTATAGTTCTTGGAGAAAATAGAACTGAGCTTCTTCTAGACAAGAATAAGTTGAAACTATGTACTCTAAGATGTATTTATTTAACATCCCTCACCACCAAACATCAATAACATGCATCCAAGGTGTTACTGATTCTATAATGTCTAATTTTTCTTCCATCCATAATTTCTTGATTGGTCTTGAGCATAGGCCATGATCCAAGCATGTAGATGAATAGGTACCTCCACAAAGAAAGTCTCATACAATTAATAGTATAGATTATGTTTAATCCATGTGCATGTAAAAATTCTTGGTTTGAGAAATGATACTACAAAATTATTTTTAGCACTAGTAATCCATCGCTCAATGTTCTCTAGTGACAATCACTCAAGCACTTTCCACCATCATGTAAGCAAGTGCTACGTGTGCCAATAATAAAAATAAAATATTGGGATTGTTTTCTCTATCTAGGCATAACTTTCCTTAGACATACACCAAAATGATTAAAACCCAACAAGATGGTGTGTTGGCATTCCACGTAAGAATGAGTTCTTGTGTGTTCACCTGAAGAACATAATAAAGGACCAGTTCTTGTTTGTTTTCTCACATGAAGGTGTACTAACATATAATGGCAAATGAATGCATCCACTTTAATTAATCATTAACTATAAAAATAAATGCACAATAATTGTGGGTCTAAACTCAATTAATTGAACATTAACATATAACATAACCAACACCATTGTTTCCATAATCAAAATAATAACATTCAAGTAATTTAGGTTCCATTCATCATATTAAAAAGAGATTCACAGGCTACATAAATTAATGCATGATGCAATTCAATCATATAACTCTGTTATCTAGTTGAGTATAATAATAACAATATCACAAAAGGATCCTCAATCACATCAATGTAACAATAATCAACAACATCACAAAGTTATATCCAAAGGTATTTATACTTAGTTTTTCTCGACCCAGTAGTTATGTAATAATCACATTCATAGTCACTCAAGAACGATCATTAATAGACTTGAGTCGTCGTAACCAATTACATTATTTTCCTAAGGACTCAAGCCTTGTGTCCTTATATTCTCTCTTCGATGTTGGATCCTCATCATCAAGTGCCTATCTTCCAGGCCAGTGCTATATTCATGCTTAACTTAGTTTGTTTCATCCCTGTGAATCACTCCCTAACTGTCTCTCGCGTCTCATATGCTCCCCAAGCTTTCCACTGGTGTTCTGAGTCCTTCATTCTCAAGTTCTCCATTTATTATGCATATTTACTCTGACTTGGTCCTCTCACGCCATGGACTCTTACGCCATGATCTTATGCACCATGACTCTGTCATGTTGTGCTTATTTTGCATTATTTTTCTTTAGTAAAGGACTTAGCCAAAATTTGGGGTCCAATACTTGGTCCATTGAGCCTAAAAGTATTTTAACACATGAAAAATATATTTATGGACTATTTCTTACTCATTACCCAACCTTGCCTTGAAAACAAAGCTAAACTTGTCTCTTGGACAAACCTATAAACTATACAATTTTGTCTAGAAAAAACCCATATACCTTACAACATTGTCCCCTTTCATTTTATGGATCTATCAGTGCATTGTCATGATTCATGCACTTTTATTGTTGAATTATATATTACTACAATTAGCTAGCATGCATAAGTTATCCTAGGTCAACACTTATATACAAGGTATAATCAAGTTATTTCATTAGATATTAGTTAGAAAGCAAAAAAGGTAGCTACACATATCAAAAATTCAAATCTAGAGTTGGGCATCACTTAAGTCAAATTTCATTGATGATAAAATAAATAATATGATTACATTCAAACACCAGATCTAGATGTGAGACCAATAACAAAGACATTCATCATGAACTAGATACACCATGGGAAAAACTCATGAAGAGGTAAAAATACACCAAGATTGTTCATTATTTGAGAAACAAAATGTACCCAATACAAGCTCGCTCTTCTCACTTCTTATCCACATTTCCTCATTGGCTCAACTCTCTTTCATTTTTCATTGCATCTTACAATATAAACTCTTTATTATATACGCAAGGTAATCTGACTATTATAATGTGACTTTTTCCAACCACCACTTTAATGGATCTAACCTCTCCAAAGGTCATTTAATATATTTTATTATTTATTTACGTGAGGATAAACTCATGATAAATAATAAAATATATTATTATTTAATCAATGTAATTTAATGTATTAAGGGTACATAAATAACACCACTTAACCATTAATTGTTCTAACACTCACACTTAATATTAAGTGGGGATACATGTCATAATCACCTTTAAAACAAATAATTTATACTCCATGAACCGTCCACATGAGGATTCTTAGGAGGTAACAACATGATGAACTTACACTCCATGAACCATCCACACGATGAGTTACAGGAGGTAATAATTGAAGGAAACATCCTTAATCATGCCATAGTCACCTTTAAAATAATTATGCTATGTAAACATAGTCACCTAAAGGTATTATAATATTTAACTATAGATACCCAAATGTATTACACTATGTAACCATAATCACATAGTCACCTTTAAAAGAATTACACTATACAACTATAGATACCCAAAAGTATTACACTATGTAACCATAATCACATAGACACCTTTAAAGAAATTACACTACACACCCATAGATACCTAAAAGTTTTGTACTATGTCCTCATAGGCACCGTTAAAGGAATTGCACTATGTTATCCAAAACCACTTAGAGTAAGTTTAGGCTAACATGATCATGAGACTACATCCCATAGTGAGAATACATCCTATAATTTCTCATGAATAATCAACCAAACATATTGGAGTCTTTTATAACATAAGGACCTCCATGTTACTATGTATTGGGTACAATATAGACTTTCTTATGAAGTTTACCAAAATCACATAAAGTTATATAGTACAATGTTTTACAATGAGAAGAATTATAAAGAGATAAAAGGAAACACACAACCCACATGGCTATTAAGAAGTGACATTGTCATGTGCACTCCCCCTCAATAGCAACTTCGATAGGCCCAACATTGAAGTTTATTGGTGTTGTATTGATTTTTTTGCTAAAGCTATACAACTTTTACTATCACCAAGAATATTGGTATAATGAGAAACTTCCACATGACATTCTTTTATCATCCTTCATAGCCACAAGGCTTCTTTAACAACTTCTACATAAAGTGTTCCAAGTGATAGCACCTACACCAACATAAACACATATATAGAAGTAGACTCATAATAGCATTGTATGGTTAGCATCACCATAACCAAATAATTTAGCATTATCAAAGGAAGAATAATATAAACCAAAGTTTATAGTTCTTTTTATATATTGAAGTATATGCTTTGCTAATTTCCAATGATCCAAGTATGGATTTTGCATGAATCTGGAAACGACACCTGCATTATATGAAATATCTATCCTAGTAATGGTTAAAAAAATCAAACTGCTAACAATATGTTTGTAAAGAGGGGTTAAATTTATCGCACATAGTTTTTGGATCAATTTTTTACACAACCTTCAACAGGAATATATGTAAGCTTGCAATCAAGCATGTTAAATTTAATAAGCAGGTTATGTGACGCACATATAATAAATTCCCTAATAATCTGATATGAAGCTAATCAAACATTACATATCTTATTATAAATAATTCATATTATAGTTTGAGTCATGAATATTTATTTTTTCTTTTAAAATTGACACTACAAATTTGCATTTTATACTAAACTAAACAAAAAAGGGTTTAGAAAGCAAATTTTCTAACATGTTTTATACTCGATTTTGCAATAAAAACAAATATTCTAATGAATGAAAAACACTAGCCACTTAGTTTATTGCAACACAATTTAAAATACATAAATAATCGCAATAAGGGCAAAAGTCTCAAGTGTCGCAACAAAAATTATACACTAAAAATCATATTAGGAAGCTTCAAATCAAATAAAAGACCACATAAAAGCATTCAAAAGATGCCAAAACCTATAAATTTACTAGTTGAATGACTATGGTTTACAAATAATTTACAGGGTCAAATATCGAACAAAGGTCGAAACTAGTCATTGATTTTCACGTGAATCAAATCATGAAAATTAGAATAATTAAAAAAGATTTTTTAATTAAATTAAAAAATGTTCAAAGAAATTGTTAAGAGGTTTGGAACTCTAGACCTCCTTAGTTGTAAGTTTTGTCAAAATTACAATTGCCAAAGCTTTTATTTAACCCTTTTAAATTCTAGGTTTTATTATTTTTATTTTTATTTAAAAATAAAAATAGAAATAAATATTTTCAATAAAATAATGCAAATATTTTGAATTGGAAAAAGATTAAAAAAGAACCAAGTGGGCTCTACATATGCTTATATGGAAATTAAAGTATTAAATAAAAACACTATTTATTAAATACTTTGATTTAAACTTACTAACCATTTATTTCATGTTGTAGCACGCAAAAGCTAAGGAATGGTGCAGGTGGAGGAGAAAAAATTCTTGGAATGAGCCATCGTCAATGGCTTTCAATGATTTAAAGCTCAAAATCACCTTGAATATGCCCTCCAAAGCATCGGGGAGACTCAAATTTGGTTTTTACTGACTATAAAATGGTTTTTAAATGTTGTTGTTATGGTGCCAAGGTAAGATGGAAAAACTCAAACTCTTTTATGCTTCTCCAAATGAGCTCTCTAATAGCTTTTGAAGGCCACAAAACTAAAAGATCACTCTTCACAAATATAAAAAAGACTGAGAATGCAATTTTTTTATTTTTTTAATTAATGGAGGTCATACAGGGGTGCCAAAGGAGGATGAGAAAAAAAAAAGCTCAGATAATAGTTTGCAGGATTTGGAAAGGGTTTTGATGGCTTAGAAACTGAAAATACACCCTCCAAATACCAAAACCAGTGAGTAGAAGATCTCAATAATTGTTTTCATTAAATTTTCACCAAAGAAGTCATACAAAGTTTATGGCAAGTTTGAATAGTGAAAAAAATTAAAAACTTGAAAGGGATACTTCAGAAACTTTGTAGAAGCTTTGGGTGGCTTGGAAACTAGTTAAATCTCCTTGGAACACAAGAACCATACAACAATAACTTAAAAAATAGATCTTACCTGAATTTTTTTAAATGGAGGCCATACAAGAATGTCCATGAGCTGATTTGTTCGCTTGTTAGCTCTCTTAATGCTTGCAACTATGTTTAGGTGCTAGATATACAACTAGAGAACTTCAAACACCTTATAAGGATCATATAACTAAAAAAGTAAAACTTATGATTTTAATGCTCAAACAAGCATTTATGGACTATTCAAGTCACCCAAACAAATCTATGTTATGAAAATAAGCTTGAAATTTGATAAAATGCTCAGATCTAAAATCTCTAGGTTCTAAGAGAAGAAATAAATGAAAAAACTTACTTCTACTAAATGAGAAGCTTCAAAAAATTCTCGTGAACATACCATGGCTTGAAAATAAATGAAATTAGGCTTGAACACAAGCTAAAAACCCAATCTATTATCTTGCCACTTGATCACACATCAATCGACTTTGATACTATGACAAAATAAGAAATATGATTTCATACGAATACCATATTTGGATGTGAAACCAATAGCAAATACATTCATCATGAAACACCGGATATACCATGAGAAAACCTTGTGAAGAGATAAAAAACATACCAATATTATTCATTATTTGAGAAACAAAATGTACTTAATACAAGCTTTCTCTTTTCACTTCTTCTCCACATTTCCTTGTTGGCTCAACTCTCTTTCATTTTTCATTGCATCTTACAATATAAACTCTTTATTATATAGACAAGGCAATCTAACCATTATAATGTGACATTTTCCAACCACCACATTAATGGGTCCAACCTCTTCAAAGGTCATTTAATATATTTTATTATTTATTTACATGAAGAGAAACTCATGATAAATAGTAAAATATATTGTTATTTAACCAATGTAATTTAATGTATTAAGGGTACATAAATAACACCACTTAATCATTAATTATTCTAACAATTGAATCTTATACACTTGAAACATTGTCATTCTATCCTAGTCTATTAAACATGTTATGTCAAATGAGGGTATTGGACTACATGTAGCTACATCATCACTTATGTGGAAAAGAAAATTGACAAACCCCCACTCAATTCATTCGATCCACACACTCATAAAACTACTTGTAAGTTTGATTTTGAGCATGTGGGATGCGTAGTTTGAAAAACCACCTTAGCGACCACTTGACTCCATAACTATTTGTTCTATTTTAGAGTGTCAAGGTAGATCAAAGTGTAGATTATTCTATTTTTCACATTTTTCCCAACAAATTTACAAAGCAAAGGTATAGGTATAATATGAAGGCAAAAAAGCACAAGTATCAAAAAAATCAGAGTGTGAAACCCTAATAGGATGAACCCGGCCACATGTGCAAACCTGGTCACAGTCAGACATAAATGACTATAAAAGTTTATATTGATATGAAAAACATAGGGGTGGGTTTGTTATAGTGAATGAGTCTATCCCAAAACATTGCATTATTTCTAAAATTCAAAGGCAGGGTACATACAATCTGCATAATCTATTTACAGTCTCATTCCATAATAACAAATAAGTGCGATCATTTCTTATCCCTTTGTCATTTGCATTACTTAGTCTAGTTTTATTTGTGACATTTGAACTTGTTTCTCATCATAATCTATTAGGTAGATTTGAATTATGTACTTTCAATCATATATGCTTAGATCTTTTTAATTGTAACTACTTTATACTTTATTTTAATTAAACACATAATTAGAGTAAACAAAAACTTACTGATGGTAAAGGTGATCACATATCATAACCTTGTTAAGTATAATTTAATTCCAACTAAAAAGAGATAAATAATTTTTAGGATAAGATTGTTATTAGTCTCGAAGGGATATTCCAGCCTCCATTTGATTTTAAATCTTAATTAATCTCAGGTGCTTGTGCCTAATCAGCAACAATTTGTGATTTATCTTTATAGGGTTTTCAATGTTAATTTTTTTTTAACATGCAAGTTTTTTAACCAATCCAATATAATAATATTATTTATTATCTATTGATTAGCCTTAAATTTTATATGTTATTACTACCTTCACATGAATCGAGGCAAATAGGGCCCAATAAAAATTAAAAATGACATGTGTGCATCATATGAGCTCTAATATTTATGGAAAATTAAAAAATCATATGTGTTCATCATACGAGCTCTAATTCTTATGGCATCTTTAATTTCATCTGATGCATTGTGGCATAGTTAGTTTGCATGGAGATTCGTGACTTGATTTGAAAGTTAAACTGCACACTGTCAGCATTAAAGTATTAGGTAGTAATTTAATATTGACATATCTACAATGACAAAATTAGCCACTAGTTAATCACTAGTAGGATGAAGACACAAGAAGAATTTTGTTTGCAATGAATGACCCTGTATTCAGAACTGAGCAAGAATGATTGCATTGGTTGATAATTATAGCTTTAGGAGAGGTATAAATAGGTGGAAGATAGGCATGATCCAACATCCTCGTGCATGTGAAATTATCTTCCCCAATGACCTAATAACACCTAAGTGACACCTAAGCAAGCTAAATAACATGTGTAAGGAAAAATAATTAAATAGAATAAAAACCTATACTTACAACCCCCTTAAGTGTAGTTTAGGTGGGTAGTGGTATCATGTCCCAATAACAAGCCTTGATCAAGTACCCAAGTACAAAACAACTCTCATAAAGTAGAGAAAAAGAGAAAACTCATAGGAAAAACTCGCCCCAAAAAAAGAGAGAAAATTAAGAAGAGGGCTAAAAATCCCCACTAGAAGCTAAAACTACTTGTAGCCACCCTATATCCTACAAAATATGGTGAATGTGTGCCTCCACAAAGAAGAGAGAGAAGGTAAGTGCAAATATCGCATGAGGATTGTTGTAGTAGGTCCCTCTGCAACAAATGATGTCTCTCCTTTCGAAATAAAGAGACTCGAAGTTATTAAACTGATGAATTCCCACTCAAGTGGAATGCATGTAGGAATTAGAATGTAAATCTTTGAAAAATGCTCAAATGTCTCCAAGCTCGTGCTCAAATGTGTCAAACTCTAATCAGGAATCCCAGGCCTAATTGTAGAAGATGAAAATAAGGAAGAATAAAATGAAGGAGAGAGAGAATGAGGTTCTATAATTACACTCATTACATCTATAGAAGAAGATGCAACTCCAATAAAGTTGTCATCAAAGAGAAGAGAAATGTCCTCAATGGTATCATCTAGATCTGAAATGTGAGACTCTACAAACAAAGAAGAGATGTTTGGTAAAAAAGTGTCCCAATAAGGTGAATCAATAAGACATAATCTTGCTGCAAAGAATCACTGGAAGCTCTTGAATGAATAACTCTAAACTTTGTAGTAGCAACAAGGGAAGGTGGAATCTTAGTGTGAACACTAGAGGATGAATTTGCCAATGTTAGAATGCAAGAGTCCTTAGTTGTAGATGGGGTATTTGAAAGAGGAAAATGATCAGTATCATCCACATGTGATGGTCCTCTAAGGAAGCATCATTCTTAGATGAAGAATCAACATCTCCATACAATTGTCAGATGAAGATCCAAGCAGTGAAAGGGCACTCAATGTACTCAATTTGATGCATAATATCCTCAGAAAATGGTGAGACATATTAGTCCATAGGCCATGTAATTATTGTTAAACCATGCATGTTTTTGTTCATCGCCAGTTGGATTAGGAACGAGTCCAACGAGATAGGGTAGTAAATCATGCTCTAGGCAATGATTCATTATACCATTTTTCTAGGACAACTAGTTCTCTGAATTTAGCCGAATAACATTAAATTGAAAAAAATCAAAATCCATGATGAGAGCCCTTGTAATTAATTTCCCATCAAACTGCGTTGAGACAATAAAAAATAAACCCCCTAAAGTTTGTAAGTACACAACACGCTCGAATGTTGGACGTTGGACTTGGTCGAGAATCTGTGCATGAGCAATCAATGCTTGTGATGTGAAAATAGAACAACACATGTGATATTGCAAACAAGTAAAAAAGGACATCAGGTCTATCGATAATGTGTCTATAAGGAGTACAAGTACAAAATATAAGTAAAAAAAGGAGAAGAATAAAATTGGTCTTATGAGAAGGTTTGGTCTCCTACAAAACCAAACCTTCACCCTCCATCTTCATCTAATAAAAAATCATAAGAAAATAAATGACTAAACAAATGTTTACAAATCTTTTCTTATATCAATCTCTCTCTAATAAGATTTTTTTATATATAAAAAATAAAAAATCTTCTCCGTTGATTTAAATTACCCCACCAAGTGTCTCACCACCATTAAATTGAAGCACCCTTTACATGGAATACCCTTTAAAAAAATCATTATTTTATAAAAGAAAAGAAAATGACTTTAATTAATAGGTAATATCCCCATGTTCAAATGAAATCCCCACATTTACTTGCAAAAATCCCAATTTAAAAAAAAATGAGAATCACTACGTATCAAAAGCCCCCAACTATATAATATTTTTTTTAATGAAACCATTAGATGCTGAGTGATTTTTAAAACCACGAGGATGTGGGTGCCTAGCAGGAAATGGCGAGATGGATCTGACCAGCATGCATGAAACTAGCGAGCGGTGGTGTTGAAAACCAATTGCAATGAGAGGCCTTTAACCGTCGGAGTGGTAGTTTGGAAGCCAACCTTAAACTTGCAGGTAAGGCCACTGGGTGAGGAACAGACCACGCACAGGGAGCATAGCCAATCAACATGTCGTTATGTAGGATTATCTTTCCCAATGATCTAATAATACTTAAGTGACATTAAGTACGCTAAATAATATGTGTACGAAAAAATAATTAAATGGAACAAAAATAGATACTAACACAAAACTATTTATTATAATGATAAAAAAATTAATGCAATAAGAATCATTTGACATAGATTGAGACTTAAATGTTTTATTATAATGATCGGCTTTTAATTTGAAATAAATACCTATACATGTCTCCAAATTGATGTGTTTGAGTTTTTGTCCTTAAAACAGACTACAAGCAAGTTTTTTTGTGTTGAAATGCCAAATAAATGAACAAATCACAATCCATAAACATTTTTAAGTAGTGTTGTGGTGAGATATTTTGAATTAAGTTTTTGTGTAGCGATTTCAAATTTTTTTTTTGGGGAAGAAATTTGTTTTTCATGAGCTCACAAATTAAAAAATGTAAAATAAGACTTTGTATTCATTGTAAAGAAATGAGTCCAGTAAGGCGAGCTCAAAATCTCGATTTCAAAAAATTAAATTTAGAAAAAAATAAAATTACAAAATTTAATGTTCAATCGTTCACATCTAATTGTAATTTTAGAAACAGTTATTCATTTCCATCAATGATAGGATATTATTAATTTTTATCTGAATATTTTTAATTTTCCCTAAATTTGTGTCAAGTATATAACTAATAAACACTTAAAATATGATTGAATTTTTTAAGAGAATTAGCTGCCTAAATGTACATGTATTTAGTTATATAGCTATAATATAATAATAATGAAATATTATAATATATGTGGTTCTTTTTAGTTTTTAGTTTTGTTTTCGAGGGTTCTACGATTTTTCTATTAAGAGAAAATCAGCTGGGAAGATGAGAGAAGAGGGCCAAACATGGCGGTTGTGGGGCATTTGGTGAAGGATTGTATGAGCAGAGCCTCCTCATCTTTTCTTGAATTTGGGGAAGCCTTCAATGCTTCCACATACTCCAATCATCCTTGCTCTTCTCCTCACAAAAGGTAAATAAATGCTCCGCTTTTTTGTCATTTTCACTTTGTTCTTATAGTCTCTATTCATAGTTTGAATAACTAAAGATGGGACTATGTTAAACAACACCTAATTAACTAATTTTATAACTTCAGTTTAAAACTCCAAAACAAAGTTAAAGTTAATCTTATGAAATTGTTGATTATGTGTAAAATTAATACATATATACACGGTATCATGATTGGAGAGTAAACAAGGGTATCATATAGTCATGGTGATGGTATCATGTTGCATAGTCGTTTGTTAAGATGAAGGATTTCAATATAGTGCAAGGAGAGGGCATTTGCAAGATGTTTTTTGACCAAAGCATTTATATTGGCAATCTCTGATTGAAAGCTCAGCTCTGCTAGGGCCAAGGTAAAATAAGTGTTTGCAACATTAATAGCTTATTATAGTTACAACTTTCAAACTATTAACATTTTATCAATGATAGGTTTTTGTTGCATGCCGAATACATTACTGTATTTGTATCTAAAAACATGTCTTATAAAATTCATGTTTTGCAAAATTCATGTAACTTGACATTCCATATACGTAAGTGTATTAGGTCCAAATGTAACTTGGTTGTCTAGACTACCCAACATGAGGGTATATCGGATTGCTTCCAAATGACACTTTGAATCGCTCCATTCAAATGGACATTTTATACCCACTTTTATAAGAATGTTCAACTAGATGAAGCTATTTGTTACACTTAACATGAGAGTATATTGGACTGCTTCCAAATGACACTTTGAATCGTTGCATTCAAATGGACATTTTGTATCCAATTTTATAGGAATATTCAACTAGATGAAGTTATTTGTTACACTTAGTAGGTTCTCATATATACACTAACAACATATCTTCTAATACTTGTCTAACCTTCTCACTTTGCATATTTTTTTTTATGTTTGGTATATAGTGCCATAGTTTTAGCTAAATACGCGAGAATCATGAAGTAAATCTTGGATTCCGATTTGAAATCTTGTTTGGCCATAGTTTTAGCAACCCCTAAATGTGTAAATAATTATTTTGAGAATCATGAAGTGAATCTTAGATTTTGATTTGAAATCTTGTTTGGTAATTCATTTAATTTAAATATTTCTTTCATTATGTGTTTGCTTGGTTTTGCCCGACCAACAAACGATTTTTGAGGGCTAGCTATTTTCACTTGTTTGCTCTGCTTGACCAGCAAGGATATTGTTAGGGTTTGTTGTCTTGTACTTGCTTAGCTTTGCCCGACCAACAAGGAAGTTGCGAGGGCTAATGTCGTGCCTTCTTCGAACTATTTTAGTGCGTAACTTTCTATTTATTATTTTAATAATAAATGCATCATGAAACATTTCAATAGTAAATATTTTTTTCATTAATAATTAAATTTATATAGTCAAGCCTGGGTTCAAATTCCCCTAAGGGATCACTTGGCCAGCTCCCATGATAATGTGAAAATCGCCAATTATAAAATTCAAAAAAATCATTAAATTCAAATAAAAATAAAAATAATATAAATTAAATATATATAGATTAAATTAAATATAAAATATAAATAAAAAAATTAAACTAATCATATATAAATTATAATAAATATAAAATATAAATAAAAAAATGATAAAATAAAAAAGGCCTTAAAACATGCTGCAAATCCTGGATTTTTGTGGCATGAACTGCAGTTAATTTTCTGTATGTTTTTTTTTGGTCTCTTGCTAAGTTATGGCTGTTTTATCTTCATCCAGCTGTTGGGATGATGATAGTTTTGAACAAATTTGTAACAGGAAATCAATAAAACTAAGGTAAAAACGAAACACTTATTATCTTCATTCCCTGATTAAGAAATATTAGTTGTAAGTTAAAAATACACATTTATGTTGAAAGATTTGTATATTTAAGACACATCGCCTTTATTTCTAAATGATCTGATGTAAACAACGAATTTTCCCTCAATTCTATAAAGAAATATATTATAATTTTTTATAAAATATTTTTAAATAGATTTATTCATAATAAGCCCAATTTTGTTGAAGAAATTGAAAAATTAACTCAGCTTGCAGACTTTACATACCTGTACATATGTTTCGACAGCCTTGAACCTAAAGGAACCTTGAACGCTGTTAAATATCAACATACAACGATAATTTGAGCTCAGAAAAAAAGTTTTTAAAGCAATAGCTTTGTAGAGAGTTTCAAAAATTATTGAAATCTGTCATATTTATCATTATAATTTATTATATATTTATTTTTAAAATATGGATTAAGATGTCAAGATTTTATATAATTCAATAATTTTATGTGAATGTAAGTAGGCACAAGAAAAATTTACTGAAAATTATTGAAATTGGTTAGAAGACCATTAAAATCAGTTTCTTTAAAATATGTATGCTCATTTTATACTTGAGAGAGCGTGTGTGTGTATATATATATATCTCCCTACTTTTTATTAATTAATATATATAAATATATTAATTAATAGAAAGTGGACGTTTTAGTTGAAGGAGTTCATTGATTTAGATGTATACTCATTATTTTTTAAATATAGGTTGAGATGTCAACATTCTATGTAATTGAGTTGCACATACTCCTAAAATGAGCTGTTGTCACCTTGTTTTCCTTCTAAATGTCAAGTGCTCATTACAATATTAACGTCCTTCCTTTTTTTGGTTGACCATTGCTTTACGTAGTGATAAAATCAACATCTGACGTTCCACCAAATTTACTCAAATCACAATCCCAACCTAATCCTTTATATCATAACAAATTTTGCTAACAACAAAAATTGATACTTAATGAACTCTTTATAAACTAAACATCTTCACCAATTAACCAACAACAATTCACACTTATTTTCTTTTTCATAAATATTCATTTTATTTTCTAATTTTTTTAATATAAAATATATATTCAACTATACATAAATATAATTTAATAATTAATATTTCAAATAAAATTATAAAATTGAAAAATATTATATACTCTGATTACTCTTAGAGCATATTGCTTCTCCAATGATGAAAAGCTTCCGTGGGAAACCTTGACTGATATTTACTGTGTCTTTAACGGCTCTTCCCATCCCAGCAAGAATATCGGAGCTCTCACATGCTCGAGACCAACAAACCTTGTAAACGACAACTCTTGTTATGGGTGCCATGTCTACAGCAGTAACGTTGGAAGATCCAAAAAAAAAAAGTTATAATTATTTACAAGCGATCATGACCGACCATATCCTTGGGAGATGTATAGTTGATAACAAGAGCATTCACTATGGGAGAAACAAAGATCCAACGCACATCTTTCTTCTGAACTTTCAAGGCATAGCAGACATTATCTTGAAGCAGAAAAGTAGTTGGCTCTGTAAAAACCCTCCATGCAGTGAGCAGCATGACTTTAAGCACCTGGCAGCACGACGACTAGCAGCTGGCAGGACGAATGTTAGCCATGTGCAGCACAAATATTTATCCTACATAAATAGTTGGTATGGTATGATATTATTATTAATAATATCATATAAATAATATTGTATACTACATATATTAATAATACATAATATTATAATATATATTAATATATTATAATTCATAATATATTGTTATTTTAATATATTGTAGAATATATTATACTATTATAATAATATTATTATTTAATTTATTTATATATATGATGTTTATTGAAATTAATATTCGATTATTGTTTTTTAATATTTTGTATATAAAAGATGGGATGAGGTCAGTGGACATAGTTTCAAGTGAAGTACAACAATTGCTTTTCACTTTACAAAAGCTCATTTTAATATAATAGAATTAAATCTTTGGGAAATTTTAATTCTTTACAAAATTAATCAATTTAAGGATCGACTGACTCAAATTACAGCGTATTGAGGTCCTTGAGTTTATCTTGTAGCTTCCATTCATCCATCCTGCCAATATACTAATCTAGTGAAATTACACCAGCGTTAAGAACATACATAAACACAATACTCAAATCCCTTGAAGAAAGGACAAGTTCATACAGAAACACAATACTTAGATTCCTTGAAGAAAGGGCAAAGCCATATAGAACATGCAAATAGTGAAAGATTTGAAGGTAACCTAAGTGGTAATGGTGAGGAGAAATGAATGGCTATTTCAGGGGATATCGTACACCAACCGTAGATTCAAGGCATCGATTGGATTTATATTATCAACGCCCATTGCAAAGGGGTCCACAGTGTGCGAGGTGGCAATGTATTTGATTGGATATTTTCTATTGTCAAGGGTCAACGAGAATATAATGAGTGCTAATTCGATTGTAGCAGGGTTCCACATCTCATCTGCAACTCAAATCAACGATGTAATGTCGTTGATGTTGGGACAAAACATTGAGGTCCCAACATCTATCTTATAGTTTCTATTAACCATGATGTTAATATATTGACACTTTTATTATATTTAATATCATATAATAGAGGGCCTATATTGTATAGAGATCCTAGATTTAATGCATTTGTTTGCATTTACATGACCTATACCCATAGCAAAAAGTTTTACAACTTATATAATGTTAACATATTATAAAGATCATTTTTTATTGTCAAGGATGGATGAAGATGTTATAAGAACTAATTTGATTGAAACACAACTTCACATATGACATATGCCTCAAATCAACGTTGCACTATTATTGATATTGCACAAATCAACAATTTCATTGGTAACAGAGGCAATAATACCTAACCTCTTACCCATCAATATTTAAAAAAATAAAATTCTAAAACTATATATATTAATCTTAGTATTAGCCTTCTTCATTTTCTAAAGTTAAGGGGCCTTGTAGCCTTCTAGGTGAACCACTGCCATCATATCAGTTCAACAAAGAGGCTCATGCACATGCCCAGATAGGCTACATAGAATTTATCAACCAGAACATTCCTACATTTACGAACATTTGGAGCACTATATGAAGGCGGGCCAACACTTTAAATGCTCCAAAAGCAATCTCAAGTCTCCTAGCCCAATTTAAATTCTAATACTTGAAGGATGAAGAAGATCAACGAAACTTCATTTGGGTATGTGATCATAAACCATCAACTTATCCCCTCTCAAACCATCATAGTATTCCCTTAGTGGAACCAAGGTTTCATCACTAAGTCTACCAAAATCATTAATTTTAAGAAAGAAAGATTCCAATCTTGAGAACATCATCAACTATTTAATTTTATTATTTAATATTATAATATATAGTATATAAATTTAATATTATAATATTCTATTTTATTAATATAATATAATTATATTTATTTATATATAAATATAGATATATATAATACATTATTAACATATTATAAAATTTAATTATATCATATAATAATATATTATTATTACAATATTTATTATATATTAATAATGATAATTGTATTATTAAATTAGCAGTTGTTTAAATGTATAAAGAAAGTTAGAGAAATTGAATATTTTTTTAGTAATTATATTCAGTAAATGTGTTATTTTCATTTTTTGAATGGATTTTTTGTTAATGTGTTATAATTGTGGTAGATTATTTTTAGATTCATTTCACACTTTAAAGATTTCTTTGCTACGATAACAACATTTTGATATAAGAAATCATCTTGGGATAGCATCGTAGTTAGTATTTTAATTAGAAAGAAAATTTTATAGTGGACATGGTAAACTTAGGATGATTATGATATGTTATGAGTTGAATGTACTATTAAATGTTGAAACTAACAAACTAACATTGTTAATGGATGGCAACGACTTGGTATTTATTGATTATATTTGTTTTTCACTACCTTGTAAATCTCTTTGGATTCAAGTCGCATAATTCAATTATCATTTTCTTTGATTACCTTTGTAGAAATATTATATAATATTTATTACAATATTTATATACATTAAAAAATTATTATATAATACATTTGAATATTATATATTTTATATAATTTATATAAATATTAAATTATATAATATATATTTTGATATTATATCATATTTTATAATATATACTAATGTTGAAAGTGTTGAAGCTACAAAATGTATTGTATGTAACAATAGTTACAAATATCTTTATCTCTCTCTTTTTTATTGTATATAACAATAATTACAAAGCTGGAGTTCTTATGAATGTTGTGAAAGAGGTAACTCTGTCAAATTTTTTCTCTGATTTTCAAAGATTTACATATTTACTTTCTTTCATTCTTGAAAAGTGTGCAAAGGTAAATGCAAGAGAGATATACATGTCATTGATTGAACATACTCTGGATACGGCAGTACCTTGGTAATCATTATCTTCAATATCAATTGTTGCTTTATTAAGTGTCATTCTTTATGCTTTATGTATGGTTAAAGCCCATGTCATTTTTATAGGCATTTGGTAATTGTTACCTCATATAATAGGAGCAATTGGTACATGTGTATGATTCTTTGTATCCCATGGGGGGTCAGAGTATTTTTTGAATGCAACAACTGCATATATGGGTAGGGAAGGTGGCTTTAAATCTGAGGTATAGACGATGTCAACAATTTCTCCAATAGCTCCATTAACTAATCATACTTTCACCCATAGATTGAATGTTAACATAATTTTTTATTCTTTACATAGAAGCACAACTGGCTCAAGTTTAGTGTCATTGTGGTTAGATGTATTTGTTTGTCTACTTTGTTCGACTCTACATAAAGTAATTGGCATATTTAGTGATTTCAACATTTGCGTATTATGCATTATTGTCAGTACATTTCTTGTATACAAATGTGTATAGATTTTAAAATCTTCTTGTTCTTTTAGAGGTATGAATGATGTTGTTCTTAACATGAGCATATTCCAATCTTCCTCTATTGGGTTTGCATCTCTGATTTGTTAGTTAACAAATTTTTGAATAAAAATTCTTTTTTTGTGCATCCATGTTGGCGAAAATTTGTTTCTAATGTAACAATTGTATCAAATGTTCAACATAATGTGTACCCAAAAGATCTACCTACATACATTAAAAGGTCGTTTATAGGTGGGAGTTGTCCCAGATCTCTAATGAGTATAATTGAGCAACAACCATAGTCTTTATTATTTTGTTGAGGAAATGCCTCACACAATCGATTATTTATCTTACTGAGCATCTTTGGCCCTATAAAACTCATTTCATCTATGAAAACATATTGAATGTGTCTCATTTCTTCTTGGAAAGTTGTTTACATTTTTCCTTCCAGCATCTTCATTTCTTGGATAGGGATGTGAAGTGTTGAATGTATTATCGATGCATTTATGTTAATTGTTGCAACCCAGTTAGAGCAAGAAGAAGTAAGGGAGACTTGATTTTTCTTAGAAGCTTATCCAAGGTGTGTTTGATTATGCTTATCGAGTAAGATTTACCTATCCCTATTATCGCCTATATAATCTTTCGAGGCAGTGTACCTTGTGGGATTTTTTAAGCATGTTGGTGAATTATGTTAAAGGCTATTTTTTGGGTATTTGACAACTCATATGATATTGGTTTGTTGTTGCACTCAATGTCTACATCTTTTGAAATTGCATGTTGTGAATCTATGAATTGTTGTGCAAGTTGAACAAGACATCTGAATGATTCCAATTGTGTTTGTTGTCGAAGTCACAGAGTCCAAGCATGTTAATGTCATCAATCTCAGCATTTCTAGATGGGTGTGTATGAGATAAGATTTTCCAGTCATGCATTTCCATATCCTGTTGTAGATGTTCTTCATTATCACTTTATCATTGCTTATCTTGACATTGTTATTTCTTCTATAGATATCATTCAATATGCATGGAATGATATTAATTCACCAAATAAGTAGACACACAACAATAAATCACAATGATATGGAAATATAATAGAAAATATGAATAATAGATAAGTCACTTCAAAGGGCAACCTCCCAAATGCTTGCAATAAGAAATGAATACTCTGATACGATGATGAACAACTAACCATACCTCCTATATATAGTCTATGGACAACCCATAGGCTGACCTAATAAGCATATGAATGCATAGATAAATGTAAAATAATATGCAAAAGGTTTGTGTAAGCCACAAGTCAACTACACATATCCCTAGACATACCAAAGATTAAGGACATAACATGACCCTCCCCTTCAAAACAATGTTGTCCTCAACGTTGAAGCAATCTTGGATGTTGTTGCATGAAGGATTCATCCTCCTAGGTAGCATCTTGAAAAGGCCAATTCTTCCTTTTGATTAGATATTCTATAGTCAATTTAGATTGTAGCTGCTTAGTGTGCATTTGAAGCACCGCTTCAGGATCAAGAATAACCCTCCCTTCCTCATCTAATTTTGCTAACTCGGCTTGAGTGGTAACCATGTGTCCAATTACCTTCTTAATACAAGATACATGAAACACTAGATAAGTGTGAGTGGATGGAAGAAATTCCAACTTGTATGCCACACTAATAATTTTTTGCAAGATCTAATAAGGGTCATAATACTTGGGAGACAACTTGTTATCCTTTTTATGTTGCTTCAAGGACATATGCTTATATGGATGCAAGTGAACAAAGACTCAATCACCAATTTCAAAATGCCTCTTGTTCATGTGTTGATCTGCCTATTACTTCATGCAGTTTTGGGCCAAAGCTAAATTTTCATTCAAATTAGCTAGGACTTCATGTTGATGTTGAAGGTGTTCCTCCACTACATGCAACTTTGGGTGGGCCTTCAAGGGTGAAGTGAGCGATGGAGGATGGTATCCATATAATTCCATAAAAGGAGACATTTTGGATTAACTATCACTGAAGTATTATACCACCATTCAGCCAAGGGCAACCACTGAACCCATTTATCCTATTTATCTGACACAAAGCAATGAAGGTACCCTTCTAGACACTTGTTAACTACCTCAATTTGTCCATCAGATTGAGGATGATAGGTTGAGCTATGAACCAATTGAGTTCCAAAACATGCAAATAATTTTGTCCAAAAATTACTAGTGAATATGGGATCTCGATCACTAACAATAATCTTGGTAGTACCATGTAATTTTTGAACCATATTGAGGAAGGCAAAAGCTACTATACTAGTCAGTAATGGTTGAGATAAAGAACAAAAATGACCATACTTTGTGAGTTTATCCACAACAACCATGGTAACATTTTTACCTTCAGATTGTGGTAACCTAGTAATGAAATCCATAGATATCTCTTCCCATCATTGACTAAGGATGGATAAGGGCTATAAAAGACATGGGGTTTTAATGGTTTCACCTTTATTTTGCTGACAGACCATACATTCAACCACATATTTCTATACATCTCCCTTGAGTCCTTTCCAAAAAAATCCTTCTTGACTCTATGATAGGTTTTCAAAAATCCTGAGTGACCACCAAGTTGAGACGCATGAGGTTCTTAAAGGATTTTTTGTTTGAGAAGAGAATTTTGACGCATATATAATCTATCTTTGTACCGTAATGCATTCCCCTTCCATGTAAACTTTTCAATCCCATCTGAACCTTGCTACAGATTTTGAATCAATGCATGGGTAATACTATCATTCTCTCATTCTGCCCTAGCTTCCTTGAGCCAGTCTGCCTACCAAATGGTCATGGCACATAACAATGCCTCAACTGGTTCATCTCACCTAGATAGTGCATCGGCCACCGCATTATCTTTTACTTTCTTGTAGACTATTTCAAAATCAAAACCTAACATTTTTGTCACCCATTTTTATTGTTCTTCAAAAGATAACCATTGTTCCAAAAAATATTTAAGACTATCATGATCAGTCTTTACCTGAAAATGATGACCCAATAGATAAGGTCTCCATTATTTAACTGCATGTAAAATAACCATCATCTCTTTCTCATATATGGGTTTGATCCAATTTTTACCCTTTAATGGACAGCTTTCAAAGGTAATGGGCCTACCTCTTGTATGAGTACTGCACCCATACCATATCCAGATGCATCACATTCAACCACAAAAGTTTTAGAAAAATCTAGAGTAGGCAATATTAGGGTGGTGCATAGAGCTATTTTCAGTTGTTCAAATGCCTTATTAGTTATATCAATCCACTGGAAGGAGTCTTTATTCAATAAAAAAGTGAGCAGTGTTGCAATACTACCATAGTGTTTGACAAACCTATGATAGTAACCAGTTAACCCCAGAAATCACCTTAGTTGCTTAAGTGTCTTAGGAATCTACCACTCCATGATAGCTTGGATTTTTTTAGGATCAAATTTTACTCCCTCGTGTGATACAACATAAACCAAATATTCCACTTCTCAAATTCCAAAAGCACATTTGGACAGTTTAACATACAACTGATGTTGCTCAAGAACTGAGAGTCCTTGTTTCACATGCTACAAGTGGTTTTCCTAATTTTTCCTATAAATAAGGATATCATAAAAAAATAAATACAAACTTTCTCAAAAAATGGCCTAAAATCTATATTCATCAAACTCTAAAAGTTGGATGGTGCATTGGTAAGATTAAAAGGCATGACCAAAAATTCATAATGGCCTTCGTGAGTATAGAAGGTTGTTTTAGGAATGTTCTCCTTACAGATACATATTTGATGATACCCAAAACAAAGATCTAATTTGGTAAAATGAACAACACCATGTAATTCATCTAACAAATCATCAATTATAAGAATAGGAGACTTATCTTTGATAGTGAACTTGTTGAGCTCTTTATAATCTAGGCACATCCTCCAAGTTTCATCCTTCTTTCGCACCATGACTACTAGATAAGAATATTCACTTTGGCTATGGCAAATGGTTCCTACCTCCAAAAACTCTTGTACCATTTTTTCAATTTCACTCTTATGGGCACAAGGATATCTATATGGTCTGATGTTGGGTGGCGTACTTCCAAAAATGAGTCTGATGGCATGATCATGGGTACAGCTAGGAGGAAGACCTTTTGGCATGGGGCCAAAAACTACCGAATGTTCATCCAATATTTTTTGTAAATTAGGATGGGTAGACTCCTTAGTTTGTTGAACATCAATGGAAAACAAACATGCCACAAATCTTTCAGCATCTTGTTCATCTGATGTGAACTAACCACGTGTGGAGATTTAAATCTTAATCCCCGTAGTTCCACTGGCTTGCCTTCAGAATAAAAATGCATAAACAAATCTTGTAAATTCATCTCAATAGTAACCAATGTGGTGAGCCATTGAACTCCCAAAATAATGTCAGTCCCACCCATAAGAATAATAAACATAGGAGAATCTAGCAAATAGTCCCCCATTGCTAACTTAATGCTGTGGCATTTTCCAGAATAATTAATTGTACTACCATTGATTCGAGCAACATTTCAAGTGATAATTCAGGTGACGGTTCTACCCCAATTGGTGGCAAAACTTTTGGGAGCCATAACATTTGCACCATAGCTCCATTTGACTCCCTATTTGAACTATTGGAAAGCTAAGAATGAGGGGAACACTGTGAGATGGCACCAAGCTTTGCTCAATGGGTTTTTACCCCCAAAAACCAAATGGAAGTGCTCCAAATTTCAATTTTAGTAGTGCAATCTAAACATAGTAAGTTTCTAAAAATAGTAATTCCTCGAATTTTGTATTGTTGTAAATCGTGGAAGTCGAACCACTTAATCTTCCTTGAGATTGGTGACCTTCCACATCTTCCTCCTACCTTCAAAATGTGTATAAATGAAGATGTAACCAAAAATAGAAATCAAACATTTCTTCTCAGAGATAGGCATATGTTTGGATCTACAAATTTGATCAATAAAACATCTCTTCTCAAAGATAGCATTATTATAATTGTGTTGTTCTTATTTCTTGAATTATCTTTCAACCAAAGCCTCTGAGTTTTGGATCAACCGTCTACAATCATGACTTGAAATTCTAGGGATTGGTAGATGAAATAATTCAAATGAGCAACCAATTTACTATTAATGTAATTGTGTCTACTACCTAAGTCAATCAACATCATGACCTTTTGTTTCTTAATGAAACCCACCACCTTAAGAGTATGAGTAGAAATACCTACAAGGGCATGGAAAGAGATAGTAGGTTAAGAATCTACAACTTCATCCTTTGGTCCTTCAAAATCCTCACTAGATGCCTCCTCATATTCTTCATCCTCGTTGGCCCCTTCAATGTAAAATAACTTCTTTTCAGCACATCGATGACCTTTGATCCATTTGTTGTCACAACCATAACACAACCCTTTGGAATGCTTCTCCTTAATTTATTATGGTGTCAATATGGTAGGTTGAGGCCATGATGGAGTTGGGAAGGTGTGCTCCCAACTAGTAGTGAAATGACAACATTTGATCATTTCTTTTTATTCTGCTAAGTGTGCCCTTGGTATAGCTTCAGATATAGTTGTGGGGTTAAACATATGAACCTCCAATTGAATACTATCTTTTAGTCCACCCAAAAAAAGGTCAGTCAAATTTACCTCAATGATATCCTTCACACATAAGGATATATTCTAAAATTGATGAATATAATCCTTCATTGTTCATGTTTTTTATAGTTTGGCTAACTGGTTAAAGTAGTTTTCAAAAACATTATCTCGATAGTGAGACATTAGTTCATCAGAGAATACTAACCATGTAATAGGAGTACCAGTCTTCTTCTTTTGAGCATAAAACCAATGATACCAAATGAATGGCTCAGGTTCTAGATACAAAGATGTCATGACCACCTTTTGAGAACTAGGAGTTTAGTGGAGATCAAATATATTTTCAATTTGAGTGATCCAAGTGAGTGGATCCTTACCATCAAACTTTCATAAGTCCATTTTTGGCAACATCAATTTTACCTGCATATTGGTGGTGTTAATATCAAGAGGAGGACCAAAAGAAAAAATTAGAGATTTATTGAGTGGTAAATGAGATGAAATGGTATCCAATTATGTCATGATTTGTTGCAACCGATTGTTCATGCCATTAAGCTCCCCTTGCATTGTTGATATTTGAGTTTGGACTTACATGTCTTTTTGCATTGGGCCATGTCGATTTGATTAAATTTGAGAAATCATATCAGATGATTCAAAATCCATGTCATCACCTAAAAGAGTTTTACCGGTGTCTTTCTCTTTCCCTCGTCCACGAGTGTTTGGACCAGCCATATGAAGGCTTGATGGTGAACCTTATTTTGCCCCATTGACCCAACTTTGACCATAGATTTTTTTAAATATGTTAACCTCAAATCATAAATATCAAATAACAGACATAAACTAATTTTTTCCAAAGTTTTCAAAAATGTAAATAACTTTGAAAATTTCTACAAATTATGAGCTATGGAGCGAATTTATTAAAAAATCTAAAATGGCTATAACTTTTGATAAACAAATCCAAATGAACTAAAATTTTAATGGAAGCTTACTTGAATGGTTTCACAACTCCAATAAAAAAATTGAAAATAAATTCACAACCTTTTGTGAGATTTATCAAAATTTCAATATCTAGGGTTTTTGACTCGATTATGGCCCAAATCGATGCTCTGATACCACTTGGAATGATATTAATTAACCAAATAATTAGAAAGACAACAATATATCATAATGATATGAAAATATAGTAGAAAATATGAATAATAGATAAGCCACTTCAAGGGGGCAACCTCCCAAATGCTTGAAATAATAAATGAATACTTTGATATGATAATGAACAACTAACCCTACCTCCTATATATATTCTACCAAGGCCATGTACTACCCATAGGATATCTTACTAAGCATATGAATGCATAGATAAAGTTAAAATAATATGCAAAAGGGTTATGCAAGCCACAAGTTGACTACACATATCCCTAAACATGCCAACTGTTAAGGGCATAACAATTCCATGGATTGTAAGAATCTTTAATTTGTTCCCAATGCTTAATGATTTATGCCATGTACTACCCATAGGATAACTTACTAAGAATATGAATGCATAGATAAATTTAAAATAAAATGCAAAAGGGTTATGCAAGCCGCAAGTTGACTACACATATCCCTAGACATACCAATTGTTAAGGGCATAACAATGCCATGGATTGTAAGAATCTTTAATTTGTTCCCAATGCTTAATGATGTATGCCTTATTCAAACCAATGTCCACTACAATGTTGTGGAACAGTTTTTAAAGTAAGATCTTTGTCCAATAGAAATCCTGATATAATGGTAAATCGCTAGTAGGTTTAGAGGAGAAATGAGGGTATATACAAACAATTGATTGATTTGGTTTCTTTCTCTATTGATTAGGTTTCCTCTTATTGTTGTAAGATCATGTCTGTGCAGCTTCAATGAGTGGCATTTTGTCAAAAAAGAAAGGAATTTTAGATATGCATCGATGAAATATGGTAGATTGTTATCAGTAGATACACTTTGAAGAACTTATCTGAAGATTTGTTTGCCAACAAATAAGGTAGTAAAGGTTTGACTACAAACTATTAAAGGTAGCTTTTGAAACATGTGACATGTTTCTTGTGCATCTATGTCACGATCAATAATAGTTTTTGATAGAAACTTGCTATATGCAGTTCTGGTTGTGCTTTCAACTCCAATTGTAGATGATATCCTTGTTAGCATATGATGGTAGCTTTCAAATTTGCTTTCAACTTTTACTAGATACTTTGTTATATATTTAATTAGAGATTACATAGAAAAGGAAAAATGTGATTGTGGACCTTGTCTCATTAATCACAACAACCAAGAACATGAAGATTAATACCATGAAATTCAAAGAGTTATTTTTGTAAACTCGTATGATGCATATTCTATAAATCTCATAATGAATTATAAGCCACATATTTATCAATGCAAACCCATTGTTGATGTTTTTAACTATCAATTAACTAAAGCATAACAACAAAACTAATTGTAACTTCTGTAATTCTGTATTACCATAAGAGAGTCATTACATATTATTGATATTCAGTCACCTTACATTTCCTTACAAAGGGGTATTTATACTTTTTTTTCTTGGACCAAGTAGTTACATAAGTAAATGACAAATGGGTGACTGGCTAATGATCTCTAGTAGACTTAGAGTCGTGGCAGTCATTTATTTATTTTATCCTAAGGACCTAGGCCTTCACACCCCCTATATTTTTTGTTCAATGCTAGATCTTTGTTGTCAAGTGTCCTCCTTTGTGCGGGCTAATGTTAAACTCCTATGATGATTAAAGCCTTATTTTTCCTTGAGAATCACTCCTCAACCATTTCTCGCTTCCCTCGCACTCCTTAGTCTTTTCACTATTGTACCGAGTCCTATGCTCTCAGGTTCTCTATAGTTATGTACCATTGTTTACTGGATCTTCTCACGTTGTTATCTTCCACGTCTTTTTCCTCTCACATCTCGCTAGTTCCATGCCATGGTCTTCCTGTGCCATGCTAGTTCTACACTATGGTCTTCCTGTGCCATGTTCATCTCGTGTCATGTCAATTTCGCGCCAAAAAACTAGAATACTTAGTCAAAATTTGGGGTCCAACATATAATCAATTTTATTATTATAATGCATATAAATATAAATATAATATTATACATCACATTTTTTAATTTTTTATTTAATATCATATTATATAATATATAAATTTATATTATAATATTATATAATATATTAAAATATAATATAATATTTATATTTATATATATTATATAAAATAATTATATATAAATATATTATAGAATTATATTCTTATATTATACACACACACTAATAGTTAGAGTGTTGTAATATTATATAACAATTGCCTTTGTATTATTAATATTATATAATATCAATATATTAATAATACATAACATTATAATATATTAATATATATTATAATGTAATATTATAATTCATAATATATTATTATTATAATATTATATTAATATAATATGAAATATATTATACTACTATGATAATATTCGTGATATGGTCTTCTTGTGCCATGCTAGTTCCACGCTATGGTCTTCCTGTGCCATGTTCATCTTGTGTCATGTCAATTTCGTGCCAAAAAACTAAAATACTTAGTCAAAATTTGGGGTCCAACATATAATCAATTTTATTATTATAATGCATATAAATATAAATATAATATTATACATCACATTTTTTAATTTTTTATTTAATATCATATTATATAATATATAAATTTATATTATAATATATTAAAATATAATATAATATTTATATTTATATATATTATATAAAATAATTATATATAAATATATTATAGAATTATATTCTTATATTATACTCACACTAATAGTTAGTGTTATAATATTATATAACAATTGCCTTTGTATTATTAATATTATATAATATCAATATATTAATAATACATAACATTATAATATATTAATATATATTATAATTCATAATATATTATTATTATAATATTATATTAATATAATATGAAATATATTATACTACTATGATAATATTATTATCTAATTTATTTATATATGATGCTTATTAAAATGAATATCAAATTATTGTTTTTTAATGTTTTGTGCACAAAAAGGTAGAATGCGGTCAACAGTCATGGGTTTCAAGTGAAGTAGAACTATTGATTTTCACTCTTTCACTTTACAAAAGCCCACTTTAACATAATAGAAAATTACATCCCTAGAAAAGTTTAATTCTTTACAAAATTGATCAACTTAGGGCTCGATAGACTCAAATCACAAGACATTGAGGTCCTAGAGTTTATCTTGTAGATTCCATTCATCCATGTTGCCAATATATTGACCTAGAAAAATTACATCAGGGTTAAGAACATACAAAAACACAATACTTATATCCCTTGAAGAAAGGGCAAAGCCATACAAAACATGCAAATAGTGAAAGATTCAAAGGTGAGCTAAGTGGTAATGGTGAGGGGTAATGAAAAGCTATTTTAGGGGATATCATACACTAACCCCATATTCAGGGGAGCTATTGAATTTACATGACTAGCCCCCATTGTAAAGGGGTCTGCAACTTGCAAGGTGGAAACATATTTTATTGGACATTTTTAATTGTCAAGGGTAGAAAAGGATGTAATGAGTGTTGATTTGATTACAACAAGGCTCCATGTCTCATCTCCATAAGATAAATGAAAGATTTTAAATCAATATGACATAATATATTAATACTTGATGAATGCATTTAAGTTAATATGTATAAAATACATAGGATTGATTTTGTTTAATTATATAGAAGGGATAATAACATAGTTAGGATTGGGTTACCTGGTAGTTTAAGCAATGTCGATGTGGGGAAAAGACATTGAAGTTCCAAAGTCTATATTGTAGCTTTTGTTCATCTATATTGCTAATATATTGACACCTAAAGAAATTACACCAGGGTTAAGAAGATACAGAAGGACTCCATGTCTAATGTGCAGATTGAATAAAAAATGCAATGTCATTGATGTGGGGGCAATACATTGAGGTTATGGAGTCTATCTTGTTGCTTTCGTTCATTAAGAACATATGAAAACACCATACTCTGACCCTTGGAAGAAAAGATGACTAAAATTGGAGCTTATCTTTGTAAGCATATAAAATATAAAATCTAAAGGAGCACTGGGTAGGAGAATTATGTTTTTAAAGGATTATTAAAATGAATATCAAAATATTCTTGCTTAACGCTTTATGCACAAAATATGATATAAGGTTAGTGGTAATGAGGTTCGGTGAGGTATATATATACCGATTTACACTCTTTTGATTTACAAAACCTAGATTTACCAAAACAAAAAATTGCATTCCTTCCAACATAATTTACACTTTTCAATATGGTAGTTGTAGCCTACATAGATGAAGCTATAACAACAAGGGTGGTGCCTAATTTGAGATACATCAGACTACCATACCACTTGGAGAGAGTATGAAAATATTGGTGGGGATTCAAACCTAGGTTTAGTAGATTACCCAAAATTGTTAGAGTTTGTGGTCCTGGCATCAATTTCACCTTTCCTTCAATCACTGAATAAAGAGAAATGATCACTATTGTTACGAATACATGGTTTTTATTAAGTGTTTTTTAGAATGATAATGCAAAAACCTTGGAAATATTTGTATCCGTATCTATTTGCATATGCCAACCTACATTGGTCGATTAGATTATGTAATATGCATCTTTCAATTAGTAAGCATTTTTCATTTTTTGTCTAATTAGTTTTAGAGTCATCTAATTAAGTTTTTATTATTATTTTGAGACTTGTCTTAATTAACCCGTGGTGCATTCTCTATGTTTTGAAATTGAACAATTATATATTTGACATCTATTTTTCACTGAGATGACCTTTGTTTCAATCACGTATTGGGTAATATCAACAATTTGATGGAAGCTAAAATATACATTGACAGGTGTGACATGTCACTGAACCTTGCACATGTATCTACTCAAGTTTTTTTGAGTTCATCCCCTGAAAGACCATGTCATTGCCCCTAACCATCACTGCCCAAATCACTTTGAAATATTTCACTGGTTTCATGTTCTGTATAGCCTTGTCATTCGCCCCCCACTTCACCATTACTTGAGCTCACGTGGAATGAAAAGTCTCCTCCCCACATCAAAACTTTGTAAAAAAAAGGTAAGACGAGGTCGGTAGTCATGTGTTTTGAGTGAAGTATGATTGTTGATTTACACTTTATCTTTACAAAACCCTGCTTTACCAAAATATAAAATGACATCCCTTATGAAGGAACACACAACCTCATTTTTCACTGTCACCTCCACCAGAAATAATGTATTATATTGTTGCATATTGCATCATGCACAAAAAGTAAGATGGGGTCGATGGTCATGGGTTTTAATTTAGGTACAACTACTGATTTACATTATTTCCCTTTACAAATCCCCACTTTACTAAAATAAAAAATTACACCATCACTTATGGTGTAAATGTGCTTTCATACACCATAGGGCCCATATCATACACATTCTGCAATGATGCTAATGTGGGGGCAATACATTGAGGTTATGAATTTTTTCTTGTTGCTTTTGTTGCAATTGAAGTGAGTACCAAAGCTTTGACAAAGTGCATGCCACATGGGTGCATAAGGAGGCATCGTTCGTGATACAATGTGAATGCCATGGTAGAGGAGTCACTAATTGAGAGAAAAGGTGGTCGATTGGTGATCGGTCCCAAGTGGCAGGGAGTTCCCTCTCTGTTTATGTAGATTGTGTGTCATGTTTACAAATTCCTCATGTGTTACATTGTCAGGGCATGAAAGGTATATAACTTCTGCTTCCTCAAATGTTATGCTCCTAGGGCATGAAATATTGAAGAGAAACATAAGAGAAAGATCATCCCTTCCCACATTATTTTGGGACAATAATCCTGCAACCTTGGCGCTTTGAAATATTGCATTTGATCGACACATTTCATTCAAAAGCCTTAAATCTTAGTTAGGAAAATCATTCGGTGCATATCCTGAGAACAATAGCATTCCATTTATTCTCCTTCCCTTAGTCATGGATTGAAAAGAGCTTTTTTATCATGTCACCTAAAATTCTGAGAATGAGAGGGTAATCCAAATCCGTGTGCACCAACTGTAGAGATTGTCACGACTTCATGATGGAATAGCTGTAACAATTTAAAAAAATGAAAAATACAATCATTAACGTGCCTGTTGTGAGGTTTTCCTTCATTGTTTCATCTAATTTCCCATTTTAATGTTTAATACACTTGCCTATCTTGATGCAAAAAATAATTTAGTTGGGGACTGATGCACTGAGCTCTGTGTTGCCTCCTAGAGAGAACGGAAAGGGTTAGGGCAACAACCATGAGGATTACATGACAACTAGGTCTTCAAGGGACCATTATATGGATGGGGACGGGAAAGGGGAGGATGAGATTGAAACTTCTCCCATGAGCAGGAGGAGCAAAAGAGAGCCTAAAGAACCTCATAAATTATTGCTTTTATGGAGTACTTGAGGTCCATTGGTTTAATATGATTTGCATCCTCCACCTTCAAATATGATTCAACATTAGTTTTTATAGATTATTCAAATATTATTGTGAGTAAATCAGTTTCCTATGGTACATAATTTGTCTATAATTTGCTCTAAATTATATTTTTGCATTTCTTCCTCTTTAAGAGCTCTAGTCTTGCCTGGGGCCAAATCTTTCACCTTTAAAGCATCTGATTTATTTTACTTATTTGACAATTAAATTTTTCTAATTTTTAGATTATAAATATATATATTAGGTTTATATTCAAACTTATGATACTTGGTACTTTAAATAAATATATAAATGAATAAACGTCTGACCTTTGAAAATATATCAAGAATCTCATAAAGTTATTTTTCTTCTTTCATTGTTTATTGTAACTTTCTATTATTTTTGTGGATCAAACAAGTTTTTTTTTTTGGGGATCTTTATAATGGAGGAGGTGGCACATACCAATATTTGGGTGTGCATAAAATCATTGTTTTAGAGGTGGGTGTTGGTTGTACAATGTCTTCTCCAAGTAAAAGGTGAGAAATGGATTTAATGAAGCTGTACACAATTTACTATTAATGTCTTCTCCAAGTAAAGGTGAGAAATAGATTTAATGAAGCTGTACACAATTTATTGTTACTGTTCTTCTTGATTTTTGGTGTATTTGTCATTTTTTGTGTTTGGTCTCAATGGGGTTTGTATTAAGTTAGCCGTCACAAATTTTATAAATTCTGGATTGAACAAGATGATGGGGGACTACAAGGTGGAGATGATAAATGATGGAATGAGCGAGCTCAATAGGGAATTCAATGGGCCAACCAATAGTAAGTTATATTCTTTTTGTTTTTTATTTTATGTTTTTTATTTTGTAGGATTTTATTTTTCGTCACCCATTTTAATGAGTCATATTGTTGGTGTTGAGTTCTAGGTGCTCCTCACTATTGTTTTTAACGACAGGACATTGAACAACTTTAGTTTCTTGAATTTTAATTAGTGGGATCTTTTTTTGGCAAATGTCCCAATGTTGTCTTTTTTGGTGTGGGAAACTATTGCAATATTTTCATAGGGGAATCCCCATGTGTTTTAGGTGGTAAGATTATTGCGTTGATGGCCATTGGGAAAGGGGAAACCATCTTGCACTCTTATATCATTGGGTATATTCTAAAGGTCACCAGGGGCGCATGGTCTCTTGTGATTGGTGTATATTCTCTGGTTTTTTACATACAACAATTGAGCCTTGAGCCTTAGAAGTCTATAATGAAATAAAAAAGTATGTCTATTCCAGTCTACTAAAAAATAAATCCTTTGTGTGATTTTGCTCCCATCTTGTCAATTTGATACTTACCTTGATGTGGGATGTTGCTAAGTTACCCATAGGTACAAAAGTAATATGTTTCACATTTCCTATATAGATGGCTATTGAATCAATTATTATGTGGTTGCAAGCAATGCACACAACCAAGTTCAATTTCTAATGTGTTTTTAATTAAATTTGATGAGGATCACCTTATATGTTTTTTTTTGGGTTCTTATTGAGCTTTTCGTGAAGAGTTTTTTAAGTTGTAGATAAGGGAGCCTTCTTCAAAGACATCTTGAGCTGCATTTTTCACTTACTATTATTATTATTTCTTGGTTATAAATTTCTTCAAGGAGTCCCTCCAATTAGATTTAAGTCTACGAGTTTTGTAATTTAAAATGGAAAAAAGGGAATTCCCAAGCTATAGTTTTTCCATAAACTGGGAATAATTAATCGAACTTTACACCATTCTAAGCTTCACTGACGTAGACATTTTTTAATTCATTTACTTGCACACCCTATTTTAAATGGCGTCTTTGTACCTGTACCAATATTTACAATGCCATTTCTCTTGGTGTCTATGGAACTAAATGTAGAAAATCCCTACTTCACTGATGGAGAGATATAGATATAATCGATATTTCATTGGAATGATTCTAAATTTTTCTTGCAATGATTAAGGTTCTTAGCATTTTTTATTTCCAAATTTCTTCTTTTGTATTGAACCCAATTTTTATTTTATTTAAAAGGTTCTTTAAGGTTTCCAATTTCTAGGTTTTGATGTTTTTTTTTTTTTTTTTGTGCATTTGGGTGATTGGGTTGTTGTAACTAGGATTCTTTTGTGCTTGTAATGAGTTTATATTTTTTATTTCTTACGTTGTTTGTCTCTTTTGTTTGAGGCACTACATAGACAAGTATACTTGGCAAGTAATGCCTTGGACATTTTATTACAATTTAGGATAAGGAATATTGTATTTGAATTTTTTGAGACATCAAAAATAGCGACATTGCCAGGAAATTGCTAATCTGGTGGAGCAAACTCATTGGAGGAAGAGCAAATCCTAGGAAATCAGATGGCTATTTAGGGAAATATCTTTTAAAAAAGAGAGATTATAGAGTTGTGTGTGAAGTTTTAATATTAAGCAAATGTAGAAAGAAATATATTTAAACTTTATTAATGTTGCTAATAGCCAAAGTAAGTTATTGGGACTATGGAGCAATACTTGGATTTATGGCTAAACTTATTTGTTTCCAATTAATTGAATGAATTTTCTATGATATAATTTATTTCTAAATCTTTTTTTCTTAGAATCAATACTTTATTCTTATGGTTAATTTTTTATAAGTTTAGTTTTTATATTACATTTCTATATACAATTCAAATATTTATAATATTTTAAAAGAATTTACACATTAATTATAATCAATTAACAAAGACACATTCATTTGAAAAAAATAATCCTCAAACCTTGAATCAAACAAACACAACTTCTATATTGAATTTGAAAAATACAGGGAATATATAGTTTATACTTATTATTAAATCCACTTATTTATTCGTCTCAATGATCGAGTAAAAAGGTGTTTGATTGACAATGAGAGTAAGGGGTGCCCACATCTTACACTTAAAAAGGAAATATACTTCATAAATGAAAAGAACACACTTACCAAAAAAATCACACAAAAAAAGGTACATTCTTTTTGACATTCCTTGCACCCCCGAACAACTGCTAGTTTAGAAATCTTTGGATATATGAGATAAGGTGAAAGCTAAGTTCAATTCATAAACTTTTATAGACAAAGAAGTCAATATTCATATCGATTTAGATGTATCTTAATTTAAAAACAAAAACAAAAATAAAAGTTGGGTTTTGTTATTTATGCAAGGTTATTGTTTCGAGCTCTCAATTAAGATAGTAGGAACTCTTCTCTATAAAAAGGGTGAACCCTTTTGTATGAGGGACCCTTCGAGAGGTCATCTCTTATGTGACAATTAATTTAAAATAAAAATAAAAATAAAAATATATGGTGATAACACCTTTATACTTTCATTCCACTATGATTAAAGTTCCCAATAAACTTAATAAATACTTTATACTTTTATATCATGATGAATAAGGTTTTCAATAAATTTAGTTCGAAGTATACCTCTACCTTTTTATAATGAACATAGTTCTCAATAAATTTAAGTAGAGGTCTTACGTTGAAGATTAATTAATTATTTAAAAAATATATTATTGAAAAATTATAAAAATATTTTTTTAGTTTCATAATTTATACAATATACATTTTAAAAAAAAATTAAAAAAATATATATATATTTTATTGAATACAAACTTGCACTTGACAACACAAAAACAAAACAATTATACAAATCCTCTACACCTTATCATTTCCTATAAAGACGATAGCCCCAGCATGAAATCCAGAATTAACCCAAAGTATTAATCTGTCTTCTTAATAGACTTACTCGGAGTGAAGGAGACCCTGACGATGTAAGATTCGAACCGTCAACCTCAGCTAGCTACCACTCAGTGGATACAAAACATCCTACCGGCCGCACCCAAGATGTGATGTGTGCTTATATGCTGCGATCTGGACCACAAAGAGAAATATTTATGAATGTAGCCATGTCCTCAACGGTAGACGTCTTCTTAGCATTGAATTAACCATTATGCAGTCATCAATTTTATGTGCCAATAATAATTTGCCAACATTTTCAGTCCTTCCATTGCAGTCGCATTCCAAATGTTTCAGATTCTCACAGCCGTCGCACAGGCCCCTTAAACAATTAACCCCCTCCCAAAGGGTTGCGGTATTTGCAATGGACAGCTCAGCTGCGGGACACGATAAGAAGTTCCGGACCTTGATGGATTACTTGGGCAAGGACGGAGCCAACGTGTCGGATGACATGGCGATATTGTTCAGTCACATGCAGTACGCGTGTAAACGCATTGCTGCCCTCGTGGCGTCGCCCTGGAACTCGGCTTTGGGGGAAGGGGAAAGGCCCGGCCTTGCTGTGGATTCGAAGACGGGACGGGATGCTCCCAAACCACTCGATATTGTATCGGTACATTCTTACTTCTAATTCAAAATAGAATAACGAATTAACAGTATTCCAAACATTTTCTTAAGTGGGGACATTTTTTTTTTACTGAATTTCCAGTCTGTACAGTCTCCAAAGAATCTCCATCTACAGTTCAATGATTCAAATAAGCCTTTTGAATTTCAAATTACCTCGTGCTTAGAGGAATTAGCTAGGCTCAACTTACCACGAGCTTTGTGGAAGGATTAAAAAACACACACACATATATATATATTGAAATTGTACAATTACTGTGTTGTCACAAGGTCATTTAATGCTACCACGAGGCCGTGCTCTTGAGGCTGTGACCTAAACAAAATTACAGTATGCAAAGTTGCAGGGCTATAATAGGAACAAATAATAGCCCTTTGTATGTAGCATGATGGCATGCCGATGTTGAGTAGAGGAGGATGATGCTAACACATCAACTCGAGGATTTGTACCTCAAAGTCAATACTTTTGGATTGGCAAAGCATTTAGTATATGTAGTGCCTTACAAACCCTTGTGTCTCACAATTATTATCAATGTAGGATTTTATTTACAAGTCAATCCATTGAAGAGGATAAGAGGTTTTTTTCTTTTCTTTAAAGATCAAAAGATTGACGATGAGGACTTCTTGGTTAGGTTTGATGTTGTGTCTCTTTACACGAAGACACATGTTATGGAGGCCATTAATGTTCTAAGGGAGCTCATAGATGAGGACACTCTTAAGTGTATTGAGTTGTAATTGAAATCAACATTTTTGAGCTTTCAAAGTGAGTTCTTTGAGCAAATGGAGGGTATGGTGATGGGTTCTTCTTTATCTCCAGTGGTAACTAATTTTAGAATGCAATGGTTTGAAGAGAAGTCCCTCAGATCTTTTCCATGGAGACCTAAGTGGAGGAAAAGTTATGTGGATGATTCTGATCTATGTTGGCAGCGCAAAAAAGAGATTTTAGAGGCTTTTTTGACTCATTTGAACAATTTATGTTTCAGCATCCAATTTACAATGGAACTAGAAGCATATGATTGTTTGTCCTACCTATATGTTTTGTTGAAATGAAAAAGAGATGGTTATTTGGGTAGGCAGGTATGCATGAAGGTGACTCATATTCATCCATACATGCTTCATCTTATCACCATGCTTATTAGAAAGACGATGAACATTTCCAATAGGAGAAATATTGATTCGTAATTAGTATGGTTCCATTACTTGATTCATCAACACAAATCTTAATTGTTCCCAACAACACTTGATTGATTAACTTGTTTTCTTATATATCTGTTTAACCCTAATTTCAAATGTGGATCCTCTTGCGTAGATATAGTTAAGAATATAAAAATGATAGGGCACAAGGGTGAATATCAGATCTATAACAGGCCAATTAAATGCTAATCTTAGATATCCCATATACCTAATTTATTAAATTGAGATAAGTTATTAATAAAAAGTACAATTATGTTATATATAAAAATGACAAAAAAGTGATGTACTTAGTTGGCTCTGATACTAATGCAGATATGAATTTGGAACAGGCTAAAAATAGGTGGGAAGTCAATTTTGGAATAGTTGTCAGATTTTGGATCTAATGCTTCTGGCTATCTGGACAGTTGCGTCAGCCTTGGGCAGTTGCATCGATGCTACTGTCTGAGTCTGACACTAGTGTCTTGTACATAATATCAAGTGAAATAGGATGCGACCACCCGAATGTTTTTGGGTTTGGCTTTTCCTTCGCTTTGGTGCATTCAAACCTGGATCATGGACTGTCATTCCTTGTGAAATGACAAAGCCTTAGTTTTCTATCTTTAATGTGACCTTGGGGAAAAATGAGTTAGTGGGCCCATGGTGTCGAGCTAACCCCAATGACCCTGCTGTCAAATGGCCTACATAGCCAATACTCCAGAAGAGAGCCTTAGACTCATGTAGTTCTCCCCTATGTGTTGGCTTGTGTGTGAATCATGCAATGTGTGTAAAGCAAGTACAACGATGACTTAGCTTGTAACTTGGCAAATAAGACCTCATGATTGCTCCTTTAGTACTTCAAACCCGTAGATGTGTTGTACCTATGATTGGTATGGAAAAAGAGAAGCTTTGATCAATTGAATGCTTGATAGAGTGCTTTTGATAAGTGTTTTGGTCTCTTTGGTCTGATTTCTAGGTAAAGAATAAATGAGGGTTGATATCGTATTTATATCAATTCTATCGAGAGATAAATTGCATAAAAACACCTTGGCCGAACATCTGGATACGTTTCATTTGCAAATTGGATGACTTTAGGGCACTGGACACTTGCATTGGGGCAGGATAGTAATGTCGACGTTACTGTCTGTTCCATACGTTAGTGTCTAGGGAGTAGCAAAATAGGTACAGGTTCAAAACTTACAGAGGTGTAAGATAAATATATTTTAAACATTATGGGTAAGATAGGATATTTGTGTCATCAATATAAGACTGGTCGGACTAAGAGATAGGCCAAGAGGCACAAGATAGAGCAGATGCGAGGCTTGCAAAAGCAAGACATATGTAGAACTAAGAGGAACAACCAAGGTTTGAGTTTGTCAAGTGTACAAGACTGAGGTGCTACATAATCATAAAATTTCGTCTAGTTTAAAGGAAATGAATAAGTACTTGAGTGAGTATGCACACCTTGTATTTGTTTGAGTGGAATTTGAGTGCTTTGTTGGTGATTGACTTGCAACCAAGAGCATGTTACAATGTAAAATTAGTGCATATAATTTGAGTTAAAAGTATTTGAAAGAGCAAAGTTGAGGAGTATACCTGTGTGTCAATGTAACTGCCTTGCCTATTGGCAAGTTATTTTGCAAAAGATGTATCATTGTAAAATTCTAAAACTAAGATTAGGATAAATATAGATAAATATTTAAAGGGCATATATCCAAGGATATAGAGAGAGATATTGGAAGGCACATGCCCCTAACTTTGGAGCAAAAGTGAGTTGCCACTTGATAGTTAAAACTAACTCAATTGTGCAACCCAATGATACTTATAACCTGGAGAAGTTGGTTGATACAATCAAATCCAACCTGAAAACTTGGCAAGATTGAGCAATTTGATCACCTCAACTATATCAAAAGGTGAACCATTTATTGGAGTCGATTGGTTCGATAAAGTCCGTAAAAGTTCGTGGGGTATCAATATGTGCAATGATTTTGGAATCTGAAACTGATTTGGATTTTGCAATATTAGGTACATGTTGCATAGTATATGCACCTTAGATATGTTTCATGCTGACACTGTGTATAACAATGGTACCAATGTATAAAATTTTGCCACAACTGTGAATTTAAATCATATAACTTTGTTTTTTGGCCAATTCGGATATCTCTGTAAGTGTGGAGGACATGCTTTCAAAACATGTCTACACTATAAATGGAGAAATCTGAAAACTAATATAAACACCAATGTAGAGGGCATGTTTTCAAAACATGCACCCATTGTAAAATGGAGATGTTGAATACTGAATAGATGTGGAAAACATGCTTCCAAAACATGTCTCCACTGAATCTGTAAACTAATATAAGTACATATACTGAATGAGTGTAGAGAACATGCTTCCAAAACATGCCCCCACTGAATTTGAAAACTATGAATGCGTGGAAGCCATGTTCATATGACATGCCCCCACTGAATTTGCAAACTGTGAGTGTGTGGAAGTGACATGCCCCCACTAAATTTGCAAATTGATATCAGTGACAAATACTGCATGAGTGTGGAGAACATGCTTTCAAAGCATGCCCCCACTGAATCTGCAAACTGTGAATGTGTGGAAGTCATGTCCATATGACATGCCCCCACTGATATGCCATCCTTTGAGGTGAGATGAAAATAGTATTTGGTTGTTACCTCACCTCAAAGGAAGAAAATAACCATATAACTGTATACTTTGTGATTGAACCATGTAGCATGTAGAAAAATGTGCATAAGTAAATGTATCATTGAAGCGCATAAAATCAATGTGATCACATGTAGGCCTAAGGTGCATGATAAAGATCATGGCAACGTCTAAATAATAACAGTATAAGCTCAACAAGCAAACACACACACAAAAACACTCAAAAGCAAGTCAACAAACAAAGGTATTAGGAGATCACAAACAAGGGAGATGTTTAAATGCCACAAAATCAAATGGACATGACTTAGTCAAATGTCCACAAAGCAAGGAATGACATATTTAAATGTTCATACAACAAGCAATGACATATTCAAATGTCCAAGAAGGCAAACATTGGCATAGAGGCCACATACAATGGAGCATATTCAAATGCTCAAACAAGCAAGACAATGGCAAGGCAAAACACTTAAGGAAGTGTATAAAGGAAAAACATAAGCAACTGGCATAAACATATCATAGTAGCTCATGGATCAAATGTGTTAGCAAAAAACGTCAAGTGCATAGCATATCAAGTACCATGTACAAGATATAAGCATGTATAAGGCATGTGTAAGTACATAAGAAGCCAATCATGATAATGTGATGTGACCATATAATGATATAACATAAAAGTATGAAGATCATAGAAGATGGATGCCCCCAACGTCTTGCCATGTTCATATGACATGCCCCCACTGAATTTGCAAATTGTGAATGTGTGGAAGTGACATGTCCCCACTAAATTTGCAAATTGATATAAGTGCCAAATATTGCATGAGTGTGGAGAATATGCTTTCAAAGCATGCCCCCACTGAATTTGCAAACTGTGAATGTGTGGAAGTCATGTCCATATGACATGCCCCCACTAATATGCCATCCTTTGAGGTGAGATAAAAATAGTACTTGGTTGTTACCTCACCTCAAAGGAAGAAAATAACCATATAATTGTATACTTTGTGATTGAACCATGTAGCATGTAGAAAAATGTGCATAGGTAAATGTATCATTGAAGCGCATAAAACCAATGTGATCACATGTAGGCCTAAGGTGCATGATAAAGATCATGGCAACATCTAGATAGTAACAGTATAAGCTCAACAAGCAAACAAACACACACAAGAGCACTCAAAAGCAAGTCAACAAACAAAAGTCTTAGGAGACCACAAACAAGGGGCATGTTTAAATGCCACAAAATCAAATGGACATGACTTAGTCAAATGTCCACAAAGCAAGGAATGACATAGTTAAATGTCCATACAACAAGCAATCACATATTCAAATGTCCAAGAAGACAAACATTGGCATAGGGGCCACATACAATGGAGCATATTCAAATGTTCAAACAAGCAAGACAATAGCAAGGCAAAACACTTAAGGAAGTGTATAAAGGAAAAACATAAGCAACTGGGATAAACATATCATAGTAGCTCATGGATCAAATGTGTTAGCAAAAAACGTCAAGTGCATAGCATATCAAGTACCATGTGCAAGATATAAGCATGGATAAGGCACGTGTAAGTACATAAGAGCCTAATCATGATAATGTGATGTGACCATATAATGTTATAACCTAAAAGTATGAAAGATCATAGAAGATGGATGCCCCCAACGTCTTGGCAACATGAGTAGAGGGAAAACCCATCACCCATAGTGCATAGAATCATGTATCTGTATATGCCTGTATATGTGTATGTAGAAGCAACTGATATTCTAGTCCTCAACATGGAACTAATACATAGAAGTCAAGGAGCCAATAGAATATGTAGGTGCCGAAAAATATTTTTGGATTTTTGAATGTTTTGATTTTTTTGGTTTTTTTGAAATATCTCACATAACATATTTACGCAAATGCATAATATTCATTGGACTTTTTAAAGGTTTTCCTTCAAGTGTAGTAAGGCGGTATACACCTTTTTCCAAATTTTCTATAACTATGAATGGTCCCAACCAATTTGGTTTGAACTTTCATTTCTTGTCTTTTTCAGCATTGGTGTTCTTTTGTTATTATTTTAGTACCAGGTCACCCACATCAAAGTTAGTGGCCGAACATTTTTGTTATATGCTCTCTTAATGTGATCTTGGCAGATAAAGAGGTGGTCGGTAGCGTATGTGTGTTTGTCACTTAATTGTTTTAATTGATGTAATCTCTTTTCACGGTATTCATTATCTTCGATGATGTCTTTGAGAGAAACACATAAAGAAGGTATTTCAAGCTCAATCAGTAAAATTGCCTTTGTACCATATACCAAAGAATAAAGTGTAGCCTAGGTGGGTGTGTGAACACTAGGGCAATATGCCCACAGAGTATACACCATCTGATGGTGCCAATAAATAGTGTAACGTTTAACCATCTTGCCAAGTATCTTGACAATGATTTTATTTGTTGCCTCTGTCTACCCATTACCTTGTGGGTACTAAGGTGTAGAAAAGGTATGTTTAATTTTGTATTTACTACAAAATCGTTTAACCGTTTTGTTTTTAAAGGATGATCCATTATCAAAAATAATTGCTGAAGGAATGTCAAAATGGGAAATGATATTCGTCATAATAAACTTGCATATGTCATCCCCTATGGTAAACTCAAGGGGAATGGCTTCCATCCATTTTGTAAAATACTCTGTAGTTGTAATGATGAATTTATGCCCACTAGCAGATACCAGATTGATTTTGCCAATCAAATCAAAACCCGATAAGGAAAAGGGCCATGGTGAAACAATTTGCTGTAACTCATGTGCCGGTGCATGATTCAAATTGTTGTATTTTTGGTTTTGTAAATACAATTTTGCATGTTCGATGCATTCTTGTTCCATGGTAGGCCAATAATAACCTTGGCTTAATAGTTTTTGGGACATGGCCCTTCCACTAAAATGGCCACCACATTTGTTGTCATGCATTTCTAAGAGTGTTGTGTAGGGTTCATCTTTGTTTAAACGCCGTAGTAACTGCCCGTCAAAACTTCATTTGAACAAATCATTCCCAATAATGACAATGAAGTGATTCATGTTGTAATTTTTGTTTATTATTCCGCGTAAAGTGGTTTGGTATGTAGGTTCGATAGAGGAAATTATAAACGTCACTTTACCACTCTGTGTTTGATGTATTGTGAGTAATAACAAAAATGGCTAAGGCATGTGTAGAATTAAGAGGAACAACCAAGGTCTGAGTTTGCCAAGTGTACAAGATTGAGGTGCTACATAATCACAATATCATCTACAATATTTACATGAGACAATTCACTATGTGCTTAGAAATGAATTTTTAATTATTGTATTGAAGGAAAAAACTTAACATGAAAGTAGAGTAAAAAACTACCACAAAACAACAAGAATAGAAATACACAAACAAATGCTTACCCTTGAGAAATCAAATATGGGGAAAACTCTTGAAGAGAGAAGGATTGCCTCCTCTTATCTCCTTATGTTGTTACAAGTCTATTACCTTCTCAAGGGCTTCATGGACATCTTTTACAATAGCAACATGCCCAAACACTCGTACACGCTCTACAACTTTTTCAATTTCACTTCCTTATCACACTCCAACTTTTAAGACACTCAACCAAGAAGAAAGAACTACTAGGAAACCATGAATTGTTTTACAACGACCCCTGAGGATGTTTTTATACTTGCTTTATATCATGAGATTCTCAAATAGGAAGTTCAAAAGACTTAGAAGATGAAGAGACACTATTTGCGGTCGTTGCTTTATTCATTTTTTATCTTCATGCAAGACCGCTACTATGTGTAAGATGAAATCGCCACATAACCAATTGGCAGTTATGAAACCATCACAACGGTTATGAAACTGCCCTTGAAGGGACCAACATGTAACCACCACTTGCATACATGGGCAGTTATGTCACTGTGTCTCAACAAACATCAACGGTTCCGCAACCATCTAGAAAACATTGTTTTTGGTAGGAACCTACTTCAATTGAACTTCACATCTAAGGTGTCTAGATCACCTTAGACATGCCTACCTTTGTAGACCTCTATATTGTCTGAATTTATTCATTCTTGATTGAAAAACAATCGATAGGAAGCAAGTTACTTGTTTAGTCTTCTCGAGAATAGTGGCTTTGTTATTTTATTTTGTTGATGCTTCATGATTCAATTTAGATCATGCCTCCCTAATTAGGAGACTTCTGGTTCCCAAAAGCTTAGGAACTAATAAGATGATAATTTTTTTTTCCCGCTTCCTCCTTGGGATAACAGTGAGCTTTGTTGAGGATTTTCCTTTCAACCCATTTTACGAATTTTCCTGCACTCATCTCCTCGACGCTTTCTCATTCTTCTGCAAAACATCTTTGTCTAGCTCCTCTTGGCCATTAAGATCAAGATCTTCCATGGAAGGTAGCAAAAAACCTTCTTCATCTAGCATAGAAGGCTCATAGAGACATATGTTTTCAACATTCACAATGGAATAAATATTCATATATGGAGGCAAGTCTAACTTGAAAGTGTTCTTTCCCACTTGTTCTCAAATGGACCATACCTAGGTGGTTTAAGCTTCTTGACTTTACCTTGGAGTCTTTCTTTGCTTAAGAAAAACTACACCTCGTCCCCAACATGGAACTTGTGCTCAACTCTATGTTGATCATGTATTGCTTTGTACTTTGCTTGAGACTCCCTTAATATCTCTTGCATTTGAAGGTGTATTCGCCTTATCTTCTCTATGAATTTCTTGAACTTTTGAGTCCACCTTTTAATACTCCTTATGTGTCCTTCCTAAAATAACATCAAATGGACTTTGAGTTAAGTAACAAAAACATGTCTCAAAAGGAGATCTATTAATAGAGGAATGGATTGCTTTGTTATAAGAATGTTGAGTATATGCTAATTTATCATGCCGAGTCTTAGGATGCTTCTTATCGTACCCTCTCAAGAGTTGCACCAATGTCCTATTGACCACCTCAGTCTGCTCTTTAGTTTGTGGATGAAAAGTTGTAGATCTTTTCAATCTAGTGTCCATCTTCTCCTGGTCAAAAAATTATAACAAAACATTGAATCCATATTTGAAACGATAGAAATTGGTAATTTAAAATGAATCCAAACATAAGTGGAAAATAACTCAATTGTATTATTTCCCTTAAGAGTTTTCTTACATAGAAAGAGGATGCACATTTTGTTAAAGTGGTTTGCAAAAACAAACAAGTAATTGTGCCATTTCTTTGATAAAAGCAAGCCTCCTATGAAATCCATAGAAATAAATTTCTATGCCCTGAAAGGAACTGGAAGTGGCATAAATAAACCCAACTTCCTATTACTAGGTTTGCCTATGCTACATACCACACATCTCCTTATGACTTTTGCAACATCAAATTGCATGTTTGGCTAGTAAATGTACCTTTACAAATATGCTACTTCTTGTCACACCAAAAGAAACTACAATTTGGGGTATGCCACGTTATGCTTTTTGCCAAAGCTTATTCCACTTAACAGGTACAGGAGCAAGGTTTTTTGAGCACTACAATAGGTTTTACCACTTGGACATGGTAATTGGTTATATGAGCTTGCATTTGTTTGAGGACAAACAAATTTGGGAAGAGAGGACTGTAATGCCCCCTTTTCATACAATTTTAGTAATTAATAAAATTGGTTGAATAGTGATTATAATCATTCAAAAATATAAGACAATTTAATTAATTATTAAAATAGAACTATCTTGGATAATTATTCGAATTACCGGAAAAGTGGTTTTAACCATTTAGAAAATTAAAGTATTTTTAATAATAATTCTAAGGGGTTTTATAATTAATAAATTGTTTAAAAAATGATTTTTATCACTTCAATTATTAAAGCAATTTAATTAATTATTAAAGCAAGGACCTAATATAAAATAATTATTTAATTTGCCAAAAAGAAATTTTAACTACTAATTTATTGAGGCAAGTTATTTAATTAATTCAAAAAGGCCTAAAATGAAATAATAAGGGATGTCCTTTTAAAGTTTTGGAAGGGAGGGTTATCTAAAAGAAAAGAGGATATAAAAAGAAGGTAAGCTATCATTTGACAGGCATAAAATGGATGATATTGATGTGAATTGATCAAGTATGTCAAGCTTGGTTAATTTGGGCATAGTTTCTTAAGGAATGTTACCCTTCAAGGACTATGATGTGTTGATTTTCTAAATGGTGTTTTGGAACACTATCTAGTTTTGGAAATTTGAGTGAACCCAAGGTTTGAGGAGGAAAATTTTGGAAACTAAGGTTTTCAAAATTTTAGAGCAAGTTTTGGTGGCCTTCCCATGGAAGGAAATTTTTGAAATTATTTTTATTTGATATTCACTAATTTTGTGGTCAGTTTGAGCCCTTATTTGCATCATAATTTCAAGTATTGAGGGAGTTATGAATTTTTAAAGTTTCAGCCTATTTGTAGGAATTAATAATTGTTGTGGGCAGCGAATTGTTTGGAAAGGGCAACGAAATGGTATGTCTTTGGAAGTTGGGCGAATTGCTTGGGAAGGTTGGCAAATTACCTTGAGAGATTGATTTGCAGGTTTCTATCTTGGAAAAATTACTTGGAGGTCTTGGAGACTCTTTTGGAAGGTCTTGCGTTGAGGAAACCCTCTTCTAGGGTTTGAGGTATTTTATACAAATTTTTTGTGGGTGGGCAAATCATCTTGGTAGCATTTTGAGGCCATTGAGTGGTCAATTTGATGCTCTAGGTTATGGTAATAATTCAAAAAATTATTATTATATTATTCTAATATTTTTATAAACTTTGCATGCTGAATTTGGGTGATTTGAGCTCTGATTGCAAGGTGAATAATTTTGAATTATTCTTATTATTTTTTCTAAGTGGAGCGTTTCAGCTAAGGAGGGTTTTTGGAGTGTTTTGAGGCTCTAACCTTGAAAGAAACAATCATATATTTTTTGATTTATACTTTGAAATTTATTGCATTAATTTTTCAACATTGGTGACTTGTTTTGGGAAACTTAGAAGCTTGTTGAAGGGCAAGTTGAGGTTTTCAACATTTTGATTTTATTTTTTATATTTATTCAAGTGTGGCTACTTTATTTGGAAGTGTTTGCAAGGTGTTTGAAGCATATATCAGTTGACTGCAAGTTCAAATTAACCGTATTGAAAGGGACAACAAAAGACGTATTTTATTTATTGCATTTGTGAATTAAGTGGTTGTTGATTTTAATTTTAGAATTCATTATTATTTTCAGATTTGTTTGGATTTTGTGGAAAACCCCTATTATCGTTTTTGGTCCCAAATTAAGGATATTACAGTGGTATCAATGCATCGATTTTGTCCACCTGTGAGGTTTGGTGTTGCAAATTTGGATGCAAGCAGATAAATTTTTTTTGTGTTATTAGAGAAGAGGAAAAGCCATGGGTGATCAAGGGTTTACTTCAGAGCAAGTAAAGTTTTTGCAGGGTTTGATCAAGGAGATCCAAAGTGATCTTCAACATACCTTGAGTATGCAATTTGCAGCCATGTTGAAAACAACACAAGATTCAAGCAAGAGCCATCACCTCAATGGAAAAGGAAGCTCGAATGGCAATGAGAGGGTTTCTATCAACCCCTTCATAAGTTCTTCAAGGCTACATTTTTGCAGAAAGAACCAGTAGTTGAGATTGAGACACTGATGTGTGATCCACTTAATACAGTCAACAAGAGTATGTAGACCTAATCTTTGACACAAGCACTCTTGTCATTTCATGATTATTGTGAGATGAATGATGGATCAAAACCAAGAGTACAAAACATGCAGCCCTGTAAACACTTGCATCAAAGGGAAAGGCAAGGAGTCATTACAGAAGAAATGACCAAATTACATGGAGAGTTGGAGGAAAAGAATGGACAACCCGTCATGAGGGCTCTTACGAAGGAGTCGATGAAACAAAAAAATCAGATTTGAGGGAAGAAGGTAAGAAACAAAAGGGTAACACTTTGGGGCAGCCTAGAGTGGGAATTCTAGAGTACCAAAAATCTGAGTTTTTGGAGCAGCAAAGAAGGCTGCAAAAGATGGACGAAAATGGGGAAGAGCTAATTGTTTTGGAGCAGCCAAGTACCCCAAACCGTGAGATTTAAAAAGATGATTTTGAAGAAGACAAGGAAACCAAAATATGCATAGAAAGGTATGTTTTGAATAATTAATTTTGTTTGGTCCCTAATAATTGTTCAAATTTGTTGCATGACTCTAGTTTGGGTGAAAGAGTTTGGAAAGAACAAATTTTAGTCATAAATGAGGAGGAAGTGCAAGTCTTGACCAGGTTGGATGGCATTACAAGGCTTCTTGATGAATTAATGCACCATGAAAATAATGAATGCTTGAAGGTAATGATTGCTAATTTTTATTCATCGCCAATCAAATATGCAATAAAAGTAACAAAATCAGGGGTTACAAGGGTTGATATTGATATTGTAAACCATGAAGAATAGATGAGGGGCACTAGGGGAAGAGAGGAATTCTTCCTTATCAATAAGTGGGTTGGACATGACAAGCTTCTATTATGGTTGTGGGATCCAGGTGAGGACTATAAACATGATTTTTTTATTTTGTTATGTTGTGAAACAAAGGACAAGGTTTGGATCCTCTTGGAAAAGGGCATAAGCAAGAAGCACCATGATCCAAGAATCAAGGGAAGGGCTGTGAGTAATACATTCACTGTTGCTTTTCACATTTTCAGTTTGCTTCTCACTAAGCTTTTTGTTGCCATGAAGAGTGTTGGCCCTAGGAAGGTGTGACTCTCACACCCCAACACCATGGAAGTGATTTCCACATGTTTGAGTGGTTTTCCAACCACTATAAAGGGAAAGTTGAAGGAGAAAAAGACATGCTACAGCCATGATATGAAAAAGCTCAAAAACCACAAGGGAGCTCATGTCATGCTCATGAGGTATGATGAAGTAATTGCAAAAGTGTTGCTAGACACTAAAAATTTTCCTAACATGTTTGTTCCATGTGTAGGTTTATTTGGGAAAGTTGAAAATGTAAACATGGATGAAGGCTTGAGGACTACCATAGAGTTGGCAAAGACCCAAATCAAAAGCAATCGTGGACAAAATAATTTGGTGAAGGAAAATTTGTTTCCTACCTTTCCAAAAAAATCAGAAATTCGTTGGTATGTTGGGCCATTGGACCCCAGTGGAGAAAGTATGATTGGCACATGGTGATCAACTAAGAGAGACAAAATTCTTGTTGGAAGGTATGAAGTTGTTGCTTCAAAGAATTTTGAATTATTTCCTCTTTTACAGCCACCTAGTATGCACAATAAAATTGATTTCGAAGTCACCTCATCACCAATGCCAAGGAAGGATGTGGTGCATAATATTTCTAATTGTATGCAATCAGATATATCAAAAATCTTACCGCTGTGATAGCCCCTTTGTTGGGAAGAAGTGAATGATTTTTGTCATCTATCACAACTATTATGTACTTGTGATTGTGAGCTAACAATAGAACGGAACTTGTGGCTAAAGATCGACATTGATGCTCATTTAGAGCAATTATACAAATCTGATTTCTCTTCACTGCAAAAATCAGAATTTCGGTTTCTCTTTCAGCCCTGTTGTTGGGAGAAAATATTTGATTCTCATGCATACTTACAGTAGCTCCTTGGGTCTGAAAACAACTTCTTGAAGCATCACAAAGGGCACACGGGAAGAGGGAAACATGTGAGTATGGTACAACAGTGTTTATCATTATATTTTGGGCATATGATACACATGGACGGAATCATCCAAGAAGGATGGCATGTGGTAAAGGGTTCCTTCCAAAGTATGTTGTTTAAAGCATTTAATCTTGTCAACTATTTGCAAGCTGGGAAAGTAACACCATGGTATGAAGGAATTCACAAGAGGTCATTGGGAATTAACTTCATTTGCATACACTCCCCAAGGAAGGATCAAGTGGGCTACTTCATTTGGGACAAAGAAGTAGCATTTTTCGGATGCATTTGTTTGTTTGATTGGAAGGACTCCACTATGTACAACTTGGTAATGAAAGAATTGTTGACATGGAGGCATGGGAAGCTTGTGGAAGGCTGTTATGTCACCTTTTGCATTTGGGGGCAGCCCCGAAGCTACAGGTTCCATTTTGATACTTTTCCCCCTTGGGAAGCAAGGACAAATTTTGGTTGCATTGTGGGACATATTGGCAAAGTGTTATGGCATTCTTTATCCATTTGGGGTATGTCATGCTATGCTTATTGGCAAAGGTTATTCCACTTATCAGGTACAGGAGCAAGATTTGTTGAACACTACAATAGGTTTTACCACTTGGACATAGTAATTAGGCATATGAGCTTGCATTTACTTGAGGGCAAGCAAATTTGAGAAGAGAGAACTGTAATGTCTCATTTCCATATAATTTTAGTAATTAATAAAATTGCCCGAATAGTGATTTTAATCATTCGAAAACGTAAGACAATTTAATTAATTATTAAAATAGAACTATCTTGGATGATTATTCGAATTACCGGAAAAGTGGTTTTAACCATTTGAAAAATTAAGGTAATTTTAATAATTATTCTAAGAGATTTTATAATTAATAAATTGCTTAAAAAATGAATTTTATCACTTCAATTATTAGAGAAATTTAATTAATTATTAAAGCAAGGACCTAATATAAAATAATTATTTAATTTGCCAAAAAATAATATTAATTATTAATTTCCTGAAAAAAGTTATTTAATTAATTCAAAAAGGCTTAAAGTGAAATAATAAGGGATGCCATTTTAAAGTTTTGGAAAGGAGGGTTATCTACAAGAAAAGAGGATATAAAAATAAGGTAAGCTATCATTTGATAGGCATGAAATGGATGATATTGATGTGGATTGATCAAGTATGTCAAGCTTGATTAATTTGGGCATAGTTTCTTGAAGAATGTTACCCTTCAAGGACTATAATGTGTTGATTCTCTAAACGGTGTTTTGGAACACCGCCTACTTTTAGAAATTTGAATGAACCCGAGGTTTTGGGAGGAAAATTTTGAAAACTAGGGTTTTTAGAATTTTAGAGCAAGTTTTGGTGGCCTTTCCATGGAAGGAAATTTCTGAGATTATTTTTATTTGATAGTCACTAATTTTATGATCAGTTTGAGCTCTGATTTGCATCATAATTCCAAGTATTGAGGGAGTTATGAATTTTTGAAGTTTCAGCTTGTTTATAGGAAATAATAATTGTTGTGGGCAGTGAATTGTTTGGAAAGGGAAACGAAATTGCAGGTTTTTGGAAGGTGAGCGAATTGCTTGGGAAGGTTGGCAAATTACCTTGAGAGGTTGATTTGCAGGTTTCTATCTTGGGAAAATTACTTGGAGGTCTTGGAGACTCTTTTGGAGGGTCTTGCATTGAGGAAACCCTCTTCTAGGGTTTGAGGTATTTTATATGAATTTTCTATGGGTGGAGGAATCATCTAGGTAGCATTTTGAGGCCATTAAGTAGTCAATTTGATGCCCTAGGTTATGATAATAATTCAAAAAATTATTATTGTATTATTCTAATTTTTCTATAAACTTTGCATGCTAAATTTGGGTGATTTGAGGGCTGATTGCAAGGTGAATAATTCTGAATTATTCCTATTATTTTCCCTAAGTGGAACATTTCAGCTAAGGAGGGTTTTTGGAGTGTTTTTGGGCTCTAACTTTGAAAGGAACAATCATATATTTTCTGATTTATACTTTGAAATTTATTGCATTAATTTTCTAACATTGGCAACTTGTTTTGGGAGACTTGGAAGCTTGTTGAAGGGCAAGTTGAGGTTTTTAGCATTCTAATTTTATTTCTTATATTTCTCCAAGTGTGGCTACTTTATGTGGAAGTGTTTGCAAGGTGTTTGAAACATATCTCAGTTGGCTGCAAGTTCAAATTAACTGTATTGGAAGGGACAACAAAAGAGGTATTTTATTTACTGCATTTGTGAATTAAATGGTGGTTGATTTTAATTTGAGATTTCAATATTATTTTCAGATTTGTTTGGGTTTCGTGGAAAACCCCTATTGTGCTCTTTGGTCCCAAATTGGGGACATTATAGGTGCCGCTATGGTAGAGAAATATTTGATAAACTTTCTCAAAGATTTGATGCACCTACAAAGCTCCTTGTCTCGTCCACATTGGAAGGTTTGGGCATTTCAAAATGACTTCTACTTTTGCTAGATCAATTCTCAGCTCTCCATCTTCAACCACATGCCCCAAATAGACACGTGGTTGTTGTGCAAATTCACATTTTTTCTCATTTAGCAACAACTTGTTATTTTTTAAAACTTGTGTCAAATGCATTAGATGTTCATCATAAATTTTGCTCTGGCCTTGAATCTTCCTCCAAGCTCGGATCCTCTGCTATGTGGAAGAAATGGATGGTGGGGGATCTTCCCAAATACACTTCATAAACCTAATTATTGAACTGCCTACGGGCAATGGATTTATCAACATGAACGGCCATTGGCTCTTGAAGTCTGCCGAAGACTTACATGAAAAATTAAAGGGCTGAGTTTTGCAGTTTTATGCTCCTTTGTGGATCCTTCCACCTGTGTACACTTTGCATGGGCTTTTCACTATGCAATGCACACTAATGCAGGAACTGCAAAGGTAAATAAAACAAATTGAAGGCACAATTTCCATGCCTCCATGATGTTCATCATCTTATTTGCAGACCAGTAAAATTGCTATCAGCAACTACCAGGTTGGACAAAGCCGTCCAGAGGGACTGAAAAATATCTGCCTCTCTCTTTAAGAAGATCCTTAAAAGTAATTTGAAGACACCAACAACCAACTAGATGCAATGCATAAAAAAGAACAAAAGAAATTTGTACCTCTGCTCTGCTAAATAAGATTGCTGTTCATTTTCTGTCCACTCAGCATCGTTGTTAAATACTGATTTGTCCCAGACAGGTTATTTCGCTGGAAATGCAAGAGCTGAAGCTCTTTCAAATACTCCTCCATCATGGAATGCTCCTTTCTTCTGTTTATTTTCACCAATAATCGTTTGGAGACTGTCCGAACTTGGGTTGAAATGTACAGTAGTTCCCAAATTTGTGTGAAATCTCACAGGCCTCCCATCTAAACTGCAAGAAATCTAAAATTCATCCAAAAATTCGGATACATCTAGGTTGTATGCAGATTGCACATTAATATGCCCATTATTCTCAAAATTGAGAAGACATTCTTCATTTATCTTATTTGACAACATATGTTTCTCCAGGCTATTCACCATAATTTTCTCTTCTTTCAAGAAAGAATTTCTCCTCTGTTTTATATTAATGCAGTCAGCTTCATAAAGATAAGACAACCTCTTTAAGTAAGTAATAAGAGTCTCAAGCGGTTCTTCTAATATTTTTTTGCCAAATTAGCTCCTCAAGAGGAGAGAGCGGTTCATCTATTGTAGACAAATATTCAAATATATTCTCAACTGCATTTAAAATTCCATGAGCCTTTCGCTTCAATGAAATCCTCTGATCTTCCTGGGAATATCTTGTTGAGCAGAAAGCAACATATCATCTTTTTTTCTTTTGTGCCAAAATCTAAGAGAAAAATCCTAAGTTACTGATTCGGGTTCTAAGAACCGGGTTTGGCTATTTTTTTTGGCCTTAGGTATTGCTCGTGTTCAGCCATACAAAAACTATTTATAAAATAAGAAATATAGAAATTCAAGACTAATAAATAGTAAATTAGTGACATTAACCACATAGTATGCGTATGGGCTCCTCGATCAGCATAGAAAAATGATTACAATGTTGTTTGATGAAATCTTGAACCCTAGATCAACAATGGAAGGTAAGTATGCAATGAGAAAATGAGAGGCAAGTGTTTTTGCTTACGTGTTTTACTTTTATCATTTGAATTCTTTTATCTTATGTTTTTGTCATTTACTTAACTTTTAGGGTTTGCAGTGTGTTTTTTATTATTTTTAATCATTGCTTTATGTCAAAATTTGAGAAAAAATAAGAATAAAATAAAATAAAACATTTTTGCACTCAGATTCTGCCAGGGTTCTTCTTGGGTTCTACCCAGGTTTGCCCTGGGCGACCTAGTTGCTTAAGTTCTTCTGCAGAAGAACTCGGACGATTCCGGGTTGTTTAGGACGAACTTGGGCCGTTCCTCAGGTGAATTGAATCCATAATCGGATTGGGTGTGTCCCTAGGTAGGATTCTTCTGCTATTCTAGTCGGATTGCTATCAGAGTTTTCATATGAACCATATATGGGAGGCCCAAGGGTAAAATAAGAATTATGACTTTTAACATCTTCAGGATGCATTTGTTCGAAACATGGTGATGTTTCTGCAGATTTTTCTTCTACAAACATGGCCTTTTCCTCTTCAATCAGCATACACTCTCCTTTATCAAATCGAGAGCATGGTTATACTTGTTCTCTTTGCAAAAGTGTACTCAAACTAAAACCAGAAATGTCTTCTACAACACTTTTTATTCTCTTTTTAATATCAAAAGACATTTCCCGCATCCTTCTATCCTCTTTCATAAAATGATTCGGGAAAACTGTGAAATGAAGTAAAAGCAAGAGGATTGAAACACATACCTGACATCATTGATTCTATATGAGGAGGGTGGGATGGATTTCTGCTATAAATTTGATCATACATTGACATTTGCTTCACTAAATGCTTTTGCCTTATTTTGACAAAAAGCAAAGTTATTTGTCCATTCTTCTCCCTTGTGAGGAGTAGAACAAGCTGGAGAGGCCTACCTTGCTATCATTTGCTGATGACACTCAGCCTTGGGACATGCTTGAACTTGAGGGGAGCACAAGATGAAACTATTTAAAGAAAACTCCCATGCCTCTATTTGATGGTTCTAAGGAGGCCGCTGGAATTGTTAGCAGATTATACTGCAATGAATAAATAGAAAATGGTGGAAAGCACACGATCATAGTGATGTGTGCATACATGATATTTATGATATGCAAAATTGGTTACAACAGTTATAGGAAGTTATTAGTTTAGATGTTAACTAAAATTAGTTAAGTCTTATTACAATATTTAACACCCCCTCTTAATGACTAAACTAGAAATGACTCCAAGTTTGTCTTGAAACTTTACAAAAAAAATAAAAGCAAGAGTTTTGGTCATTGGTGCCAACTGTTCTGAAGAAGCACAAAAGCGAAGAGAAATATCACTGGAATCAACCAATTGTCGAATGTAGTGATGATGAATCTCGATGTGTTTGGTGCAGGCATGAAAAACAGGATTCTTTACTAACTTCAATACACCTTAATTATCACAAAACAATGGAGTAGGTGTAGAAGAAGGAGGTTGCAAATCAACTAGAATCCGATGTAGCCAAACTGCTTCACAACTGGCACTGATTGTTGCTTTGTATTCTGCTTCAGTGGAAGAGAGAGCAACGGTATGTTGAAGTTTGCTCTACCATGAAACAACCCCTGAACCAAAGGAAAACATATACCCTGTGGTAGATTTCTGAGTGTCAACAGACCCTCCCCAATCAGAGTTTGTATAACTAATCAACCTGAAATTTGTTGCCCTCTGATAGAGAATGCCAAAGTCAAGAGTTCATTTGACATATCGCAAAACATGTTTTGCTGCTGTCTAGTGTGCTAGCTTCGCTTGAGACAAAAATCGAGAAAGGTAGCTAACAATAAAACATAAATCTGGTTGAGTGGTGGTAAGATGTATCAAGCTGCCCACCAACTGTCTATATGATGATTCATTGACCAGTGATGAATCATCATGAGCTGATGATTTCAGCCCTACCTCCATAGATGTAGAATCAAGATTACAATCCATTATTCCAAACTTCTTCAAAAGAGTAGTGGCATACTTGACCTAAGCAATGAAAATGGAGTGGTCATGTTGCCAGAATTCTACACCCAAACAATAGTCTAGGAGGCCTAAATCAGTCATATCAAAAATAGTGCATAAATATGATTTGACTTTCTGAATCGTTGTGTCTCCACTCCCTGTGATGGCAAAGTTGTCAACATACACAATGAGCATCATAATGTCATCACCAGTGCTTTTGATATAAAGATTTGGATCAAATGGACTCCGTTTGAATCCAGAATCTTGTAGATGTTGATCACTTTTGATGCATCGGGCTCGAGGAGCCTGCTTAAGCCCATAAAGAGACTTCACCAATTTGTAAACCAAATGATCACCACCAGGTTCCTGAAAGCATTCAAGCTGCACCATGTATACTTCATCCAAATCGCCATTAAGGAAAGCGCTTTTGACATCTATTTGAAATACTTTCCAACCAAACTGAGATGCGATAGAAAGAAGTAACCAAAATGTGACCATTTTTGCAGTAGGAGCAAAAGTCTCGTCATAGTCTATTCCCCCCTGTTGTGAAAATCCTTTTGCAACAAGATGGGCTTTGTACTTGTCCAAAGTACTATCAGCGTTGCATTTGACTTTGTACACCCATTTGTAGCCAATGGCTTGTTTACCTGGAGGTAAATCCACCAATGTCCAGGGATTGTTTCTCATCAAGGCATCATATTCCGATTGCATCCCTGTCTCCCACTCAGGTTTGCCTTGTGCATCAAAATATCGCTGGGGCTTTGAAATGGTGAAAAGATTAGATCTTGGAGCAAAATACATATGTTCTTCATTATCAGTGGAATCCACAACTGACTTTCCTGGCTGCCAAGACTGTGTATGAGATTGAGGAAGATCACCCTCTCATACATCCTATATAGTGGTGTAATACCACTTGGGTCTCTTTTGTACCAAGGATTCCTGTACCTGCTGAACATCGGATGGAGAGGTGGTCAACTCAAGTCGACGATGTTGATAGACTAACAGAGTGTTAGCCGTAGATTGTTGCACTGAAGACTGTGAGGGTGTCTCCAAAACATGTGGTTCCTCATCTTTTAGAGGAAGTACAATACTAGATGTAGAAACCTTTGGATTATCAGAGATAGCTTGCTAATTACAAACAAAAAATGATTATGTTTCTTTTACATCAACATCTCGACTAATAATGATCTTATTATTCGACACATCTATTAGTCTATATGCTTTGGATTGAGTACTATAACCAACAAAGAAATATCGAGCACATTTAGAATCTAGTTTACTTCTCTATTTTTTAGGAAAGAGAGCATATGCAACAAAACAAAAAACACTAAAATGTGATACCTCCGGTTTGATGCTAGACCAGGCTTCTTCTGGAGTGATGTTCTCCAAAGCCTTGCAGGGACTTCTATTCAGTATGTAGACTGTCGTGTTGACTACTTCTCCCTAGTATAAATATGGCACACCTCTGTTGTGCATCATGGATCAAGCCATCTCCATGATTGTGCGATTTCGCCTTTCAACCACTCCATTCTGATGAGGAGTGTATGGGGTTAGCTGTCGATGAATTCCTTCCTTGTCGCAACAGTTTTGAAATTGCTTTGAAGTGAATTCTCCCCCATTATCGGATCGTAGGGTTTTGATTCGTCAACTAGTTTGATTTTCTACCAGTGCTTTGAACTTGACAAACTCAACAAAACAGTCAGACTTCTTGTTCAATAAGTAGACCCACATTTTTCTAGAAAAATCATCGACGAACAACAAAAAATACCTTGCACCAAGAACAGTAGATGACTTCCAAGATGGCTCGCATAGATCTGCATGAACAAGATTGAGGAGCCCCTTTGCTCTCTAGGCACCTTCAGTGGGAAAAGGTTTCCACTTTTGCTTGCCACCCAAACAACTTGCACATATATCCTATTTGAATTGGATAGTAGGCAATCCAAGAACCATATTTCATTTTTGGAGTTTGGCCAAATACTGAACATTGAGATTGCCAAATCTCTCATGCGTAACCAAAATCTAGGGTGTGCTATCTTTAAATTCGAAGATAAACTCGCTTTTCAAAACTTCAAGGTGGCTGTTATGCATTCCTAGGCTTTATGGCAAGCAAACCCCCAAAAATGTAGCCTCTATGGAATGTGTTTTTAATTGCCTTTTGCTACTAAAACTATAAAAAAATCGTGGTGCATTAACCCGGAAGCTTCCTCATCATGCAGACTTGACAAATGACGAATGGAGTTTGAAACCCTCTCACCCAAGTTTGTGTTTCTACAACAAGACCTCCATTTGCGCAGCAACAATTTTGCCATCAAAACAAAGGCCACAAAAAGGTCAACAAATAACAAGAATAACCTCATTTCTCCTTCACTTCGTGGGTTTTCAATTCTAAAATCAAATGATATGATAACTTTTAAATGTCAAGATTTGAAATTCATGTAATGCAATGTCAAGGTCACTAAATGAAAAAATGACACAAAGATGCCTCTAAGACTTTTCTCGCCGTTTTATTGCTGTTTGCAAACATACAAACACTTTTATTCTAAACAAGCATACTTCAACAACTTGCAAGTGATTAACTCACCTTAAGGCTATATCTTTACTTGGCAAATTTGTATTCAAGACCATCGAGGAGGGTCAGGAGCCAATGAAAAGAGGTCTTTGTTCATATTTTCCGTACTTGGCATCCCGAATACAAACTGCATTGATTTAAATGACTCCATGAAATTTGGCTAAGGACTGGGTACCTTAAATTTTTATGTTAGACCAATCGATAAACGAAAAAGTTAAATCAATCCAAACACAAATCTCATAAAGCATCTAAAAGATGATCTACGTAGCCCAACTAACTGAGGTATCACTGAAATGCCTACAAATGCAACAAGAAGTAGACATGACAAGGACTTGTGCAAGTGTGTGATGGGTATTCAGAAGGTTTGGTACATCCACACATCATCATGATCTACCTTCCTCTCCCGCATGGTGCCCTCTCTACAAGAAACTTCTTCGTGAGGGGTAAAATAGATATCCTGCATCCACCTCAAGCCAAACAGACTGTGTTAGCAGCTTAGCTTGAGACATAAAATTGAAAATCATAAATATTAAAAAAATAACAGCTGCATATTGGTAACAAATGCTTATCAACTTTATCATAACCAATGTACTGTCATATAAATATCAATATGCTACAATGACACACACACATATATAGAACATCACAAGTACAATCATCAGTGGATATCATCTCAACTATGCTATAATGACGAAATGTGATCTACTGTCCCAACAAGCATATTTATCCATCTTAGCAATACAATTACATCAGATCATAAAATTTACTCCAAAAACCATAATTTAAATACTATTAGTTTTTCCCCTATGAATAGGCGGAAACAAGATGTGACAGGTTGACAACAATAGGCTTAGGAATAGGCATGATTGTAGTTTTTGTGTGCATAACATTTGAACATTGATATTAGCTAGAATTGTGATTTGTTTCTCATCCATTTGACCTTGGAACCTATCAAGTTATTGTCTCATAAAACTAAATTTACTGCAAAATTGCATAAAAGAAGGCAGGAAATATTTCCAACACGTGGCTGTGTGATCAGCTTCTTTTTGGTTGAGTTGTAATGTGTAAAGATAGAATGTCGTTGGCATAGAGATTAGAACCAATGATGCAAAACAAACTCGAACACAGCTAAAGCAATGCAAAACAGGTCTGAGTCAGGTTCAACTGATAATGCTCAGACAAAATGAGAATATAGCCTATATATTCAATTTTGAGTAGGAATTTAAAAATATATAGCAAATCACTAAGTATTACACCCTTATTTCTCCCTTGATAATTATAAATGGAAAGAGATATACAATACTTGAAAAAAATATGACTTTTGTTTCAAATAAAACTAGATTTGTAGTTCTTGTTTTAAAAAATACCCCATTTAAAAAAAAATGAATTTTGGCTTGTGGGTTTCGAATTTGGGACCTCGAGGCTCCATATTGCAAAGTTTCTACCAAAAATTAGGTTGCCAATTCATCTACAAACAAACTTGAGAATGTATATGGACAAAGTCAGTTTTGTGACACGATGTGATCTTGGTGGGATTTGAACATGTGACCTTTAATGTGGCAATGTTTTTAACAAAATTTCTTTACTGACCCTCCTATGCACTCATTTGAAATAGATGATAGAATTTTTTTAACATAATCCTTTTGAAAAATGCCCAAACTTAATAAAATAAATAAAAAGGTTTTGATTTTCTTTGCATACCTGGCAATGTGAATATTCTAATAAACACAAACATGCCCAGTGAAAAACTCATGGCCAGTCCATTATCCATGTCCACATGGCTGTACCTTCTTCCTCACACTTCGCCTCAAACAAAAAAAATCAGCATCCATACGCTCCTTTTTTCACACTCAGAGCACAAAATATGTCTTCTTGAATTTTGTTTCTTTTTCGTACATAACCATACATCTCTGCTACAACAAAACAAAACAAAAATTCTTCCTCATATGTATGGCTGTACTTTTATCATTTAAAATCAGCAAAACTCTTCTCCAACAAATAATCTGTAAAACTCTTCTTAAACAAATGGTGCTTTCTTTCACTATGTGCACTTTTTGTTCTTTACATAACTTTTTATTATATATTGATCCATCTCAAATCATCAAAAGCATATTCAAATCTTCCTTCTAATTTTTGAGTCTGCCATTTGATGACTCCACTTAACTATCGGTGCTTCAATTCTCTTCTTTTAAAAAAAAACATTTTGCAGTCAATGCTAATCAAACACAAAAAACATATCTGAGAGTGGAAGAAGAAATGTAATCCAACCGCTTTGAACTATTGTGGCTCCAAGAAAACACTTACATTCGGAATTTTACACAGCTGCAATTGAAGATTTGTATTTTTTAGGCTATAATGGTAGATTTGTTTTAGATTGTCTCTCATGTCGCCTGATTTCGAGCTGCTTTTAAACCCTACAAGTTTCTCAAAACCCCGTACCAGAGCATATCATTTTGAAGATCTCCTCTTCAACAAACGGCCATTCAAGATTTCCTTCAAACCTGAATAGGTATTAATAGATGCGCCAACAGGATGGTCAAAGGTTGGATCTACTAGCAAATAGGTTTTCATCAGATTATTACTGCAAATCTTTGTGTTAACTTTTTAAACTATCTATTGCGAAGGCAGCATAATACTTGTGGAACCAAGTAAGCCCTTCCTTCAAGGAATCAATTTTGCTTCCATCTTCCTTGCACTACAAATGCTTGTGTTGGTCTTTTCAAGGCTTATAACTTAATTCCCAATGTCAAAAATGATGCAGTTATTTTTAGAATTTGTATCCTCAATGTCCCTCAATGTATGCGTATGGCCCCAGGTATTATCTTCAAAAAATTCTAAGTGGCTGACATATGATCACATTGTTACCCGCCCTAGATACACCATTGCTTTACGTCTACATAGTCCCCAACATCTGGAGTTTAGCACACTTACTAGAACCAAACAATGTTGCTCCTGCACTATCAAGTAGAAGGGTTTCTTCAGCTCTATTAACAAAGATATTATCTTTCTTTGACAGATTTCTGTGATTTGAAGGAGTGGAAGCATGGGTGAAAGGAATGCCCTACCATTACCATCCAAATGTTTACTCAAATTTTCAATTATACCCACAAAACTGGTGATAACAATCAAAATGGGGGTTTGACTAAAATCCACCCCACCTTTAGTAGGCCTTGAACAAAAAACTGTTTGGCATTATCAGTAATGGTGACAACTGATTTATATTATGATCTGCTACCCTTAGTGGTAGTCAGGTCCTCCACCAACCAATCCACATTGGGAAGCTCAACAACTTCATTTTTTCATACAAAACAGGTTCCAAAATTCCCATGTTTCTCGTATTGGAGGAGGAAAGCCTTTTGGTTTCAGGTCATTCACACACACACACACACACATCTCTTCTCATGTAGTAAGAGAATCTATGGTTATTTTCAATAGAGCTAGTTCCTACTTCGCTGCCTTTGGGTTTACCTGTTGGAATAAAGAATTTGCAAAAGGAAAGGTACAACAGATAGAGATGAAAATCGACACCAAGGCTTACAACCTCTGAACACTTGCACAGGATTTGAATACAAAGAGAAATTGTCACAACACCATAGGCAGAATGGACCTTATACAATTCAACACGTTCTCGAAATTTCCATCCAGCTAAGCAGCTCCTACTCTTCTAAACATGAAGCTACAAACTGACAAGACATCCCTGTTCACCTTAATCCTCCATCACATGAAAACAAGTGGCTGGCATGCATGGCAACACAAGAGGAGTCGACCGAATTCATACACCTCCTCAAAACATATTTCTCACCTCCATAAAGATTAGACTCTTCGATAATGATTAGGGGAGCGACAATATCAATACAACTATGAAGAAAATAGGAGAAAACAATATCCACTAAGGCATGAATCCATCAAGACAAATTGAGGCCAAGCTAAGCAGAACGATAGATAAAAGGTGACTTTATTATAATCTTATGACCACAAGCATCTCGATCTCCATAACAATGTCATACCCCCAATATATTCAAGGGAGACACAAGAGTAACTTTGAAAGACAAGGAGCGGTGAGACTAAAAAAGCCAAACACCCAATCGCCTTAACTATGCAATAACTCAGTTAATGTGTTGCACATGTGCATTGCCATAAGTTCTAACTCCACTTCTAAGTGTCCCTATGGCTACTTCAAGGTGCCCAAGAGCTGGTGGGATCGGATCCCTTGGCTTATGGCATGAAACTCTTCACTTTCCAACACTTGCCCAAACCCCTTGGGCCAAAAGGTTCCCTTAGGGCAGAGCTTGAAGAGAACATAGGTGTGGGCTTTAGTCCGTAATATGGTTACATGGTGGGTACACACATTGCTGTAAGTTAGACCCCTACATCCAGGGGTTTTCCACCCTTGTTGGCGCATGACACCATCTCTATCTATTTTATTTCTTGAATTATGATCCATCTTTACTAACTATGATCTTCATTGCCAATCATGCAAAGGCTCGGTGTCTGCAAGTCTACAATAGGTAGGAGCATCTTGATTTGGCTTGAGATTCTAGTAGTTGCATCAATGTTTGCACTGGTTTTGTTCAGTTTTAGATCTCTTTCTACATCAACAAGTCAAATGATCTAGAAATTTGGTTGCTGCTTACAAATTATAGAGAAGCTGTCGAAATATCTTTGATCTTATTTGATTGTCATTAATCATGCAAATGTAGCGAGTCCATAGTTGTTACTTTTCATGGTTTTTATGTAGAGGTGTATATAATAAACTGGTATTCCGATAAATATTTATGTTAATATCAATAGAGATCAGTTGCATGCAAGTGACCAAGGTGTTGGCATTCAAGGGCCTTGAGGCCTTGTGGAAACTACATATAAAATATCAAAATCTGTTGTTTGGAATCTGACTTCTATTATCTGTCGGAGAGCCACAAGAAAATGTGAACTAGAAGCCAATCTGAATGGAAACCAAGCAGAATATCTCTAAAAGGTTGATTGGTCCTCAAAAACATCACCAAAAGCTTCCAAGAGAATTTGACTGAAAACATTGACTACTGACAACTTAAAAAGTTAAGACTGAACCAAGTTGGAATGCTGGTTCAATCAAAGGAGGATGGTCAAATATCTGTTTAATTACAAGATGAAAATCCATCTCTAATGAAAGAATTTAGAAAGAGAACAAACTATATTGGGGCAGGTATTCACCCAATGTAGGGCAATTGATGCCTTTGAAAGGTCCTAGTTGCTCACGAAAGAGTTCATATAACTTGTTCTTTCTCCTAGAAGGACGATGAAAGTCACTTAAATCTGAAATGCAATCTGTTTGAAATTTCAAAATTAGAAAAATTAAACATCTGGAAAGAGGTAGTGTCATTCGTCATTTTTAGGTTCAAAGTATTTGTTTTTCCTGAACTTTCTATCGAAGGCATAATTAGTGCTCTCACTTCTCTGTGAGGTGAGGTTATTTGTGAATCTCTCTTACTGCTAGCATGTTAGGTGAGGGGACATTTCACTAATAAGAATTTTGTTTCTAAAAACTAAATATGTATTATAATATAATTATAGATCAATATTAACACTATATACGCATATACTATATATTGCTAATTACACACGCACACACATATACACGGAGAGGAGGAAAGGGAGGGAAGAAGGGGGATTGGAGAGGGCAGGAAAGGACAGACAGATGAAGGTAGCGAATACCCATATCCTAAATTTTGCAAAACTGGCATATCGATGCTGTTGGTATCTTAGTAATAAAGCAAGCCAGCAGTTTTTTTTTTGATATGGAAAAGAGGGTTCTATTGGGCCCCTCACCCATGCTAAATATATTAATATCTTAATACATTCACATTGTGATACTAGAAGAAACAAAAAGTGTATTGGAGGAAATGTTGAGGGAAAAGAGAGAAGGTATGAAGCTTGTAATAGCAAAAAGGTTACAATTCAGATAGTTTAACTCTCCTCTTTGTTTTCAATCGCAACATAGCGGTCTAGGAATGCATTCATGCCAAAGTAGAATTCATCTGGTGTGTCTTTACTAGTAAGAATCCAGGTGACCTCTTGAGTAAATCCCGCTTGCATATATTTTGTGATTAGCTGGTCCATGTCAAATTCGGGCTAGATAGAATGTTTTGGATTGAAGATTGATTTGGGGGTGACCAGCATGCTTGATCATCCAGTAGTGTCAGTCAAGAAGGCCTACAGGTTTCTTTTTCCTGCCTCTTTTCTTTACAGGGTTTCCAATTGATGGAGAGACACTTGTGGGGGTTATGGCTTCAGCTGATGTTGATTAAAGAGTAGGTTTGCATTTGTGGGCCTTCGTGGACCGACGGGCCAATGTTTGCTCTAGCTTTTGTTTCAATAGATTCAAGACGAGAAAGAATTTTGGTGAAAGTGGCATCCTCACCTTTCTTTTTGAACAATTTGAATCCTGTTTTGGCATTTAAACCTCTTTGTAGGTTGATTGCCATGCATCTTCCAAAGCTCAATGGGATTGCCTTTTCCTATCTACTCGGTTGGTAGAGTTCCCAAATTGCCTTCAATTCTTTGATGTCATATGTTTGACCTTCTCCTAGTACCTGGCTTAGGATGAATTGAAGAGTGCTAAAAACTGGCAGAATTGGTGCGAGAGCAGTGATTAAGTTGTTGCTTGGCTTGCCTCGTGTGAAAGGAGGGTAAATTGGTACCCCAGAGACTGACAAAACATGAAATATCAGTGTTTTGAGGATGATATTGCCTTCAAAACAATTTTAGACTGTAATGACCCCATTTTTTGGAGATTTAAATAATATTATTACTAAAATAAAAAGTATTTTTAAATACTTAAAAATAAGGCAATTAATAGAAAAAGCACTTTATGTTATAAATTCCACTTGAGATGGTGCCTTTTTAAGGGTCATGGGCACTTAAGGCCTAAAGTGAAATTATAAGGAGTTCCTTTCAATAGTTTTAAATTAACTCTTCCCTCCGATTTGAGCACCATGCTTGGAGGAGAGATATAAGAGGAAAGAAGGATTCATTTGAAGTTATGTTTATGAGAAATGATATTTGGAAAAGAGGTCAAGTATGTCAAGCTTAATTATCTTCGGCATAGTTTCTTGGAGAATGTTACCCTCCAAGAGCTATAATGCTCTATAAACGGTGTCTATTAACACCACCTATCTATCGAAAATTGTGCTACACCTTTGAGGATTTATTTGAAGATTTTATCTAATGAAATTGCAGGTTTTGGTGGATTGGCGAATTGTTTTGAATGGTCTATTTGCTGGTTTGAAGGGATCTAGAGCTATAACCAGGGTTTTCAGAACTTCGAGACTACTTTTGAGGGACTTCTCAGGGAGGGAAAATTCCAATTCTAATTTTGTTTGAAAGCTGCTAATTTTGTGATCATTTTAAGCTATCTTTGCATGGAAATTCCAAATTTTCAGAAGATATGAATTTTTGAAGTTTCAGCTGTTTGAGGCAAATAATAAATTATTGAGGGCAGCAATTTCATCTTGGAGGTTGGGTGAATGCCTTAGGGCATGCTTGGACTTGCTTGAAGGTGAAAAATCAGATTTGAGATCATCAATAATACTTATAATATTTTATGGTATTTTTCCTATATTTCGTGATGCTGATATGAGGGTTTCAATGGTGGATTCTCGAAGAAAATAATTCAGAAATAATTTATATTATCTTCCAAGTGGAGCAATTCACCTTGGGGAATGTTTGTAGGCATTGTGGGGTGCTACTTGACCCTAAAACATGGTAATTTGATCTCTATAATTTCTGCCTATTTTTATGACTAATGATAGCATGTTTTGGCGAATTATATGAGGGTTTGAAAGTGCATAATCATTAGTAATTTCTGCTGCTAACTTTATGAGTATAGCGATTTGAATGGAAGGGTTTTGGAGTGGATTTGGGCATCGAACAAGGGGTGTTTAAGGCCAAGTCCTTTGGCAATATTTTCAGTCTATTGTTTGAAGTGTTTGTAAGGGTTTTAAGACGTTTGGAGCTGATATCAGAGGGCTGCCAGCCAATAAAAAAATAAGACTTGAAAGGGACAGCAAAAAGGTATTTATTACTGCATTTCGTAGATCAAGTGGTTGCTGGTTTTATTTCAAAATTGCAAATTTATTTCAGGTTTGTTTAAGAGTTTGTTGGAAAACATCTATTTTGGTCTTTAGTCCCTATTTGGGGACATTTCATAGATATCTTCAAATGACCGTAGGGCCCGAGTTGCAGACTAAGATGGAATTGCCATGTTTGTAGCGAGAGGAAAGACAATTTTCAATGAAAGGAGCTTGTTGCTGCAGATGAAGTAAATGGAAGGGGCTGTGATTATTATTAGTGGTGGCTGTCCCATTTGAGCGAGTGAGGAGGGCTGTCATGATTATCACTAATATGATTGTTGTCTTCTCTGCGTGTGGGAGAGTTAATTCTCTCATTTGCCAAACGATCGTTAAGATTGTTGAAATCTGATATATCATTGCTTTCAATAAGATTGAAAGTTTCTTAAGTGCACCCCTAAATTTGCTATGATGTCGATAGCTTGGTCAGACTCTTAGACACAATGATAAATTTTGGTTTCATTGAAATTTGGGAATAGAGAGAGCGTTGGTTTCAAGATTGAGCTCAGCGTGCAGTTGGAGGAGCCTTTCTTTAGTGTTGTTATAACCAGTTGAGAGTCTCCTTCGATTTTAACTTTTTGGAAACCTTTGGAGAGTGCCATTTGGAGTCCCAGTGAAACCGTCGAGCATTCGGCTTGGTTTTTGGTGGCCCATGGTATCTGCGAGGCAAAGACTGCAATAAAGGAACTTGTGTGGTCATGAAGGATGCACCCAACCTTTGTTTGGCCTGGGTTTCCTTTAGCAGCTCCTTCAAAGTTTAGTTTCACCCAACCTAAGCTTGTGGGAGACCATCTAGCTTCTCGATGAAGATTCTATTTTGCTCTTGACCCTTTAATGGAGTTGGAGGGAAGGATGATCCAATTCCGAAGATAATCAATCTCACCTAGTTGTAGAGAGAATTTGATGTTATTCAATTTGGATCAGAAACATTCAGACAATTTGACTTCCAGTCTTGAAATGAAAAGCAGCCAGGAGAAAGCTACCTCTTGGAAGATTTTGTGGTTTCTCTCAAGCCAAATGCTCCACATTACCTTGGTTGGAGCTGTTGACTAGAGAGGAAGAAGGTTGGAGTTGGAGGGAGCTGACCACATTGCTACCAAAACTTGTAGTGAAGGCGAATAGGCTCAACTGAGAGAGAACTTGCCAAAGAGCCAATACCCGACCCTTTTGCTACAGGGGCAGTGAAGGAGAAGATGGTTAGATGACTCAGATTCTGCCTTGCACAATACACAACAGCTTGGGCCGTGGAAACATTCGCATTCTAGCTTGTCGTAAGTTAATATCTTTCCTTGTAGAGCCAACCAGTAGAATGCTCCAGCCTTTGGAAGATTCCATTTTGATTAGATCCTTTGAGATGGCCAGCGTGCATCCTTGGGGGTAGACATTGAGATTAATTGTGAGTAACCTTCTTTGATCATGTATTCTCCAATGATAGATGAAGTTAAAAATAGCTTGTCCGGCTAGTCAGAGGGGAAGATCTTGAGGCCCTTGGTTATATTTTCCATTATATTTACTTGGTCCGTTGGCCCTCTGAGAGAAAACCAATCCTTCCACGACCAGAATGAGAATGGATCGGTGCCAGGTTTTAAGAGGTAACGCACCAGTTTATCGCCCCATTGTTGCTTTGTTAGTCTTTGGATCTCTTGAGTGTTTTGTTGAAGATGAAGGGCAGTGTTACTGTTCAAGGAGTCTTACCAAAACCATGCGGATTCCCCATTTCCAGTGTCCCAAGATAGTTTATCATGCATGGAGCTATGACAAGATGCAATGAAGTTCCAGATGTGGGATTCCCTTGGGAGAATTTCAGTTGAAAAGAGACGACTAGGCTCTATCGAGTCACAGTATTTTTTTCTTAGAATTTTGCTCCAAAGTTGGTCATCAGTGCTATAGGCTCCCTAGAAGAATTTGACTCCCAAAGCCTTGTTATGTAATTGAAGGTCTAACAAACCCGCTCCCTTTGCGGATTTTGGCTTACAAACTTTGGACCGACCTAGGAGGGGGGAATTCTTTGTTCTTGGGCTATACCTTGCCATAATTTTTTTTCATTTTTTTTGTTGAGCAAGTTGCTTATGTTGACCAACATTCGAATTATGGAAAAGAGGTATGTGGGGAGAGCTTGGAGGATTGATTTCAACGTTGTGAGTCTTCCTGTAAGAGATAGCCATCTCCCTTTCTGTTATGTCGTGCGAATATCCACTTTAGTCATGACTTCCTTCCAAAGATCTTTCCTACCAACCCCAAATTCTTCCTAGGAAGTTCCCTGATTGAGAATCCCCATTTGTTGGCTAGTTTGTTTTGTAACCTCTGAGATATATTGAAGAAGAATACCAGAGATTTATTCTCATTTATCGTCTGCTTGGAGGAAATTGAGTATTCATGAAGAATGTGCCTGAAGGAGTTAATTTCTCTCGAGCTTGCTTGTCCTAGAAGAAGTGTGTCATCCGCAAACAATTGATGTGAGATTGGTTGGGTGCCTTCAGCTATCTTTAATGCGGAGATCCTAGAGTCCAACACTCCTGCTTTGAGTGTTTTGTTGCAATTGAGAACATCCGTGAGAAGGGAATAGAGGAAGGGTGAGGGGAAGAAAGCAGATGGGGATCCATTCACCTTAATTGAGGAGTTATTGATATACAATTTTTGAATGATTGAGCACCATTCTTTGGAGAAGCCAAATCAGTTTAGTATTTTCAGGAAGAAGTTTCAGTTGACGCTATCAAAAGCCTTTTTGATGTCCAGTTTAACAATCATCCCTTCTTTGAAATTGATGAGGAGTGGATAGCTTCATGGGCCAAGACTACTCCATCTAGAATTTGTCTACCTTTGACAAAGGTTACCTACTTTGGGGAGATTAAGAGTGGAAGGAGAATTTTAAGTCTCTCTGATATAGCGTTCCCCACTATCTTGTAGATAGTGTTGCATAGAGAAATAGGCTGGTAGTCCACAAGGGAATGAATGTTATCCCCCTTGGGGATGAGTGTTAAGAAGGTGCAATTCATTTCTTTGAGGATTTTGTGTGATTATCTGACTTCATTTACCATTGTTGTAACCTCTTTGCCGATAGTTTCCCAAAAGGTTTGGTAGAAAATCACTGGGAATCCATCAAGCCTAGGAGACTTGTCCCTAACCATGCTAAAGACTATTGTCCACACTTCATCCATTGTCAAAGGGGCTAAGAGCGAAAGATTATGTTATGGAGAGATTAACTTTGGAATGGAGTCAAGAAGTGTTGACTGTGGCTGAATTGCTACATTAGGATGGCCTATTAGAAGAGATTGAACGACGGAGATGGCTTCCAGTCTGATTTCACTTGGGGTTTCAAGGAGAGAGTTGTCTTGGATGTGGATCTTTGTGATTTTCTTCATTTGTCTTCTTCCAATGGTTGATCTATGGAAGAACTTCATGTTTTTATCTCCTTTTGATAACTATACTTCTCTAGATTTCTGGTGCCAGAAAATCTCTTTCTTTGTGTAGGTGTCATTAAGTTTTTGAAAGATATATTTTTCCTCCAAGATAAATGAGTCAGAGCTGTTCCCTGAGTGGATTGACTCATTGATGAATTCAAGATGTGCCTCAAGTTTTTGTTTTACAATGAAGATGTTTTTTAAACTACTATCGTTCCATTTTGTGATTGCCTTTCTTAGGTATTTTAGCTTTGACATGAAGTTAAATGCTTTCGTGCTATGAGGTTGGGGATATTCCTGCCACCACTGTTTGACTTTGTTCGGAAAGAAGGCATCTTTTAGCCACATTATTTCAAATTTGAAAGGGTTCTTGGGCGGGGGAGAGTCAAGGCAGATGGAGAGACTTATTGGGTAGTGATCAGATCATGAGATTTTGAGGATGCGAGCTTTTGAGATCCAAGGAGCTTCTAACCAAGCATCTGAGACAAAGAACTTGTCAAGTCGTTCTGCTTTGTTATTGAATCCAGTTCTTCGGTTCTTCCAAGTGAAGAGACCTTCCTTGAGTGGAAGTCCATTAGGGCATTTTTGGAAACAAAGTCCATGAAGTCTCACTGAGATTGGATTCCCCTAGAAATAGCTCCCCTTTGTCTTTATCAGTTAGAATTGCATTGAAATCCCCCTTCAGGGGAACTCTTGAAAAGTTATGGTTGTTGAGATCTAATGGGTGGATTTCTTCCCAAGTTTGCTTTTTTAGAATAATGTGATTATGGCCTTAAACATCAATGGCTGTAAACTGAATAGCTTCATTGTACAATATGATATCACAATAGATCCAATTTTTGTTGCTTTGGATATTGGAAACTAAGAGTTTTCTAGAGTCCCATGCACTACCTAAAACTCTTGATGCCCCCATTGCATCAGTTCCAATTACTTTCCAGTGAGACCACAATGAGCTAACCATTTGAGATAGATCAGTTCCTGCCATTTTCGTTTCTTGCAAAAAAATTAAATCAGCACATTGAAGTTGAAGTTGTCTCTTGATCAACCTCTTTTTGTTAGGGGAGTTATGTTCCTTAATGTTCCAAGTGATGCATCTCATTGAGATAGTGGAGGGCCCTTCCCCCTCTACCTTAAAAAGTATGCAGTGATGGATTTTTGATCGTTCTTACCTTGTTCTTCTTGGGATTCCTTGTATTGGTTGAGTAGGGATTTCTTGCCTTTGACACTTTTGTTCTTAACATTGAAGCTCTTTAATGTGTTGGAGGATTGGATAATGTCGAGATTGTTCGAAGAAGTGGCAAGATCCTCGACATTCAAATTAGATGAATTGTCGACCAGAGAGCACAGGACGAGGGAGGGGGAACACGGAGAAGGGGGAGAGGGAGATGGAGTGGATGGGGAGGATGGTCTAATGGGGGGCAAAGGAGGGGAGGGGGAGAAGAAGGCAACGAGGGAGGAGGGGAAGGTGGCACCTGGTGGGTAGGGGACGAACAAGGGGGACAAGAGAGAAGAGAGGGAGGATGCAGGGGGAAGAGAGGGGGAGACACCAAGGGAGAGGCGAGCGGAAGAGGAGAAGGGGGTGAAGCCAGGGGGGCATAGGTGAGGGGTGAGGATGGGCCAAGGGGAAAGGAGGCAAACGAAAACAATTTTTGCCAATGTGACCGATAGAGTGATAGCGGTAGCATCTGAAAAGTAAGCCTTCAAAATTGATGGATTTCTACCAAGAACCGAGAGAAGAGCACAACAAAATGTGACCTAGGAAGGGTTTTGAAATGTTGACTAACACACAATCTTGACGTGTCTACCTGATGAATCCCATTGTCCAAAGAGATGAAGGTGTTGATTTTTGAGGCGATTCTTTCTAGAATGGCTTGCTTCCAGTAGATTGAGGGGAGACCATATTGGCAAATCAAGACAAGCGCAATGAGATTGGATTTATTAGTGGTTTCAAAGTGGGGCTCCCAAGCCCAGATGCAGAGGCCTAAACTTTTGAAAAAACATGGCCTTGAACCCAACTCTTCCTCGCAGGAGGTCTCGTCTTTGAACGAAACTTGAAAGAAGCCTTTTGGGAGAATATTTGTTGTTGTTAAATCAAGGTCTCCCCAAACAAAGAAAAGCCAATCTTTAAGGTCTGGAACTGAAGGCCAGAGGTTGGCAAATTTGCAAATAATGGTTTTTTTCGCAAGTATTGTTGCTTCAGGTAGAATGAGTGAGTCCACAATGTGAAGAGACAAGAGAGAGGTCAAAGTTGGCAGAGTAGAGCCAGGGGGTTTAGCAAGGGATGTCGGGAGTGGGGGGAGGGAGCGGCCTAGAGCCAGGAGGGCCAAAGGAGGGAAAGGAAATTGAGTATCAACCAAGAGGAATGGAGTTGGGGAAGGAAAGGGGTGGTGACCCAAGGATGGAAGCACGAAAGGGGGGGTGGGGGGAAGAGGGGAGGAGGAGGACAAAATGATGCAGGACATAGGGGAAAGCAATGGGAGAGGCGACCAGTAAAATGGATAGAGGACCTACCTCTTGGGGCATGGATGGGCCAGAAACTGTACGCTAGGCCTAAGGGTTTCTGGCTGTCCAACAGAATGAGAGGGAGAAGCCTCAATGGAGCGAACTCTGTAGATGTTAAAATGCGCTGAGTTGTTGGGCCAGTTGGGAGCATCACAGCTGAGAGATCTGCTGAAATGGGGATCCCCCCAAAAACCAGGGCCCAATTTGGCAGAGCAAGAGGGCAACGCCATTTTTTAAGATATTGTTCTCTCTCTTTTTTCTTAAAGCTAGCAGTTCCTTAACAGCTTGATAGGAGAGCAATCGTGTAGCCTTGATAAATGGTAATACAAACTGGTAGGTTTTCACCGAAAATACAAAAGGTAAAACAAAATACAATGAATTCCAAAAGAGAATTGCCACATAATCTGTCCAATGTTATCCAAAGTACATAAATCTTCATACAGATTACTTTGATGTTTGTCTCTATGTTACAAATCTCCAAATCCAGTCCTGATAATGTTCACGTTTCCAATAAATGGATAACTGACCCCAAAACTTTCAAAGGATTCTCTGAATGCTTTCTTGTTGCTTCCATCTTTGCATGTGTGTATTTGTGGGTAACTGTCAATGTAGGCTGTACCTGCTACTGCTTGCAGTCTTGTGCTCAATTTGCAAAAGTCTGTCGTGCTAATGACAAATAGTATGCAATGTTTGCCTGTCTTTTTTTTCATATCTACAACTTACTCTATTGATGCATGTAGTTTGCTGCTGAGCTGTCATTGCTGTTTGTGGAAACATAGCTTGTTTTTAAAATTCATATGAAACCATGGCGTGGCCAATATGAATTGAAAATCATCTGTTTGCGTTTGTTGAATCATGATATATTTTTGTCAATTTGTGTATACACATTATTTTATCTTTATTGACACTTTTCTTGTCCAAGGCTTGTCGGTTTATTAATTTCCTAGAGTGTATATTTCTGCATAAACTGAGATCAGGGTGGACTGACTTGTAGAACTTTGTTAGAGATGTGTCATGGAATATTATTCTGATTACCACCTTCATACCACCATCATACCAACAGATGTTTCCTCCTCTGTCTCTATAGCTTTCCTTTGTCCTCCATTTCCCCATTTTCTTCACATAGCTGATGTCATCAGCCCAACCGATAACATCATATAGCACCCTTGTTTTGGCCAATGTCATCGGCAAGACCGATGATGTTCTGATTTCTTTGCATGTCTTTGGCTGGGCTGGTGACATAGGCCAAAACTGAGTTTTGACTTCTAAGGATTTCATTTTTATTTATATGTTTCCCTTTGTCATTTTCCACAAGAGAACACAATCCATTCGCTTTGCTTGCTCACAAAAATTTACGTTAGGAAGAAGAAAAGGATTTAGGGTTAAGAGAAGATAAGTTAACACAAAGGCCTTGAAGATTTTAAAAATAGGAGCTGCACCAGTGACATATACTGAGTCTTTGGAGTCCCCAAATTGGGTCTAATCAGGGTTTCATCTATTCATATTGACTTCACCTACAAGTTACAACCATCTCTCACAAATTGATACAAGCCTTTCTTTTTTTTCCCAATGAAGTCATATACATATTACATTCATCATATATTTGTACGCTCATTTGACAACTTATGTCCAATTACAACCCCCCTTAGTAACATGCACATCTTCTCTATTGAAAGGTTTCAATTTCGGGTGTGTTGTAATTTGAATTAACTTATGCATAATCCTTCTTAGTATTAGAGTTTCAATCCTTAAATTCGTATCGCTCTTTGCTGCAGAATGACATAATTAAATCTTCTCTTCAAAGTTCAGGAAAAGTGGCAGTGATGGCATCAGAAGAAGATGACCTGCCAGTCTGTCTAATGAAGGATGGGCCCTATGTAGTAGTTTTTGACCCACTTGACGGGTCTCGCAACATTGATGCATCCATTCCAACTGGCACAATATTTGGTATATATCATCATTTAAAGGATTTGGATGACAACATGCCAGTTGAGGAGAAGGCCTTGGTCAATGTTCTTCAGAGGGGTGCGAGGCTTGTAGCTGCAGGGTATGCATTATATTCATCTGCTACCATCCTGTGCATCTCTGTTGGTTCTGGGACGCAGGGATTCACACTGGATCATTCCACTGGGGAATTTGTCCTCACTCATCCTAATATTCTCATTCCATCACGAGGTATGTATAATTGCTTTATCAATTTATTCTTTGGTGGATTGTGATTTAATTATTATTTTGCTTCTGTACATCCCATATGCAGTCCACATGATAGAAACAATAGATCTCAGCCATTGGTTACATCGAGATATAGTTCATTTTCATAGCTAAGGTGGCTATGAGAATTTTTATTAAACTTTAAAAACTAAAATCTAATCATATTAAAAATCCTGATAATGAAAACTGTTACCATAATTTGTTGTGTCTATTGGCAGGCCAAATCTATTCTGTAAATGATGCGAGATACTTTGATTGGCCAGATGGCTTAAGAAGGTATATAGACACTGTTAGACAGGGGAAAGGCGAAAACCCTAAAAAGTACTCTGCTCGTTATATCTGCTCCTTGGTAGCAGATTTTCATCGAACTATACTCTATGGTGGAATTGCAATGAACCCAAGAGATCATCTGAGGCTGGTTTATGAAGCAAGCCCCCTTAGTTTTCTTGTAGAGCAGGCTGGTGGCATTGGATCTGATGGTAAACGACGAGTTCTCGAAATTCAACCTGTTGAACTTCATCAGAGGTTGCCTCTCTTTCTTGGAAGCAGTGAAGATATTTCAGAACTTCAGAGCTATGGTGATATCCAACAGCTGATTAATCCTGGGTATAACATCTAATGTAAAGCTTGAAGACGTAAGAAAGAGTAAGCAGTTCTTACAACAGAGTAAGCCTTTATCCCATCGTAATTGGATGGCTAATATTCATTCAAGATTACCAAATATATTCTTGTTGAATGGTATTTACTCAATCAAGGTTGTTTGTTGTGTAATTTTGTTGGAGTTTAGGTCCTTTTTTTAAACTAAAGAGGAGATATGTAATACAAAAGGAAAAAGAAATTTGATTGTCCTCTATTTAGAGAAAAGAGAAACAATCCTAGCTATTGAATACATACAACTAAAGGATGGGAAAAATACATGCCATTGAACGGGTGCAGGTTTGCTTTGTTCTTGCAAGAACCAGGTTTCCATCGTGTATGCTTTATTTGCAAAACTTAGGTTTGTATAATGGATGCTATACTTGCAGGTTGCAGTATAGTTTTTATACTTGCAGGGACTAGGTTTGTTGATGATGCTATGCACTGAGTACAAGAAATGATACTGCTGGAGTGTTCAATCTAGTGAAAGTGAGTACCTCACCAAACACCCCAGTTTGGTATTTTGGTGTGGCCTCTCATTCACGAATGAAAGGATCAAGGTTGAGCGTTTTAAGGACAACTGTATTTTGCATGTATTTTACCTTTCTTTTGTACAATATGCATCTATTTTTATAAAGAACAAGCATGGGGTCCATAATGAAGTCAATCTACATAAAGCAAAAATTGTTTTGACATATTGATATATTCCAAACTTGAAAGCAAATGCCAAACAACGTGGCATGTGCTCTGTACTTACGTACTTTGTTGTAACTAAGAATATTGTTCAAGCCAAGTCTTCCTCTATTGATATATAGGATCTATGAGAACCCATTAGCCATCTCATTCTTCCTTTATGGAAATACAGAAAGGAGGAAAGATCAATTTTCTAAACCAAAATTAAAGTTAGCTTAAGAGAAATCAATCAGCAATATCATTAAAACCAAGGAAGAATGATAGAAAGAACAAAACAGCAAGTCAAGATATAGCAGCCATAATTTTTACTTATTTTTTTATTAAAAGTGGATAAATTCAACCTTATTTTACCAAATCTTTTAAGTAACGAGAAGAGATCTCATAGCACAAGAAGCATTAGAACAATACTGAACCAAACAGCAGTTGTGAAAGTATTATCATTAACCATTCGAGGTCTCACGGAGATGCTGAATGTTTCCAAAACTTGCTTTGGAGTCTCACACATCTCCTCCAAAAATTCACATCTCCTACCTTAAAATAAAAAACAAAAAATATTTATTTTTTAACATTAAACTTAAAACTTTAAAACATAAATGTGAAGTTGAGTGATAAAAATCTAACAAAAAATCCTATAGCAGCTCCACTCATCTCATTGTTCTCCACTTGCACCCAAAAATAAAGAATATAGAGCTGGAGACATCACTACATTGAATTTGATGTATATTAGTTTCTAGAAAGTTAAATATATAATAATTATTAATTTATTTCTTTTGCCACCTTCAAGCACCCCATACTCAACATTTGAAAATTACCGTGCTCATCTCTGAGCCCTATCCCTGTTCCCATCTCCCAGTGACTACAAATTTCTCTAGGAGCACACTTTTCATCAACACTCTTTCATAACAACAGTAAACCATAATCTTGGGCTGGACTTCCACAACAAGCTTAGTTGGGAGACTTGCATGACAAAAAGAATACAAGGAGGTTGGAAGGCTTTATATTCATTGCAAAACAGGTACAAGAATGCAAAATTATGGGATTGAAAAATCAAGAGAACTTTATTCGGCGTATTTGTCACACCAATGGTCCTATATGGATGTGAAGTCTAGGGCAACAATGTGTCCGATCTAAAATGGAAACAAATAGAGAGAATCCAAAAACATTTAATCACACGTAGCCTCAAAGTCAAAGCTTCGGTTCCATATGAGATTCTATTAGCTAAAACAAGTACATTTCCATTGGAAGCATCATGAATGACTCATACACTAAGTTACCTTAAAAAGACGCAAAATATGTTGAACCATCGATGGCTCAACATGGTAATCGAAGAAGAGCTAAACAGAAGGAAGAATACATGGATGAAATAAAATAACAAATGGATGAGTAAATGGGACATCAACATGCAAGAATGTCCAAACACCAAAGATGAAATATGTGACAGAAATTTGGGGCAGTCATGTGGACAAAACAGTTGGGATAGAAGAAAGAATGCTACATCAAAGAGTTTAATTCCACATGGGAGCACATGAAAAAAACATACATGAGCAGAAATTAAATGGAAAGCAAAAATGTTGATTGTACAATTGAAGACTAGCTCGCATTATCTTAGGTGTGAAACAGGGAGGTGGACAATACCCAAGGGAGAATGGGAAACAAGAATATGTCTATTTCGTGACAAAGGGGTAGTAGAGACAGAATGACACTTTATTATAGAATGTGCAACTTATAATGACATTTGCTCCAAGTACACAGACAACTTAAGGGTCGACAATCTCACGGACTTGTTTACAGAGGAAAAACTAGATAGAACGAGTTTTTTAATCAAGATTCATAGTAGAAGAGTTAGCATCGAAAAGGAGTGAATTTTTGCATGATCAGAAGGACAATGTTTGTGTCAAGGAGTTATGTTACCACAGGGAGTTCTGTTACAACCCTTGCTCCCATAAGTTGCTCTACCTTGTGGTCGTCATTAAAATCATTCATTCATTCAACCCCTAAAATTTATTTTTTCGGTATTCTAAGTGAGTCGATCTTTTATGACACAATTGACTCATTTCATCAACATACCAACTAAGCATAAAAACCTCGGTGGAAGAAAACTTATAAAGTTCCACAATCTCATTAAGATATCAAGAAACATATTGAGACAATTATTTATGTCCTTTGTTACAATTTCATTGGACATTTTTTTCCAATCGTAGAAACATATTGAGACAATTATTTGTCTTTTGTTACAAATTTATTGGACATCTTTTTTTTTTAATCTTTTACTTGTTGCAAGGAGCTAAAGTGGCAAAAAGTCCTCACACTTCCTAACATGCACAATAGGCTCAGTCATGTCATGTTAGGGTAGACTAAGTAAAGTCAATCCGGGGAAGGCATTTGACACATAAGCTTGCCCATGTCATTCTCGAGATAGTAGTCAATCATCAAGAAAAGCCTCTAGTGTGCTTTTGATAGATCTGGTAAACAATTATGATAGATGACAAAAAGTTGTAAACTACCCCTAGTTGGCACTAATCAAAATTTCTGCCATGTTTTCCACAAATTGCCTCTTCTCCAAAATTACGCTGCAAACTTTCCAAACTAGGTCTAGAGCGTGCATTGAAACTTGTGTTCCAATTCGTCCCGTGATTAGTTTTTGTGTTTTTGCTTTGTTTCCAAATGTGTGATCCATATGCTCACAATTTTGTCAATTTCATCTTGTTTGTCAGTTTCCAACAACAATGGTATGTGCTGTCTTGCCACTCACAATCATGTCAATTTTGTGAGGTGTTCAGAGTCCCTCCCATGTTGCAAAAGAGAACTCAATTTGTGAATGCATCACATCTTCATAGTTATGCCAATTTCCATTACTACAGTTCTCGGTCACACAATTTGAGTTGTTCATGGTCAAATAGCTTTTAAAAATAAACATCTTAATTAGCTTTTAATCTGTGATTAGTCCACCATAAGGGTGTGGGAAATTTCAAAAAGTTGTCTACCGTGTCATTAATGTCCTAAAAAAGAAAGGTCACTTGCAAGGACAAAATTGTAAACGTCATCTGCAATTCACATTTTTTGTTTATATGTAGAAGGTAAACAAACATTTGCTCGAAACACATTGAAATCTCCGCTAAGTCAGAACTTGCAGAAGTGGGTGTGTAGTGCGATCTTTTTCCTACAAACATTATGGTTCATGCAACAAAGGGTATATTCCATTTTTGCATGCCTTAACTATTGCCTCTTGTACTATAGGATTATTGTAGAACATGGACTTTGCATCTTCTAAACTATTTATTTGTGTCGAATGATCAAGTTTTACTGTAGTGCAGGATGTAACACTAATTTTATCTACAACATATTGAGTGGTGCAAAACAATTTATATCCACTGAAAGTAAACAAAGGATCCTTCCCATAATGTTCGTAGGTATATGATAGAACCTACTTATTCTTGAACACTACACTTGGTAAATTATAGGAAGTATTATTTTTTGTTGTAAGTTAATTAAACTCATTTAATTAGCCTAATCTTCTTCTAATAGGAAATTCCATAGCCTTTGGAATTTTTTATTTTCTAAACTTATTAATTGGATTTATTATTCAACTCTCATGACAAGTGGTCAAATGATGACATCATCATGCCATCATTGACAAATATCAAGAATGATGATGTCATCATAAACGTTGTCAAGCACTTACAAAATATCAAGCAAATATTTGAATTTGGAAAGCCATCCCTGATTAATGTCAAATAGTAATTGCATCTTACCTATCAAATTTGATCAATGCTCAACCACACATCTTGATTCAAGATCAACAACCACAATCAATCTAACAAATCTATAAATACAAGAGCTATTTACCATTATTTTGAAGTTTTGAACATATAACAAAGTGTTGTCATTTTTAGTAGTCTTTCAACTATCAAGCCTCCAAACAATATATTTCATTTGATCAATCATTCATAGTGCAAGCGGAGATGTTGCTTGTGTGATCGCGTCACGACATTGACAAAGACTCCAAGCTCTACATCTAGGAATAATCATGTATGTGAGTCAGTTTTGAAAGAGAGTCTACGAGGAATGTATAAATCTACTTGTTTATGCTTTCTATTTGTTCTTTGTTTCATAGACCATGACCAATCCGTGGAACTATGCTTGAGGAGTTATGTTTCATGATGTTAATATTTTGAATACTAACAAAGGAACTAACCCTTCTTGTAATTGTGGTTTACATTTGGCATGCACAATAGGACCTTGCGCCCCACAAGCACATTTGAGGCCTCCTAAATCCTTCTAATGATGAAATTGGAACAAGTTTTGCTCTTGATTTATTTCATTTTCCTATAATTTTTCCAATTTTTTATCCCCTGCACATTGGCAAGATTGCACTGTCATGCACAGCAAGATTGACTTACAGATCGACGATTTCACATTCCCAATTCTCTGTGTTCTTCAAGAAAACAACAAGAACGGCCTATGAAATGGTGAGATTGACCTACATATTGGTGAGATCTACCTGTTGAATGATGGTTTTGCTCATGTTATACTCTTTTTTGTGTTTTTTATGAAAATGGTGAGATTGCCCTACAAACAGTGAGATTACCTTGCAAATGGTGAGATTCCTTGACAAACGATGAGATTGCCCTGCAAGTAGTTCTATGTTTTTTTATGAACTCATCCAATAAATAGTTCTATGTTTTTTTATGAAAATAATGAGATTTATCTCAAATGAGATTGCCCTGCAAACGATGAGATCAACCTGCATATCGGCAAGATCATCAGGGCATAAAACTGCCCAACTTTCGAAGTCTCGTTTGGGGTCATTCGGACTTCATTTTTTATTTTTATTTTTAAAACCACATGTTTTATCATGAATTTTTAGATTATGCAACTATTTTGGCTTCATGTTACATAGATTTTTAATGAAACAGACATTACAAAGTGCTAATGTGTTTTCAATAAAATGGCAATTTCCTGATCAAAACAACAGATTTGCTATGTTAAACGGTGGTTTTGTGACCAAAATGGTGACATCACATATGTTTTCCCTTTGTTTTTTGTGTTCTCTGCTAAATGACAAACTTGTCCAATAAAACGATGAGGTTGTTCTATTAATCGTTGAGATCGCTATGCAAAAGGCGGATTTACTCTATTAAACAGCGAGATTGACTTGCATATCAACGAGATCGTCAGGCCATAAACTGTCCAACTTTTGGAGACTCGTTTGGGATCATTAGACCCCATTTTTTATGATTTTTTTTTAAATCACATGTTTTCTCTTGATTTTCAAACTATATAGTGAGCTTGGCTTCATCTTGTATATATTTCTTGCAAAACAAAATATTCAAGAGTGTTAATTTGTTTGTCATAGGTTTCGCTTGCCAAAGACCACATTATAAACTCCTAACCTGTCGCTTGCAAGTTTTTCTAATTAAATGATGGTTATTATTGACAAACAAAACAAGTTTTATTCACATTATGATTTAGTGTTTAAGTAAAGAACCAACACTTCAATTTAGTGTTTCTAAAACACTTACTTTCATGTTATTTTCTTAAGTATTGTTACTTGTTTGTTTGTTTGTTTGTGTAAACTATTGTGTCTATGCTCTCCCCTTGTCCCCTTTAGGTAGTCTGGATGACAAAAAAAATATAGCTTACTTGCTTCTTGTCTACTCGAAATATTGTTTGGAGTATGCTCTTCTTTGTCCCATTCATGGAGTCTTGAGAATCAAAAACAAACACGTCCTTTTTTTTTATTTTTTTACTGCATGGGGTAGATTTCATCACCTTCTTACGAGTTCTTAAGATGCAATGACTGGGACGTCATTACCTAGCATTCATACCAACCCCGTTACCTAATGAAGTATATAAATTAAGGCTACATCAGCAATATGTTAGTTGAAATGTTCCCTAGAGTTTGACTCAATTGGTAGCACTTCACTGTAATCTTATGGATGAAGTGGTCACAAATGGACTAGACCCTTTGACGAATGGTCCGTTAAGTCTTGATATCCAATTGACATATTTGTGTCCTTTGGGGACCATATAGAAATCCAAACAAAAATCTTAGAATAGAAACTTCTTTTGCCACAAAATTCTCATTAATACAAGGGTGCAAAGGTATAAACTCTCGAAGATTGTCTTTTCGTAGAGGCTTTGAGAGGGGTGAGATTAAAACACCACCATAATTGATTTTAATTACTTAATGAATCATTAAACTTTTAATCCTCTCAAATGCAAGTATATCAAAAAGATCGTTGATTATGTCGTAATCATGTGTCAGTTCCTAAAGTAGATTCATGATTACTTGTGCGTTGATACTTGATTGTTATGTCAAAAACCCATTTGTATCCAAATCCAACAAGTCAAGTCCAAAACCAAAGTCCAAAATAATTTCATACCACCCCTATGACATAAGACGTTACCTTTCCCAACTTTTGGGTTATCTTTACCCCATCTTAATGTTATGTCGGTCAATTGTACCTTTATGTTGTTCATGTGGCACCGTTATACTATCTAATTGAAAGCCATTCAAAGTAGGTCTATTTGGGACCCAAATACAGTTTGGAATCAATTGTTCACATTTTGGGTCACTTTTTACCCCATTCTTATACTAAGCCATTGAAAGTCAAATATGGTTCATCTTGAACCACGTACCAAGTTAATTGCATGCCATATCAGGGTCATTTTAAACCATGTACGAAGTCAATTCCAAGCCAAATCTAGTTCATCTTGAACTACATGCGAAACCATTCCAGTTTTGATCAAGTTCGCCTTGAACTACATTCCAATTTTGATTCGGTTCGTCTTGAACTGCATGCCAATCCATTTTAATTCTGATTAGGTTTGTCTTCAACTGCATGCCAAACCATTTCAATTCTGATTAGGTTCATATTGAACCATATTCCAATTCTGATCTAATTTATCTTGAATCGCATGCCAAGCCATTCCAATACGATTAGGGTCATCTTGAACTAAATTTTAATTCTTAATTAAGTCGACTTTGACCAAAGTCAGCTTCAAAGCCAAATAATTTGAACAATGTCAAATCAAAGCTATTTCAACTAAATCCAATTATTTTGAGTCCATCACATACTAATTCAAACCATTTCTTGTCTTTCCATTCAATCTCCTACACCTGATTAGAAACGACGAAGTCATGTCATCCATACTTTCTTTCATTTGAATACGAAGTCATGTCATCCATACTTTCTTTCATTTGAATCATTTCAAAGACCAAGACCACCCTCTTTAGGCTTATTTCCAAGACTAATTTTTTCCTCTTTGGGCCATTTTCTAAGACCAATTCAGCCCTATTTGGGATAATTCTACTAAGACCAAGACTGCCCTCTTTGGGCCAATTCCATCCGAAACCAATCCCCTTGCATGTATCTTTGCTTGGGGGCATCCTTTCTTCCATCTTGTGCCATGGTGTTCAAAACTATATTGGATGATACCCTATTCAAACAATACAAGAATGTCATCGTTTCGCGACTCATAACATAAGGAGCCAAACTGCCACCTAACTTTCCTCTAAACCAATTACATACCTTGTTCAAAAAGAGGAAACTTGTAGACCCACACCAACATAACCGTCTCATCACTTCTCAAGTACAACAGGATGGTCTTTGCTAATCAGCTCGTGGTTACTCTAAAGACCTCTCTAGCTGCTACTCTACTTGACAATTCCATGTCTACTTGTCCAATAACCAATTCGGTCTTAGAGTTGCAATAAAGCCAATCATTGCCTCTCCAAGGGTCATTATCTATTGAAGACCCAAGTGTGTCCAAGTTTGACAACTACTCGATCGAGATATGTCATGATCCTCTTCCCAAGCACGATCAGATATGTCCATTTCCAAAACAAGGTCGAGATAATCAACCAATCATCGACATTTTTGTCAAATCACCCATGTTTGACCAAACCCACACCATTGATGGTCCACTTGTATTTGACGAAGGACCCATCTTCGATGATCCCATATTTGAAGAGCTTGTTATTATTGAGCAACAACCTATTATTCATCTATTGCCAAACAGTCTCCATTTTAGAAAATTCATTCGTCCCAAAGTCTTCATTTTCAAGCGACAAGTGAAAAAGGTACTCATGGACAATGAAATTCAACAAGCCATATTTACATTATTTACATTAGACATAGGTTCTCCTTTGGAATCAACATTGTTATCAACATCGACATTTACATCAAACATAGGTTCCCCTTTGGAACGAACATGGTTCTTAGCATCAACATCTACATCATAAACAAGTTCCATTTTAGACCCAACATTTTTGTCAACATCAAAATCAAAATCATGTTCTATTCTAGAACCAATATATTAATTGGGTTTCATTCTGGAACCAATATTAGATTTAACATCAAATGCAGAATCAACATCAGTATCAACATCATATTCATATCCCCTTGAGTTAGAATCAAACTCAAAATTAGAATATATTAGTGGGTATTATGACATTGGCTACACATTTTTATTAGATCTACTTGAGTCCAAATCAACATCAGAATCAACAGACCTTAATAGATATTATGACATCGACAACATGCTCCTTGCAGATCATATTGAAAATATTTATGATCCTTTTACAATTGTTTGGGAAAATTCCTTTGACATCAACATAAATTCTCCTACTAGCCTCTACAAGGATTGTGTTGCATTTTACCTTTCCATTGCTATTATCATTACGCAACCCTTTACCATTAGCCAAATTAGCCATTATATTGATGTTCCACCACCCACAAACATCGATTAGGACTAATAGAATCACATTATTGAACTCCTTCCATGGTGACATCTGAGTGGCATAATTTTTGGGGATCCAAGACAACATTCAACCAGAATAACATTCTCCTAGTGAAACCTTGTTTGAGGTGTTAGAGGACAATCAAAATGAATTATCAACATCCCATAGTGAAACATTGCTTAAGGCACTAAGGGACAATCAAAATGAATTATCAACGTCCACTAGTGAAACCTTATTCACGGTGTTATTGGACAATCCAAATCAGATCAAGAAGTATCTATTGGTGAAACCTCTTCAAGGCACCAATAGTTGATCGAATTAGTTCTCCATTGCTTGATGAAGATATTATTAAAGTCACTATCAACCCCATCGTAACTAAAATCAAGTCAAATCTGGAATCAACAATAATGTGTGTGATTGAAAAACTCAATCTTCATTTGTCCTTCAACCACTACACATTTCATTGTGATCCTATCATTCATTCAACTTCTATATTACATCACCAAATCAAACTATTTATCTCATGCCTACCATTTTTTACCCTTCCTGGTAGCACTTTTTGTCAAATAGGTTACAAAGACAACTTGTTTAGAGGTTTGCAGGAAGCAAAATCAATGACCAACAAATATCACAACAAAAACAATATAGTTCACATCAGCAATAAAAGGATCCAAATACAGCTACTATTCTAAGCAAGTATTGGTCAGACAACAAAAGGTCTACATTATGCATCTTGTAATCCTCCATTGAATTGAGATGTTTAAAAAAAAAAACATAAAAAACAATTAAAAGAAAGAAATAATCCATCCAATAGTGAAAACCATGTTTATGACACCTTGGGCAAGTACCATGATAAAAACCAATTTTTTGGTGTCATGTGTAAAAAATTTATTGTCTGCAAGTACCTTGACACTTGGGGCCATCCCTATCTACATTATAGACAAGTCCATTGAAGTCATCTTGGCTATTACAATCTTTTACCACTCTTACCATTTTGGCCATTCACTCCTATTCAACCTAACCCATGTTATTGTGACCATTAGTCTTCCCGTCTTAAACTTGTCATGGAAGTGGAAGGTATATCGAGCCCTGTTTTGGGAAACTTTTTGGTCTGTTACCCGCATGACACTTTGATGATTGGACACATTTGGTTCTCACGTGACATGGTCCTTATAGACTCTTAGTCATTTTCCCTCATTGTCATTCATTATTATCCAACCTTATCCATTTGTCTTTTATTATCTCTCATTGGAGGTTGAATTATAGTGGTTTGAGGTCCATCCGGACTATGTAGACAATGCTCAGTTTGGTCACCTTTATTCCACGTTCTCATTGTTTTGCGAGCATCCTAAGTCACACTCTCACCGTTTTACAAGTTACCATTTCCATGCTCTCATCATTTTATGAGTTAAAACATTCTACATCTCTAATCCTCCATTGAGTTGAGATACCAAAAATCCAAAAACATTCAAAATAGTCTAAAAGACCTAAAAAATAGAACAAGACTTACAATCTCTATGAGAGATACAAAGCTATAAAATTCTAAACATTTTAAAATGTTTAATATCTCTAGGGGATAAAAAGCCACAAAATTAAAAAAAAATCTTTGTTTTGTTCTAAATCTAATCATTATCCTTAATATATCATTAAGCTGCTCATTTTAGCAACCTTTGGGATGTGTCCTTCCCCAAATATGCCCTATTGAGGCAGATTCATTATTGGTTCTAATCATTTCAATCACTTAGAGATGTGTCCTTCCCTTACATGTATCCTTGTTTGGGGTCACCATTTAGTTTATCATTTCATTGAGCCTCTATATGCAGATTTTGACTTGGTTAAACGACAAGATGTTTTCTGTTGTTTTTTCTTTTCGATTTGTATTTGATTGCTTGTTTGTTTCATTTTATTTTTGTTGCCTCGACTCAGTCCATTGTGCTAACAAGGTCATCATCATGGTACTTCTTGTCATGCACTTGTACTTGAGTCTATCCATTGACATACATCAACATTATCATCATATTTTTTATCATTGGTGTGTTGTCATTTGTCTATTGGATTGAGAGTCAGTCTTTATGCATAGTACGATCAAGTCGTCATGGTGTTTTATATCATGATGCATATTATCACGTGCTACATCAAAAATCAAGTGCTTGAGGTTTATACGTAATGTCATGTTACACTGACAATTTATCCCTTTGTAAGGCCATTCATTGTCTAATCAAATCATTTCGATCATCTTTGACTACATCACATCATCACATTTTTATTGATCAAATTAATACAATTAAACATTCCAGATATATATATATATATATATATATGCTCATAAGGATGTGCATCTTTGAATGAACATGTAACAATCAATTCATATACATTGATCAATTATTGTTTTCATTTGAATCATCTAGTTCATTCTTCATCCCATTTCTTGGAAGAACTACATTAGCTTAAGGTCAATTTGGACTATATAGGTATCATAGAGTACCAACCAATTTTTGAGGTTAGCTCAGTTACCTTTGTTTCATTCTCATTAACATCCATATTCCTCCAATCCAATCACATCATTATTCGATCATTATTGTGGTCTAATAATCATTTCTTTCATCATTTTACACATCCTTATGTGCTTGGTTTTTGTGGTTTCTTCATTATTTGAAAAGTCATTCTCTCATCGCACCTACAATTACATCATTCTTCTCATCTTTAATATGCACAACATGTTATATCTTTGAGTTATGATTGTTAATTAACCAATCAAATCAATTAGATTGATCAATGATCACAATCGCCCTAATGGGGCACATCATTTAAATCAACTATCAAACCGGCCCTGCTAGGGCAAATCATTAGTCAATTAGTATGTCTTTCTTTTAACTCCAAACTTTGCAGTATTCGCCCTCTTTAGACAAATCAAAGTGTGAAACTTGATTTGAGATCGATCATTTCCATAACCCTGTAGCTTTCACCGTATTTGAGGTATGTCAAAGTGTGCCGCTTATTTTGAGTTGCATCCTTCCCACTTCCGCTCGCCTTGGAACTAATTCAATTCAATTCTATTCATCAGTGGAAATCAACATGTGTAAGCATTAACTCATTTAGATTAATCTCACCCATGGATTAATTTCACATTTTTTCTTGTCCATTTTCTTCTATTCGAGGGCCTACCCAATCTTATTTTTTGGCCACTCCTTCGAGGAGGCATCATGGACATTTTCAAACATTGTTTGGTGCTTCCTTGTAAACTCTTTTTCATTAAAGTGAACAAGATTGAACAAAATATGAACACATCATTATTCAAGCATTATCAAATCATTTAAATGACTTTTTCATTTTTTGAAAAACTATTAATTCACTTGTGTCTCTTAATGCCTCCTCAAACATGGGTAAAATATAGACATTCAATTCTCACCACTCTCATGTCTAAATTACATTAGAGCAATTTTTAGCAATAGTGCACAATCATTGAAACACCCAAATTATTCTGCACATTTAATGTACATCTTCTAAAACGTATTAGGGCATCCTTGATTGGGGAAATGCACCATATGCAATCATCAACTTCCCTTAATTCACCTTGAGTTAAATTACGATTGTGCAAGAGACATATTGGGATTAATTAGGTTGAACGGTTATTTGACTTTCGAAAGTTAAGTCACTTTTCATTAAGTTAATTAAACTCAACTAATTAACATAATCTTATTCTAATAAGAAATTCCATAGCTTTTAGAATTTTCTATTTTCTAAATTCATTAATTGGATTTATTCCTCAACTCTCAAAATAAGTGGTCAAATGATGACATCATCATGACATCATGGACAAATATCCAGAATAATGGTATCAAGCACTTACAAAATATCAAGAAAATATATGAATTTGGAAAGTGATGCCTAATTAATGTCAAATATTAATTGCATCTTACCTACCAAATTTGACCAATGCTCAACCACATATCTTGATTCAAGATCAACAACCACAATCAATCTAATAAATCTATAAATACAAGTCATTTACCATATTCAAATCTTGAACATACAATGAAGTGTTACCATTTTTAGTAGTGTTTCAAATATCAAGTCTTCAAACAATATATTTTATTTGATCAATCATCCCTAGTGCAAGAGGAGATGTTGCCCATGTGATCATGTTGCAACATTGACAAAGACTTCAAACTCTACATCTGGTCATAATCGTTTATGTGAGCCAGATTTGAATGAGAGTCCATGAGGAAGGTATAATTTTACTTACTTATGCCTTATATATATATATATATATATATATATATATATATATATATATATATATATATATATATATATATATATATATATATATATACACCTTGCTCAATCCGAGGAACCATGCTTGAGGAGTTATGTTTCATGATTCTGTTTATATTTTGAATATTAACAAAGGAACTAACCTTTCTTGTAATCATGGTTTACAACAGGCATGCAACAATGTTCTCTATTGTCATTGCTATCAATAGTTGTTGACATTATGTTTTTGATATGTGCAAGGGAAATTGTTTTATTGGTCTCACCTTCAATTTCATATATGCATATTATTTCTTCAGTTAGTTTCTATGTAACCTGCAAAAAAATCATCTTTTTAAGAAGAGAATGATTGGGGAGTATTCATTGTTTATCAAAGGCCTAGAGAAACCAATGTCATGTGTTATGCCATGCTCTACATTGAACACTGATAAATATGATTATGCATTTCGCCAAAACAACACATGAGATAGAAAATATCATGCTTTATGTTGAGCAATTATACAATATGAAGAGATGTTAGGTTATGCATGAGAAAAACATTATAGAGCCAAGGTATATTGAGTAATAACCTATAGATGTTATAAACAGTTAGGTCCATGAACCAGTGGAGATTTTTTGGCTATGAGGTTACTTGTTTGTCAGTGGGTGTAACAAATCACACTAAGTATACATGTGTCCACCAAACTGACTTTTGATGTTCAACATCACTCTGACGTACTTTTGTTTTAAACACTTGTACATAATTTAGTTGTATGTGTTCACATTAAAAAATGGATTAACAATCAATGAACTAATAACTATCCTTACCTTGGGTGGGGCCCATGTACAATCCCATAAAAAAGTCCACTACGAAGACTGTTTGATCTTGTGCCTTACAATATCTATTAACAATTAGTGAACCAATAACTCATCCTTACCTTGGGCGGGGCCCATGTAAAATCCCATAACAAAGTCCATTATGAAGACTGTTTGATCTTGTGCCTTACAATATCCCCCTAGACACTAGAATGTTGGCAATCCTAACTATCAATAAGTTGTCATCATATTAGGGCCAACATTGATAAGTGTTTTACCAAATAGTGACACAAAGGAATGTTAGGAATATCTAATTTAGTGCTCACATTATATATTTGTGTGTGAAAAAATAATTTGAGTTATTTGGTTGATAAACCAACTCACGTATTTGGGATAAGAGATAAGGTCATGAGAGAGTCTTATGGGAGAGATTGAGAGATATGTGGAATTTAGATTGGAGTTGACTCCCTCTATCAAGGAGATCACACTCCTATATAATGTAACCTCTCTTGATTAATAAGATGACATGAATAAATTAGAATAAAAACTGATTATATGTAGTATGTAAAGCTTTATTCAATGTTAAAATTCTAAATCTCGGCAAAAGTCTTTATTTGTTATTAGAGTGGGAAAGTTCTCTATCAATAGTATCATGAGAAGTGTCTAACCACAACGGAAGCATATGGTGATTTGTCTAGGGCATATTGAAGAAAATATGTTTTTTATAACAACGTGACGCAAGTATTACTGGGATCTACTTATAATAATGTGATTTTTTTAATTTAATCAATGTATTCTTTCATTAGATTTCACCATGAGAATCTAATTAGTGACCCAAATAAAATAGTCTAAGTATGTTAACTGTAAAATAAGCATGTGACATCTATACATCACTGATCACTATCATCAAATGAAACACAACATAATTGAATATAAAAAATAATTACAAATATCCAACCATGGTTGATACAAACATACAACCACAGTTGTCAATGTATAATGGGTAAATAATTACATCTCATCAGGGATAATATTTCAATAATAATAAATGCAATCTAAGATACAAGATACAAGGCTCCACAAAGCATGAGTTTCTTAAACTCCAGTATATATGACAATATCAAGTGTAGTCTTCAATAAGTACTATTGTGAGGAAGGAGATCATCATCTGAGCACGTTTTCACACTACCCACAAACCATTGATCCCATACACACTCCTCCATCAAGGAATGACTCTCCCTTCACATATGAGTAGATAGTGATGGTGCAAAAATCCAGAGAGACAAGCTAGTACCTATGTGTTGTATGATTTCTAATAACATGAAGTGTACCATAAAAAAATATGTTCTAACATGATATTGCACAAACATGTAAATAATACATATGAAATGACAATGTTTAACTAACATTACTTTGGGCAAAGATTTCAATAGTCATTAATCTCTAGGATCAATCAAATTTATACACATCACTTGATCGAATTACCTTCATCTGACATTGGCAATGCTAGTAAACTAGTGAAGTCCCTCTTACTACTTACTTAGTATCAACAAAAAGAGATTTGGTTAATATAACTAATAGATTCATACATATTACTTCCTACTAGCAAACATAAAACATGTTAAACTCGAGAATAATCAAAATGCATACATTTAATTCGTCAAACATATGAATGAATCTCCACTTTATTATTTGTCACATAAATAAATAGCATAGCAAGCACTGTTTATATCAATCGGGTATAATCTCTATATAGACTGCATATTTCTATTTTTTATAAGTAGATTCAAATATAATGCATTCTATAGAGAACAATAATATCTTGATCCATTATTCATATGTGAAACCACTCAATTATAAACAATCAGTCATGATAAAGAAAATCATAATTCTCTCAAAAACCTAATCTTTTGTTAAACAACTTGTTATATTTTTAGGATGCTGATATGCATATATAAATAGTGTTATTTTCTTCAAGAATCTATGACTTAGTTTATGATAGACAATAAATTTATAAATATAAGCATACCTCCCAATGTACAAATATATGTTATATATATGTATACGAGTATCTAAGTCCTCATATCAATATATTTCATATATACAAGCAATTGTACATACTAAATATATTCATAATACATACCGCATATATGTACTCAAACAATATATAAATACGGTATATAAAGATCAAGTCATTTATATATCTAATAAAGAACTTCAGCAATTATAACTTTTCTATTCATAGTACATTCATGAACCATCATAATATATTAATTTTCCCGTATTGTTAATAAACTAGGTACTATAGTCAATAGACTATCTATATCCATGTTTAAGTCAAATCGACATCAACACTCACATAGTTTATACAAGTATTTAATCTTCATATGCTCAATTCAACATATGTCTTAAGTGGAAGGCCAATTACTTAACTCGTTAAATAGCTACAAGCCATATTTTTTGAATAATGCACAGGTAAGATCCCACTATGTTTTAATGTCAACATGCATTTATAGTAATTATTTTACTGCTATGAGTCTCCTAATAGAACTTTTACTCATAAATGACATGCAAACCATATGCCTTGTATATATGTATATGATAAAATACATTTATTATTTTTCCTTAATTTGATTCTATGGTTCACTATATGCATATGTAATTATAACCATCACCCTTCTTTATGCGTAAATATTCCAACTAGATAGGCTTATCAAATACATGCAATCCTTTGTTTTTCTTTATAAAAAAACATGGTTTTAAAACAAATTGAACTTCAGAACTCTACAGATATACTCATTTTGATGTTTATATATATATCACTATTCAATGAAATATGTATGATGTGACAATGTAGATAGATAAATATAAATCATTGTTCAATGTACATGTAACAATTATAAGATTCTAAGACTTCTGGATTATAAGTTCGTAATTTTTAAGACCCTTATACTAAGGCTTATATGAATTATATAAGTGAATATCATATGCTAGTTTTCCTTACGTAGGCTTATTTTTAAGACCATAGTAAGACTCTGTAAAAGAGTGACAATGTAGTTCATAATTTTTTATTTTTTCACTTATATATATATAGAAGATTCTTAGACTTATGGATTCTAAGACATCATCTAGGTTATTATAAGTTTGTTGTTTTATAAATCATTGTGTATCTATAGAAGGCATAGATATTTGAATGTAGATGATGCATTGCCATATGTACAATGTAAATATAAATATGGTATACTGTGTAAGATTATATATATGTGAATCATTATTTTTAGAAGCATACAATAGACACATCACTATTTTGATGTTTATATATATATATTTCGTTGTTTATATTTGTATGGTTCACACTACATCATACTTAGTTTGCTATGCACTATATATAGTTAGCTATATATTATTTTAACATAATACATGCATTTCGCTATCATAAATAGTATAATATACAAATCCCCCTATATTTACACAGGTCGTTATATTTACATAGATCGCCCTATATTTACACAGTCGTATATTTCATTCCCTGCTTTACAAATAACAAGTATATGTTATTTCAGTTCATTCTTATAAATGTATATATCACTATATTCTTATGGATTGAATAATAATTAACCTTATAAATGTATCATTATTTTTAGATGTTGAATCTACACACACTCCATATATATATATATATATATATATATATATATATATAGTCTTACTGTTAAAAAAGACAAGTATTTACACACAAATTTATATATATATGACTTCTCGGTTTTGGGTATCAAACACATACAGTCCTCATAGAGCGATTCAAATTAAATATACACAAAAAAATTAATATTTCACAGAGATAATCATTGCCTACTTGGTGAAAGCTCCCAATTTGCAAATGGCATGAACTAGAAGATCTCCTCCCTTGGCCCTACTCTCTCTCTCTCCTTCTCTTTTCCTACGTTGCTCCTTCTCTTCTCTTCATGCTACTGCTCTCTTCTCCAATTCACTCTCCTCTTATCTTTCCCTATGTCGTGCCCCATCCTCCTTTCTTTCTTTTTTTTTCATACAAAAGCTCACCGTTCACTTTAAAGCTTTGCCATTCTTTCTTAATCATTGCTTTATTCTGATTCGCTCCAAAGCATGTTTTGACTTTTGTTTTTTCTTTTTTCCCAACTTTACTCAATCCTTGATTAATATGTTTTATTTCATAATTATTTATTTTATTCATTTTTTTCTCATTCATATATACTTTTCTAACTTAATAATAGTTAACTCATTTAATCATTATCTTCAATTTAACACTATAGATAATATGTAGGTTTAGTTTCTAAATTAGTTAAGGACAACCAACATCATGACTAATGTAAGTCAGTGACACTCTTTTACTCTAAAATGGTAAATTGACAATTGTTATATCAATCGTAATTATAACAACATAACGATTATGTTATTATTATGTTGTATAAATTATGTCTTTTATTATCTATATATATTTTAAGGCATTTAAGCCATATAATGGTATTTCCAAATATTATACAGATAACTAGTCAATGTTCTAAAGCATTAATAAGACATTATAGTTAATCTACATATGGTAGTAACCAGATACTATTCACATAAATTCATGTTCTCAAAAAATATTAATAATCATGACATAGGCACACAATAACACTATACATCCAAATCTACTTATAACAACCACAATACAATCACATGAGATTAATTCTACATAAAATTAAATCGAGCTGACATATAACTAACATGCATAAACAATTATCTAAATGTAGACATCATTAAAAATGTTCTAACTCTAACAATTCAAACTATGCATATAATATGTACTATTTAACGTGGTGTGTGCAAGGGTTCTAATTGTTCCTCTGTCATCTCCCAACACCTCCATCTACGTCATCTTCTCTGATAATGTTTTCCCTCCATCATGTTCTAAGGTATGAATATCTCATGCATCCAACTCACGACAAGAAGGTAGTTAATTCGTAATATCATGATATATATCATAAAATATTGTTGTAATAATAAATCAACATGATCACAAGGTAAAGAATATATAATACAACTAGCTCATAGTAATGAAATCATGTAATCAAAGCAACATTCAAATGTCTCATAACAACATATGACTTACATCTTAGTTAATAATAACTAAATCAAATTACCAAACATAAAAATCCATGGATATTCAAGTAAATTTATGTAGTAAGAAATCGGGATGTAACATCCTTCCCCTTAAAGCTAGTCATCATCTCAATGACACTTATTCAAATATTAGTTATGAATTAAAAATATTATTCAATAGAAAAGTGACATAGTATGAAGCATCAAATCAAACAAACAAATGTGAAAATCACTTATAGAATTCATCATAGTCCTCCCAAGCGCAAATAAATTTTATGAGTGTCAATTACTCGGATTAGTTCTACCATGACCACCCCAAGATCTAGAACCTATAAAGCATTCCAATCTAACACATGTGAAGGGTCAACTATATACTTTCTAACATAATAAACATGGAAGACATTATGTAATAGATCTAGGGCTAGTGGTAATGCAAACCTATACGCTACAAGATTGACCACTTCTAAAACATCGAAGGGTCTCGCATATTTTAATGAAAGTTTCGTTAACTTCTCGAATTTAATCGAGCTCTTATGTGGCTTAACCCATAAGAACACTTTATCACCTATTGAAAACTACCTGTTTGTTCTCTTCATATCAGCATAACTCTTCTACCTATCATTGGCCTTGGCCGATCTCTATCTGATTTATTTGACTTGATCTTCAATTTTTAAAAGTATCTCAAATCCAAATACTACTTTGTCTTCCAACCTATCCCAATTGATTGGTGTCCCACACCTTCTTACATACAATGTTTCAAATTGTGTCATCTTCAAAACTAATCATTATGAGTTATTATAAGCAAACTCAACCATCAAAATATAATCTTTCCACTTATACTGTTGATCCATGCAATACATACAAAGAAGATCCTTTAACATCTGATTAACTCACTCAATCTAACCATCAGTCTCTGGGTGATATATAACATTGAAGTTTACTTGTATACCCAAATTTGAATTTAAAGTTATCCAAAACCTAGAAGTCATCTTCATATCATGATCCAAAATGATATTCTTCAGAAATATATGTAACTAATACACTTCCTTTACAAACCTCTTTGCAAGAGTGGGTGCATCATCTGTTATATTACATGGTATAAAATGAGATACTTTGGTTAGCTTATCAACTATAACCAAGATCATTCCATGTCTATTCCATGATAATAGTAGACCTTGGACAAAGTCCATACTGATCACCTGTCACTTATATTTTGGTATATCATGTGGATATAACAATCCAATCGGATGCACATGTTCAACTTTTACTTGCTGACATTCTAGACAACATGACACAAAGTCAACTACATATTTCTTGATTCCCTTTCATAAATAAAGTGATCTAAGCTCTGTCATAAGCTTGGTCACTCTTGAATGTCTTGACTATGGGGCATTGTGTAGTTGCTTTAACACACTGTGCTCTTCAGATTCTCCCTATCTGTCACATACATCCTTCTATTGTATTGCAAAATCCATCATTCGCTAATCTTAATCCTTTATACCTAAGATTATAAACATTCTTAGATAATGCTTTCCTACCCTGATCTTAGAATTCGTCTCCTAAAGAGAATTTGATCACTCAATCTTGAAAGTACTCTTGATAGTAGCCATGGTTGCTATGTACCTCTTATGACTAAGGGCATCAACTACTCTATTTTCCTTTCCTTTGATATAATTGATATCAAAATCATAATCAAATAATAACTCTAACCAATATCTCTAATGAGAATTTAAATTTAGTTGGGTAAAGATGTACTTGAATCCCAAGTTGTTAATTTTGAGCTCAAACAGTTTTCCCAACAAATAATGCCTCTAAACTTGTAAAGCATGCACAATTGCTACAAGTTTTAGGTCATGAGGGGCATAGTTCACCTCATAAGGATTCAACTTCCTTGATTCATAGGCTATCACTGCACCATCCTGCATAAGGACTCCTCCTATTCTATCCCTAAATGCATCTATGATCACTGAAAATTGATCATTGGGATCAAGAACTCTTAGTATTAATGCTAAAGTAAGCCTCTTTTTCAATCCAATGTAAGTGGATTTAGTTAGAAAGATGCATAAATAGTACTTTAATATCCTTTACATGTTTAAGGTATTTTATTATTTTTAGCATCTATCATTTTGGCATAGATATTTTTGGTTCTCGTCGAGAGGGAAATAGCCCAGATCACTAGCTAAGGCCCCTAAATGACCACTCAATGATGAAGGAGGTAGGAGTACAAAGATAGATAGGAGGTTCACCTAGAAGCAGTGATACTTAAAAGAGTGTGTAATAGCTTACTACTTGAGTGCTCTTGCATCGAAGATGATCAGGAATAAGGCATTCTTTGATAGTTTGCAAAACACTTCATAACATTCTTTATATTATTACGGGCCAATATATACAGTATCTCAAGAGGATACAGTTATAGTAATTTATATAATTCATTTTTAATATAATTACTTATTATTAATATATATAAAAAATTACATATGCATATGAAATTAAATTATAAGATTTAATCTCCCATACCTACCAAGGCCTTTTGGAGTGCAGAATTGATTATTATTAGACTTAATTTATTAAATAGATATATGGTTTTTATCCTATAAAGTAGTTGTTACCTCATGTGCTAATCAACATCCATCCCTTTAATTCAAAAAGTATTTCTTTTTAAGACTTATGTTGATTCTTAGAATACCCAAAAAACGTATTCTATAGAGAAATCAAATTTTTGCTCTTTTGAATGACCCTGCCATCATGCATGTTCCTCTAGGCAATGATTATTTTAATGTAATGCATTCTATGTTAGTACATGAAATATATTTTAATGCTACTACTTCTATTATAGTAGATCATCATGTATTATCCCGACTAAACCAATGACCTTTTGTCGATCGAGGGGCCCTATATATGGCTCATCCTCCCGAGCTTAGATAGAGTCTCTATAGTCTCTGGGCCCGTCACCATATCGAAGGGTACTCTCCCCTCACCATAATATAGATAGGGATAGGGTGTTGACTATATATATCCACCCTCACCATATAAATAGGAGGCCTCAACCTCCTCAACCCCAAAATTATAAGCATTGTGAAGAGATGTTGATAAAGGAATCCGATCAATTTTTTACTGAGCAAATAATGGGGATTGAACCTACACATGGTGGATTTAGAATCCACTATCTTTAAACCACTTGGATACGTCTGGCAATGCCCTATCCATAAATAGTGATAGTGATATAGACCCCACTTAGGGTTGGGGTTGATGTCGAGGCTCTCATAGATCAAGGGAGACTCTCTATAGTCCCCTACCCTCTTGATATATGGTAATGGCCCCATATAGATATAATCTATCTAGATATAGCTCCCCTATATATCCCTATCTAAATAGAGGGGAGCATCAGCATTTAGAATCGATAGTGGAGGGAGATCTATATCTATATGGGGAGCTCGCCAACCCAACTTGCCACTATATAGAGATAGAGATAGAGATAAAGATAAAGATAAATATAGAGATAGAGATAGAGATAGAGATAGGGTTTCATTGGCATTGGCATTGGGTATATATTATATATGGGGCATTGAGTTTAGATATTAAATATCCCATCTCCCATATCCCATCTCCCATATAGTTTAGTTTAGATATAGGGCCAAAAAAATGAGATGTTTATTTGGGGGAGGCCACCATATAGATAAGATAAGACAAAATTCACTATGCTCAAGAGTCTATCCCTAGATAGATATAGGGGCTATGCTTAAGAGTATATCCCTAGATAGATATAGAGGTCTATGCTCAATATATATTCTTAAAAAGCTACTTCACACTTATCTGACCAAATAAAACTTTGGTTTGTTCATTGTAGAGAGGTAATCAAATTCGCTATCTTATAAAAATTTGAAATAAACTTCCTATAATAGCCTACTAATCTCATGAAACTTCTTACCTCATAGACAATCTTTGGCATCGATCATTCCATAATGGCTCTTATCTTTACCGGATCTACTGAAATACCATCTACAGAGATGATATGTCTCAGATACTAAACTTTCTCTTGAAAAAATGTGCACTTAGACAACTTGCCATACAACTTATGCTTTCGCAACCGTTGTAGAACTAGTTCCAGATGTTGAAAATGCTCCTATTTATTCTTAGAGTATATAAGAATCTCATCAAGAAGGACCAAAATAAAATGATCTATATAATCTATGAAGACACTGTTCATGAGATTCATGAATGTTGTCAGAGTATTTGTCAATCCAAATGGTAACACTGTGAACTCATAGTGCCCATAGTGAGTTCTAAATGCTATCTTTGGAACATCCTCACCCCTTATCCTCAGTTGATAGTATCCTGCTCTAAGATCAATTTTATAAAATACCATTTCCCCCATGGTAGTTTATCTAAAATATCATCTATATGAGGTAATAAATACATGTTTTTGATAGTCACCTTATTCAACATTCTATAAACTATGCAAAGTTGAAGAGTACTATCCTTCTTCTTGACAAATATAACTAGTTCACCCCATGGTGACATACTTGGCCTGATCATCCCCTTTGACAACAATTGTTGGAGTTGAGCCTTCAATTAAACTAAATTAGTGGTTGTCATCTTGTATGGTGCTTTAGGCTATGGTTCTAATGTAGGTATGATATCGATAGAGAAATCAAATTCACATTTAGGAGGCAATCCTAGAAAATCCTCTAAAAAGACGTCAAGAAAATTACTAAAAAATGGATACTATTTAAGGGATGGTTCCTTAGATTCCTCTATTTCATTTATCTTGACAATAAATGTTTGGTAACTTTTTCGTTGAGCCTTCTCAAATTACATTGGAAAAATCTGCCTAAGCCTCAACTCTCTCTTCTCACCCTAAATTTGTGTCTGATTTCCAAAATCATATAGACACTCAACCCTCTTTAGGTATAAGTCAACCTCAGACTTCTGATTTTTGATCCAATTGACTCCTAGGATCACATCATATGACCCTAACAGTGCTACATAAAGATTCACTATTATTGTGAATTCAATCAATCTAATCCCAGTTTCAACTAAACACTTGTCAACTTTGACTTTTGAATCATTCACATATTGTACAAACCATGCATTGTCCATTACTCCAGCTCTTCTAATTAACTTATTTAGAATTTTAATATTTATAAAACATTTTGTAGCCCCTGTATCTATCAAAATGGAAACTATATATTAAAACAAATTACCTAACAGTTATATGGGTGAAGTGTGAAATTTGGCTTGTCGATTATCAACTATTGTATGAATACGTTACTAAAAAATTCCTTGCTAAAGAGTAAAACCTTTGTTCTTTGACTTATATTGAGTACACTCACAAGCATAATGGTCACCTCCATAAATAATGCAACCTCCAGTTGGTCCTTTCTTGTTAGAATGTTGGTTTTCCTTGAAATTGCCTTTGAAACCATTGCTTGGTTTCTTATTGCTTACACCATTATTGAATTTAGAATTCTAATTTTTGAAATGACTCGTGGAGTCTCCACCCCTCTACTTCCAGTTCTTTTTGAAAGTTGGTTTAGAACTTCTAAAGTTTTTCTTAAACTTGTCCCTGACATGAACAAGAGATTTCAACTTTTGTTCATGTTTGACTACCTTCTAAAGACTTGGTCCATATTATATGGTCTATGAACCTCCACCTCTCCACCAATCTGAGGTTTTAATTCCATGATGAACTTCTTAATTATGAACCTCTCATCAACGTAGTACTAAGGTACATACTTCAAAAGGTTAGTGAACTATTCTTAGTATTCATTCACTGATAAGTCTCTTTGCTTTAGGTTCTAGAAATATGTAAGCTTTTGGTCAAAGTATAAGGCGTGAAAACCACCATAATCTGAACAATGTCACAAACTTATCCCATGTAGTGGTGGTCGAGTTGAGATTTATTTCTAACTTTTTATTGGCCCACTATGTAGTTACTTCACTAACCAACTAGTAAGCTCCCCAAACTACTTTAGTGACTTCAAAGTAGTTTTGAATCTCTAAATAATTTTTTATCTCAGCCAGCCATGCCTCATATTCATCACCCAAAATAGTTCCATCAAACTTAGGTGTATTCACCTTTTTCATATCTCTAGCCAATTCTGCAGCTACCCATGCTCTTACATCCTAAGGGTTTTTTTGTTCAATGGGATGCTTTTTAGGTACATCCTAATGTACTTTATCTTCATGACCATGAACTTCCTACTCCAAAGCTAAAATTTGTTCCCTAGTTTCATTCATGGATGTAAGAATCTAAACCAACTTTTATGTTTTCTTAGTGATAAATTGATTAGGATCAAATGGAGGGTTATTGTCATTGACATTTGAAGAACCCTCATCAAACACTCTAGCTTTCACCATTCTCCTTTCTAGTAAACAGAATGATACAAAAACATTAGTGGAATCTTTAAGTCCTAGAGTTTGAACCTGGTTATGATACCAGATGTAACATCCCCACTAGGATATACTTAGAAAACATGTTTAAAAAAAATTAATCAATGTATTCTTTCATTAGATTTCATTACAAAAATCTAATTTATAATCCAGATAAAACACTTTAAGTATGTTAACTGTAAATTAAGCATGTGACATTTTTCATCATTGATCATTGTCATCAGATGAAACATAATATAATTGAATATAAAAAGTAATTGTAGATGTCTAGCCATGGTTGGTACAAACATACAACCGTTGTTGTCAATGTATAATGGGTAAATAATTACATCTCATCAGGGATAATGTTTTAGTAATAAAAAATACAATCTAAGATATAAGATACGAGGCTCCATGGTTATAATTACATATTGAACTTTAGACTTTTATAGATATACTCAGTTTGATATATATATATATATATATATATATATATATATATATATATATATATCAGGGATAATGTTTTAGTAATAAAAAATACAATCTAAGATACAAGATACGAGGCTCCATGGTTATAATTACATATTGAACTTTAGACTTTTACATATATACTCAGTTTGATATATATATATATATATATATATATATATATATATATATATATATATTCAATGAAATATGTATGATGTGACAATGTAGATAAATAATATAAATCACTATTCAATGTACATGTGACAATTATAAGATTCTATGACTTTTGGATTATAAGTTCGTAATTTTTAAGACCCTTATATTAAGGCTTATATGAATTATATAAGTGAATATCATCTTCTAGTTTTCCTTGCAGAGGCTTATTTTTAGGACCGTAGTAAGAATTTGTAAAAGAGTGACAATGTAGTTTGCAATTTTGTAATTTTTCACTTATATATATATATATATATACAATTATAAGATTCTAAGACTTTTAGATTCTAACATCATCTACATTATTATAAGTTTGTTATTCTATAAATCACTGTGTATCTATAGAAAGCATAGATATATGAATGTAGATGATACATTTCCATATGTATAATGTGAATATAAATACAGTATATTATGCAAGATTATATATATATGAATCATTGTTTTTAGAATCATACAATATACACATCATTATTTTGTTGTTTTATATATATTATTGTGTGTGTGTGTGTATATATATATATATATATATATATATATATATATTTCATTGTTTATATTTGTATGGTTCACTCTACATCATACTTAGTTTGTTATACACTATATATAGTTCACTATATATTATTTTAACATAATACATATAGTTCACTATCGTAAATAGTATAATACACAAATCGCCCTATATTTACACAAGTCATTATATTTACACAGATAGCCCTATATTTACACAGTCATATATTTCAATTCCTACTTTACAAATAACAAATATATATTGATGCAATTCATTCTTATACATGTATAAATTACTATATTCTTATGGATTGAATAATAATTAATGTTTTAATTATAAATGTATCATTATTTTTAGATGTTGAATACACACACACACACACACACACACACACACACACACACACACACACACTATATATATATATATATATATATATATATATATATATATATATATATATATATATATATATATATATATATATATATATATATATATATATACCATTATTTTTAGATGTTGAATACACACACACACACACAATATATATATGTGTGTGTGTGTGTGTGTGTGTGTGTGTGTGTGTGTGTGTGTGTGTTCTTATTGTTAGAAAAGATAAGTATTTACACATAAATGTTTATATATATGATTTCTTAGTTTTGGGTATCAAACACATATAGTCCTTATTTTGTGCTTCAAATTAAATATACACATAATTTTTTAGATTTCATAGAGATAATCATTGCCTACCTAGTAAAAGCTCCCAATCTAAAAATGGCACGAACCAGAAGATCTCCTCCCTTGGCCCTAATCTCTCTATCTTTCTCTTCTATTGCTTTGTTCCTCTTCTCTTCACACTACTGCTCTCTTTTCCAATTCACTCTCCCCTTATCTTTCCCTTCACCATGCCCCATCCTTTTTTCTTTCCTTTTTTTTTCATGCAAAAGCTCATCGTTCACTTTAAAGCTTCGCCATTCTTTCTTAATCATTGCTTTATTCTGATTCGCCCCAAAGCATGTTTTGACTTTTATTTTTTATTTTTTCCCAAGTTTACTGAATCCTTATTTATTACATTTTATTTCCTAATTATTTATTTTATTCACTTTTCCCCATTTATATATATTTTTCTAACTTAATAATAGTTAGCTCATTTAATCATTATCTTAAATTTAACACTATAGACAATGTCTAGGTTTAGTTTCTAAATTAGTTTAGGACAACTAACATCATGACTAATGCAAGTTAGTGACATTCTTTTACTCGAAAATGGTAAAACAACAACTATTGTTTCGATCTTAATTATAACAATGTAACCATTGTGTTATTACTACGATGTATAGATTATCTATGTCTTTTATTATCTATATATGTGTTAAGGTGTTTATACCATATAATGATATTCTCAAATATCATATAGATTACTAGCCATTGTTTTAAAACATTACTAATACATGATGGTTAATCTACATACGTTAGTAACCAGATACTATTCATGCAAATTCACATTCTAGAAAAATATTAAAAGTCATGACATAGGCACACAGTAACATTATACATCCAAATCTACTTATAAAAACCACAACACAATCATACAAGATTAATTCCACATAATCATTCAGGTGAGCTAACACACAACTAACATACATAAATAATTATCTAAATGCAAACATTGTTAAAAATGTATTAACTCTAATAATTCAAACTATGCATATAATGTGTACTATTTTACATGGTATGTGTATGGGTTTTATTCATTCTTATATCATCCCCCAACACCTCCATCTACGTTATCCTCTTCAATAATGTTCTCTCTCTGTTATGCTCTGAGGGATGAATCTATCCTACGTCCAACTCATGACAAGAAGGTAGTTAGTCTATAACATCATGATATATAATCATAAAATATCATTGTAATAACAAACCAGCATGATCACAAGGTAAAGTATATATAATACAACTAGCTCATAGCAATGAAATCATGTAATCAAGGCGACATTCAACTATCCCATAACAACATATGACTTACATCTTAGTTAATAACAATCAAATCAAATTATCAAACATAAAAATCCATGAATATTCAAGTAAATTTGCTTAGTGAAAAATTGGGATGTAACAGCAAGTCTATTCAAACTACTATATATTTTGCATTTCTCAACAAAGTTGAAAAAATTAAAATGTTTTAGAAAGCTTATACATAGATGAACAAAACCTAGAATTTATTTTTGTGTATGATTTGAAAGTTGAAAATTGTTTACAGAATAAAAATGGTATTTTTGTAATATTCTTGGGAATTAAAGTTTATTGAATAAAGAATGTGGCATTTCATTATTGGACACATTTTTCACTAGAACATAAAATTGCCTCCTAAATCATCCAACATCATGGTAAAAATGGATCAGAGTTTTTAGACCCATTTGCTCACATTGAAGAATCATGAGAAAGGAAGTAGATTATTTGGAGTCTTTCCATTGACATTACAGCCTCATAATTCTGATATAAATGTGTGGCTACATTCATGTCTCCATCATTATAAAATAATTGGTTACCAATATATATTAAAAAATATTCATGTCTCCATCACTAATTATGCCTTATGTTCATCATTGCTAGTCTACAATTTTATTCAGAGCTATTCAAATTTATCTATGTTATTCCTGATGATCTAAAATATAACTATCAATGCATGAATGGTTCAATTAGTTGTCAAAACTTTGGTATTTATATTTGTATATCTATTTGTAATCGAATATTAACCTTTGATTAAATAGTTTTTTTTGTGCACTTGTGGGTCAAATATCACTCTTACTCCTCAATGTGCATGGATCATTTACTTATTGGGAGATAATATGCTCATACAGCCCAAAGAAATTTTCAAACCATATATCCATGTGGATTGGAATTCATCCATAATATCCATGCAAAGTAGAAGCATGAGACTTGTCATATATGCCATGTGGAATAAAAAGCTCACCTAGTATAAGGAAGCCTTTTAGTTTGGCTATTAAAATATAATTTAGTGGCATTTCATTTTATTTTTTACAATAGTGTCTTTAGTTAGTCTTTTAAATCATTAGTAAGTTGTGTTGGAACAATAAATAAATAATTGTGTATGTTGATATTAAAAGCCAAAAGTCATATGAAAATTATTTCACAATAGGGTTATTGAGACATAGTCTTTAGTCTTGATTTAGGCGAGTCTTTTAGAGTCACTAAGATTTCATATATGTCATTTTAAAATATTTTTTAGGGTTACTTTTGTCTAAGTCATTGATAAAATCTAGTGTAAATTGTAGTTTATTTCATCTTGTCAATATCAATAATCAAGAGTCAAAAGTCAAAAGTTTTAGAAATAAAAAATTACTTCATGGATGGATTATCACTTGTGCACAACATCCATCTTGTGGGGGGTTATATCTATCATGGAGGAAACCAATATGAATAGAGAACCCGTCAGATCCATCAGAGCAACTCAAAGCCAAATTTTCTAAGTAGTAAAATGTGCAGGAGGATGAAGGTAATGAAGGAAGGAGGAATTTCAACATCCTCTTGTTAGTCACTAGAGATGGGGATGCACACTTGCATTAGTGGAGAATAAATTACACAGAAGTGACTATTCCAAGGATGATTCTCAATGGCAGTGAAGATCACCTATTTTGTGTGCAATTGAGTGGTAATGACTGTGTGTAGTGGCTACATCAGCGATGATGAGAACCTAGTCCTCATTTTTTATTTTAATTTTTTTAGTATTTTATGTGTTTTGAAATAAGAAAAAAAGTATATTCATGTTCAAATATGTAATAAGTGAGCAAGAATCTTATGTAATCCCCTGTTGCAAAAATATTATAGAAAGAAAAAGCACTAGTGTAATGCAATTCATGGACCTTGAAAATGTTAGTGGTAGTCTAGAAAACCATATGAAGTGAATAATTGAGTGTGTTCTTGTTCATATCCATGTTTGTGGTAAACATGTGGAAAACCATGGAAGGTTGATGAGAGGTGCCTTTTATTTAAATCAATGTCACGAGCCACAAGGCCACAAGATTCGGGCATACTATAATCTAAAGTGTAAAAGTTTTTAACCATGTTCATACTAAGGGGGGATGTTAAGAATATCCAATTTAGTGATCACATTATATATTTGTGTGTGAAAAAATAATTTAAGTGAGTTATTTGGTTGATAAACAAACTCACATTAATTAGTTGAGTGAGACATATTTGGGATAAGAGATAAGGTTATGAGAGTGTCTTGTGGGAGAGGTTGAGAGATAAGTGGGATTTAGATTGGAGTTGACTCCCTCTATCAAGAAGATCGTACTCCTATATAATGTAACCTCTCTTGATTAATAAGATATCCCAAATAAATTAGAATAAAAAATAGTTATTCGTTGTATGTGAAATTTTATTTGGTGTTAAAATTCTACAAATTTGGGCAAAAGTCTTTAGGGTAATATGATACCAATGCACAATATGTAAAACTAAAGCACAAACTAGATCTAAGATAATGTAATCTAAAACAATAATGAGATATGAACCATGTTTAAAATAAAAAGTAGAAGTACCAAGAAATAATGAGCAAGGTAGACCAATGACTAAAGATAAATATGAAAATAGACACACCTAGGTTGTATTTCTATAATATGAATTTGGAACTAATTATGGTGCCTCTTTGCAAATTTGAGTGTGTTACTTCTCTATGAATCTAAGTGTGCTACTTCATTGCAAATCTGATCATTGATTGAGAATAGGACATAATTGGCAGAGTGTTGATTATAACCTAGGTGGAATCGATAGACCATCAATTATGACCCTATACACTTATCGATCTATAGTTGGGTGCCAATTATATCCTTCTCTCCTTTTTCAATTTTACAATATTCTGAACAAGTGCACATGCTGATGTGAACTAAATTATAACTTTGTTTTATAAAATTGACAAGCAAAATACATTAAAATTCTTCTCTTTCACTCCTTGATGTAGTCCTCAAATGTAGCAACAGAATAGTAAACAAGTTATCTGATTTGATCAACATATTGATGAGCTACAACTACATATTCCATAATCTTAAAAGTAAAGTCAATGTAGTTTTAGTTGATGTGAGTGAAATTACAACCCAAACGAGAGATAGGGCTTCACATTCTCTCACTAGATAGTCAAATGTAGCTATATGCTCCTATTACAACCTTATTTTAGCATAAAAACTGATAATGGCACAAGACTTAAAAATATGTAGATGATACATAGACTCTATATATACATAATATTTTCAAATTTTATCAAATACTGATATTTTACATCTTGCAAGATCCTGTCGAGACTCAATCTCTATGAGTGCACATCCTAAGGGGTGCATCAAGAAAGGGGTAGGCAGACATTTGGTGCTTCACAGGATTATTGTCCCTTATTACCACATATTACCAATCCAACCATATCCTAAAACCCATTTCATAAGCTATTACTCCTCACTTGCACACTCCTCCAATCTTTTTCCTCTTTCCATCCTTCTTTTCCTCACCTTAGTATATTTTTGTCGATCGATTGTACTGGGTCAACCCTGTCAATCAACATTTTTAGAAGGGTTTAGGGAAAGATCTGCCTATAAATACAATATCATTTCATCATTATTTCAATATGCAATCAACAGTTATTATTTGCTTACATTTCCTTATAATATGCTCTTCCACCATTCTAATTGAGGAGTCTTAGCTTAGGGTTTATACTGGGAGAATCTAGTCTTATGGATAAGTCTTGAATGCTTTGGCCTTTCTTAGTTATATTTACAAACCACAACAACCTATTGTGAAGTCCCTTTGGCTAAGGGAGAGATTGAGTCTTGACGGGTTCACATTTAAGTAAGTATTCTCTAACTTTGCTCCTCTCTTTAGTAGATAGAAGTAGCATAAGTATTAGCTTCGAATAATATTACTCTTTATATTCCATGTATTAGGGTCTTACTCATACTTATATTAATTGAGATTCTTTTATACATGTTTTTATTGGTTACTAACCCCTCATTTTTTGCCACAAGCTTTGGTAAGCATTAGATTAGATTTACTTTGTTATTATTAGCATAGGTGAAATATAAAACCTAGGACCCCCTTAGGGTTATTGTGTGATTGTGTTAGACTGGAGGCCTTGAAACCCTCCTTAGCATGGTTTATTATGTTAAGTGATCCCCTAATCAGGTCTAACAGATCTCCATATTGGTCATGTTCCCTCTTAACAAATGTATTCCCAATTGAAAGTGTAGGTATGTTATATCTTCTTTAAGCTAGGATTAATTTATTGACATGATACATTTATGATTGCATACATTCTGATGAACTTGATGTGAACTAACCATTATAGGATTTATTCACTTATTTTATTCTTTTATCATTAATTTATCATATATTTTCCATATTGGGTCAACTACATCGACCTAGCTCTAATTTTTGTGCAGAGGTTTTTAGGTATAGTCTATTGGATCAACTCAATCAACCCAATATAGTTTTCCAAATTTTTAGACATCAAGTTCAACATACTAAGTCAACCCAATTAACCTTGTACATTTTTATGCATCTTATCCAACATACTAGGTCAACGTAGTCGATCCTGTATAGTTCAGGCACTCAGCAACAAGCTCTTGTAAAGTTAGATCGACCTAATCGACCCTATTAATAAGATTTATAAACATTTCTTAAGGTTCTTTGACAATAATCTCTCTTTTTTTCATCTTTAAAATCACCACGGTTCCTTCTATCATTTCTCTCTTTCCTTACAGTCTTTCCTTTCATAGTTTTCAATCTTTAAAACTTCCCTTGTACAGTCAACTAGATTGACCATGTTGACCCAATTCTATATTCTTTGTGTTGTCTGGATAACTAGATCGACTCTGTTAACCCTGTTCATTATCAGACCTTGCTTTTGTAGTACAAATGTGATACTATCGACCTTGTTCTATATTATATACATACACTATTGACTATATCAACATTGTACCGTGTTTCAAAGTTGGAATTAACTGTTATATGCTAGTAATTAGTCTCACACTTTCATTTTTTGTTGATTGCATGCTTAGAATAGAACACATAGTCTAATTAGGTAGTTTTCAGTGTACTGTTTAATTTCACTATTTTCTATTTTATGCACACACAACCAAATCACAGAAATTTTAACAAGCACTTTAAAAATTATTTACCCAAGACCAACCTACTTGAATTTCATCACCAAGGGAGAAGCCAACTTGGTTTTATAATCAAGTATAAACATGTGATTAATGATATATTCTAGCTAAGCACCTAACACCCTTATTACTACAGTGTGTGAAGTGAGGGGGTAGGCCCTAATACCAAGCATGTACCATTGCCCATAAGATTCCTTTCAACCCAAATGTCCTAAAACCATCCTTAGATTATTTTTTAGTTCCTTGCTTATAGCCAACTTCCTATCACATTTAAAATTATATTCTAATAATCTAACAAAATTTAGGTTAACCATCTAGTTAGCTTTTACTTTTCAAGTTGATTGCTTACTCTTTGCTCAATTGTATTTTACATTGAAAAAACTTGCATTAGATAGCTTTGGTGCAAGGACTTGTGTTGTGTGCCTCAATTGAATCAACTTCATTGATCCAATGGATTGTTTATTTCCCATCAGTTCTTGCTTTTCTAAGTACTTTTAAAGTTATTTTTATTTCAGTGTATAATTGTTTTAGTTGACACAGTCTGTTATAGACTTTTTGATTTTCCCTATCTATTGTACTAGGTCAACCTAGTCGACCTTGTACACTTTTTCAACCCCTATTTGTTGTATTGGATTAACCCAGTCGACCTTTTACTATTTATAGACATTATAACCTGTGCTAGGTTGACCCAATCAACCTTGTACTACTTTTTTCCTTTTTTTTTGTCGATTCAATTCATTATTTTTCCTTGTTAGTATTATGTTCATTTCTCTTCAATCATAATGAAGTCTCCTATTAGAATCTTCTTGGATAACTTGTATCCATTTAGATATTGTATGAGATTTTCATTTCTCCCTCTCTTTTCCTATCGAGAGCGCCATCACTCTTGGGGCACCTCTTCCCCTCCTTCATCCATGACTTGTAACATGGTGCAAATCACACCACAAGATGAAGTTGATGGGACTGGCCCTTTATCTACTTACCAAGACACTTCTTGTCTCCAAAATTTTCAAACTAATGTGGAAGCAATTGACATGAACTTAATCAATAATCCCACTCATAATCCATCGTCTAATAACCCTCCCCCTAACACCAATTCAAGGAGTGTTCCAACCAACACCAACCCACCTCTTGATACAACTCAACTTCTTGCCTAAGTTATTTAGCAAATGAACATAATGCAAAACTCTCACACCAATAAAATGTTGAAACTTCAATAACATTTGATTAATATGGATAATCAACCTCCAATTATCCATCCTCAAGTTAATCCCAATTACATTCCTCCACCTCTTACAGATGCCTTAGGCAATGTTATTCCTCAACCCATAATGAATAATAAGATGATTCAAACTATTCAAAATGAGCCTTTATCCCCCTTTATTATATCCATTGATATTGGTAACATATCTCCAACTATCAAGTATGATGGTACTAGAGACCCTACCTCATTTCTCAAAGCCTTTGGAAACCTTTACAAAGAATGGATCCCAACTAATACTTTTGATACAACTAAACTCTTAGTCCAAACCTTCACTGGTGATGTATCAGAATGGTATAACCAATTGCCCCAACACTCTATTTGGCAACTTGAATATTTGCTTAATACTTTAATTAAAGAGTTTCAACACAATGATCTTCCAAAAAATTGTCTTAGCCACTTCATCAATACTGAGCAATCTCCCACTAAATCAACTCATGATTTTATTAAAATATGGAAATCATTGGCCCATAAAGCCGACCATAGCATGATTGATGATAATTTATTCAAACTCTTTATCATTGCTTTGACTCCTTCTCTTTAATACAAGGTTTGAACCTTTATTCCACAAACACTTAATGAAAATCTTAACCAAGCTAAATGTCAAGACTTTCTCATGAAGAAATTTGAACCTAATCCTAAACTTTTAAAACGATATTTTTAAACATCTACCAATGCTATTACTAATAATACTTCACAAGCCAAACCTAGAGTTGCCAAAACTGATATTCCTTCACCTTCTCACACACCTCTCTCAATTCAGTAAATGAAACAATTGTTACCACCTTCTAAACATTTCATTTATCCTAATAATCCTCATAAATGGTATGACCCTAATCTATTTTTTTGGTTCCATGTTGACATTGGTCATTCTCAGGAATCTTGTAAAGGGCTTACTAAATTTGATGTTTCCTATATGCTTTGTGATTCATTTAATCATGAAGCCATGATCAACCTTTGTCATTAAGAGTACACCACTATTTCTCAAAATTAGCAAGCTTCCAAAGCTTCCACTTCATATAACCAAAAATATTTTTCCAATAGTCAACCTAATACCAAGGATGTTTGTGCCATTGATGTTGATTAAAACCAATATTACAATAATTCTCAATATTTTAACACTACTAAGGTCAATTATTGCTTCAAGTTGGCTCATAAATATCCTATTACCAAACCTAAGAATCTATTTTTAGATGAACAACTTCTCAAAGATACTACCACTACTAATCTAGCTTTAGAAGTACATGAGGAACCACCTCCTCCTTCTAATCCTCCAACCACATCTATTCCTTCAAAATCTAATTTACCTCCTAAAACTCATGCTATTTCTTCTAAATCTCATTAGAACTTTCTTGAAGAACTCAACTCTATGCCTTGTAAGATTTCACTTATGGAGTTGGTTCATACCTCACCCTATCATCACAAGTTCCTTATGAAACAACTCCAAAAAATTGAAGATCCATCCTCTATTAATGAATAACCACCTCTTATTGAATCTCAACCTACAAATGTCACTACCATGAAACTATGTGTCCTTCTTCCAAACCTTCCATTGAATTTTTTGAAGAAGACATGATTAATGATGAAATTCTCTTTCATGTTGATGATCCACCACTTTTCATTAAAATATCCATTAATACTACCCTTATCCATAAAGTTCTAGTTGATGAAGGTTATGGTATTAATATGACATCTTTGTGGCTTATCCAGCAACTTGGTTATAACAAGGATCATTTTAAGCAAACCCATCTCACTTGTGATGGTTTTGATAAGACAAATCAAAAGCCACTCAGTTGTATTTGGCTTCCATTAGCCATCGAACCTAAAACCATTCAAATGAAGCTTATGGTCCTTGATTTAACTTTATCTTGTAGCATACTCCTTGGTCACCCATGGACTCATTGAATGAGGGCCATTACTTCTTTTGGTAGCCAATGCATTAAATTCTTACACAATGGAAAATGATATAAGCATGAAGCTAATCCAAACCCATGGATCATTCAACTTCATAATCCCAAATCCCAATATCATATTCCTACAATTCCTAAGATCAATAGTGCTCTTTTATCTAATTTCATCAACATGAACCTTGATTTACAAGTTACTCTTGCAGATTATGATAATGATGAACCTAATGATTTGCAATATACTTGTAATACTACCAAGCTACCTCCCTACATTTTTTAATGGCCTCCTTCTCTATCACCAAGAGACCATACTATTCCTCTTATTGATGAGATTACTGATTTTCCCCCTCCATGCAATGCTCAAGAACATTCTTTACCTGAAGATGCCTTCACTTACAATAACTTCAAAGTGGCCAAATTATTTCAAGATCTCTCATCATATCTCCTCATACATTTAGTAATATCAGGATTTCACCTTTTGAAACTCCCCCTGACTCTCAAACATGTACAATTTCTCAGACATATGATGATAATTATATAATGACCCAAGCTCAATCTCAAGACTTGGATTTCTAGCATTATCATAAAACCTTAGCTCAAATTCATGATTTTAACCAAGATGTGCATACCATTTCTATGGATCGTGACTTAGATCTAGAGGTCCGTGTGCCTCCTACCAATTCTCCACTTATTAATACTCTTTGGGTGGTAGAGCAAATTATACCTTCAAAACCTCTAAAAATTATAGCATCTCTTTTATCACCTATCGATCCAATCATTGCATCTGATCCTTCTCCCTTTACCAAAACCATCGACACCCCAATCTCTTTTGATCCATCTACTTCTCCTACTCTTGAGATTACACTCGATATCAAGGCAACCAATATCTATTAGATACATTCTAAGTATGATAGCCATGGTAATCAAATTCTAGATCTCAAAGTAGATGTTGAGTATTATGGTCTTATTCCCACCCTGCCTAGTGATGAAGCTATTCTCAAAATACTCCATGCTCAAGAACCGCAACTTCCTTAGCAACATCATAAACTTGAGAATTTTAAAACTAAAACCCATTTTTTCAACAACTTCGTTGTTAGCATTGATCCTAAAACTAATCATATTTCTACCTTACCTAATGTACCATACCACTCTAAAGATGGTAATGTTATGCTTATTGAAGAAACCACTTGCATTGAATATGGTACTCCATCTTGTCCCCAACCAATTATAGTATCTCATGAACTCTCACCTACTAAACATGATAATTATAGCCTATTCTTTGATAATTATCATGAGGTTTTTGCTTGGTTTTATGAGGACATGCCTAGTATTGACCCTAGAATTATGGTGCATAATATCATTACTTATCATGATGCTAAACCTATGCATCAAAAGCAAAGCAAATTTTATCCTAAAGTTTCTACCTTATGTCATAAGTAAATCATCAAATTACTTAATACTAAATTTATCAAACTAATGGATTACTCTGAATAGGTTTGCATTTGTATTGATTTCCACAATCTTAACCTCACTTGTCCCAAAGACAACTTGCCTTTACCTTCAATAGATGCCATCATCAATTTCACAGCTGGTTATGAAATGTTATCTCTTAAAGATGGCTTCTCAGAATACAATCAGATTCAGATTGCCCTCGAGGACCAAAATAAGACTACTTTCACCATGGAGTGGGGCACCTATTGCTATGTCAAAATTCCCTTTGACCTTAAAAATTTCTAAGCCACTTACCAACAAGCAATGACCCATATCTTTCATGATCTTATCCATAAAATTGTTAAAACCTATGTGGATAATCTCATTGCTAAATCTAAAAGTCATCAGACTCATCTATTAGATATTGCTATCATCTTTGATCACCTTCTTAAATACCCAATTAGTCTCAATCCTTACAAATGTGTCTTTGGTGTCACATCTAGAAAATTGTTAGGACTCCTAGTTTCTTTCTATGGTATCAATGTTGACCCTACTAATATTAGTGATATCATCAACATGCCCATTCCTTATTCCATTCCTAACATTTGTACTTAGGTAAACTTGGAGAAATTTAATGATTTGTCCCCAAAATAGCTTATCACATTTAATCCATCAATTATCTTCTCAAGAAAGGTATTGCTCTAGAATGGATGAATCCTTGTCAAAAAGCCTTTGATAACATGAAAGAGTCATTGCTTCACCCACCTACACTTTGTCCTCCTTTCAATGATCTACCCTTGATTTTATATACTTATTCCACACCTATATTAGTTGGGGAAATGCTTACCCAACATGATGATACTAGAAGAGAGTATGATATCTATTACATTAGTCGAGGCCTCATTAATTATGAGACACATCATACCAAAATTGAACATGATTGCCTTGCCATCTATTTTATAGCTAAAAAGCTTCGCCATTACATGTTTCACCAGACTACTTATGTCATCATTCATTTTGAACCCCTAGATCACTTTTTATCCAAAACCTTTCTTCTTGGAGATAGAATTGAAAAATGGATGGTCCTCTTTATGGAATTTGATCTTCGCATCATCACTCAAAAATTTGTCAAAGGGCAAGTCATAGCTGATCAACTTACCACAACTTATACACCAACTACTTCTCCCCTTCAAGATAGTCTTTTAGATGATAATATCCTCTATATTGAAGGTCTTAATCAAGCTATTTCTCTCAAAGATTATTTTCTTAACTTTACTACTGATCTTGAAGCAAATAATCTTGATGAATCCTCTATTCCCTATAATACTACTAAATCTAAAGTAGTTATTGAGGAGCTTCCTGCAATTAATGTTGACTTACATGAGGATACTTAGACCCTTCACTTTGATGGTATTAAATTCCTTCAAGAAGTTAGGGTAGGTTGCATTCTTATAAGTCCTCTTGGTAAAATCATCCCTTTAGCATTTTGCTTCACATTTGATGTCACCAATAATATGGCTAATTAAAAAGCTCTCATTTTAGGCATGAGAGATGCTCTTGACTTAGACATTCAATACCTACATGCTTTAGGTGATTCTTAGCTTATCTTCCACCATGTCAATGGTGATTATCAATGCAAAAGTGAAAATCTCATTTTCTATCATCAAATTGCAACCATTCTCAGTAAGAATTTTATCTCTTTCACTATTGAGCCTATCCCTAGAGATCAAAATTCCATTTTCTAATCTCTTACTTCTTCAGCTTCTCTCTTTCATCCACACCAAGTTTTTTCTGATCCCACTTTTATTATCTAGATAAGAATATCTCTGTCTACTTAATCACTAGATTCACTTATCTACCATATCAAAGTTGTTTCCTTTTGACAAAGCCTATGGTATCAAGACATTATTCAATTCTTAGAAAATCAAACTTATCTTCTTAATTTAGACTCTCATGAAAAGACACGTATTCGTAAACAAGCTTTCAAGTATGTATTTCAACATAATATCCTTTATTTTCATAATGTTGAAGGTACCTTGCTCCATTGTTTTATGTAAGATGAGGTCCCTCCTCTTCTTGAACAAGCACATGGAGGAATTTATGGTGGCCACTATAATAGACATGTTACATACCACAAATGTCTAAGTATGGGTTAATTTTGGCCTACTCCTAAAAAATATGCGATCGAATTTGCTAAAAAGTGTACTCCTTGTCAACTTCATGACAATCTAATTCATTCACTTCTTGTTGAACCTCAAACTATTGAATCTCCTTGGCCATTTTCTATATAGAGATTTGATCTCATTGGTAAATTACCTCGCTCTCACTATGGGCATGTTTTTATCATCACCACTACTGAATATTTTACCAAATGGGTAGAAACCATGCCCCTTGTTAAAGTCATCGGTCTTACCATTTCTAAATTTATTCTTAATCAAATCATTTGTTGCTTTGGTGTTCCCCATACCATCATTTTAGATAATGGTGGTAATTTTAAAAACAAGCATGTTAAACAACTTTGTGCTAAATTCAAGATCAATCACAATTTTTTCATGCCTTATCATTTGCAATGCAATGGTAAAGTTGAGGCCACTAACAAAATTCTTCAAAAGGCAATCCATGAAACCTGCATAGATTGGCACCTTCATTTTTACCCTGATCTTTGGGCCTATTAGACTAGCATACGTATTGCCACTAGGGTAACTCTGTTCTCTCTAGTCTATAGTTCTAAGTCAATTATTCCTTTAGAAGTTGAGATTCCCTTTATCTTTATATCTCTTCATGGTATTATTCTCGATGAATAATTACATGAATCTCATCTTCATGCCCTTGATCTCTTCGATGAAAGTCATCTTTCTGCTTTACAACATAATTTTCAATATAAGGCTCATATTTCCAAACAATATAACAAACATGATAAAATTCACACATTTAATGTTGGTGATCTTGTCCTTAAATTAGACTACACCCACAATAAATAAGGTAAATATGCCCAAAAATAGTGGGGCCCATATTTAGTCAAATATATTCTTGGTCTAAGTACCTGTCATCTTCAAACTGATGAAGGCCATATTTTCAAAGAGCCCACCAATGCATAATTCCTTAAAAAGTACTTTGCCTAAACTTTTTTTTTTCATGCTTTCTATCTACATCTATCTAACACTTTTTACTCGTTACTTACATGGATCTCTCCCTCTAAAGCAGTTCTCTCTTATTAAAAACTTTTAAGTCTTTCATTTTTTATCTTTGGGTTTTCCCTTTCTCTCATGAGTTGCATTGTAAAACCGCAGATAGGACATGGTGTTTCTCATGTACTATAGTCTTCTTTATTTGCATACTCTTTTTACACACTTTTTAGCACCTTTGTGAGTTTATCTTTTATGAGTTATAGTGTAATACCATGGATAGGACCTGGCCTTCCTCATAAAATTACCATAATGTTATTCCTTTTTTAGAATTTGTTTTTAATCCTTGTTCTCAACTTTATATTTTATTTCTTTTGATAGATGGAATTTGCACAACAATCTATGTTAGCATGTTTTCCTCCACTTCCCTCACTCTTATGATAAGGAATTACATTTTACTATCATTGTATCCCTTTTTCCCCTTTGTCATATTTTTTACAATTTGAAGTAATTCAAATTGTTCCATGTGTCATCCCTCTCGATTTCTTTTCCTTTCACTCTTCATTGGATAAAACAAGGTCAAAGTCAAAATATCACTTTTATTTCACCTAGATTTATGAGACTCTTAGACCCCATGTTCTTTGAAGTTCTCTCTCTTACCAACCAAGTCTCAACTATTCAAATGAAAGTCATATTTAGCACCCATGTTTGGTTTTCTAAATCCATATGAAGGAGGAATAGAAAAAGCCATCAAGAACATTGAAAGCCAAATCATTTGAAATAAAAGGGTAATGCTATACAAAAGGCAACATTTAAACTTTAAAATTCAATATCACATCAAAAGGCATGATTCAAATCACATCTCTTATCTCTAATTGAATCTCAAACTCCATAGTTGGCCTCACATAGAGCCGAGGTCCATTAGGATGCAGTAGGCCAGTAAATTGGAATAGGAGAATTCAACAAACTCTATAGTGCTACCTATTTTCTCACATAAGTACCCAATATTTTCAGTAGATTGATGGCTTTGTAAGGGGTCCTAAATAATGGGGAACATGTCATGAGAAGGTAGGTCCATTTTAATTTTTATGCATATATCCTTCATAAGATGATCTATATACTATATGTTTTGACCTAATACCTGTGTGGCTAAGAGAAGTTCTTCAGAGTCCTTAAGGTTGAAAGTCCTCTTGTTTTGACAAACCAAATTTGAGTGTCTTGACTTCGATAAAGATTCTTTCTACCTTAGTTTTTCCTTCATTCTCCCCTCCACCCATTTTATTTCCCCCCTTGATAGGCAAATTATGATTTTAAATCTATTTTACCTCTTCTCTAGTTACCTTCTTTTTCACCTCTCAAAAACATGTTAGCACTACTTTATTTCAATTTTTATATATCTTTAGAGCAAAAAAACATGTTTGAGCAACTATGGATTACCTCTTTCTTTATACCATACATTTACATTTTTCAACTTGATTCATTTCCTTTTACCATTTATCATTTGTTATATTATCCTATTGTCATGGACACCTGAGTTTGTGCCCATGTTTTCCATTTTTGAGAGAGGTTGGCTTATTACTTCTCACTCATCAATGTTGTTTTCCCTTTTATGCACCTTTTTTTTCATTATTGAGTGAGATAAGGATTGTTATTGCTCACTCATAATTTTTGTCTTACCATTTTATTTCTACTTTTATCAGTGTTTTATTACCATCCTTTTTGACATGTATCTTTGGTTTGAATTGGTGAGTTTACCTTTCTTACTTTAGGTTTTCTTGTTTGAGTTTTCGGTCTTTGGTAGCCTTGACTTTTCGATTACCAATTTACTCTTGATTTTTACTTGATCATTTGGTTTAACATAGCACCTGTCACCCTAGCTTTCTAAGTACGTCCTATCCTCGTAGCACCAATTATCTTGGCTTTCCTATGTTTGTTTATTTTTTCTCTTTAGTTTTATATTCTTAGGTTTGTTGAAAGTAGTCTTTATGCCCTACACAATCAAAACTAATAACATAGCAGACAATTATCCAATAATAAAGGTAAGTCAAGGTACACATCACATTTACTTTTTAGTCATTTATTTTCAGTTATTTTATGCTTTAAAATATTGTAATTTTTTTTAGCATCAGCGTTATGTGTTCGTATGTTCTTTCTCAAAGCACCATCCCCTATTACACCTTAGGGACATGTGATGAGCTTTGAGTGGGGCATATGCATACATAATATTTTCAACTTTTATCAAATATTGATGCTTACATTTTGAAAAAACCCATCAAGACTCAATCTCTTTAAGTGCACACCTTAATGGGTATACCAGGAAAGGGTTGGGCAAACTTTCGATGATTCATATGATTTTTATCCCTTATTGCTACATATTACCAATCCAAACAACTCCTAAAAACCATTCTCTAAACTATTACTCCTCACTTGCACACTCCTCTAGTCTTTTTCCTCTTTTCATCCTTCTTTTCCTCGCCTTAGTACCCTTTTATCAGTCAACTATACTAGGTTGATTGGGTCGATCATGTACTATTTCAGGTAATTTTCACTTGGGAATTAGTTTGGCTTTTGGCCGACCTATCTCGAGACCTAGTGAATAATTAACCAAAATTATACAGGGTCAACTAGGTTGACCCTATCAGCCAATATTTTTAAAAGGGTTTAGGGAAATATTCACCTATAAATAAAGATCATTTCATCATTATTTCAATATACAATCAAGAGTTATTATTCACTTGCACTTCTTTACAATTTGTTCTTCCACTATTCTATTTAAGGAGTTTTATCTTAGGGTTTTTACTTAGAGAATCTAGTCTTATGGATAAGTCTTGGATGCTTTGGCCTTTCTTAGTTATCCTTACAAACCACAACATCCTCTTATGAAGCCCCTTTGGCCAAGGGAGAGATTGAGTCTCGACAGGTTCATATTCAAGTAAGTATTCTCTAACTTTACTCTTCTCTTTAGTAGATAAAAGTAGTATAAGTATTGGATTCAAATAATATTACTCTTCAGATTCCATGTATTAGGGTCTTACTCATACTTAGCTTAATTGAGATTCTCTTATATATGTTTTGATTGTTTACTAACCCCTCATGTTGTGCCACAAGCTTTGGTGAGTACTAGGTTAGATTTACTTTCTTGTCATTAGCATAGGTGAAATACAATACCGAGGACCCACGTAGGGTTGTTGCATGATTGTGTTAGACTGGAGGCTTTAGAACCCTCCTTATCATGGTTTATTGTGATAAAAGATCCCCTAATTGGGTCTAATGAATCCCCATATTGGTCATGATCTTGCCTGACAAATGTATTCCCAATTAGAAGTGTATGTATGTTCTATCTTCTCTAAGCCATGATTGATTTATAGACATGATGCATTTCTGATTGCATATAGACTCTATGTGTAAGCTTCTTAGTGTAGTAGACCTCTTGATAATACTTGATAAGTGTATGTTATGAAAATGGCTTGTAGGAGATCCAAAGTGTTGGAGACATGAAATGACCAAGGATAGACTTGTATATATAGGGTTCTCTATGACACATCAAACATAGGCCAGCCATTTAAAATAATTATAAGTGAAATTCAAGGTGTGTGAAGTTATGGAATGGTGAAATGAACCCAAAAAATCATGGGGGCTAGAATTGGCATGCTGCTAATTCTAACTAAGCTAGAATCAACAAACTATCAATTTTACCCAAGGAGGTAAAAAGATTCAGAAGGAAGATAAGACTACTCATATCTGAAAGATGACAACAGAAATTTGATATTAATATGAGGAGATCTAGATGGATCAAGGTTGCATAGACTCTAATGTGGGTAAAACATGTTAACAAATAACCAAATGTACACAAGTGCATCAAGTGTGGAAATGCATAACAAAAATTCAATGAAAAAGGGTGTTGACCAAAATTAGGTGTCTACATAATGCCACACTTTGATGTGCATGTGTGTGTGTGCATCAAAGTAAAAATATAATTGAACCATGTACCTGAACTTACATAGGGAAGGAAGGATCAAACACTTGGATGCTTTGGGCTAGACTCCATCCACATGCATTGATAAATTACGTTGTACCTATAAATAATCATAATGAATATAAGTATTTAATATCTTGATATATCAATGTGAATATAACAAATAAAATATAAATTGACAATATAAGCATAAAAATGAATACCCCTAGTGGTACATGAACCATGTTGCCACTCCTGTGTAACTCTTGGTTAATTGTAACTAAAAATAAAATATGCTCGAGTCTTCTTGGGCCTCAAGATCTTTTGGAGTAAGTTATGACAACTCAGCTCCACTTCTTGATCAAGGAAGCAAATATTTTACACTTCTCAATTTGTCATATTAATTTTTGAAAAAAATGGATTTAGAATATTTAGATATATCCCCCCTTTTGAGGTGAGGGATTTTGTGCTTGTTCTTGCAACCACTCATCTCAAAATAAAGAGTAGTGCAGATCACATGTTATCATGTAATAGCCAAAGTTGTTAGAATATTTTAATTTTTTTTTATAAATACGTATGTAGTTATAGAAAAATATCACCATATAAATCTCGATAGTAAGATGCAACCTCATGTGAGGATGAGATGGTGAGTGGAAAACAATATGCCCCAATATACCCTAGTGATGGGAACAACACTATGCCCAGATGTGGTAAGATATGAAAGTACCCAGCATATATAGAGAGAGAATTTCAATGTGACTAGGTGTAAGTAGGATGATGTAATGTCTTGATATATAAGCAATGTAATGTCATTAGGGACATAGGTAATGTAATCTTTGTATGTGCAATATTTGGTTGATAATCTCAAGGAGATAGGCAGGAGTGTGATGCTCCTAATGGCAAAGCAAGGTGGTAACAAATGATATGCCCCAATGTAATAATGTTCCCCTATAAGGGCCACATATAACAATGAAGTGCACACACACAAACACACACACACACACAATAATATGACCCAATAGATGTATGGCAAGGACCATTGCAATGTAGGAAACAAACATAGTTTATCACAAATAGTAGCATGCATGATATGTATCATGATACCAAACTTAGTACATCACATAATATAGGCAATCAATAACACATAATCATGCAACCTCACATAGAATAAGAAATAATTTTAAAAGAACGTATGGTTAAAAAATAATGATGACATGACATGGTGATTATAGGATGATCTATGGATAAAATTGGTCAAGACATTTAAATGTGAGATGGAGAAGCACAGACAAGCATAAACACACAATACATGCAATCAAGCAATCATAAGCACGCAAGAGAATGATTGATATGTATCCATGTAACACACAAGATGTATGAAATAACAAAATATGTGTAAGTATTGTATCTCTATATAATAAATGGAAATTAGGAAGGAAATCCCTTGAAATTAATTGTAGAGAGATGCATCAAGAATAATGCATACTAGCAATATGACAATGCCAACAAGAGTGGGCGTGAATGTAACTATATAATATCTATAAGTCCATGATGATATGTAACTTTTATATCTTGCATCTCACTCACTGAAAAAATGCCATGATAATCACTTGTGTAACATGTGTATGTAAAAATTCTAACATATTTAATATATATACCCATTGATAAAGATAAAGGATTTTTTTTAAATATTATCGCTTTTTATAAGTATGACATGTAATAAGGAGGATGATAAGAAGCACAAACAAGAAAAATCAAGAAGATCTCACTCAAGAAAGAATATAAGTCAAAGGGTACAACTCAGGAGCAAAAGGAAAATAATCAAGGCAAGGGGAAAAATTATGGGAGAAAGAAGAAGATGAGGGTTCCAAAATACCTACAACTTCCCTAAGAATTCAATGCATGCTTGGACAAAAAACATCAATACATATGTTGTGATTATTGGAATGTGTGCACAAGTGTTTGGAATGGAATTATCAATCAAGGCACAAGGGCTAGTGCAACATAAAAAGAAACATAAACCAAGGGGATATAAGAATGTCAATGTAATAGAAGGAAAGTGCCAAGATATCAAACATAGAAGAAGGATGAGGCATGAAACAAACTCAAGGGAGAAAGGAACATGAAATGCATGATATATAGAAGAAATAAACAAAAAGAAACTATAATACAATAAGACATCAATAAATTTCAAGAAATAAGCTAAAGTGGCTAATTGATGATACCATCTATTTGTCTATAAAAAGATGTCCATGAATGTGGGGAGTCATATGCATCACCAGAAGTATCAAATAAATGGTCACAAGATATGTAGTAACCTAAATCATTATTCCAAAAAGAGCTATGGGGGACACATGTTCGAGGAACCACTTTAACCTCTTGAAAATCAAGTGTATTAGTACACATATGTCTTTGCATAGTTGAACCTTTAGTAGGTTCCTTAGCATGAACTGATGCAAGAGGCAATAGATCAATATTGGGACATGGATGGATAGGTAATATAAGATTTATTAGAAACCATAAGCCATTAACAGAACATTACATATGTGAGCCATTAAATAACTCAGAATGTGATATAATCAAGGGATATAAGCATATCATAACTAAAAAGGGAATAACCATAATCTAAATTAAGTTATATGGTAAATCTATGAGAATAGGGAAAGCACAACAAACTAGAATCAAACATAATCAACCTAATATAACACATAGTGTTATAATTATTTAGAAAACTATTATGATATGTTACCCCAATAACTAAACCAAATGTTTTAGTCATTATTACAAAAAAATGAATAAATACGTATATGAACTTAGCCAAGGTGTAGTTCTTATGCCATTACAAAAATATATCCAAATCTCCTTATTATTGTAATCCATCTTACTGGAGTACATGGATAATGAGTTGTTACAACCATCAAGTAGGAAATGGTGTTGAATACTGGGTTCATTGAATTATGTTGTTTCTTGAATTGTTTTCATGTCTTGAATGCATCATGCTTCACTTTTTGTTTGTTAGAGTGATCAGTTCCAACAAAAACTTAGAATATAATTTAAGACTAAATAACATAGCATATCCTCTAAAGGATATTTTTTTGTCGATTTGTTGGTGTAAAAAAGAATTACAGAATAAGTTAGTTCATGTGTTTAAGATATAAAACAAATTACAAAGCATAAATAACTAGCATGTTAGGCCTACACTCTCAGGGGTGTGGATCAATAGAGTCAAGATTCTTAGATAAAAGACATGGACAATGCCTTCTCCAAGTGGCCCTCCTCCAAGATTGGTCCATTAAACGTGTTTGTACGTGGTAACACAAGTGTCTCCATATATCTCTTCTTACACCAATGGCTTTGGATCTTGATTTAATCAACTTTGAAAGGATGAGTGAAGCTCTCTAGAGATATTTTTGCATAGTTTTTCTACACCAAAAAGAGCCTCAAGGTTATGGCCATGGCTCATATATTTATAATTTTTTTAAATTAGTTAATTGATTTATGGCCCTCCATCTCAAGATGAAGATGGAGGGTTAAAAATCCATTCAATTTTAGAGGTACAAGCAATAAATATGGTCATCAATGTTTCAAAGAATGGAGCATTAATAAGGCATAAGTAGCCTTAATCCTGATATTTATCTCCATTAATGCTCTATGAATGACATCATGTCCTAGATATTTGAAATTATTAATTTTTAATAATAGATATTCAATAACTTTCCATGGATTTCTCACTTAATCTCTTAATTTAATTTGCTTTGTTTAGATGATTTACTTAGTCTTTTGTAATTCTTGGAAATTGGTTGCTTATTTAATCAAACTAGTTGAAAATATCAATTTATTTAGTGTAATTTGACTAAATTTGAATTAGAGGAAGGCTCCAATTAAATACAGGGTTATACCCCATTTAGGGTAGTATAGACATGAATTGCCATATGTATGTGACATATGTAGCTGAATTAAAGGATTTCAGTGGTTCAAAACATCATTTTACTTGGTTGCAATATAACTCAAAGTGAATTAGGAGAAGATAACAATTCCATAAAATGCATTTCCTCAATTAGGGAGACATGGACATGAATTGGTGCATGTACATGACATGTGCAACTAAATTATAACATTTTGGTGATCTTGGTCTAGTTTTTGCACTATTGTAAAAAGTCATTTAGATTAGCAAATCTTGGCATGACAATGATAGGAATTGAATTTCTACATTTTCCCCCTATTTGATAAGGCATGATGAGACATTTGGTTGAAGAAATGTATTTTCAAAGAATTAAAATGTCACTTAAAATGATCATAATTAAAAGAAAATTCATTCCTACTTTCTATTAAATTCTACACGAGTTATAAAAAAACAAGATTACAAAAATGCCCCAAACAATGTTTGGGTGGCCTATGATGTCCCCTTGAGGGAAGAATGGCAAAATTTTACTTTGATGGGTTGACCCTCAATCATAAGAAAGAAATAGATAATTCAACAAAAGAGGCCAAAAAATAAAATTAATTAGAATAAAATGGCCCAAAAATGAATAAATGAGTCAAATTAAGACAAGCAAAATGATGTTCTAGACCATTAAAATCCTCTAATTCGGATGCACACATCACATGCATGTGCCAATTCATGTTTATACTACCTTATCTAGGGTATTACTCTGTACACAATTGACATCTTCATCTAATTTAACTTCAGTCAAGTAAATTGATATTTTTGACCAATTTGATTAAACAAGCAACCGATTTCCAAAAATTGCAAAAAGACTAAGTAAATCATCTAATCAAAGAAAATTAAATTAAAAGTTTAAGTGAGAAATCCATGGAAAGTTATTGAATATCTATTATTATAAATTCATAATTCAAAATATTTGGGCTATGATGTCACCCATAACATCATCACAAGGGTGTCATCTACAAAGTATTAATGGAGATAAATATCAAGATTAAGGCTACTCGTGCCTTATTATGCTCCATTATTACAAATATTGATGATCATATTTATTGTTTGTCCCTCCAATATTGAATGGATTTGTGACCCTCCATCATGATCTAGAGATGGAGGGCCATAAATCAATTAGCTCATTTTGGAAAAGCTATAAATACTGATATAAAATTGAAGAGTCAAATGTAAAGATTACACAGGAAAATCTTTTGAAAACACAATATTATATTTCATACTTAACATACCTATAGGTATAGAGCTAAATACATAAGCAAACCATAGCCTATGAGTAGGAAGTCAACAACCCATTATTATCTCCTAGAATTTTGTGCTTGTTAGACCCTTACAAACAATAATATATTACAAACTATATTTGTAATATATTTGACTAACAATAACCTTACTGTATTAATCATATAGTACATAATAGTAATTAGTAATTTATCTCAATTTAATACTAAATTATAATATTCTCCCTTTAATTTTTACATGGAGATAAAGTACATCATGTGAATAAAAAATAGATCATATGCCAACACATACTTTTAGGTCTGCATACTGTTGTCTGAATCTTGTTATCTAGATCTTGTTGCACATGATCACCTACATAGGAGATATCATCTTTATTTCACTTCTATTTAAACATATTCATTGGCTGACCATCTTCCAATAAGTATAGCAATCAAAGGATCTATGCAGTCAAAAGATTTTTGTAGTTAGTTTCCCTCCTATACAACCGTTTACAATATCAATGATATACACGAACTCTTTTTTTTAACTTATCAGGGGATTAATTATAAACTTTTATTTATTTCACACATCACACAACTAAAAAAATGAAATTAAAAATAAATATCAAATGCTCATTATCAATTTTGTATTCTTTGCTCATAATTATTCAGACTCAATCTTGCACAGCATAGATAGTCGTCATTTCCATTGACAATCATCCTCAGCATAGTCATTTTGTCATAAATGTAAGTGCCACTAATATGTTATGTATCCCCATCGCTAACAACTTGTGAGAGGATGTTGAATGTCCTCCAACCTTCTTTTATATCCATCCTCCATTGTCAGCTACTTACTTAGCGAATATGGCTTTGAATATCAACCTTTGCATGTCATTTTTAATGACAAGGCTCTTCCCCCCTCCATAATTTGGATGTCACATACAAGTGATAATGCATCATTTTACAATATAAGAATATTTTTGACTTTCCCAACACTCACAAGATGACTAGACAATAAAATCACTACAATCCTAAGACCACCTATTTGAATTTGACAAACTATTTTAAAAAAATGAATTTTAGATTATTTACAAAATAACACAATTACTAGAAACAACAAATTATTTCTTGGACACTTGTTGACTATTGACATAGTCAATTTTTTTTAATATTAAATAACTTTTTTTTAAAAAACAAAACTCTAAAATATTAAATCTAACCTATTAATTAAACCAATAATAAGCTTTGACTAAATTTAAAGCTAGTTGTCTCATATTTTCCAAGACATACATAAGACTTACAAAGACTCATTAAACTAAACACATAATGAAAATCCTTATCCTATAAACTATTAAAATAAATGCACGTGGTTGAGTGACACACACCTAATTGACAGAGTCAATGAAAATTGAGAATGGAAAAATTAATAGATGGGATATGATAGCATGCAACTCTAATTCAAGTTGGCAAGAATGCAATACAAGACGTAAAGAGGTGGGTTGAGATTGAGTTTGAGAGGTCACGTTGAGGTTGATGCAAACAAGTGGAATAGGTGGAATATTTAAAGGAATACATAGCATATATGATAGTAATTGCAGGCAAAAATGAATGACATGATATCCAATGAAAGATAGTGGAAATTAGGCATAATTTTAGCAGTATCAAACACGACGTTTATATAAATCATGATAGTACACAATATGCATAAAGTTGATACACACACTAAACCACTAATGGAAATATTCCACATTTGAAAAGTGACTTGAAAAATGGCTACCAAATTTTTGTCTCTTTATTTGCTTTTCTTCCATTCACTACTAGATTTCATATCACTGTGATAGTGTTATTGTGATCATCATCTTATATTTGGCATTCAAATCATACTTGGTGTAGACATCAGGCATAGATCTATTTATGCACTCTTTCATGTTTTGCATAGACCCACACCCTTTTATCTTTGTATATTATGCATGGAATGATGCTTGTTGTTGTAAATGAAGTTTGTAAGAAAACACTTTTTAAAAATTATTTCAACATAACTCAAGAACCCTTTAGGACTCTCATTGTTTACATAGATAAGACCATAGATGGCTCTAATACAGCTCATATGGACTAACTAGGACTTGAACCTAGGACCTTTCATTTGTTGCTAGATTGATCTACCAACTGAGAAATTGGCCCCTCATATATGGCCAACCCATCATTGGTTCAGGTGTGGCATATTTCTAACACCCTCCCTTAATCCACACTGTAGATGCTTGGGGATCCTATCCTAGCTCTAATACCACTAATATAAAATTGAAGATCCAAATATAAAGAGTACATAGAAAAATATTTTAAAAACACAATATTATATTTCATACTTAACATACTCGTAATAATAACCTTACCATATTAACCATATGGTGCATAATAGTAAATAGTAATTTACCTCAATGTAAATACTAAATTATAATAAATACATGAGCCATAGCCATAACCTTTAAGCTCTTTTGGGTGTAGAAAAACTATGCAAAAATATCTCTAGAGAGCTTCAATCATCCTTTCAAAGTTGATAAAATCAATAGCCAAATCCATTGGTACAAAGAGAGATGTATGGAGAAGCTAATTCTACCACATTGACAAAGACTTGGAGCACCAAATCCAAGCACAAATATGCTTAATAGACTGATCTTGGAGGAGGGCCACTTGGGTATCACATCATCCATGCTTTTTTGTCTAAACATCTTAACTCCATTGATGCACTCCCCTTGAGGTAGTATGTGTATTATGCTAATTCTTTATGTTTTGTCATTGTTTTATATCTTAAACGCATGAACTAACTTATTCTGTAATCATATTCTACATTTTAGCATGTCTGATGGGATTGCAACCCAAAAAATTATTCTAGTTACTTATTATCATATTTTTTGTCAATTATTGTTGTTAATTTTTGTTAAAATTGTAAAAATTAAAGATTATTCATTCTCAATCTGTTGACTACAAAGTTACAAATTCATTTGCTGCATATCTATGAATTCAAAGCTAGAAATAGTGAAATTGTGCTAGAAAATTATGAAATTGACCAAGAAAATTGTGAAATCATCCCTATTTTGGAATTCTACTATGCATTTGCAAATTCAAATATCTTATTTGAGAAATCAACATTAGTAACTATAAATTCATTCTATAGGTTTTAGGGTTTTCCAATTTTCTATAAAATTATGAATATGAAAAGTTTAACTGCGAGATCACTATTTATATTTATGAAATCATTTTTTTTTTTAATGTTTTATTCTATATTTTATTGTATAGGTTTTTTGGAGATCACAAAATTGAAGGAAACAATTGTGAAATTATACAAATTCATCATGAAACTATGACATCGGGTCATAAAATTATGAAAATTTTCTACTTTATTTATGTGTTTTTATGCAATTTTTTGATAATTTACCAAATTGGTGCCTAAAACTTTGAAATCATATGAAATCACAACTAAAAAATTATTATAAAATCATGAAATTGATGAGTTCAACTATGAAATCACCAGACAAAGCAATGAAATCAGTAGGGTAAGTTGCAAAATCATCCAAGTAACTATGAAATCATTCTCATAGGTCTTCTATGCTTTTTGTTTTCTTGTGTTTTTTATTAACCTATAATTTTGTGGTTTAAATTTACTGTGTAATTAATAAATCATTCCATAGGACATGTTTTCAAGGTTTTGAGCTAATTTGTAGGTAGTCTTCATTATCTAATCAAGTAAAAATTAATCCTCTAATGCTTATTGTAGGGAATTAAGCAAAAGAGAAAGATTTTAACACATTAATGCAACCATTTCACATTATCTTTTGATGATTTAAAAAACTTGTATAAAGAAATTTATTTTCTTTTGTCATTTCAAAGTTCTAAACAAAAGCCAAATTTCAATCACATTTCCATAAGTGTTTAAAAATAAAAAATCATTTTGTTTTTTATTCTTCATTTCTTACAAAAAGCACTTAGTTTCATTTTATTAAAGCCTTGTGTATATGTTCTCCCTTGTCCCCTTTAGGGAACTTGGGTGACTAAAAATGCATTTTTTTCTTGTTTTATTGATTTAAACCTAAAAAAATATTGCATATGTTCTCTCCTTGTTCTTAGGGGCTTGGATCACTCAAAAATGACCTAGTTCTTCTTTTATCTTTCTTTTTGTCTTGTGAGTGGAATATTATCACCTCCTCATGGGTTTTTTATGTAAAATTTGACCTGGAATTTCATATCCCAACATTATATTAACCCCACTTATCTAGTGGGGTATATAAATTGAGTGTGTTAAATAAATGGGATAGTGGCTGAGTGGTTAGCCTAACTAAACGAAAGAGGACTCGGATCAAGAAGTAGTTTAGACATTAGACTTCACTAAGCACATAATCAAAGTCATTATGCAAGGGACAAGACCCTTTTATAACAATTTAGGTAGTTTGAATCCATTGATAGATATTTATTGTGCCCAAGTGTTTCTAAGCACTAGTGGACCATCTAGATAAGCCAAGTCAAAAAATTAGTTTAATTAACCCTATTTGTCATATATTATCCTACCAAATACCAAGTTACTTAGATGATATAAGTTCTTTGCCATGTATTAGTTCTTAAGAGATAGATGGGGGCTTAAAAAAATCTACGTATATGTGCTCTATATTTTTGGATTAAAAATTAATTATTTTCAAAAACTGGTATATCGATGGAAGCTTTGGTGGATACTATGCACACCTTGTGTCAATTCAGTATAGGAACATGCACTTAAGTGATCCTTCTTTAATTTTATTGTGAGTCTAAAATAATCATGTCACACAAAACAAAATAGGTCTTAAATCCTCTCAAACTAAATTCAAAATCCATTTTTGAAGTATTTAATCTAACGATAAATAGTTTGTACTTGAGTCTTACCTATCACTTGGGCTTCAATATTTTACTCTATGTTTGGATCATGTCACTTGGATTGGATTTTGATTGGATTTTAGAGCCTTACCTAAGTGCAAGTCTTATTCCCAAATTTGACACATTGTCATCTATCTACACATTGAGGTGTTACATTGTTCGCATTACCATTAACACTTGACAATTTCTCACAATGTTATATCTATAATTTGAAATAATAGTCTTTTTCTCACTTGGTACCATTATGCTACCCATTTCATTTTTAATTTCTAACTTAGGTTTTTGTGCATTAATCTATGCCCTGAATTCCTAGACCATCCAACTTTATTTTCCATAGTGTGCAGTTATGTTACCCATTTTCTTCTAAAAATTGAACTTATATTTTCTTGCATTCACCATACACTTTGAGTTCCTAGAGAATTTGACCTTATTCTGATTTGATGATTGAGACTAACCACAATTTCATTTTCATTTTATATGGCACCAACACATTTTAGATTTAGGTTTCCTTATGTTAGCCTACACTCTAAGTTCTTATATTATTCTACCCTCTTCTAGTTTGTTGATTTTGACTAACCAAGGTCAAGCATTCCAAAGACTTTGATTCTTATCATTATGTGCTCATATATTGTCCAAGCCAATTCTAAAGTTTCTAAATATTATTTGATAGTGTTTCCAAATTCTAATTTTAACCAAATCTACGGTCAAAGACTAGGTACCATTCTAACCATGCAGAGATACACTCACAGTGGGGTCTCTTATGGCCCTAGTCATGAGGAGGATAAAAATTATGATGGAGAAAAACACTCGATCATGTATGAATAAATCCCTCCCATTATGGGATCAAACCAAAGTCAACACATTGACAATAAGCCACTTGAATACCAAGATGAGGCTCTCTTAAGATTGATACAATTAGGAGCTAAACTTCCTCTAGATTTTTCGAATGAACAATTACATACCCTTATTCGAATAGAAGATAAATTGTATGAACCAGTTATTAAACAAGAATAACCTCACACTCAAGTGCCTAGACCAACCATTGCTTCTTCTACTAAAGGGAAGGGTCCATTTGTGGATTCATCCCAAATAGGTTATATTATTGCATCTATGATATAATAAATCAGTCAATGCTATGTAGATCAACTTATCACCAACTTAATGACTTCTTTGGATAGGATCTTGTTGAACAAAACCATGACTATAAAGTAAATTAGTAACCTAAACAACCAAACCAAGTTAATCCTACCCATGAGGTATATCCTTTAACTCCTATCAAATAAGATGTGTCAATGAATGCTTCAAACCAAATTCCACTTGATATGTAACAAATGTTCTTTAACCATCAGGAAACTATTTTCAATGTGCAATGTGTACCCAATACTTCTTAGTAAATATTGGATCACTCCCAAAAATAAGTCATTAATAATCCACCGCCTCAACAGCTAGGGGATAGTTTTTAGAATGCAATACCAACTTCTTCTAGTTCATGACAATAATAAGTTATGATTATGAATTAACAATGATAAAATCTTATTCTAAATCAACACTAAGTTCCTCAAAATCAACAAATTCCATATAGATCGTAACAACAAATTCCTTAGAATCAACATCAGATACCTAGGGATCAACAACATAACCCTTTGAATCAACAATTTCATACCTATTCCTAGATGCCTCAGAACCAATAACAAACACTGAAACAAACACAAATCTTAAGATATAGAATTCACATTCCCAACAAGATAATTGAGGGAGGATACATTCCTACCCATGCCAACACTAACCAAACCTATCAGTCTATGAACAATCAATAGAACTATCTCCTTCTACCACAAACTACTCCAAGTATCCAAGAGTAGAACATAATGAAGGAAGTAGTCTCAAGGCTTCAGATAGGTAACCAAACCAAAAATTACAAGTTCAACAAGATATGCCCTTATCTTTTTTATGTGAGCATCCTTAAATTACCCTTCCTGCCTCCTTTTGAGGTACCCAAATTTGATAAATACAAAGGTAAGGATGCTCTTAGAGAGCATGTCCAAGCCTTCTTTATTGCATGGTAAGAGGTAGCCTATAGTAGTGTGTATTTATTTCACTTGTTTCCATATAGCTTAGGTGGACAAGCCTTAGAGTGGATTCTCAAATTACTTAAAGAATCAATAACGACTTTCAATGATTTATCAAGAAAAATCATTAACCACTTTTCTTACAACATTAAGCATGATTTGATAGTGGTTGAGTTTTGTAAATCCTAATTAAAGGATGGATAAAGCTTCATGACCTATCTACAATGGTGGATAGCACTAGCTAGTTGCTTCCAACACAATCTTCTAGATAAACATCTAACTGATATTTTTGCACAAAACCTACACCCTAAGTTCGCTCAAAATCGAAGGCTCACTTGTGTTAATAAATTTGAGTAAATCATTGATAAAGGTTTACAGATTGAGAAGGCACTTATTGTTAAAATCTTGGTCAAAATTTATTCCCAAGCTCAAACATCACATCAAGCCTAAACACCTATTCAAACCAATATCGCTGAGAAGCCTAAGACCTTTAAGAAAAATGAGAACATTGTAGGTAATGGGGTTATCAAGTCACAACACGTGTAAATAGTGTAAGCCCTACCTATTCAAAATACATCACTAAATCCACCACTCCAACTACAAATAGCTCTACCATGCAAAGCATTTCCTAGATGAAAGTCATTTAATGACCTAGTAGATCTCGTTGAGTTAGTGTTCAAGAAATTAGTTACTACCAACATGATTATTTGGCCTATGGCAAAATCCTTTCTTGAGGATCAACGTAAACCTGACTGGTATAATGAAGACGAGTTTTGTGATTTTCATTATGTTATTGGCCATGCAGTTTATAAATGCATGTAATAAAAGCACATTATTTAAAACTTGTTAGAGAATGGAGAGATTAAGTTGGAGCATAGACCTCTTACTAACACCAATCAGAACATGGTATCTACAAATATCCCTTTCCTAAACATAACAACCAAAAATAGAGAAGGAATTAGAACCAAGGCCAAGAGCACAATCAATAGCAAAATAAAGGTTATAATAAAAATCTAAATCTGAATAATAACCATAATCAAGATCATGACACCCAAACTAATCAAATTGAATACTGTGTTGTGTCATATGATTACAACAACACCATGGGGCGTATTACTAGTAATTATGTCACTTCCATTAAGATCAAGTCTTGTGTACTATCCAACATTTCTCAAAAATTGGTCCTTCTATTTTAGGATCACCATCTTCTATTTTAGGTAATTTTGCATTGGATTTTGACACATTGTTTTCACCTCGATTTCTGTAGGTTACCATTCTTGGACCTCATCATTCCTCTAGTTACAATAACTCCCTCTCGACTTAAAATTATGTGATCATAATTAGATGACCAAAAGTTATCCTCTATGGCCCTTTACCTTTTTCCAACACTGATCCTGAGCCAAATATTGTATCAATTAAGACCAATCCTAAACCAAACACTTTACCAACTAATACCAAACCTACTCGTTTCATTATTGAGAAGCCATATAGTATAAGAGAATAGTTAAGCAAAACATCTATGCGGATCTCTATTTTGGATCTTTTGCGTACATCTGAAGTTCACAAGACCATACTAAATAATTTACTTCAATAATCCACTATACCTGATGACATTAATCCTAACTAATTCCAAGTGCTTGTGGTATATTTATCTCCAGAATAGTAGTTTACCTTTGAATAGTGAGATATGAAATCTCTTGGTACCCTGCATAACAATACCCTATACATTGAAGTCATTATGAACCATCATAAAATCAAATGGGTTGTTATAGAAAATGGCTCTAGATTGAACATAGCATCATTGAAACTAGTCCAAATAATGGGGTATAGGGTGGAAAATATGTGAACAGATACCATCACCATCAAGGCTTATGACAATGTAGAAAGGTAATATGCAAGAACCATTTGTTTACCAATCATTATCAGGCCTATTACCTGTGATACCTTATAATCTTCTTCTTGGTTATCCTTGGATCTATGAAGTATGAGTAGTCCCTTCCACCCTACATCAATACATCAAGTTCCCCCATTCTAGTCTAAAGGTCATTGTTTATGATGATTTATAACCAAACCAATATTGAAAACATATAGAAGCTAAGTACAATAACTACACTTATTGTCCTAGTACTGAATTGGCATGTGTTTTATTCTTTTTAGGAAATTAGGTGTTTAATTCCTAAGTAAATAAAGGATCTGAGCAATATAAATTAGTAAATAGATATGCTTTAATTAACCTATTGATTTGTGTAAACAGATAGTATTTTATCTTTTTCTAAATATAGTAGTTGTGAGAGAAATTAGAACTTAGCTTATTTTGGTTGATCTGGACTGAGATAGATTCTGATACTAGAGGAGGAGGATTAGAAAATATGATAGAATAGGTTTCTAAAATTCATTTCTAAGTTGGAAAAGAGCATCGAAAGTGGACACCCTGTTGTCCAGTGCTATAGTCCTATTCTAGTGCTATTATCCTGAGGCTAAAAGTTTTTTGGGTTCTATCCAATAGGTCAATCTTACCATGTCTATGAAATTTTGAGGCCTAGAAGCTTGTAGAGCTTATTGTGTGTCTGATTCAATCTTTGAAACCCTTAGGAGATCCTAGTGCTTGAACTTGAATTGAAACTTAGGGAAATAAGAGAAGGGGTTAGTGTGTAAAGGATACGCTAGATGCACTTCACACCCCGTATGTGGGCACGTTGCCTACATACCAATACTCTAAATAGGTTTTAAGCTAATGTAGTTCTCCCATTGAAGTGTTTGGTGTAATAATGTGTGATGTATGCAACTATATGCAAAACTAGATGTACTTTAGATGACCATGGGTTGGTATGAATGCTTGAATAGGCTTGAAATGATCTTGGAAGGTTGTATGTAGAGAATAAGGAAGAGTGCTTGAGTGTACTTGCTTGTATTATTGTTTTTTTCCTGTAAATGAGTGACAACCCATCTAAATAGACTTTGAATGGCCTTTTATAGGGTAATTAATTATCATGGGTTAGGTGAACTTGTATTAGACTGATAGGGAAAAAGATAAAGATTCAAGGAAATTTGACTATTTGAGGTAAAAATGAACTTGGATAACAATGTTGGAAACAATACACCCTGAGTTATGGTACTCTTGTCTAATTTGGGCACTATTATCCTAAGGGGATGAGACCGAGGGGGTTAGATTAGGGCCTGAGAAGGCTACTCGAGTCTTAAAAAGCTCAGTCTAGAAAACTATAGATGACTGGGAATTAGTGAAAGACTAACTAATAAGGGTTGTGTGAGTAAGAAAGAGGACCTATAGGTTGGGTGCTATTAGCCACACCTTAGTCATCCAATTTTGCATTTTATATGACTACAGCATACAGGAAAGGTAAGAGGGCAGTTTATAGACCTCCCAAGTCTAATTATATCAACCCTAGTGACCTCACTTCCACTTCTATTGATCTATTTCCCACTATCATGTCCACCCATTTCATTATTTAAGACAATAATATTGTCACATATAATATTCATGATGCATTCCACATTGAAAAATTGACTAAGTCTCTTAAGTCATATGGCCATCCTAAACATTCCAAAAATCCTAGAAGGCCCAACATGATTTGGTAAAATAAATCTAAATCCACTTTACAGGAGTCACTCATCTTTGTACCTGATACGTCACCCAATCAATATTGAGCCACCAGTGCCATGGGAGGTTGGTTGTGTGGTGAGAATTTTTCCAATTATTTCTAGAGTTACAAGTACCCTATACCAAATAGAATCATGGATAGCCTAGATTATATAGGAAGAGGATTGGGATCTAAGGCATAGGGAATTCTAGAACTTATTTCAGTAGTTAAACCTATGAGGAATCGAGCACTTAGATTTACACTGCTTGGGGGTGACCCCATTAATTTAAAGAGTGATTCCTCTTCATTAACTAGTAACAAAACTCCTAGCAATGATATATCATCCCATTATATCACCTACGATGAGTTATAAAATATTGATTTATTTGATTCCAATTCCATCATGACCATTACAACCCATTATCCACTTACCCTTCATCATCTTGACCTAGTTGATTGTGACCAATGAGGCTCTACCATAACACTGGATGACTTTCAAAATGAATAATCTATTATCAAGTTCATGGGCCTTCAAGATGGATTGTCGACTAGTGATCATAAACAAGGCTTTGATTTCCATTTGGACCCTACTACCTATTTTGGAGAGCAAACAAACTTACTTGTGTTAGGTTGTGGAGCTAAAAGCTTCAACCTTTGCAAACTGAGGAATAGATGGTTGCTGAGTTCTACAGGAACCGGCGTCGGCAGTAGGACCGACGTCGGCAGAGACCAGTGCAGAAGGCCACCGGCGACGGTAGGAAGTCGGCCGACGTCGGCAGAACCAGACAAGCAGGGACCGACGTCGGTCGCCTGTGTGTTCCAGAAGTGTTCGTTTCACGGACAGTTAGTTAAGTGAACGATGAGTTTGCATGTTAAGACCAACCAGAGTCTTGGGCTGCGAGGATAATTGTCTAAATTAAGAGTCTAAGTTATTGTTTGAGTTAGGGATCTATTTATAGACCCATTGGCATGTATTGTTTAAAGGCATGAGATAGAAAGGAAGAGTTCCTTCTAGTTGTAAGATCTGTGAGTTGCAGGTTGTTGTAAGCTCATTGGGGATCTACATGTAAGTTTGGTCTTTGAATTGCAGGTTGCAGGTTCATGAGAGATCAGCTTGAAGTGCTATAGAGTGCTTGGTGTACCGGCAAGGTTATTACTGACTGGTTGGTGAGGTGAACACCAATTCTGTGTGTGAGTTGGTTGTTGGGACCGTTTTTTGTGTAGGAGAGTGTGTGTGAGAAGAATTACTGTACACTTGAGGTGTGGCGAATCTCTGTAAGGTGAAAGAGTGTGGCGGCTCTTTGATGTATTCTTTTCTGTATAGTGTTAATACAAGATAGTGTATTGTCTCTCATATTCTGTGCTATTGGTGAATTCTAGTTACTTGTGTTTCTGGTTATTTCCGCATATTCAATTGCTTATATTTGGTAATCATACTGTGCTCTTTCTGAGGAGCAAGATCCTAACGGGTGGAATTAGAACAGGTGTGTTTGTTCTTGGATTTATCTTCCACCCCCCTTTGCCCAACAAGTGGTATCAGAGCTTTTGGTTGGGATACTAACAGATTGGTGTAGATCTGGGTAGTGTGTTTTGATTACATATTACTCACAGGGCTTCTGTTTGAGTGGGAGTTGAGCAATGGCAGAAAGCAGTCAACTGCGAATGAAAAAGTTTAATGGCAAGAACTACCAATTATGGAGGATGCAGATTGAGGACTATCTATATCAGAAAGATTTGTACTTACCGTTGGGTGGGGTTGCTAGCAAACCCTTGGATATGAAAGATGAAGAATGGGAGGTTCTTGATCGGAAGGCTCTGGGATCTGTTAGATTGAGTCTTGATTCATCTGTGATTTCCAGCTTATCACAGTGTAAGACAACGGTGGAGTTGATGAAATCTTTGGCAAATTTGTATGAAAAACCCTCGGCTTCAAATAAGGTATTTCTTATGAAGCGTTTATTTAATTTGCAAATGTTGGAAGGTGGATCTGTTCATAGCCATCTTAGTGATTTCCATGGTTTGGTAAACCAGTTAAGTTCAGTGAATATTGTATTTGATGATGAACTTAGAGCTCTCTTAATCTTGTGTTCATTACCTGAAAGTTGGGAAGGTTTGGTAATGGCAGTTTCTAATACTGTGTCTCCTTCAAAAGTCTTAAAAGTGGATGATGTTGTGAGTGTGATCTTGAATGAAGAGATACGCAGGAAAAGCACAGGTGAATCATCTGGAGATGCTTTGAGTGTTGAAGGAAGAGGAAGGCCAAGAGAGAAGACAGAGCCTGGGAGATCAAGGTCGAAGATGGGCAAAAGATCCAAGTCCAAGTATGGCAGAATAACCTGCTGGAAATGTGGAAAGCAAGGGCACTTAAAGAGAGATTGCAGATCAGGTACAGATCAGCATGAAGAACATGGAGAAGAAGCAGATGTTGCGGGTTACATTGCATAGGATGCTCTGGTATGTTCTTTGGATAAAGTAGAATCTTGGGTATTAGATTCTGGTGCCTCTTTTCATGCATCCCCACATAGGGAATTTTTTCATGAGTATGTCCAGGGAGACTTTGGAGAAATTTGTGTAGGGGATGGTAAGCCTTGTCAGATTGTTGGCAAAGGCAAAGTGAAGCTGAAATTGCAGACAGGTGACACATGGGTGTTAAAGGAGGTCATGCATGTCCCAGTTCTGAAGCGGAATCTGATTTCTGTTAGAAGTTTGGATGAAGAGGGTTGCACAGTAACTCTCACAGTGGACTCTTGGAAGGTTACCAAGGGTACACTTGTTGTAGCTAGAGGTAAGAAAGTAGGTACGCTTTATCTATCTACTTGTTTTACTGATTCTCTTTCTGGGTTATCTACTTCAGTTGTAGATTCGGAGATGTGGCTTGATAGGCTTGGTCACACAGATAAGAAGGAGATGCTGGTTCTTGAGTCAAAGAATATGCTTTCGGATTTGGAAGGCATGGATCATGGTTTCTGTATGCAGAAGAAGAAGGTAAGGTTTCTTGAGGAATCCGATGTTAGTGACAAGAACGGGAAAGCCTTGGTTTTTAAGGAGAAAGTGACGGACAGAGTTCAGCATAAGGTGCAGAGGAATTATGAGCAGAGCAAGGGTGATTTGGACAAGGTTTTGATCCAAAAAGAGCTCGCAAGAAAAAGTCAGGTCTCACAAGAAAAACACAGAGATCGACGTCGGCAGGAAAACCAGCGTCGGTGTCCAGACAGGGACCGACGTCGGCTATGTGCAGCCCGACGTTGGTGACTCGGGGCAGACAGAGACCGGCGTCGGCCAGGGGAAATCGACGTCGGCGGGGAGGCAGTCGCAGGGAATCGACATCGGTCGGCTGTAGACTGAGATGTGACCGGCATCGGTTACTGAGACGAATTTTGGGTGGCCAGCGAGTTGTCATGGAGTCTCAAGCGCCCATAGGGAGGACTGAAGGTGTAAGTAAGTTCTTAAATTCATCATTTCCCTTCTTTACACTACTTGTTGCTCACTTATGGCATAGAACCAAGAACTTGTTGAAGAAGCAGAACAGGTAGATCCAGGAAACAGTGGGAGCTTGGCATGGATGAGGATGTGATTCCTTGGAGGAGAACCAAACAGGTGTTTTGGGTAGTGTTGCCAGCTGGAAGTAAGCACTGAGAGACGAATGGATGTTGAGGATGAAGGAGAGCGGAAATGGATACGTGAGATGGAAGATCAGGGTATATGATCTTGTTTTAGCTGCAGGGCAATGGAGGTTTGATCATTGTGTTTCTCTTTACCAGGTTGGATAATATTAGCTACATTATCCTATTTTCTGTATGATGTGCTTGTTGCAGGGTTGCATATACAGGTATTGCTGAACTAAAGGTAAAGCTAGTTCAGGGGTTTGTCATGGAGAATCTGGGAGCAGCAAGATTCTTTGGCATGAGTGTGTTCTAGAGACATGGAGGTCTTGTTGACTTTGTTTCAGGATGATTGTGTGAAATCGGTTAGCACGCCGATGGTTAGACAGTTCATAGAACAGGTGTCTTGATTCACATAATGAGGTTGAGTGCATGGTATGTACTAAACCTGAGTTTTCCCAAGCAGTGGGAGTTGTCACAAGTTTGGAGTCAATTCGAGAAAGTAATACTGAAGGGCAGTTCAGTGGGACCAGCAGCAGGTGCACATGCTATGCAGGGTCAAGTTCTTTATCTACATAGTTGTAGATGCGGATGTGGCAGTTAATTTGGATGACAGTTTTTGCATCACGGATTTTGTGGTGGTTGGTCTTCAAGAGTGATCTTGAGGAGGGATACAAAGCCAAGGAAACAAACTAGACGGTGTACAGGTACAGGTACAGGTTGCAGCTGTTTATCTCCAAGTGGGAGATTGTTAGGTTGTGGAGCTAAAAGCTTCAACCTTTGCAAACTGAGGAACAGATGGTTGCTGAGTTCTACAGGAACCGGCGTCGGCAACAGGACCGACGTCGGTAGAGACCAGTGTAGAAGGCCACCGGCGACGGCAGGAAGTCAGCCGACGTCGGCAGAACCAGACAAGCAGGGACCGACGTCGGTTGCCTGTGTGTTCCAGAAGTGTTCATTTCACGGACAGTTAGTTAAGTGAACGATGAGTTTGCATGTTAAGACCAGCCAGAGTCTTGGGCTGCGAGGATAATTGTCTAAATTAAGAGTCTAAGTTATTGTTTGAGTTAGGGATCTATTTATAGACCCATTGGCATGTATTGTTTAAAGGCATGAGATAGAAAGGAAGAGTTCCTTCTAGTTGTAAGATCTGTGAGTTGCAGGTTGTTGTAAGCTCATTGGGGATCTACATGTAAGTTTGGTCTTTGAATTGCAGGTTGCAGGTTCATGAGAGATCAGCTTGAAGTGCTATAGAGTGCTTGGTGTACCGGCAGGGTTATTACTGACTGGTTGGTGAGGTGAACACCAATTCTGTGTGTGAGTTGGTTGTTGGGACCGTTTTTTGTGTAGGAGAGTGTGTGTGAGAAGAATTACTGTACACTTGAGGTGTGGCGAATCTCTGTAAGGTGAAAGAGTGTGGCGGCTCTTTGATGTATTATTTTCTGTATAGTGTTAATGCAAGATAGTGTATTGTCTCTCATATTCTGTGCTATTGGTGAATTCTAGTTACTTGTGTTTCTGGTTATTTCCATATATTCAATTGCTTATATTTGGTAATCATACTGTGCTCTTTCTGAGGAGCAAGATCCTAACGGGTGGAATTAGAACAGGTGTGTTTGTTCTTGGATTTATCTTCCACCCCCCTTTGCCCAACAACTTGGTCATGATAAAAGTAAAACATTGAGATCCTCAGCTTAAAACCTCTTTGGCATGCCTTTGGATCAAGGAAAGAGTAAAGAGAAAGATAAGTCCTTAACTGAAAACCTATTTTAGGCACTCTTAGATAGGGAAGTTTATCTCTCTCCTCAAGAAGCGTTGTGTCCACCTAGTCCAAGCATGACCATTGGTTTTGGCATCAATTCTAAAGAGCAACAAGTTTTTGAATACCTTGCTTGAGATTTTCTTGAAGTATTTTCCAAGTGGCCCTTGCCTAGCATGGTTGATTCAAATTCCTCCTTTATGGGTGAATATTATGATTAATAGGTAGTTGAAGACGATCCATTCTCTTCCTTGCTTACTATTCTTAAATATGGCTCAATAATATTGATCGAAGATACTACAGAGGTCAATATTGGTACATATGATGATCCCAAGATGATTTATCTAGGTGCATCCCTTACTAATGAGGAGTGTGAATTCATTGTTACCATTCTAAAAGACTTTATTGATATATTTTCATGGTCCTAATTAGACATGCCTAGTCTTGACCCTTCATTGGTGTACAACACTTGGTTTTCCATCTAGATGTCAAACCAGTTAAATAGAAATTACATAAAATGCATCCACGAATAACCATCCTTGTCAAAAAGGAGTTATAAAAGTTACTAGACATAGGGTTCATTCAACTACTTGGCTATTTTAAGTGGATCTCTAACATTATCCCAGTTAGCAAAAAGCCATAGGACATTCACCTATGTATCAATTTCAACGATATTAACAAGGCATGTCATAAAGATGATTTACCACCACCTAACATCAAAATAATAGTCGATTTAATGACAGGTTATGAAATGTTGTTCCTCATGGATGGATTTTTAGGGTATAACCAGATTAATATTGCACCAAAGGACCAGTATAAGACCGGATTCACCACTCCATGCAAAACATTTTGTTATCAATCATGACCTTTGGCTTGAAAAATTCAAGTGCAACCTATCAACATGTCATGACTGTCATCTTCCATGACATGATGCAAGACATCATTGAAGACTATGTTGATGATGTCCTATCTAAATAAAGAACACATTCTAGCCACCCTGACATTTTGTGGAGAATATTTGAAAGGCTTCATAAAAACAAGGTGCATCTCAATCCTAAGAAGTGTGTCTTTGACATTACTTTAGGTATACTATTAGGGTTTATTATGTCACAAATAGGTATTAAGGTAAATCCATCTAAGGTCAAGGTTATTGTTGAAATGCATCCTCCATCTAATTTGAAATAGCTATGTAGCTTATAGTGCAAATTTAGTCTATACATCATTTCATATCATTATTAGGTGATAAGTGTCATCCATTTACACACCGTTTGAAGAAAGGTATCACATTTCAATTGGATACAGGTTGTGAACAAGCATTTATTAAATGAAGATCTACTTAGTTAATCCACTAGTACTAACTCCACCTACATCAGACAACCCATTGCTCTTATACATATTAGCAATAAAACATGCACTAGGGGCAATTTTGACTCAGCATGATGAACAAGGCAAAGAGCATGCAATATACTATCTTAGTTAGACATTAAAAACTTATAAGCATAACTATACACCTATGTAAAAGGATTGTCTCATAATGATGTTCACTTCCTAAAAGCTATAGTACTACATGGTGAATAACAAAACCATTGTGATAGCCAAGATTAATCCACTTAAGTATTTATTGTGAAAGACCACTCTCATAGGGGTCGGGGTGTGTAGTCAGTTGGACGGGTACTTCTGTTGCAGCTCTGCCCACCAGTGTTTGAGTCCCTCCCTGGCCCCATGGTACCGGTATTAGTCGTGTCTAGCCAGCGGCGCCGGTCACGTTAAAAAGTTTACCAGACTTTTAAAAAAAAAAAGACCACTCTCATAGTCTGCATGGCCAAATGGGTTATGTTTCTGAGATAATTTGACATGGAATACAGGAATCATAAGGCCATCAAATGGCAAGTCTTGGCAGATCATCTTGCTAAAGCTCCTTTAATTGATACCAAGCTTATTTTATTTGATTTTCTAAATGAATCAATCATTACCTTAGATGAGGTAACTATTGAGTCCAAACAATGGACACTATACTTTGACATTTCATTTACCTCTCATGGATCTAGAGCTAGTATTTTATTGGTCGCACCATAAGGGGATCTTATTCCCAAGGCATTTCATATTAGTTTCCATTGTACCAAAAATATGGTGAAAAATGAAGCCCTAGTTATTGGACTTCATCTTTCAATATAGTGGGATATCAAATAATTGATGATATATGGCAATTCTTAACTAATCATTAATCAAGTCACATACCATTACCAAACAAGATATGAGAAGCTTATACCTTACAACTATATAGTGGACAATCTCAAACATCACTTTCAATTTCTTTAGTTCAAAAAAATATTGTGGGCCAATAACTAAGCGATAGATGCCATTGCTACTATTAGATCTATGATACAAGTTATCAGTGATGCCATAGAATATCAATTCCTCATCGATAATATTTTATAACTAGCTCATGTATTTCCATATTTAGAGAGAGTATATAATATTACCGGTCCCAATCCCCCTTGGTACCAAGCCCTGTATACTTATCTCCAACATCAAACCCTTCTATTGAACCTTTCAAAGAACCAAACAAAACTATTTCTCCATCGAGCATCCCATTGTACCATCCTTGGAAACATGCTCTATTGTAGGGGCTATAATGGAACATTGCTTCATTTTTTATCTTTGAGAAAATCTATGTTGATGTTTAAAGAGGTCCACAAAGGAATTTATGGGGCCCACACTAGCAGCATGGTCTTTGCTAAGAAACTCATCTGCATAGGATATTATTGGCCTAAAATGGAGACAAATACTTGAAAATATGTCAAAAAGTGTGTTACTTGTTACAAGCATAGTAATTTGATACATGCACCCTCACTACCACTCTCGTTTCTTACTACACCATGGCCATTTTCAACTTGGGGACTTGATCTTATTGGGAAAATAAACCTTGCTTCCTCTAATAGCCACAAACACATCCTTACTGCTATATAATATTTCATTAAGTGTATAGAGGCCATACCCATCATTTATATAACCGACAAGTAGATATTTAAGTTCTTTTATTTTCATATCATATGCCACTATAATATCCTCTCCAAAATCATCTCAAATAATGGTGGTTCTTTCAAGAACAAGGATGTTAAATCCCTTTGTAACCATTTCAATATCAAACATAAGCATTCCACACCATATAACCTACAAGGCAATGATCAAGTCAAGGCATCTAACAAGACCATTATTGAAATCCTTAATAATATTATCAATGACTCTAGCCATGATTGACACTTGCAATTGTTTCCCATCCTCTAGGCTTATCAAACTAGTCACTAAACCCCTAAAAGAGCTGCACCATACTCCTTAGTCTTGGGTTTAGAGGCCATTATTTCTGTCAATATCGAGTTGACTTTATTGCACATCTCACTACAAGACATTGTGGATGATGAAGAATACAAAGTTTCTAGATTATAAGAGATGTAGTTTCCAAATGAGAAGCATTGGGATGCCTTAGACCATTTGAAAGCTTATCAACATAGGTTATGTCATAGTTACAACAAACACATTCTCCCTATAAAATTTGAAGTTGGTGACTTGGTCCTAAAATAAAATTATAAAAAACACCAACATAGAGTGTAAAAAAGAAAGGCAAATTTGAAGCCAATTGGCTAGGTCCATTTGTGGTCACTATGAATTATGGTTTCAAGGCATACAAGTTGGCTACTCCATATGGACAAGAGTTTGAGGAACCCATGAACATATCATACCGTAAGAGTTTCCATGCTTGACTTTTATTTTATTCCATTATCTATAAGAACCCTTGATTGGGGGCACGTGTTTTATATTGTTACCTAGAGCATTCCCACTTTATTACTTGGATGATTTACACCTTGTTATCTAGACCATTCTTATATTATTACCTAGACCATTATATTTTTACCTAGACCATTTTAGCTTCCCATTACCTATTTTTTTGGGTCATTATAATCCTATTACCAATCATGATATTGATTATAAATCGACAAGTATGTAGACATTTTCAATGAATATTTCAGAGGCAGTTCTAAGTGATCAGCATCATCATCAATAACATCTTTTCTAGGCCAACATCTTAGGGCATGTCAACATATGGTTTCAACTATTTGATAGTTCCTTGAGACTTCTAATTTCTCCTAATCTTGTTATTACCCATTGTGTGTCATTTCATTCCTATTTTTTGTTACGTGGTATTCCCCTACACCTCATATTCTATTATTAGTTTGTAGGAACACCGTTGGAGCTGGTTAAGCTATTATTTGAGCCTCTACCAAGGGACCAAGGTCCTTTTCTAGATGGTTTATTTTACATTTGAACATATTATGTTGCTTTCCTTATTCCAAAAATCTTAAAAACATTAGAAAAAACTAGACATAATACCAAAAACATTCTTAGTTATAGAAGGTGGGCTTAAAATCTCCATGAGAGTTATAAGGCCATGTCATCTTCTAGATGGGTTCCCCCTCTATTTTGTTCATCATTTATGTTTTTTCATTATACTCCCCTTTTTTGGAGAATTACATTGGCCTAAGGTCCACATGAACTATGTAGGTAGCATTTGGATGCATGGGGCATCTTGGGTTAGCTCGACCACTCTTGTTTTCATGTTATTGTACCTTGTACCTATATGCTCTTACCATTTTGTGAATAATTCTATACCTATACACTCTCATCATTTTATGATCAATTTTATACCTATATGCTCATGCCATTTTATGAGCCCATTCCTAATTTTTCTCTATTAGTCATTTTTTCTCTACTTATCATCACATTTCTTCTATCCTTATTCCTGAGATAACTACATCAACCTGAGGTCCTTTTGGATTATGTAGGCGATGTCCATTTTTGAGGATCACTTGGGATTAGCTTGGCCACCTCTTCCTTATTCTTCCATCCCCCTACTTCACATAAATTGTTCATGCTTTAAGTGTAACACCTTATTTATTACATATGCATAATTCTTGATTGCTTACATCGAGTATCTTTATCTTCATTGCATTGTGTTCTTTGTGTTTTATTTCTAGGATTGTGCACTTTTTTATTTTGAGTGTCATGTCTACATACATTTTGAAAACTACTTGAGTCTTATCTTAACTTGGGCTTGAGTTGTTTACTTTTTTATTTAGATTGTTTTATTGCTTGTTTGTGTTTTTTATATTCTTGTTTCCACTTAAATTTTGATAATTCATATCTTGTTCTTAAGTTGGTTATGTTTTGTATTTAATTTTGGGTTTTTTTGGTGTTCAAACATAAATGTTTTCAACTTAGGTTTTGGTATTTATATCCTTATTTTGAGTTGTAAACATTTACCTTTGAATTGATCCATTCGCAATTTGAAATCCAATGTTATTATAGGTTGTTCATACTTATGATGCATAATTTTATTTTCCACATTAAACACCAAGTGCTCCAATCTTATAAATCAATGTGGCACTAAACATACATCTCTAAAAGCACCATCTTACATAGTTGCTACCTAACCAAGATATCATTGTCCAATCTTGAGCACAACATTAGAAATAAGCATGACTCTCTTTGTTACTTTAGAACGTGCATCTCCTAGGTTATGCATTTAGTCATTCTATCCATCCATTTATCCAACATCTATGGTTACTTATATATTGGTTTAGGACATGCATCTCCTAATTAATTCCCAATATCTAGTCATGCATCAATCTGAATTTGGGATAAATCAACAATCTATATGCTAATTAAGGATGTGCATATCCTAACATTAGCATGCATTATCATATCATAATCATGGCAAATAAATACACATCCATCACAATATTCTGATCCATTATGTCCCCATGAACTTATGGTTACCTTGGATTCTTCATGGGGGGCTCTTTTTAGCCTCATTTATCCATTTTCATGCCATTTTATTCTAATTATTCCATTTTTTGGCCTCTTTTGTTGAATTATATGTTTCTTTCTTCTGATCAAGGGCCAACATGTCAATTTTTTTTTTTAAAAATCATTCTCCCTTTGATGGGGCATCATAGGCCACCCAAGTGCTATTTGGGGCATTTTTGTAACCCCATTTTTCTGTAACTCATGTAGAATTTAATAGAAAGCATGAATGGATTTTCTTCTAATTATAATCATTTTAAGTGACCTTTTTATTCCTTGAAAATTCATTTCTTTGACCAAATGTCTCATCGCATCTTTTCAAAGAGGGGTAAAATATAGACATTCAATTCCTATCACTGTTGTGCTAAGATTTCAAATCTAAATGAATTTATATAATAACATAAAAACTAGACTAAGATCACCAAAATGCTATAATTTGGGTGCACATGTCACGTACATGTGCCAATTCACGTCCATGTATCCTTGATTGGTGAAATGCATTTTATATACTTATCTTCTTCTCTTAATTCACTTTTAGTCAAATTGTGTCTAAGTAAAATTACATTTTAGACCACTAAAATCCTTCAATTTGACCGCACATGTCACATGCATTTGCCAATTCATATTTATAATACCCTAAATGGGGTATTACCCTATACGCAATTGACATCTTCCTTTAATTCAAATTCAATCAAATTACAGCTAAATAAATTGATATTTTCGACCAGTTTGATTAAACAAGTAACCAATTTCTAAGAATTCCTAAAAGACTAAGTAAATCACTTGATCAAAACAAATTAGATTAAGAACTTAAGTGAGAAATTCATGGAAAGTTATTGAATATCTATTATTGGAAATTTATAATTCAAAATATCTGGGCCATGATGTCACCCATGACATCATCACAAGTTTGTCATCCATAAAGCATTAATGGAAATAAATATCAAGATTAAGGCTACCCATACCTTATTAATGTTCCATTCTTCTAAATATTTATTACCATATTTATTTATTTTCCCTTAAAAATTGAATGGATTTGTGACCCTCCATCTTGATTTTGAGATTGAGGTACATAAATCAATTAGCTCATTTTGGAAAAGCTATAAATACATAAGCCATAGCCATAACCTTTAAGCTCTTTTGGGTGTATAAAAACTATGAAAAAATATCTCTAGAGAGATTTACTAATATTTTTAAAGTTGATCAAATCAAGATCCAAAGCCATTGGTACAAGGAGAGATGTATGGAGACGCTCCTGTTATTGCATTGACAAAGACTTGGAGCATTAAATCTGAGCACAAACACATTTAATAGACCGAACTTGGAAGAGGGCCACTTGGGGAAGGAACTAAGCATCTTGGCTCCATTGATCCATGCTCCTTGAGGGAGTAGGATTAGCATGCTATTTATTTATATTTTGTCATTTGTTTTATGTCTTAAATGCATGAACTAAGTTGCTCTGCAACCCTATTCTATAGTTGGAAACTCAATGCCTAATACTCTCCAATGTTGAATAATTTTGGGACATTTACTATTCATAACATTCTTATGTTCTTTTTGTATGCCCCATCCTCTTTCACCAACCATCATGAAATACTTCCATCTAGGTTTGACTTTGATATTTGAAATCGTGTTTGGCTTCAATACCCACAAAATAACATTAAGAGTAAAATTTACCAGTTATTCACCTCATACCTTTTGTTTTCTTAACCTTGTAGATTTCCCTTCCAATATGTAAGGCAAATCATCTTTATGTATATCTTTCATCATGGTATGGTATCACTTTGGCTTTCTTGATCTGATTGTGAAGAGTGAGAAGCACCCTCTTCACCACTAGTGTCCTCCCTAGAACTTGATTATTTTTTATTTGAACCCTATTTAGTTTTAGTACCTAAAATTGTTATAGTTTCATCATTATTAGGTAGTAATACTATAGATATATTTAAAATTATAAAAAAATAATGATACTTTCTTATATATAAAAAACATCTCTACTCACAATCATGTATGTAGAGAAATCTAATAACTTGTAGGCATCCCTTTGCAACTAATAACCTACAAACATGTACATTTTGCCCCAAATTGAAGTAATGGATCCAAAAACATGAAAATTACTTACATTAGGGATCATACCAGATCATGCTTCTTCTAATATTACATTCTGAAAGTTGTGTGGGAATTTGGTTGAAAGTATACATAATGTGTTCATAGGTTATACCCAATACTGATGTGATACATTCTGTCTATCCACCATACATCATGTCATCTTCATGATTATCCTATTTTTCCTTGCCATGACTTTAATATATTATGTATAATATTGCTTGTGTATGCCTTATTTATTGAAAGATCCTTTGAATTTATTAGAGACAATCTTGTCCCCATTAATCGATCTAAGAGCTTTTACACATTTCCCTTCTTGTTTCTTTGTCATAGCTTTCCAAGTAATAAATTTAGAGAAACATTATAACTTTTTATGCAGAAAATAAACCCATATTTTCTTAGAAAATTCATCTATAATCAACAAGTAATACAAATATCACATGTACCAAATCCAATGCTCCTTTAGCTTTCATCAATGTAAAATGAATGTATAAATTTATTATCCATATCACATCCTAAAGATAATGTTGTCACCAAATCTTGCACCCTAGAAGAAGTTATTCAAGCTTCTTCTAGATTTGGGCAACATAAGAACATTTCTAGGTATGTGGGTGTACCTATATTGGAAATGAGCCTCTAGATTTAAGGGCTAGCTCCCTAAATGTATCTTGAAATGCTCTTATCTATGCCAATTGATTACTTATGGGGAAAAGATTTATAAATTGCATGAATTGAATCTACTATAAAAGAGGTGATGCACTGAATGTTCAAAGATCCACTCTCAAGATTAAACTCTTTAACACACTAATAGACTATGAATAGAACTAATGCAGTGTTTATAATTTTTTCCAAGAAATAATGCTTCACCTAAAGGTCAATTAAATGGACTTAGGCTAGAGGGTAATGAGGGTAAGACTTGATTGGAAGCACTTACAGTCAACTATCCACTCTATACCTGAGACATCAACCTCAAGACACGCTAGATGACCTGTAAGAAAATTTTATTAGCACTTAGGTTGAAATTAGACCTATAAAGGGAAGATGACAACCATTTTTGCATGTCAAACAAATACAAAACACTAAACATAGACTAGTAAATAATTATAAAATTCTCTATTCATTACTCCAAGAGGTGCAAAATATATTTTTGGTATAGTCTAATCATACCAGCCTAAGGGATGATTAACAATATCTCTAAGGATATATTTATAGAATAAAAGACCTTTAGAGAGATATATTTTAGCATTAAAAGAGGAATCAATGAGCTCAACTCCATTTGAACTGTAGTTATAATTGCCTCTGCATTTATGCTCATTCGAGCTTCCTGATTGATTCAAGTTACTTCAAGTGGTTGCACAGTTACATTATTCCCTCATTGATACTACCTGATGATTGCAATGGTGGGATTAAGTTGTTTCAAGTTGGGTCCTGGCATCAATGCAGTGTCAACCATCAAATCAATTTATTATATCTTTATCTTGGTGCTAACTACTCTTCATTAGTTTGTCATGGCATGCAAAAGTGGAGAGGAGGGTCCTTTTCATGTAGTTGGTCTTGGAAATGAAACTAGTGGGGTATACATGTATGCCTTCATGGTATCCTTAAAATGTTAGCTATTATTCAAACTAGATCATGCTCAAACTCATCCCCATGTTCATAGGTCCACTATAGATGAAAAACCAAACTCTGACTATTGATTTTCCTATAGTCATTATATTGATGTAAACCTATAGACTATATGACCCCCTTTATTGATTATATTAGGTCTAAAATATATCCATTATGTCTTTGTAAGAACCGAGAGTTCACCATATGCATAGATCTTTCTTTTAAAAAATGCAAACATGGTCACAGAACGAACCCTACATGACATAAATACTCAAGCTAGAGGTCCATATTCAGCTTTAATGATAGTCCCTTTATGTCCTTTAACATAAATACATCAATGTGTCCCTTTAATGGCATTCTAAATAACATAACTGCATTAATGTATCCCTTTAATGGCATTTAGTTGAGCTCTAATGGTGATGGGATAACCCCGACAAGACCTTATTTGCCTTGGTTGAAAACTGCTCCTTTGGTTCAACTTTGTCCATTAAAAATTGCTCAGGCCAATCAAAATGCTTCAACCTATCTTCATTCCCATTGGCCTCATAGATCCTCACTATCAGATCTTGAATTTTTGACCTCCTACATAACATTGATCTCCTTGGTACAAATAAATGTGGTCTATTGATTTCCTACCACGAAGATCCTTTAACATGTTGAATTGAGCTCACACCATTGGATCAAGATGTACAAATGAATGCGAGCCCTTGATCTTGTTGGGACCCACCATTTGAACCTAAATGACTAACCATGAGCCTAAAATTAGCATCCACATGCCCATCATTTGACATTCACATGGATGTATTTGACATCTGTGCAGTCATCAAATTTAAACCCCAATGGTTTTGTTTTTCCTATGTCTTAAATTTGACGTTTGTGCGTCCGTCAAATATGTTCATGATCCTGTCATTGACATTGGTGATCCTATCAGAATTTAAAACCTGATGATAATTTTATCGAGCTTTATTTTCATGTCAATACAAATGTCTAAGGATTTTGAAATCCAACAGTTATTTTTTGGGGCCTAAATTTGATGTCAGCACAAATGTTTCACTCTACAAGTCTATCTTTGCATGCTTATAACTTGATCTAGAGAACTCACCAAGGCATGAAACTTTCAGAGGATGATCTTGGCACAAAGAAATTCATGGTGTTGCAATCCTTTGTCTTGTTGAGACTTCCTAAGTTAAGATAAAAAATGCTCAAACAAGCTAATCTTTTCATTTCTTTATGACATCTTGGTGATAGCTTGATTCACTTAGGTTTGTGATTGATCTACTACTTGATATTTGAAAGCTCGAATGAACTTATTTAGGCTTGTGCAAACTCTTTCCATCTTCCTAGCTGTTTAGACACCATGAAACCCTATCACTTGCATATATGAGTCTAAAATGACCCTTAAGACACCAAAAGACACAAGGACTAAGCTAGACTATGACCAAAGATAGAATGGCATATGAAATGACATCAAATGAACTACAACATACCCTATGATATTATAAAAATTCCCTATACAAGATTCTAACTATAGAGATTTGACCCATTTTGGCCTATCATAAAAATGGTCAACATTCTTGATTATTTATTGAGGGTGGTATGCTTACTATGCCATGATCAGTTGCCTAATCCTATCCATTGGGTTATAGAGTCACAAATATGTAGGTTTCATATATAAAATTCCTTGGAAACACACCAAACAATAGAAAATAACAAAAACAAGACACCAAAAAAGAAACACACATGTGCCTCATGAGCACTTATGGAACACAACACAACAAGAAAGGAAACACACACCTAATCTAATATTTACAAAACTAACCTTCAGTTCTCATTAGCAGGGTTTCAAATGTATCCCATTCACAGGGATAGGCAGCTCTTCTTCATTCATCCTTGCTAACTGAAAAGAGTTGTTTTGTTTGCACTTGATGATGACATATGGTCTACTCTATAGGGTATCAAATTTGGCATGTCTCCCTAGTTTTGCTCTATCTTCATCCCATTTTAATATTATGCCTTCTTGAAATGATCTTGGAGTTTATTTCTTGTCAAAATATCTCTTCATTAGTACTTGGTGATGTTCCATAGCTTGATGAGCTTTATCTCTAGTCTCTTGCAACTACATTAATTTTGTTAATCTCACCTCCATTGGGGTATTCTCAAGTAACTCTAGTTGATGTGTTAATTATAAGCCAGGCAACTCTTGAGAGATAGACAACTTAGCTTCCTTTCCATAAACAATCACAAAAGGAGAATTTCTTGTTGACCTCTAAGTAGTTATCCTATCAGCCCATAAAGATGTCTTTAATTTGGTGTGCCAAGCTCTTTGGTTATGCTCCAAGGCTCTCTTGATAATTTTGATTAGGTTCTTATTAGTAAATTTAGCCAACCCATTACCCTGAGGGTAATACTTAGATGAAGTGCTCAAGAATATGCCATTACTATTTACCTAATCAATTATCTTTGCACCCATAAAAGTAAGAGCATTATCTAAAATAATAGTAGAAAGAGTACCAAACCTTGTGATGATGCTCTCATAGAACTCCAAGATAGCATTCTTATTGGCTTCCTTCAATGCTACTGCCTCGACCCTCCTTGTAAAGTAATCAGTTATTGTGAGTATTTATTTATGACCAGCATTCTCATTGTCTTCCTTCAATACTACTGCCTCAACCCTCCTTGTAAAGTAATCAGTTATTGTGAGTATTTATTTATGACCAGCACTTGATGGGGGGTTTATCATACCAATAAAATCAAGACCCCATTGCATGAAAGGTTGGTCCACTTGGATATACTTCAAAGGAAGAGATGCAAACTTCTATTTTCTTACAAAGAAATCACATTGTTCACACCTTCTCACCCAAGCATGGCAATCCTTGAAGAGGCTGGACCAATAATAACCTGCCCTCATGATCTTGGCAGCTGTGGTTCTTAGAAAGAAATGACCTCCTATTGTCCCATCATGGAACTTCTTAGGCAACACTTCAAATTGATCATTATCAATGCATCTCAATAACACACCATTAATGTCTCTTCTAAAGAGCACACCATTCACAAGATAAAAAGGAATATATTGCAACCTAAAATATCTCTTTTGTGATCTACTCATACCATTAGGATACTCACCATTTTGAAGAAATCTGATCACATCCTGTGTCCAACTTTGTAGAGGTAATGAACCAGTTTATTGGGAACAATCATGATTGACTAGAGCCTATTCTTTTGACTCATGAAGATCTAAAGCTAGATGCTCACAAAGACCTTTACCCCTTAGCTATTTTGTCACCTTGATATCAATATCATATTCTATTACTTTAGTGATCCACCTTGCCATCTTTTCACTAAGATCTTTGCTCAAAATAAACTCTTTGATACTAGGATGAGAAACCATAACATGAATCCTATTATTTGAAACCATATGTCTAAACTTATTTAGTCCCCTTATAATAACAAGGACCTATTTTTTCACAAAGGTGTACTTGACTTCATAATATTTTAAACCTTGACTACAAAATGTGATTGGTTGCTGCACACCCTCATCATTTTTTTGCATTAGCATGGTTGAGATAGTATCAAGGTTAGCAAATTAATACAACATGAATTCTTTAGTAAAACTAGGATTTAAAAGAGTAGAAGCTTTTGTAATTACTTTCTTTATGGCTTCAAAACTACTCTTGCCCTCTTTGGTCCAGGAAAAAACCTAGTTCTTTCGAAGCATAGTTGTGATAGGTTTCACTAAAGATGCAAAACCAGGTATGAACCTCCTTAAAAAATTTATCTTGCCTAAGAAACTTTGAAGACTTTTCTTATGAAAGGGAAATGATAAGTGTAGGATATCCTCTATTATTTTAGGATCAATAGTCAAACCATCCTTAGAAATGATATGTCTTAAGAGCTTACCTTCATGAATAGCAAAGATGCACTTCTTTGGATTAAAAAATACTCCATATTGCCTACATCTTTCAAACGCTTGTCTTAAGTGTTTCATGTGTTCATTAGCATCTTTAGAAAACATTGTTATATCATCTAGATAAACCAATATCATCTCACTGATCAAACCTTTAAAGGCCACATCCATTGCTCTTTGAAATGTGGCACCGGCATTGGAGAGACCAAAGGGCATCTTCCTATAAGCAAAATTCCTCCATTTAGTAGTGAAGGTTGTCTTAAACTGGTCAACCTCATTGTCTAAAATTTGATTATAGTTTAAATATCCATCTAGAAGAGAAAAATGTTGATAACCTGAAACCATTGTAAAATCTACTCCATTGAGGGTAGAGGATATTGATCTTTGAGTGACACTCTATTAAGATCTCTAAAGTCTACACAAAGTCTTATCTCCCCATTCTTCTTCCTAACAAGCACAAGGTTAGCTACCCATGTTGAATGCTTGATGGGAAAGATTATCTCAGATTCAAGGAGTTTGGTAAGCTGTAACCTCAAGAGTTGCTCAACCTTGGGGTTGATGGGTCTTTGCTTTTGTTTAACTAGTTTAACTCAAGGTTCCAACTCAATGGTATGGTGTGATAGGCTAGGGTCAAATCCTTTCAGGTCATTATATTCTCAATCAAATATATCATGAAACTCTCTACATAGTTTAATGAATGCTTGCTTCTCTAATGTAGAACATACCTTGCCTAGTTTGAAGAGTTTGTCCTTGAAGATCAAGACTCTTTCATAATTCTTCTTTTTTGTAGACATGCCCACTTTCTCCTTCTTCTTTTGATCATTGTCATTGAAGATACTTGTTAAGGTCACCAAACCCTTAGGTATCTTATTGGTTCTTAGTTGCACAATCTAATTACCCAATTATTCTTGGAGCTTCCATTGATTCCCTGAAGAAAACTCAACCTCATTTTTCAAGAATCATGCAAATGTGTTTATCATTGTCAATCACTTGCCAAGACACTTCATTATTAGGTACAGATGGCCTGATAATGATCTTAATATGAGACTATTTTCTCTCATCTTTTATGGTAGTTGGAGTATCAAATTGCTCTCCCATAGTAGCTAGTCTATTAGCATGCCTATTTTGCTCCCTTGGGATCGTTTGAATATTGAATGCATTAAAGTCTTCAAGTAAATCCCATAACCTATGCTTGTATGACTTAAGCAAAGGGTTCTTGGCAGAAACCACATTCCTCACCTAGTGCACAACCAATTCATTGTCTCCATATACTTGTAAGTTCTTAATTCCTTTTCTCCTTGCCTATTGAAGGTCATGAATTAAACTTTCATACTTAGCCATATTACAAGTACAACTAAAATCAAATATGTATGAAGCATAATACCATTGCTTAGATGGGGAGACCAACATAACACCAACTCCTGCACCAACTTTACCTCTTGAACCATTAAAATACATCTTCCACATCTCATCATCTTCACCCTCTTCCGTAGCAAGTATAGGTGTTAGTATTCCTTCATGTATATAATACACTCATAAATTAGTTTCCTCCACAAAATCATAAGGGTCATTATCATAACTATTAGTGTCATATTCATCAAGAAACAAATCTAAAATACCCTCAAGCTTGGAAGACGTGCCATCATCTACAATAGAGTTCTTTTCTTCATGGGCCACACAATTCAAATTGGAACTTGTCTCAATGTAAGGCTAAATATGAAACCTTACAAAGGGTTATGTCCTAATTGTCACCTTGGCCCCATACCTTATTCTAAAGGCCAAGAAAGACTAGTCAATTAAGAGATAACCACCTATCTTGGATGTGAAGTCCCTTGATAGGTAGATTACAAAGTGGGCTGGGAGATCAACCACGACTATGTCTTGCAAGATAGGAAAACTAGGACAATCATGCAAGAAAACCTTCAATCCTTTTATTAGTCCTACTATCTTTATGGATATACCATCTAATTGAAGGACCCATTTGCTATGTGGCTCATCTTTCAGGCCCATCTTGTCAGCTACAACTTTGGGCATAATAGAAATAGAAGCTCCACTATCGACGATGCAATTGTGTAAAAACTTGTCACCTACAATGAGGGTGAAGTAAAATAGTGGAGGTTTCTCAGACCTAGTGGATGGTTCAACAATGGTACTAGGAGTATTTACAAGAGCAACATGGCCATGACTTTGATTTGAGGGTGAGACACTAGCAGGGATAGCAGATAACTACTTTTATAGGAGTTCTTTTTTGATAAGGCATATGAATAACATCCCAAATAGATGTGGATGTTTGAGTGTTCTTAAAATAATTTACAATGTTTAAAGAAGCCATATCTAATTTATCTTGGGCTCTTGTAGGTAGAGAAATACTTGGAACATCAGGAATAGGAGCAACCTTACCATATTTTGACTTGATGGCGATGTAGAAGTTTTTTGAACTATCACACTTGTAGCTATGTCTTGTTGCCTCAAAAGAGGATTAGATGAGCTCATGGGCATGCTACCACCACCTCCTAGAGCCTTCTTCTTGGCACTTGTATTGTCTGTGACAGAAGCTCTTTGAATTAGCACAAAAGTGTTTTCAGATAGAAAATTGGTGAAGATCTCTCCTTGAGGTTGTCAATCCTCATTAAATTGCATCATCACCTTATACTCATTTGATAGGAGGGAAGTAACTCCTTCTTGAGCCACTAGAGCTTTCTCTCCATTCTCATTGGCATCCATTAATTGATCTTGCTACCAATCTTCTCCATAAACCAAATTGTTATGAATTGGTACCATCTCCCTTGCATTGGTGGTAGAGTTAGGATTGTATACATTGGTAGGCCTATTAGGGTTAGGTTATAATTGGCCTCTTCCTCTTCCATATTATTGGCCAACTAGTTTCTAGTAAGGGTATGGATTTTGATGAGAAGCTAGTTGCATATTGACTTGCTTAAGCTGAGATTTTAGCATTTGATTTTTTGCATATGGGTCCATGACATTTTCTACCTTATTATGAGTAGCCTTGGACTTGGTATTGGCATTATGAATTTGAGCCACTTATAGAATGTTAGAAGAAGTATGAGACAAAAGAGTCATAGACACCTTAGGAGGCAATCTTCCATCTTAGATGAGACTATTCTCAGCTTTGATAACAAGATCATATGTTTTAGGAAGAGTGGAATCTCCCATAGATTGAAGCATGATATAAATTTTAGTCCCAATGACTTTCAAGTAAGTAGGGAACACAAAGCTAATAGGTGGTCTCATAGGAGGAGGCAATCTATGCCAAGTCTTCTGAAACCCTTTGTTGAAGTCATGCCTTGTTTCTTTGGATCCCCTCTTTATCACATTGAGTTTATGTATGAGAGAGGCATGGTCACTTTCATTTCCAAATCTGAAAGTCAAGACCACTCAAAACTCATCCCATGTTGTGATGCATCCACCTTCTAGAGTCCTATACCAGTCAAGAGCCTTCCCTTTAAAGGACATGGCAAGGAGTCTAATGATAATGTTCTCTAAAACAATGTTGTGGAAACTACAAAATTTAGAAACATCTCTGATGTGCTCAGCAGGTGTGACATGACTCTCACCATTGAATGTGGGCACACCTTTCATGGCATTAGGAGGAATGGCATCATATAAATGAAGTTGAATTGGATTTTTAGTATTGAAGGCAGGGAAAGCATTGTTAGGATTGTGGAGCTAAAAGCTTCACTGATGCAGACATGGAGGAGGTTGCAGAATGAGTTGCTGAGTGTCAGAAGTGTTTGGCGTTGGTCTGGCCAACCGGCGTCGGCAGGGTAAGACAGGAAGGCAACCGACGTCGGTCATATATCGGCCGGCGTCGGCGACCCCAGGCGGACAGGGACCGACGTCGGTCGCCTGTGTAGTTCGACTGCGAGTTAATTACGGGCAGTGAGCTAACGAACGAAGAGTTTGCATGATGAGCGCTAATTTTAGACTCATAGCTGCGGATCTAATTATTGTAATTAGATGTCTAATCATTGTTTGGATGAGATCTATATAATAGACTCATGGTTGTATTGTAAAAGTGTGCCAGGGAGTAAGAGAGCATAATTATAAGCTCCTTCTGTGTGTGAGGTAGAGCTATGGTGCGTTCCTCCTAGTGCCACAGTACCAGGTGTGTTGGTGCTGGATTGGAGAGCCAGCTGGGTTCTTCAATAAGTAAGATCGTTGATCTGCAGGTGTATGTGTGTGCAAGGTCGAGGTTCACAGGTGATTGGAACCATTGCTTGATTTGCAGGTGTGCAAGGTCATACAGACAGCAACACAACAGGGAGCAGTATCAGGCAGGATCTACTTGGAGTACAGGTGTGTGCTCGGATAGAGCTAGAGGAAGGCAAGGGAGTTCCTTCCATAAGTATGGTCTGTTGAATTGCAGGTTGTTGCAGATTCATGGGAGATCTACTTGAAGTACCTTGAGTACTTGTGGAGCACGTGGAGTGCTTGTGGAGTGCGTGGAGCACTTGTGGAGTGCGTGGAGCACGGGGAGGTGAACACCAACTCTGTATTTGAGTTGGGTGTTGGGACCTGTGAGAGGGAGAGCTTTGGGGAGAAGAATTACTGTTCACTTGAGGTGTGGGAAACCTCTGTAAGGTGGTGGAGAAGAAGTGGCATCTTCTTTATTGTATTCTTTTCTGTATAAAGTGTTAATACAATTTGGTATTGTCTCTCATATGCTGTGTTATTCTGAATTCTAGTTACTTGGTGAATCTGGTTAATTTCCGCATATTAAGTTGCTTGGTATTAGTAATCAAATTGTGTGCTTCCGGTGTACACCCTCTCCCAACAAGTGGTATCAGAGCATGTTTGTTGTTCTAGATCCCCAACAAGTGGTATCAGAGCCTTGGTTGTAGGTTCTTGAGCTTAATACCAACAAGTGGTATCTGAGCTGAGGTTGGAGGAAGCAGGTTTTGTGTTTGGTTACAGGTCACTCTCAGGGGTTTCTGATCGAGTGGGAGTAGAGCAACAGCAGATCAAAGTAAGCTAAGAATGGAGGAGTTGAAAAGCACAGATGGTCACTCACGGTCCTATGGAAAGAAAGAGTAGGTAAAAGACTATTGTTGGTTGGTAACAGATCAGCATGAAGAAACTGAAGATACAGATGTAGCAGGGGTTGTTGCACAGGATGTGTTTGCAGGTTTCTTGGATAAAGTTGAATCTTGGATAAAAGATTCGGTTGCCTCTTTCCATGCAGTTCCAGGTAGAGGAGCTGGTGAGCCTTGCCAAAGGATTGGCAAAGGAGAAGTGAAGCTGAAATTGCAGGCGGCCAACACACAGGTGTTGATGAAGGTCATGCAGGTCCCAGGTTTGGAGATATGGCTAATTTCTTCAGAAAGATTGGGTGATGAGAGATGCACAAGAACTCTCACAGCGGATGCACTTGAATTAGCTGGTGGTAAGAAAACAGGTATCCTTTATCTACTTGTTTATATTACTGATTCTTCTTTTGTTGCGGAGACGTGGCTTCGTAGGCTTGGTCACATGAGCAGGAAGGAGATGCATGTTCTTAAGCGGAAGACAGATATATTTGACAGGGTTAAGAACTGGAAAGCCTTGGTGTTTATGGAGGAGATGGCGGACAGAACCCAGTGGATGTGGCTGGATACTTCTGAGCAGGGCAGTTTGGACATGGATATTGATTCAAAGAAGCTCGCGGGTAAAAAGTCATCACTCACAGGCAAACACAGGTACCGATGTCGGTCAGGAGGAACCGGCGTCGAACAGACAGGTGCCGATGTCGGTCATGTGCAGACCGAAGCCGGCGATGTCGGACAGGGTAAGACCGATGTCGGTCATAAGACCGACATCGGCAGTATGTAAGACCGATGTCGGTTAGGAGAACCGACGTCGGCAGAAGGGACACCAGCGCAGGTAGGTTGGTAGTCAGGTACAGACGCATGGAACTGACGTCGGTCGGACGCAGACTGTGGAGTGACCGAGGTCGGTTACTGTAACGAATTTTGGGTGGACAGCAAGCTGTCAAGGAGTCTCAAACACCCATACGGAGGATTGAAGGCGTAAGTAGGCCCTCAAATTCGTTGTTCCTCTTCTTCATACATGTTGCTGATTGTAGAGCAGGAAGGATCCAGGATACAGGTGTGAGCTTGGCATGGATGAGGATGTGATTCCTTGGAGGAGAACCAGACAGGTGTGTCTTGGTGGAGATGCCAGCAGGTATGAAAGCACAGAGACGAATGGATACCTTAGTAGAAGAATAGAGAGAACGGATACATGAGACGGAAGACCAGGTATATGGTCTTGTGGAGCTGCAGGACAGTGGTACAGGTTTTGACAGGTGGAGGACGGAGCATGGCTTCAGTCAATGTCAGGGTAACTACTGTGATTTGACTTACTAGGGGGATGGTGATTGCAACATCATTCTGTTGCTGTATGTGGATAGTATGCTAGCTAGCAGGGGTGTACATACAGGGTTTTGCTGAGCTAAGGGTAAGATTAGTTCAGTGGCATGTCATGAGGAGTTTGGAGCAGCGGAATTCTTTGACATGGGAGGCATGGAGATCACAGGTTGATTCTGTCTCGAGTGGGAGCTGATGTGAATCAGGTGTTGGCGAGGTTCGGGATACAGAACCGGAGCACACTAAGGGCTGGACAGGTACAGTGTCCGAAATCACATGAGGTCTGGTATAGACCTGAGTATTCCCATGCAGTGGGAGCTGTCAGAGAGTTAGGAGCCAATTCGGGGAAGTGGATTCTCAGGTTTTTTGAGAGGGACCGGCAGCAGGTGTTGCTATGCAGGGTCAGGACTTCACTACAGGTGTTGTAGGTTCGGATGTGGCAGGTTACTCGGATGACAGGTGGTACACCACGGGATGTGTGGTGGGTTGTCTTCAGGTGGGAGCTTGAAGAGGGATACAAACCAAGAAACAGATTAGACGGAGTACAGGTACAGGTACAGTGCAGCTGTTTATCTCCAAGTGGGAGATTGTTAGGATTGTGGAGCTAAAAGCTTCACTGATGCAGACATGGAGGAGGTTGCAGAATGAGTTGCTGAGTGTCAGAAGTGTTTGGCGTTGGTCTGGCCAACCGGCGTCGGCAGGGTAAGACAGGAAGGCAACCGACGTCGGTCATATATCGGCCGGCGTCGGCGACCCCAGGCGGACAGGGACCGACGTCGGTCGCCTGTGTAGTTTGACTGCGAGTTAATTACGGGCAGTGAGCTAACGAACGAAGAGTTTGCATGATGAGCGCTAATTTTAGACTCATAGCTGCGGATCTAATTATTGTAATTAGATGTCTAATCATTGTTTGGATGAGATCTATATAATAGACTCATGGTTGTATTGTAAAAGTGTGCCAGGGAGTAAGAGAGCATAATTATAAGCTCCTTCTGTGTGTGAGGTAGAGCTATGGTGCGTTCCTCCTAGTGCCACAGTACCAGGTGTGTTGGTGCTGGATTGGAGAGCCAGCTGGGTTCTTCAATAAGTAAGATCGTTGATCTGCAGGTGTATGTGTGTGCAAGGTCGAGGTTCACAGGTGATTGGAACCATTGCTTGATTTGCAGGTGTGCAAGGTCATACAGACAGCAACACAACAGGGAGCAGTATCAGGCAGGATCTACTTGGAGTACAGGTGTGTGCTCGGATAGAGCTAGAGGAAGGCAAGGGAGTTCCTTCCATAAGTATGGTCTGTTGAATTGCAGGTTGTTGCAGATTCATGGGAGATCTACTTGAAGTACCTTGAGTACTTGTGGAGCACGTGGAGTGCTTGTGGAGTGCGTGGAGCACTTGTGGAGTGCGTGGAGCACGGGGAGGTGAACACCAACTCTGTATTTGAGTTGGGTGTTGGGACCTGTGAGAGGGAGAGCTTTGGGGAGAAGAATTACTGTTCACTTGAGGCGTGGGAAACCTCTGTAAGGTGGTGGAGAAGAAGTGGCATCTTCTTTATTGTATTCTTTTCTGTATAAAGTGTTAATACAATTTGGTATTGTCTCTCATATGCTGTGTTATTCTGAATTCTAGTTACTTGGTGAATCTGGTTAATTTCCGCATATTAAGTTGCTTGGTATTAGTAATCAAATTGTGTGCTTCCGGTGTACACCCTCTCCCAACAAGCATGAGGTTTAGCCATGTCTTCTCCTTCAATATCATTAATTTCTTCATCCACTTCACTTTCTTCCTCTCTAACAAAATCTACTTGTTCTTTAAAGGGCAGATTAGGCTATGGATGTTGAACTTCAAGAGGAATATTAGGTTGAATGGGTGGGTTCATGGGATTGAATGTTTTATTAGAGGATGACCTAGTGAGAACCATGAATTATGAAGGCAAGTTTGTAATAGAACAATCGCCTTAAACTAGATTTACCTTGAAAGAGTCTCTAAATACTGATTAGCACACCAATTTATGCTAATGTTGTCAAGACCAACATTCACCTTGACAAGTTGTCTTGAAGACAATGGGTCCCACTAGGCATGCCATAATTATTATCACCAAATCTTGCACCCTAAAAGAAGTTATTCAAGCTTCTTCTAGATTTGGGCAACATGAGAACATTTCCAGGTATGTTGGTGTACCTATATTGGAAATGAGCCTCTAGATTTAAGGGCTAGCTCCCTGAATGTATTTTGAAATGTTCTTATCTTTACCAATTGATTACTTCTAGGGAAAAGAGTTAGAGATTACATGAATTGAACCTACTCTAAAGGAGATGATGCATTGAATGTTCAAAGATCCACTCTCAAGATTGAACTCATTAGCATACTAATAGACTATGAATAGAACTAATGTGGTGTCTACAATGCTTTCCAAGCAACAATGCTTCACCTAGAGGTCAATTTGATGGACTTGGATGGAGGATAATGAGGGTAAGGCTTGATTGGAAGAACTTATAGTCAACTATCCACTCTATACCTAAGACATCAACCTTAAGACATGCTAGATGACCTTTAATAAAATTTTATTAGCACTTAGGTTGAAATTGGACCTATGAAGGGAAGATGAAAACCACTTTTTCGTATCAAACAAATACAAAACACTAAGCACATATTAGTAAACAACTACAAAAAACTCTATTCATTACTCCAAGAGGTACATAATAAATTTTTGGTAGAGTCTCATCATACCAGCTTGAGGGATGATTAATAATGGCTCCAAGGCTATATTTATAGAATAAAGGGCCTTTAGAGAGAGAATTTTTGGTGCTAAAAGAATAATCAATGAGCTCAACTCCATTTGAACCATAGTTCCAACTGTCTCTTTGTTTATGTGCATTCAAGCTTCTTGATTAATCTAGGTTACTTCAAGTGGTTACACAACTACATTATTCCCTCATTGATGCTCCCTAAAAGTTACAATAGTGGGATCAAGTTGTTTCAAGTTGGGTCCTAGCATCAATGCAGTTATAACCATCAGACCAATCTGTTAGATCTTTGTCTTAGTGCTAACTGCTCTTCACTAGTTCATCATGGTATGCAAAAGTGGAGAGAAGGGTCCTTTTCATACAATTAATCTTGGAGATAAAACTATTGGGGTCTATGTGTATGCCTTTGTGGCATCCTTTGAAATATTATCTCTTGATCAAACTAGATCATGTTTGAACTCATCCCTATGTTCATAGGTCCACTATAGATGAAAAACCAATCTCAGACTATTGGTTTTCTTATAGTCATTATGTCAATGCAAACCTATAGACAATATATCCCCCTTTCTTGATTATATTAGGTCCAAAATAGACCCACTTTATCTTTGCAGGAATTGATATTTCACCATATGCACAGATATTTCTTTTTAAAAAGGCAAACACAGTCATAGAATGAACCCTGCATGATACAAACCCTCAAGCCAGAGGTCTTTATTAAGCTTTAATGGTAGTCTTTTTATGTCTTTTAACTTGACTGCATCAATGTGTCCCTTCAATGGCATTTAGCCGAGCTCCAATGGTGATGGGATGACCCCTGTACGACCTTGTTTGCCTTGGTCAGAAACTACTCCTTTGGGTCAAATTTGTCCATCAAAAATTACTCAGGCCAATCAAAATTCTCCAACATGTCTTTATTCCCATTGGCCTCATAGATCCTCACTGTCAAATCTTGACTTTTTGAACTCTTACACATCATTGATCTCTTTGGTATGAACAAACGTGGTCTATTGATTTCCTACCACAAAGATCCTTTGACATGTTGACTCGAGCTCGCATTGTTAGATCAAGATGTATGAATGAATGTGAGCCCTTGATATTACTAAGATACACCATTTGAACACAAATAGATAATTCACGATCCTAAATTGATGTCTCTATACCCATCATTTGACATTTGCATAGACATATTTGACATTCGTACAACCATCAAATTTGAACCCCAATGGTTTTGTTTTTGTTGTCTTAAATTTTATGTTTGCACGCCCATCAAATATGTTCATGAGCTCATCATTGACATGTACGAGCCCATCAGAATTTAAACCCCAATGATCTTTTTGCTGAGCTTTATTTGACATCTACGTGAATGTCTAAGGATTTTGAAATCCAATGATTATTTGTCAAAGCCTAAATTTGACGTGAGCATGAATGCTTCACTCTGCAAGTCTATCTTTGTATGCTTATAACTTGAGCTAGAGAGCTCGCCAAGGCATGAAACTTTTAAAGGATGATCTTAGTACAAATAACTTCATGGTGATGTAATATTTTGGCTCACGAGGGCTTCCTGAGTGAAGATAAAAAATGTTCAAACAAGTTGGTCTGTTCATTTCTTCGTGACATCCTAGTGATGACGTGATTCACTTAGGCTTATGCTTGAGCTACTGCTTGATTTTTGAAAGCTCGAATGAACTTTTTGAGGCCTTTTCAAACTCTTTCCATGATCTTAGTTGTTTGGACACCATAAAAACCTATCACTTGCATATATATATATATATATATATATATATATATATATATATATATATATATATATATATATATATATAATGACCCCTAAGACACCAAAAGCCATAAGGACTAAACTAGACTATGACTAAAGCTATAATGGCATATTAAATGACATAAAATGAACTAAAACATACCCTATAACATTATAAAATCCCTTAGACAAGATTCTGACTATAGGGGTTGACCCATTTTGGCTTGTGGCAAAAATGGTCAACATATACATTTTGACTCTTTTGAATAGATGTAAGTTCATTAATCATGTTAGGTTTACATAATGTATGAATATACTGATAACCAAGGTGAACATACCTCTTTTTCCACATTTCACTAGTGTTTTCAACTGCTACTAGTGTATGCTCTTCTATTATTTTGGGATCCACCGATGTATACAATCCATAGTTACCAATACTAATAATAATGGCATTATTTTCATGAAGATTACTAACTAATTTAAATTTTTACGAGTATGGAGTTTAAGTCCTAGGTTGTTAAAGGGGTTAAGTACAGTAAATGGGGGTAATAACTATGCAATAAATATAATCACTAATTTATAATAGAGTTAACCTAGTTTAACCTTTCTAAAAATAGAAATAAATGATGTAAATAAGTACTTAGTTGGAAATTGATTGAGATAGAAGATATAAAAGCTACAAACTGAGATAAGCATTAATAAGAGTGTCACGAATAGGATCCAAATGTCAAAACCCTTCTTAGACAACATCACCCAAACTAGACAGCATCACTAATGGTGATATTGTCCTCTTTTTGGTACTAGTGTCATCTATGTAGAATTATTCTAATATTATATGTGCCCCTATGTTAGAGTCTGCCAAGCTTGTTCCTATGTGCACAAGTTTTAATTACCTATTGGTGACCTATTTTGAATAATTTTTGCATGTAAACCCTAAACTTACATGTTTTTAGAGCATCTAATTGGCACAAGTAGCAAAGTGTGGTGTTAGTGGGGAAGGCTAAACATCTTCAACACCCCACTATGATGAGAATTGTCTACATTTCAATACTCTGAGGAAGGATCAAGTCCGATATAGTTTTTCCCACCTAAGTATTAGTGAAAGTGCAAGTGAAGCTAGCTATGAATATTGTTTTAATTACTTTTTAGTGAATCTTGAGACTATAAATCTATGTAATTAAGTATGGGATGGTTGTGGATGACTGTATGTAGAAGTATGGCATAATAGGGATTAATAACCTTGATCATGCATAACTTATTCTAAGTTAATTTATGTTATTTACATTTTATTTCCATCTAGTGAATAAAGGGCTAAATTCATGTATATATATTATTCTAGTGCTTGTGTGGGTCTTAAAATAGGTCTAGGCTAACCCTAGGTGGTTGCTGATTTGAAAAGATATTTATTGGTGGAAAAAGGTGGGAAAAGGATAATAAAACCCAAACTAGGACACTAACACCATTGGCGCTACTTCTAAGTTATGGTGCTAGTGTTCAGGTGGTAGAACCAGAGGCACTAGGGGCCATGATGCTAAAGTGAGGGTTTGAGACTGCTTCATAGATGTTTAGGGATGTGTGTGTCTCACACAAAGGCTAAATAATTGTCTAAATAGGCCCTAAGATAATTCTAGGTCTAAGCTAGGGATGGGTGGCATCAAGTAACACTCTTAGCATTCAAGTGTCATTTTTAGATGATTATATTTTCCCCCCTTTATTCCATAAATTCATCAAATCAAAATAACTAGGATAAAGGAAAAACAAGCGTACCTAGACTTCCTTGTGAGACCATGTTAGGATCTTACAGATACAATTGATTACTTTTGTGTAAGCAACTAAACATGAAATTAAACCAGAATAATAAGTAACTAGAAATTAGAATCAGCAAAGAATAAGAGATACAAGAAATAATGAAAACTTGTATTAAACTCTTCCAGAAAGAAATACAATTGAAGAAATCTCTCTTTCTTCCACACCTCTCAGATGTACAGATCTCTTTTCCTCAAGAGTTCTCTCTCACAATTATAAACACAATTCAGCTACTTGAATTGATTCACCCTTTTTTTCATACACAAGCTATGAAGATCTATCCCTATTATATAGAATTAGGGATCATGAGCTATGCATTCTCTACCGTTAGATACACCTCTTAATCAAAGGTTCAAATCAGTCCTACCAAAAATAGAAACGCAGACTCAATACTAACAGTTAAACTTATCATGCAAACATTTTGTTCATCCATGAAATAGACTTCTAGAATGCACAGGTGACCGACGTCTGTCCCTGTCTGCCTACATATGACCGATGTCGGCCGATCCATAACCGATGTTGATAGCCTCTGGTCGATCCCTGACTGATGTCGGTCAATCCTGACTGATGTCAGTGACTGTGTAATTACAACAACCTTGCATTTGCTCATTTGGTGAAGCTTTTAGCTCCACAACTCAACAATCTCCCACTTGGAGATAAACAGTTGCACCTGTACCTATACAACAACATCCTCTAGCTTGTTTCTCCATCTTCAAGCTCAATCTTGAAGACCAACAAAATTTGAATAAAGATTCAACTTCTCCTTTGTTACCAGCTTTGTTAACATATCAGCAGGGTTCTTATCTGTATGAATCTTTTCCAGCTTCAACTCACCATCCTCCAATACTTGTCTAATGAAGTGGCACCTAAGCTGTATATATTTGGTTCTTGAATGAAAGGCTGAATTCTTTGCCAAATGAATTGCACTTTAACTATCACTATACAATTTGCAACTCTTTTGTTCCTTTCCCAACTCTTCCATGAACTGTGTCATCCATATCATCTCCTTGCTAGCCTCTATGATTGCAATGCATTCTGCCTCTGTAGTAGACAAGGCAACAACCTTCTGCAACTTTGAAATCCAGGTAACTGTCGTTCCACCAATAGTGAACACATATCTTGTGGTGCTTCTCCTGCCATCCAAGTCACCTGCCATATCTGCATCTACATACCCATGTAGAGAAGTGTTTGACCCTCCATAGCATAAATGCCTACTGATGGTCCCTCTCAGATATCTGAGAATCCACTGAACTGCTTTCCAGTGTTCCTTCCCTGGCTTGGCCATGAACTTGCTGACAACTCCCACTACTTGGGCAATATCAGGTCTCGTACATACCATTTCATACATCAATCTCCCAACAACTAAAGCATATGAAACTCTACTCATGTGCTCCACCTTATCATGTGATTTAGGACACTGTTCTTTGCTCAACTTAAAGTGTCCAGCCATAGGTGTGCTTACCAGTTTTGCATCATGCATATTGAACCTGTCCAACACCTTGTTCACATAATCCTCTTGAGACACAATCAAACTATAATTTTTCCTATCTCTCTTAATACTCATGCCAAGGATTTTCTTTGCTGCTCCTAAATATTTCATGGCAAATATGTGAGCTAATTTTACCTTAAGCTCAGTAATATCCTGCATGTGTGAACCTGCAACAAGCATATCATCTACATACAGCAACAGGATAATATATCTACCATTATCTAATCTCTTAAAGTAAACACAATGGTCAGATTGACATCTACTAAAGCCATGCTCTATCATAAATCTGTCAAATCTCAAATACCATTGTCTTGAAGCTTGCTTAAGACCATATAAGCTTTTCTTCAACCTGCACACAAGCTTCTCCTTATCTTTGACATCAAAACCTTCTGGTTGTTCCATATATATTTCTTCATCCAAATCTCCATGAAGAAACGTTGTCTTAACATCAAGCTACTCAAGATGCAAATCTTTAATAGCAACTAAAGACAATACAGTCTGAATAGAAGTCATTTTTACTACAGGAGCAAAAAATTCACCAAAATCAATCCCTAGTTTTTGTGCAAATCCCTTTACTACCAACCTGGACTTATGTCTCATTTGTCCATTCTCACCTTTTTTTAACCTGTAGATCCATTTTTTTTCCAGTGCTTTCTTTCTAGATGGAAACTCAACCAAATCCCACGTTTGGTTCTCTTTCAAGGAAACAATTTCCTCATTCATGTCGAGCTCCCACTGTTTCTGAGATTCTACCTGCATTGCCTCATCAAAACTTTCTGGTTCTCCACCATTAGTGAGCAACAAGTAGAATAATGAAGGGGAATAATAAATTAAAGGTTTACTTACCCTTTCTGACCTCCTCATGGGCGTTTGAGACTCATTCACTGCTTGTTGTCTGCCCAAATTCTCTGTCAGTGACCGATCCCGATCATCTCTTGGTATGTACCTGACTGATGTCAGTTCCTTCTTGATCGACGTTATTTACTATCTGACCGACATCAGTTCCTGTATGATCGACGTCGATGTCTATGTTTTCCTGTGTGTGAAAATTCTTTCCTGCGAGCTCATTTTGGATCATCACCTCGTCCAAATCAACATTGCCCTGCTCAGTATTATTCAACTTCTTGAGCTGATCACTGTACATCACCTTCTCATTGAAAACAACATCACGACTTCTAATTATTTTGTTAGTTCCTAGATTCCACAACCAGAATTCAAAATCTCTAGAGCCATAACCAATAAAAGTGCACTGCATAGATTTAGCATCCAGCTTCTTTCTATTTTCTTTATCAATGTGCACAAAAGCTTCAGAACTAAAAACTCTGAGAAATGAAAGATCTACTTTTTTACCTTTCCAAGCCTCTTTTAGAATTCCACCATCTAGAGCAGTAGAGGGTCCTCTATTAATCAGGTAAACTGTAGTGTCTATAGCTTCTGCCCAAAACTGTAAGGGCAAACCAGCATGCAACCTCATACTCTGTGCACGCTCTATTATTGTTTTGTTCATCCTTTCAGCAACTCCATTTTGATGAGGTGTCCTTGGAACCATCCTTTCCCTGCGTATTCCACTCATAGAACAGTAACTTTTGAACTTATTGCTGTAGTACTCACCACCATTGTCAGATCTAAGGCACTTCAATCTCAAACCTGTTTCATTTTCAACCAAAGCTTTTCATTTCTTAAATGTGTCAAAAATATCAGATTTCTTCTTTATGCAATAAACCCATACCTTTCTTGTAGCATCATCAATGAAAGTAACATAATACTGTGATCCTCCAATAGAAGCTACCTGAGCTGGTCCCCACACGTCTGTGTGAACAAATTCCAACTTGTGCTTCTTCTTTGTTGACCCAGTTTTGAAAAATTTCACTCTCTTCTATTTTCCAAAAATACAATGCTCACATAAATCTAGATCTATGCTTTTCAAATTTGAAAGCTTATCTTTTGACTTAAGAACAGTCATTCCCTTCTCACTCATGTGGCCAAGCCTACAGTGCCACAAATTTGCATCTACATCTGAAGTAGATAAAACAAAAAGAGAATAATCAGTAATACAATTACATAAATAGAGAGTACTTACTCTCTTACCTCTGGCTAATACAAGTGCACCCTTAGAAACCTTCCAAGATTCAGCTGTGAGAGTTACTGTGCAACCCTCATCCCCCAACTTTCCTACAGAAATCAGATTTCTCTTCAGGATGGGTACATGCATGACATCCTTCAACACCCATGTGTTGCCATTCTGCAATTTCAGTTGTACCTTTCCTTTGCCAACAATTTTACAAAGCTCATCATCCCTTAAATAGACTATTCTAAAATCTCCATTGACATAATCATTAAAAATTTCTCTATTTGGGGTTGCATGGAAAGAGGCACTAGAATCTAAAACTCAAGATTCTATTTTATTATCCAAAGAAAATATAAGAGCATCTTGTGCAACAATACCTACAACTTTTGCTTCTTCTTTACCTTCATGCTAATTTTCTTCTTTCACTTTCAACCAGCAATCCTTCTTTGCATGCCCTATCTTTCCACAATTCCAGTAGGTTATTTTTCTTCCATTTATGGATTTGGATCTACTTCTCATCTTTGACTTAGACCTTGATCTCCCTTGCTTGCCCTTCTCTTTTTGCCTTCCCCTACTTTCAACACTTAAAGCATTACCTGATGATTCTCCTGTACTTTTTCTATGAGTTTCTTCATTCAAGATTACACTAACAACATCATCAACTTTCAAGATATTTGTAGCAGATGTAGTATTACTAACTGCCATTACCAAACTATGCCAACTTTCAGGTAAAGAGCATAAAATTAAGAGAGCCTTAATTTCATCATCAAAAACTATTTTGACTGAATTTAACTGATTTACTATTGCATGGAAATCATTAAGATGATTAGATACAGATCCACCTTTCTGCATTTGCAAATTAAATAATTGCTTCATAAGATATACCTTATTTGAAGCTGAGGGCTTTTCATATAAATTTTCCAAAGTATCTATTAACTCTACCATTGTCTTTGCCTGTGATAAGTTAGAAATCACAGAAGATGCCAGGCTTAACCTTATAGATCCTAGAGCCTTTCTATCAAGAACATTTCATTCTTCATCTTGCATATCTATGGGCTTGCTTGAAACCCCACCCAACGGTAAGTACAGATCTTTCTGATACAAATAATCTTCTATCTGCATCCTCCATAATTGATAATTCTTGTCGTTAAACTTCTTCATTCTTAGTTTACTTTCTTCTGCCATTGCTTAACTCCCACTCAAACAGAAACCCCTGTGAGTGACCTGTAATCAACAAATACTAACACGATCTAAAACTACCTGTTAGTGAACCTGAGCTCTTATACCACTTGTTAGGATCTTACAAATATAATTGATTACTTTTGTGTAAGCAACTAAACACGAAATTAAACCAGAATAATAAGTAACTAGAAATTAGAATCAGCAAAGAATAAGAGATACAAGAAATAATGAAAACTTGTATTAAACTTTTCTAGAATGAAATACAATTGAAGAAATCTCTCTTTCTTCCACACCTCTCAGATGTACATATCTCTTTCCCTCAAGAGTTATCTCTCACAATTACAAACACAATTCAGCTACTTGAATTGATTCACCCTTTTTCTCATACACAAGCTATGAAGATCTATCCCTATTATATAGAATTAGGGATCATGAGCTATGCATTTTCCACCGTTAGATACACCTCTTAATCAAAGGTTCAAATTAGTCCTGCCAAAAATAGAAATGCAAACTCAATACTAACAGTTAAACTTATCATGCAAATATTCTGTTCATCCACAAAAATAGACTTTTGGAACGCACAGGTGACCGACGTCAGTCTCTGTCTGCCTGCATATGTCCGATGTCGGCCGATCCATAACCAACGTCAGTAGCCTCTGATCGATCCTTGACCGATGTCGATCGATCCTGACCGATGTCAGCGACTATGTAATTACAACAACCTTGCATTTGCTCATTTGGTGAAGCTTTTAGCTCCACAACTCAACAGACCAAGTCTATGAATCTAGGTCTGAGTGTGTGAAACATGTTTCATTACATGTCCTACAAATTAATCATTCATAGATTAGACCTTAAGAGATATCAAATCAAAATAAAAAAATAAGTAAAGAGATAAGAGAGAGGAAAGGAATGAATACACCTAAATAGGTACACAAACTAATGTATAAACCTAGTGACATCTTGTGTGTGTGTATGTAGATAGTGATCAATCAATGAATAACTTAGACTGAGATGAATGGCTTGTTCAATCCCCATGTGTGGGTGGCTCAAGAACTTAATCTAATTTTGACTCCATAATTACCCACCCCTATTTGGTGGATCATGACCTGTGAATAACTTGGATTGGATTGATGGTGTGTCTAACCCTCTCATATAGGTGGCTCAAGAACTCAAGTAGATTATGACTCCATCATTACCTGCCCATGTGTAGTATATGTATCTAAAACTAAAATTGTATGATGTAATTAAAATTATATAAGATGGATTTGATCCATTCAAAAACTCTAAAATGTAAAATGGCTCTGGGCCACTCAAGAATGTAAGACAACTCTAGGCCACTCAGGAATGTAAGATGGCTTTGGGCTTCTCAATAATGCCAACCACTATAGATAGAGCAAGGCATCAAATATAGATTGTGCTGGTGAAAATGGTTTATAGATTAATAACATAAAGAATGATGTGAAGTTTGTCATTCCATCTAGTCAACTAGATTAATAATGAGCATATGGAAACAATGTGCCATGCACATGCCCTCAAATATGATATATATGCATATGGAATCTGTATTGAGTTGTAATAATCTATATTTGACTATCAAAAACTAAAATGGGAATGATTATGTCATGCATGATGTCCCTAATCTGAGAAAAGTGGTATGAATTTGTGCTAAACTAAGCAAAAATTGGTAATTCATAACTAAATTTGTGCAAACCTAGATTGTACCTACTGTACTTTTCTAAACAATATGAAATTTCTTGAAACTAAAGCTACTAGACAATAGTGTCATAGCTAGATAGTAGTTTTGATGACACTAGTGTCCCACTTTGAATACTAATGTCTAATTATTCTAATTTTTGTGCAACCAAAACTAGTCTCTATATGACTGTTTCCCACTATGTTTTCCTAAGATTGATTTATGTATTGTTCTGTGTTGAAAAGTATGTTCTAAGTGAATTTGGATAGCCAGATCTCTGTGACAAATCTCTTTGAATGTCTCAACTTTTGAGGGGATATGTTGAACCCGTACAAGAACTATCCTTAAAATAAAAAGTTATGCACAATATGTGTTAGCCTGAGCATATATTATATCTATGTAATAAACCAATATAATGTGGATACATGACATCGAAATGTAAGATAATCTGAGCATAATTTTGTAATGTACAATGTATGTTAGATATATCATTCACAAAGCTGTCAAGATAGATATAACAACATATATGTGTGTATAAATAATAAATATCATAAATAAATTGAGTAGCTACCTAGGGGGATGGGGCATGATGTCCATCAAGGCACCCAAGAAGGAAAAGGAGATGCATGAGGTCCCTCATGGCATCTAAAAATAGAGTGTGCAAAAGGCAAGAGACAAGTGTCATTACCATAACACATACATAAAAAGCATACATACAAAACACACAAGGCACACAAAGCATGCCAAGGGGCCACAATAGAAGGAACATGGGTACTCTTCACTAAATATGAGAAATCAAGACATATAAGGACATGTAAATGTACACATACATAACTAGCAAGCAAATTGGCATAGATTCACATGAAAGGACATATTCAAATGTCTGCATATACAATCAATAAGACACACATAAGGACATGGGCACATGTCTGAAGCATACATACAATGAAAGTAAGTGGCATAGAGCCATAGAGCAATGGCATATTCTAATGCCATCGAATATATGTAAAATCATAGAGAACTAATCAAGTCTAAACTAGGAAATCTAGAAATGAAAGTATGTATGAACATGTGGTATAAATATGTATAAGAGCAAAAATGTACATAAACTGAGTCTAGACTAGTAGTGATTGAAAAATAAATTGAGTAGTGTGATGATCAATATAAAGATATAAAAATGTTAAATGTATTATATAAAGTATAGAAAGATGTAACCTAGCAATCAAAACTGTGTATAGGATGCCCCCAAATGAGTGAATGTATCAAATGAAGAATTTGTGTATCTATGTATATGCCTCTAATGGGTATATAGTAACAAATTTGGATCTATGTATTGGACCTAGGTCATGTAAGTATACGTGAACACTCAAAATGAATAAGTGAAGCATGTATGTATGATAAAATCAACTATACTAAGATAGCTAGCATATGTAGTACCTAGAAAGTATAAGAAGTGTAAACACGGTAATGCATACAAACTATAATTCATATTTTTTTAGTAAATATTTGAATGTTTTTGTGTTCTTATAGTTTATAGATATAAGTTATGTACAAGCAACATGAAAATTAAACTATATACAAAGAGCAAGAAGCAAGGAAACTATGTACAAGAAGGGAGGAACACACTAACTAATGAGTCTCACAAGAGACTCACTATCAAGGTGTCATGGGTCAAATAAAGGAATATTAATTATGTGTGATGTGTGAAAAGGTAACTAAGGTCCCAAAACCTATTGTACTGAGTGATCTATAGCTAGCACTACCTATTTAGTGGTGATAAAAATTCATGAAGTTGAATGGGGTGTCTTGTGAACTAAAGGGTTCTTAAAGACCCATCTAGTAGAAGATGTAGTTGGCATGGGTGGTATGTGTTGAGAACCCTAGGAACTCAATAACACTGGTCTCAAAAGGAAAGGGGTAGAGAGAGGCTCTTTAGAATCTAAAATATATCTCTGATGTAGGGGTCTCTCTAATAAGGGCCTCTATGGGAGAGTATGCATACGTAGTAAGATTGTAGGAGTAGATCTCACTTGTACTAGTGGCTCAACTAAAATTTGTGGTGTACTGATGGGAACTATGTTTGAAACTGTAACTGAGAGATGTGTAAATGCTTATGGGATAGGTAAAGGATACTCATATGAAAAACCCTTAACTATGACCACCTAATTAGCATGTATATTCTTGAAGCATCTATGCAAGATGGATAGAATGGCCTGAAGTTATTATATCCATGGCCTACCCAATAACATGTCAAATGTACCTACATTAGGTACTACTGAGAATATACTGGCTATATGTGTTATTCCAACCTATAGTGGAAGTAAAATCTCCCTAATTGATCTCTAAACATGACCATTAAAACCATGAATAATTGTATCAATCGAAGAAATGACCTACTCTAAATAACCCAAATGTCGTAGAAGTGTGATATTTCACATGTTAATACTTGACCCATTGTCAACCATAACACTCTAAATAGGATGATGATCAATGTAAGCTCATAAAAAGAGTATATATAAATCTAAATCATCATTGATAATCTCCTGCTCTAAAAAAGTGATGATTAGTCTAGCTGGCATTATAATATGATACATACAAATGATATTGTGTAGGGGGTGTGCATTTTCAATAGTAGTGTGATAAGATGCCTGTGGTGGATGTCCCTAATACGTTAGTGAACACCTAAAGTGCCTCCTACCTCATTCACTATATGTCTTAGAAATGGATCCAAGAATATTTTCAATGCCTTAGCTTCCATTAGTTAAGCTTAAGGTGCCTTTGTAGGTGTGTCCACATAAATGATGTTAGCCTCTGTTAAATCTTGTATCTTACGTTTCAAGTTAATGCATATGTTTGTCACATGGCCTGGAGCCCTGATAGTCATAGAATGCATCAGAATCATACTTATTTGTAAGAGGCCTTGTCATATCAACCTCTTAAATGGGAGGAACAGATATTAAATTACATTGCAAGATGTTATGTAAAACACATGGCAATGATTCTAGAAGATTTGTAAAAACTATCTGTGGAGGCGCTGATAGAACTGAGGAGGTAGATCTAGAACTATGTTAATTATGGCCTTTTGATCACACTTGTTGTCAGTGGACCTTACTTTGTATGAGTCTTATTATAAATCTTAGTACTTGAATCTAATCCACTTGTGTATTTTAAATTGCCCATAAAGAGAAGCTTGACTTCCCTTTCTTTCACTGTGTGGCATAAATTTGTGAATATTGGAAACTTCTTGAACAAGATAACTTCATCTAATGTTGGTAGTAAACTTTTTTTGAATATGTATTGGATCTCTCTATCTAACATGGGGCTAGTCATCTTTGCCAATATAATGTTATATTACAAGACGTATTCTATTATAGGCTCATTAGATTTTTGCTTAAGTTGTACCACTTCAACATATGAGATCTTATCACTAATGTTGATTGAAAAGAATGTATCTACTAATGGATTTAATGCAATGATGGACTGATTTACAAGATCATAGAATCATTGTAAGGCATAGTCCTTTAGACTATGTGGGAACAACTTAGTAAGGAGCCAATCATTAGACACATAGTCTAAACATGTTATGTGAAAAGCTCATAAATGGTGCTCTGGGTCACCCTTACCATCATACAAAGTAAGCTTAGGTGCCACAAATTTAAATGGAAAATGAGTTTACACTATGTGTTGTGCCAAAGGTGTATGTAAAAGAACATGAGAATCTAAGGCATGTGATGGCCTAGTAGTACCCTGGTCCATATATAACACCTTAGCTTGCAGAGAATGAATCTCATATGTAAGAGATTGTACATATAGAGAGGATGAACTAGGCATAGTAGGTGTTTCCAATGTTGAAGGTTGTCGAGTTAAAATGGGTTGTTGTACAATATGAGTTGCCCCAAAAATAGGTGTAATAATATTGTTATCTAGGGGAGTAAAGATTGAGCATTATTTGATTTTTTAAATTCTTTGTGGATAATATTGATAAGCTCATATTGCATATCTAAATGTTTGGAAACAAAATCTTGTAGTTATTTCTTATTAGTTTCATCGAATCGGTTGTTAAATTATATCATTGTATGTTGGGAAGTAGGAAAACAAACACTTATTTTTTAATCTTTAAAGAAATTTAATTTATGAAATATTGCAAGAATGAAATACTAAAACAAATATGAGATTTTAAATTAATATCTAGGCATAGAAAGCAAAAGGATATAAATCTTAAGAGCATATAAGGCTAGGGTTTTAGGAAGTGTTCAAAGTAAGTCAAGTTCACCAAATTATTTAACTTTTTAGGGTTATGAAGTTTAAGTCATAGGTTGTTAAAGGGGCTAAGTATAGTAAATCAAGATATAAAATATGCATTAAATATGGACATAAATTTATAACAAAGTTGACCTAGTTTTACCCTTTTAAAAATAGTAATAAATTATGTAAACATGTACGTAGGTGAAAACTAATGTACAAGATTTTAAGGCTACAAATGGGGACAAGAGATGATATGAGTGTCATAGACAGTATCCATGTGTCAAAACCCTTCTTAGATAGTAGTGCCAATGGCACTAGTGTCCTTTTGGTGTTAGTGTCATCTATGTAGAATTATTCTGAGATTTCAGGTGCACCTGTGTCAGAGTCTGCCAAGCCTATTTTTATGTGCACAAGTTTTGATTCCCTATTGGTGACTTGTTTTGACTGATTTTTGCATGTAAACTCTATACTTTGATGTTGTCAGGGCATCTGGTTGGCATAAGTAGAAAATTATGATGTTAGTGGGGTAGGATGGACATCCTCAACACCCCATTGTGATGAGAGCTGCCTACATAACACTACTCTAAGGGATCAAGCTTGATGTAGTCTCCCCACCTGAGTGTTGATCCAAGTGCAAGTGAAGCTAGTATAAATGTCAGCTTGAGTGATTTTAGTGGATCTTGAGATTGAAAATTTGAGTATTTTGATCTTGATATGGTTGTATGTAGAAGTAAGGCTTAATAGGTATTGCTAACCTTTATTGTGCATAATTTATTCTAAACTAGTTTGTATTATTTACATCTTATTTCCCTCTAGTGGATAAAGGGCTAAAAGTCATGTATATATATTATTCTAGTGCTTGTGCAAGTCTTAAAAGAGGTTTAAGTTGACCCTAGGTAGTTTTTTATTTGAAGATATATCCGTTGGTGGTCAAATGTCAAAAAGTGACAATAGCACCCAAACTGGGATGTTAGTGCCATTGGCGCTACTGTCCAAATTATAGTGCTAGTGTTCAGGTGGTAGAACATGAGGCACTAGGGGCTAGGATGCTAAATTAAGGGTTTGGGACTACTTTATAGATGATCAGGGATGCATGTAGCCCACATAAAGGTTGGATAAGTGTCAAAAGAGGCCCTAAAATAGGTCTAGGGTAAAGCTATGGATAGGTTATCTCAAGTAACACTCTTAGCACTCAAGTGTCATTTTTAGATGATTACACATGGGAAACATTTTTAGTATTTTAATTAGATGACTATATAAATGCTTTATCCTTGCCCAAGGAGATGCTAGGTGGGTTTTGATCTTTTTAGGATGGGTTATGTTACTTCCATCAATGAGGCTAGGTAAGTGTTTAGGATCAAAATTAGGTGGGAACTTAGCTCCTTGCTCTAGAAGGTGTAATAAAACTTGATTTTTATTTTATAAGAGGTAATGAATAAATTGAGATGGTGGTTCCTTATGTAGATTAAAATCAGCTTCAATTTCATCTTGAAAAGGTAGGTTATCATTATTGTTAACCTCAACATGTTCATCTTGATTCTCAAAATCAAAAGGGTCATTTCTAAAGGGTTCATCTCTATTTGGATTATATTGAGGGTTGTTTAATTAGCCTTGAATCTTAATGATTGGAGACATGACTTAAATGTTTGGAGACATGACTTAAATGTTATGTCCTTAACTCAAAACTTTCTGATTCTAAAATAAAAATATAATTGTTTTGCAATATTATTCAAGTTATTCGGTCTTAGCTATTTTAGACAAAGTTTTGATTAATTTGGAAAAATGGATTTTGTTTTGAAAACTTAAGAAATTAGCTTTTCAAACTTTGATTCTCAACACACATGAAAAATTTCAATTACGAGTTTTTCATAAGGAGATAAAAGCAAAAGATAACAAACAAGTTATAACTAGACATATAACATACAAACCACGTGAAAAAGATAAAACTAGGCAAGGATCTTGAGTGACTCATGGGCTCTCATGTGTACTTTATTGTTCATTAAATAGTGTTGGCCTAATATTTTAAAGCACTGAATATGGAATTAGTGTCTTACCCATATCTCACTAAACCTAGTTTTAAGGGTACATTGAGAGTAACTTCCCTAGGCGGTATGCTCCTCTTAGGTGCACCATAATTCAAATGATTGAATGACTTCTTAAGGCTTACAATTTTCATAAGTTCAACTAGGGGGTGTTTTGTATATACCTTTTGGTAAAATGAGTCCTAATACTATGGAAGAAGTTGATTAAGAGGTTACATAAAAGGGTTTAGTCCCTATTGTCCATTTCATTCATAGAATTTCAATAGAGTGCCACTAAAAACAAAAAAAAATTGAGGTAGTTGTTAAAACCCTAAGTATTGGAGGATAAAACCCTCTCATATCATGGTGTGTTTAAAATACACAATTGGTATGTAATTAAAACAATTGATCCTCTATTTATATATCCTATTGATGCAAGGGTTTGGCCTACCATGTGGTGATAAAATCCATGGTCAATAAAGCCTCTATAAATTAAAAAATTAAAAAAACTTAAATTATTTATGATTTTCAAGAATCACCACCAATATAATACGAGGAAAGAGCATAATTTAATATGATTCTTGGGCAACAACAAGTTATAAGAAGTGTTTTTTATTTCTAAGAATCATCGCCAATATGATGCGAGCAAGGAGCATAGACAACCTATTATAATGTGCACAAACAATTTTTTAATAAAGTAAAATTTAATTAATTAATCAACCAATTTAAGCAAAAAACTTGAAATGAAATAAACAATGGAAAATGAAAATAAAATTGCACTTTGGTTTAGCTTTCTTAAGTATTTGATTGCAGTCCTACATAAAACCATTAGTAGTTTATATGTAATGACTTTGACAATCTGAAATCTTGTAAGTTAGCTATAAACAAAGCAATAAAGAAAACCAAAATAGAAAAAATAAATAATCTGAAATAAATTTGTTGTTAAATAGAATAAATTTGATACACAAAAAATAAGAATTTTGTAAATTAGCCAAAAACATATATGAGAAAACTAAAAAAGTAAAAAAATCACTCCTTGAAAACCCATCAAAACACAAAATAGAACTATTAAATTTCATAACAAAATCATTAATTTTCACAACAAATCCATTGAAATTCATAATAATGTGTTGTTCTATAAAAAGATAAAAATATGACAAGGAAGTACAGAAACAAAAAACAAAATTGAATAAAATTGAATGACAGAAAGATAATAAAATAGAAAGGATTGAAAACAAAAATACAAAAATAGAAACAAAGTCCAAAAATAGCTAAAATGATTTTGTCATTTTAAATTTACAAATTTGTTGTTCTTCATAACAAATTTGTTGTTCTCCATAACAAAATTGTCATTCTTCAGAACAAAACCACCATTTTTCAGAAATCATACAGAAAATTCAGAACTTATAAAAATTGCCCATGAAACAACAAAAAAATATCTTGACCCATGATTAATAGTTATGCACTTGAAAAAAATCAAAATTAACTCAAAAATTCAAATAAAAACATACAAGTTGAGAAATATTTAGGAAATGTCCCATTGGGCATCCCAAAATGTGATAACTAAAAATTAAAATTTTACACTAAATAAATAAATAAGTAATTAAATTCCTAATCTAAGACTAATCTAAAACCATAAATAGAGCTTTGTTACAATAACAAGATAAAATAAAGAGATCACCTTCCATCTTACCAACAAAAATGCATGTTTTTTCCTTTGATTGACTTTGATTTGCTATTGTAAGTATGTATGTGGATGCTTAATTCATTCTCCAAATAAAAAGTGAATCTCAGCAACATCAGGACATAATCTTGTTGATTTTTAATGGATGCACAAGGTAATTTTGATAGCATGATGATGGATGTTGGCAATAGATGATGGCACTTCAATTTATAGGCTTTCAGATGAGAAGATGGATGGTTGGAAAAAATATAGATTTATTAGATTATGTTAATTTTAGATGATCGGCTTTGAATCCTCATCCATGTGTAAGAGACAAATTCTTCATGTGTTTGATAAATAATGGAGAAGTTGGTAGTTGAAAAATCTCATGAACGAGTTAATGTAGTTGGATGACTCATTAGGCTGGTTAAAAGGTTCAATGATGACTCAACAATTGGTTTAAGAAGCTAAGTAAGTGGTTGGATGAATCAACATTTGGTTGAGAGAATTATGAAATATGTTTGGTGACTTATAAATTTCATATTTTATTACTTTTGTGAAATTATGTGTGCATGATTAATTAATTAATTCATGTTGATTAATTAGCTATTAAAAAAGAAAGAAAATGATGTTAGTGGACCTTATGATAGAACTCAAATTTAGCGTGGTGGTTGAGTTAGTGTGTTGATATTTAACAAACTTAATTATGATACTAAATATGGATAAATTTAGGTGTCTACATTAAGTGTTCTTGAAACTCTAGTGTTTTTAGATGTTACCAAAGTTCTTAGGAGAGGATGATATTGATGCTAGAAAATGGGCGCTGAAATTTAAAGAGTTTTATTTTGAATCACTGTTGTGGTTAGTAAGTTTGATAGTTCATCTTGAAGATCCTATGCAAATATAGTTTTGTGATTATATACAAGTACAATTGACAAACTTTTAATGGGAAGAGATGGAATAGGTTTTCCTATATTGATGGGATATAGGAGGAAAGAATGATGAAGAAGAATCAGAGGAAGAAAAGAAAGATGATGATGATGGTAACAAGGAAGACTATATAGATGATGAAGATGAAAAATAACAATAACATAATCATGATAAGGAATGAGGAGAGATGGAATATAAAGGTACAAACATTTGACTCCAAATAGAGACGCTTCAATTTTTCAGTTTCATGGATGCATTCAAAGGAAGAAGGTCATTGTGTCCATAAACCCTAGTAATAAGTATAATTTATTCAATATGGACATGGCTCAAAATTTATACGTTAAAATAAATAATATCAAATAAGCTCAAATAGATGGTAATAAGATTCAATTTTTTGAATATTTGAAGCTCGCTATGGACAAATATGTTTTGCATTCAAATTTTAATGTTGTGGATATGGATGGTGTGGATATGGTTATTAGATATCATTGGTTAGAGACTATGGGAAAATTCAATATTAATGTGCAAAATAAGTTTATGAATATTTGGTATAAGATAAAAAAGGTCATTTTTTAAGATATCAAATTTAATGAAGAATAAAGAAAGTTCAAGGTAGAACACGAAGGTGAAGTTGAAGATGGTGAAGAAGATCATACAGAAGATTCAAATGAAGAAACATTACAAGTAGAGAATAACACTTTATCTACTCAAGTTACAAATCCAACACCAAATAAAAAGGTGGAAGAGGTAGAATAAAATGTTGAGAATGTCAAATTATCAGAAAATGATATTAAGGTTGGGGCTTATAGACACCCACATCAACATAAGTGGCAACAATCATGGAGGTATGTTAGAGAGCATCATCGCAGCAATCATTATGGCTATACATGAAAACCAAATAATTACTACTATGGTCATACATACAATTGGAATAGTGCAATGGAATATGGAACATGGAATTAATGGATAAATCATTATGGTTATGCTTGGAAGCTAAGGAATAACTCTATGATCATGCAGGGAGTTAGAATAGTGTATCAAATTATAGAATGTGGAATTAGAAGAGGATAAATTATGCAAGGACATGAAGGAGTTACAACTATGATCATGAATGGAATCATAGTAGCACAATGAAATTTGGAAACAAGGTTAGCGATTTATCACCTACCAAGATCACATATGGGTGGTTGGATGATCAAGGATGGTGATAAGTGTGAAATGATTTAAAGAAAACTCATTACTTTGTTTATATTAGATCCCCCTAAGAACGATTATATTTCCTTCAAATTTATTTGTAATAATATATATATATATATATATATATATATATATATATATATATATATATATATATATATATATATATATATATATATATGATCACTAAGATATTTGGGCCTCTAATTATATGCCAGATTGATTCATAGCTCTGATATATATATATATATATATATAATGGCTACAACTTGTCCAAGAATACCAACAACGACTACCACCGGTCTTGAGAACAACTAACGACCATTAACAGTCTCAAGAAAATAAACCATGGCCACAATCAACCTCGTATACCTTTCCAAAAATTTAATCCTAAATAGAATTTGAAACAACTAAGTCACTTAACCAATTCATCCACATCTCACTGACCTGTAATACTATATATTAGTCCTCTTCAAATATTTATATTGTTATAATATATAATTACATGCCATAGTTATTTGGCAATTGAATTTATTAGTAACCTATGTGTTAACATCCCTGGAAAAATAGCTAATAATGGTTTATGATCATTATTCAATTTTTGTACCTTCAAAATGTTTATCTCATGTTCAAATTATAAGAATTCCATGTGTCTCACCATGCATATTCTCTCCTTTTGAGGATGTCCCTTGCTTAAACATAATTTTATGAAGGCGTTGAGGATAGGGATTGGGGAGCATTTTTATGATGATAGATATAGCCACATAGTATTTTGTGGTGGTTTTTCCTTTGAACACAATGTACCTTTGTGGATTTGAATTGTAAAATATAGCTCAATTTTTTTTTTTCATATTTCAAATAAGGGTTGTTGTGTAGTGTTACTTCATGGCTCAACAAGGAATCCCTATTTTATGCGATTGTTATACTAGTTTGGGTGACTACTTCAACTGTTACAAGCATAGTTGTCACCTACTATATAATGTTTTCCATGCTGCTTGAGTGTGTTGGTAATGGCACCGAGCAATTTAAAGGTACAAAACAATACCAGAGAAATACTAGGAAATGTATGGGCATATGTATATTATTTTAGTGCTTTTGATTATGGTTATGATCATTCCCATTAAACCCATCCTCCAAAAATCATACAAATATGGTATATATGCCATATTTTTTACATGACATCAACATACTCTGAAATTAATACAAGCCAGGCGGTAGAAAATTAGGGATGTTGAAATTTGCTCAGTATTAATATTGATGTGATTAATGTTGGATATAATAGAATTTTATTTTGGGCCCTCAAAAAATTCCATCATTTCATTTTGGCTTAACAACCATGCTCACTCATTTGAGAGCTTTAAAGTATGCAGTAATTGGTATGGCACTATGGTGATTTGGCCATGAATATGCTACTAGTTGTGTATCTAGTTTAAATTGTTAGAAGCAAGTTTGCAATTTTGTTGGAGCTTTTTTGTAATGCAATGTATCCAACTTAAATAGGCAATTTTTTATTTCTATTTCTGTTAAACTCTTTATAACTTGAAGAATTCTATCAAAGTTTGGATCATATGAAGAAACTAAGAAAGGAATACAGTTCTTTTCATTGACACACTCTTTTTCTCTTTATATATAAAATTAAAACATGGATCATATTTTATAAAATAAATTCTAAGGACTACGATAGATATTTTTGTGCAAGAATTGATATTTTTTGGATGTTCTAGAATGATGAACACTTACAATAAATCCTTTTGAAGAATTTGTTAAAACAATTACTTTTGTGGATATGTGAATCCAACTTGCAAATAAAGTCAACTTTTTAAAAAAAATAATACTTTATTGATTTCACTGCTACACAAATGAAAATTTATTAAGGTTATACATGATTTTATTTCTACATTTTTTATGGAAATATATTCAGTTTGAGTATATTTTAAGATGTTTGGACCTTTTAGTCAAATCAATGATAATGATACCTTGTGATTGATTTTTAGTAAGATTGGGTTACTTGAGAGACCATTAGATTAAGCATTAGTTACATGATTTGTTTGTACATTGACTACCACTTCCAATTCATGATTTATTTTATTTTGGGCTCTAAAGTCTGGGAAGAAACATGTGTTTTTCAACATTTCTTGCATGATTAAATCATCTGTAGAATACAACTTGACTTTAAAAAGAACAAGGTTGATGACATGTAAGAAGGATTTCACAAAACAATAATATTGAGAAGAATCCATTGAGATTTTGGAGTTTGCTCTCTCAGCCAATGAAGAATCCATTGAATTGATAACACTTGACATAATTTTTTACCAACAAGGTTCTGACACACACCAAGTTACTCTCGTGGAGCCAAAAATAGAGAATTAGAACCTTTTCATGACTTGAACTAATGTCTCCTTACAATCACTAGAAGAACATGGTTCATTTCGTTATTTAATAGACAATTGTATGAAATAATTTTTCTAGTTTTGATGCATAATAAATAAATGTTAAAGCTATTAAGTGTAACAACTACATATAGTAATGCAAAACATATGAGGAAAACAAAAATGGGTGGAACATGATGATGGTCAATTAGAAGCTAAATTATTATTCTACACATGCCAAAAAAATATGGCCACAACCAATTTGTGGGTCGATGTTAGGATGGTAAATGATGTTCTTAGCTAAGTTCTTGCTATTATTAATAGACTTGACACAAAACCCCTAGAATGTGGTGAGACCATCATATGTTTCATTTATATCATAAATAATACCATTTTTCTTTCATAAATAATGTTTCAAATTGGACTTAGGGGTAGATTCAGGATAATGGGGGACAAAAGAGGGATATAAAGCGACATTTTTTCTTAAAATAACAATAGTTGAACTTGGAGAGAATGTTAGAGACACTTCAAAAAAGAATTTAACAATGACATAAGTACATGAATTGTGAGATTTTGAATGTAATTTCTAAATATAGATTTTTTTAAAAAAACTAGATGATAAAAGTGTGTGAAATAGATGCATTTATGACAACAGGTTGATCATTTTTTGTGAAAAGATAAGGAGATTGCACATGTACGAACACACTTTTTTTGAGTAAATAAATAAATTTTTATATGAAATTTGGTATATGGATAGGTGAACTGTCAAAGATTGTTGAGAATATTTTGTATTATTTTTTATTATATTTATAAATTTTAAATAATTTTACAAGTCAAGACAACTAGAAAATTAATTGACCTTAAGTTCATGAAAATCAATTTTTTTAAAACATAGTTGACAATGTGTAGATTGTTGAGATATAAGTTTTATAAATATTTGATTAATATTCAAAAAGTTATAAGGGAATTTGTGATGATATGTATATAGTTCATAATAAGGTATGTTATGTGGAAATTAAGTAATAATTATAAATAATATTCTAACATTAAAAAAAATAATATATTCTAAAATTACGTTTTATCCTTTATAAACTCATAATTTTTTTTAAACAGTAAAATCTGTATGATTAGATGTGTGGGCTAAGATGAAAAAGGCTCTTAATTTTTTTTAAAATCAAATTGGTTGGTTTATGATAGGGTTTGGACTAGGTTCAGGACTCCTCAGACCTAAAATTGGAGAAATTTTATAAGAAAAGCGGTTAAAAAATTTATAAAGGGTGTACGCCCTTTACAAAGGGCGTTTGCCCTTTCCAAAGGGCATATTCCCTTTGGAAACCAACTTATTTCACCCCTCTTTATTGTTTTTTCCCCTTTTTCATGGATCATAAAGGGTGTGTGTGCTTTTAAAAACATGCACACCCTTTGTGATTCCCAAATTTTTCTTAGATTTTTCATGAAATTTTGTCATTTATTTTGATTTTTGTAAAATATAAGCTGGTTTTTCTGTCGGTAAATTCTCCATTCACTTTGTTTGAATCACTACAAAATATTCAAATTTAAATATACAATTAATTTTTATTTGTAAATATAAATATAATGGGGTCGGGAAGTCGTCACAAAAGACCAATCAAAGAGATAACAAATGAAGAAATTGAAGAGAAGAGAGAAAAAGAAAGAAAAAGACAAGCAGATAGGATAGCATCCATAAGGGCTTCTAGGTAAGGTGAGGGTACTTCCTCCACACTAGGTAATATTTCAAATAAAAATAACATGCCCAGTTCTATGAAATTTAGTTTAGATATGTCTTCAAATGAGATAAGAGAACTCAATCAAACTTTGTTGAATGATGAAATTCAAAATTAGAGCATGTTAGTAATGAATTTATAATGAGTGGTGAAACATGTGGAGAAACACAATATATGAAACATCCATTCATAATGAAGTTTTTGAATATGATGATAATCAACATTTAGTAATGACCTCAATTCATGTGTCTCCTAATGAAGAGGAATTCAATTCACCTGTAGGGTTTAATGTAGATAGTCAACCCTTTGATATCCCTATTATGGTTGAAGTGGTAACACCACCCAATTTAATACAAAATATAGCTCCTACACTCATACCTCCAAGAATACTAAGATGAACACTAAGGCATTTGGTTGAAATATATGAGAAAATAATAGAACCTATGGAAGATAAAATGTCAAAAATATCAGTTCAATATCATGCTCGACATGTATAGAACTATGCATTTGAGAATAAAAGCCATACAAAATAATGCAAACTATTTGTTCAATTAATAAAAATGCAAAAAACACGCCTTGTGATGCATAATTTAGGGTTAATAACATCCAACATGGAGGGTAGAAATAGTGCAATAGTAAATAATCCATTCAATACATTTAAGGCAATAGGTAATAAAAGTCATAAAACATATAGTAATGTGGCAAGATGAGTAATCATGGAATCTATAGTGAGTAAGTCAATATTTAAATCTTGAATTCTTAGTGAAACAAGTAAATCCTTGAACTTAAATATAAAAATTCTAATAAATATCGTAAAAAGAAGAACAAATCTCGATGATCTTTCACTCATGGATTATTGGGTGCTTAGTGATAGACTTCCGTGAAAAGATAAGGTATTAGTTGAAGGAACATGATATTTGATTGAAATTTTTTGGCATGACAACACAAGAGTCTCATCTAATGTAAAAAATGTTTTTAAGAGAATAAAAGACTCAAAAAATAGTAAGCCACATGCAAAACATTTCTTAAACATGAGCCAAACAAAAAAATTTAAAAGTTTATTGAAAATTTTAATGGCCAATTGATAATTAGCCAAAGGTCATTTAAGATGTGCATGTCTTTCTATGTTAAAATCAACCAAACACACTTACCACATGTTGTTATGGGTTACATGTTGAATTTGATATGTATTTTGATGTTTTTATCATATACATTATACTTTACATACTGACGAGATTATGCAGGAATGTATGGTGTCTTCCCCACCTAAAACATCAAGAGAAATAATCCAAAGTCTTTTCTGTCAAATACTTGATGGATAATTTTTTTTGCCAAAAAATATTTAGATGTAATATGTAACAATTGTGGTGGTTTATCAAATTAGATGATCTGTATATATGAAGAAATTTCACTTGAATTTGGAAAGCAACTAGTTGATTATAAGAAATACAAATCTGTAAAGTATGTGTTAAAAGATGGAAAAGAGTCATCAAGATGTGAGTTGGTTACGACCCAGGTTTTTTTATTTGATTTCATGTTTGAATTCAATAATAATAATATCTATCAATGTGTAAGAGACACACACAAATCAAAATGTTTAGATAATAAATTCAAGTTATGCAAGGACAACTTCCCAGTTGGCACCATTATTTCAGTTGTGGACTTGGATGAGAACTACACACTACAATCACATAATAAGGTTCAATCCCAATACTATAATTCAATTTAAGTTGGAATATTAATTCATATTACATTCATACATGCACTTGATAGCACAAACAATAATATAAAGATTTTGAGGGAGTACCATTTTTATATGAATGATGATAGATCGCGTTCTTCAGAGTTTATTCAAGGTTGTTTTGAGATATTTTATATATGCAAGAGAAATCATGTTTGATACACACTACATTTGGTCAGAGAATTGTGTATGGTAGTTTAACAATTCTCAAATGTTTTATTGGTTAAGAAAAATGCATAAGAAGCACGGTGTTCAATATTTTTTGAGGTTAGGCATGGCAAAGGGGAACATGATGGTGTATGTGCATATGTAAAAATAGCCCTTAAAAAAGATTTAGGAAAGCACAAGGATGGTACCAATTTAATCAATGCTACAAGTATTGTGACTTGGTGTACAAAAATATTTGTCATAGATCAAATACATTTTCTCATGTGCAAAGATTCTTTTGGTTAATCGAAGAACAACACAAGGAAATGTATTAAGGTTGCAATACAGTACATAGATTGAGTATTTTTCACTTCATTCAAAGCTCAAATTCAAGTTCATGGACTATTTATATTAGGGACATGGCATATTTATGTCCCACATGTATGAAATTTAATTGAAATGAATGTGAGTCAAAAGAATGGGTTGCATCACCTATAGATATTAGCCATTCACTCCAACAATTGATGGAACATGAAATGGCGTCATTAGTTGACTTTGACCACATCTCAGATCTTGTGCAACTAGGTATAATTTATTCTTAATTTAAATGTACATCCCTAGTTCTATTAGTGATATCTTAATTTTTTTCTATATGTACTTACAATTTGATTATACTTTAAATGAAGGGCATATTTTTGCAGTCATTGCACCTAAGGACAATGATGAGGGAACATACTACTACTTGTGTTATTGTGTACAAGCATAAAAAATTAATCACAAATGTCATGGATGAAGAAGAGTTATTTTATCTCATTGAATCCATAGTAGTTACATGAACTTGGCTTTGTAGGTACTATCATAAAAAAATAAAACAGATGTTATTTGAGGACTTTGAAACACACAGGGTGGTACTTTATTATTCAAATTCGGTTATCACTATAAATATTTAAATGATCAAATATCATAGAAAGCCTCACAATAGAAGTTTGTGGGAAGTGCGTTAATCTAACCATGAATCAATTCTTGAAACACATGCAAATAAAGCTAATCCCGAAGGTACGTTAAATTGATTTGATTTGATTTAATGTGTTTTAATTTTCAATTATTTATCATTATATGTTTATTTTTGTTTAATTTTTTTACTAACAAAATTTTAATGTAGGTTAGTGGTACCATATGAACTTTCACCTTCACATGGTTGGTGTCGTGACTAGAGAATATTATCTTCTTGAACAAAGAGAAACCAAAAAATAATTCATATTAATGTTATCTACCTCAAGCAAATAGGTTTTCACCTTCTCTGTATTTTTCCTTTAAATAAAAATAAGAAAATAGTCTTATCTATGCCTTAATTATGGTCTATAGACCTGATATTTTGAGTCTTATTTTATAGGCATAATTTATCCTTCATACTTGATCTGACCCTATGAAATTAACAAACAGTTTGAAATACCTTTTTGATGTGTATTATAGTGATCATACTACCTTAATCAACCTTTATACAACATTTGAAGCCATAGAACAAGGCTAAATAATTAATTATTATCGTTTTTTAGGTCTCTCATCAGACACCTATACGAAACACAAACACAGTCTATTATATCACTCACATCGATTTAATGATAATCCTCTTGATTTTGATTAAAGTACTCATCCATGCAAGTGTAGGAGCTGATGGTTCATCTCTATCCCTCATGGTTCTCCTGTAACATGTGACATAATTTGTCTCAGTTTGCACACTTAAGGATAATAAAATTCTCTTAAGGGATGCATATGATCAACCACAACCTTCACTCTTAAGGCATGATAACTATTAGACAATTGTATCTATAGCCTTAAAATTCCCATCCTTATGTGCTTGCAAAGACATTTTATCGATTGGCCTAATGAGTTAGAATATACGACCCCCATTGACCAACTTTAGGTTATTTAAGAGATATTTAACTATGAGAGAAAATTCATTATCATGTATCACACGTATAGAGTTAGATATAATCATCTTGGGATTTATTAAATGACTCATTCTTGAAAGTGTAGGAGTTGATGTCTCATCTCTAGCCCTCATGGTTCTCCTGTAATGCATGATAGAAGTTGGCTCAATTTATACACTCAGGGATGTTGCAATTCTCTTAAGGGATACTTCTGATCAACTGTAAAATTTATTCTTAGGGCATAATGGAGACCAAACAACTTTTATTCTAGCCTTAAAACTCCCATATGGATGTACCTACAAAGATGATTCATCAATTAGGATAACGAGTCAGAATATATAGCCCCCACTGACCAACTTTTGGTTGTTTAAGAGAGATTTTGCTATAAGAGAAAACTCATTGTCATGTATCACTCGCATCAAGTTAGAGAGAATCATCCCGGGGTTACTTAGAAGACCTATCCATGTAAGTGTAAGAGTTGACATATCATCTCAATCCCTCATTGTTCTCCTGCAATGCACGATAGAAGTTGGCTCAGTTTACACACTTAGGAATGTTGAGATTCTTGTAAGGAATGCATTTGATCAACTACAACCTTCACTCCTGGGGCATGATGAAGATCTAAAATAGTCATTCTAACCTTAAAATGCCTATCTAAATGTGTCCATGAATATGGTTCATTGATTAGGCTAACAAGTTAGAATATACAACCCTCACTAACCAACTTTTGGTCATTTAAGAGAGATTTAGCTGCGAGAGAAAACTCATTATCGTGTATCCCTCACATCAATTTATAGATAATCCTTCTGGGGTTACTTAGAGGCCCCATCCATGCAAGTGCAATAACTAACAACTCATCTCTATCCCTTATGGTTCCCTTGTAATACGTAATAGAATTTGGCTTAGTTTGCGCATTCAAGGACACTGAGATTCTCTTAAGGGATGCGTCTGATCAACTCCAACATTAACTCCTAGGATGTCAAAGAAACCAAAAAATAATCATTCTAACCTTAAAATACCCATTTGAATGTGCCCAAAAAGATGGTTCATCAATTAGGCTAATGAGTTAGAATATACGGCCCCCACTGACCAATTTTTGGTCATTTAAGAGATATTTAGCTATCAGAGAAAATTGGTTCTTGTATATCACTCACCTTAAATTAGAGAGAATCCTCCTAAGAATTTTTAAAGGACCCATCCATGCAAGTGTGGGAATGGATGGCTTATCTCTAGCCCTCATGTTTCTCCTACAACATGTGACTGAAGTTCGCTCAATTTGCACACTCAAGGACACTGAGATTCCCTTAAGGGATGCATCCAATCAACTATAACCTTCACTCCTAGGATGCAATGGAGATCAAAAAAATATTATTCTAGCCTTAAAACACCCATCTAGATGTACTTATGAAGATTGTTCATTGACTTGGATAACGAGTTAGAATATACATCCCCCACTAACCAACTTTTGGTCATTTAAGAGAGATTTAGTTGTGAGAGAAAACTCGTTATCATGTATCCCTCGCATCGATTTAGAGAATCCTCCTATATTTACTTAGAGGACTTATCTATGCAAGTATAGGAGCTGATGAATTCTCTCTAGTGCTCATGGTTTTCCTTCAACACATGATGAAATTTGTCCCATTTTGCACACTCAAAAATGTTGAGATTCTCTTAAAGGATGCATTCGATTAACTGTAACCTTCACTCCTAGAGTGCAATGGAAACCAAAACATGGCCATTATAGCCATAAAATATCTATTCATGCATGTCCATGAAGATGGTTCATATATTGGGTTAATGAGTCATAATATACAGCCCCCATTGACCAAATTTTGATCATTTAAGAGAGATTTAACTACGAGAGAAAACTAGTTGTTGTGTGTTGCTCACCTCGAGTTAGAGAGAATCCTCCTAGGATTTCTTAGAGGACATGTCCATGAAAGTGTGGTAGCTTATGGATCATCTCTAGCCCTCATGGTTATCCTACAACATGTGATTAAAGTTTTCTTAGTTTGTGTTGATAAGTGTTTTATTGATGTCAAGGTTGATGTCAAGGTGCATCTAGTGAAGATGCATGGTGAATGGCCTATGAGGTATGAGCTTATGTGCCTAATGTGATAAGGAAGCTATGTGACAATAGATAATTTGAAGGCAACCTAATGTCTCTTTGTTGAGAGAGAATTTGAAGTCAACCTAATGATTCTTCTAAGGTTGATGTCAAGATTCAGGTCAAGGTAAGCATGATTGAGTACTAGTCCTTGAATATAAGGTGTCTTGAGAAGCCTAGTCATATCATGAGCATGTGCATGATGAGCATGAATAGGTGTGTGTATAGGTATGATATTGTATAAAGAGCATGAAATTCATGCGAGCAAGGTGTAGAATCATCAAGGAGTGTTTCAAGGTCAAGCTTCAAGTGATTGAGAAACCTGGTCATGACATTGGTCATTGCATGAAGAGACCTTGTGAGAAGGTATGAGTTTGGTGTCCTGGTGAGATGGATGCACAAAGACATAAGAGGCTATATGAGGTTGTTAGATCATTCATATGAGGCATTATATCACTTGTGAGAGTCTTAGGGTGAGCCTACAAGGATACGACCTATAAACCTAACATGCAACTAAACTAATTCTAGACCCTACCTGACCTTATGAGGTGTCATGAGGTATTATCAAGGCATATTAAGAATGTATGGTAGTGGTTGACCATGATAAGAGGTTGTATGACATGTATATGAGGTGCTGATAGCTTGGACAATGGTTAGAAGGTCAGTTTCAAGGCCTAATGTGACTTGTAGGTTAAGGCCTAGAGATCAAAGAGAGACATGGGGGCCAGATGAAGTATCGAGATCAGTTTACAAGGAAAGTATAGATAATTAAGCATTTTCAAAGGTATTTCATGTTGTTTCAAGTATGTTCACCAAGTTTGAGATCAAAATTTGAAGGAAAAGGCATAAAAAAGTGTTTTAAGGTCTCTCGCGTGCATAAAATGAAGGGTTCTCAACCCGAGAAGAAATTTAAAGTGTTCATTGGCATGTGTAACCTCTACATGATAATCTAATTCATTAATGGTAGATGAGGAAGGGTCCTATCTCAAACTTCTAGGCATTGGTTTCTGGAATTAGGGGCTAAGCTTTATGAATGATCATTCAGACTAGAAGATGGTTTAAACCCTCAAAGAACCCTAATAGTGACCTGATATGAAAGAAGTTGTTATAAAGTGATCATAATGGATTTTTATAGATGTTTAAATGATTTGAGGTTGTATTCAACTCTCCTAGGCACCTCCAGGTGTGATTGGTTTATCAAGTGAGTGAGTGGACCCTACATGAAAGACCTTGCTTCTCGAAGATTTGTTGTAGCAGTCAGAATTTACTGAATCAAAGTTTCTAGATGAAGGTTAAAAATTGAGACTTGTATTTAATGTCCATGGTGGTTTATAAGCAATTTATATCCCTCAGGCATGTTAAACTGGTCATACAAGTTGACATATCGCTAAAATACCTAATGGTGCAAATAGTGAGAAAACCAAGCAGAAGTGAGAATGTGATTAGGGATGTGATATCATAGATTAAGGATGCATCAAAATGCATGGAGAATTTTTTAAAGAATTTTAAGACATGTTAATGGTGGATATAAGTTCTGGAGTTCAATAAATATGATGTAAATGTTATTCATAAGATGACCTATTTAGTGCAGGTGAGATAATAAAGGTGCAAGGTTATAAGATTGGTTTGGAAAATCAATATTGCCATATGACCATGTTATCTATACGTTTGAGAATGGTATAATGATCACATAGGATCATCCAAATGCATCATGTACCTTTTAAAGTTGTCTTACAAGTGTTGTAGGTCAAAATCACCATGACTGGTCTTCGAGACAAACTGGCAGTTTTGGGTAAGTAAGTTGTAGTGACGAGTTGGAGAATTTTTACTCTAAGATGAAGTATGTAATGTACATAATGTTGTTATTTAGTAATTTATTTATTTATCCATTATTTGAAAAATATTGGAATTTATTATAATAGGTTGTAACATTGAAGCCAAAATGGCTTGTCTGGATGAGTAAGGACTATGAGAGAGAAGGTCAACAAATTAGTCTAAAAGACAAATATTTGACATTAGACCTTATGACATTTGTCCTTGAGAGTGATCTATAGATGTAAAATAATCTCTTGAATATGTCAGAGGTCATAAGAAGTATTCTTTCAGGTATTGAAGATCAAGTTTCCATGACTGTGTTTTGAGGCTAGTTGGCAGTTTTGAGTGGGCTACTTATAGAGAAAAATTTGAGTACTTTTGCCCTAAGATGTGAAGTTTAAAACATATAATGATTTCCCTGAGGTCATATAGATTTTTTATATGTGATTTGTTTCCATGTTTATTTGACAAAATCATGTTTATACTTCATTTGTTTAAAACAAGCTTTTTGAGTATGCACAAGCCTAACATGAACAATATTAATGGTGTGTTCCAAGTAGTGGTTTGAGATAAAAAGTGTTATGAAGCCCAGATTAACTTAGAAGGGATATATTTGAGTGTTTTTTGATATTTCCCTATCATGATTGGATTTTTGAAGTGTTCCAAGGAAGACAAATTGTAATGTGTCATAGAACAAACCTAATGGGATTAGGTCTCCATGAGACCTAAAGATGAGAGAAGGATAATTACGAAAATTCAGACATAAAGGGACTCAAATAATGTTTGATACATGTCTATGAGATGTCCTAAGATACATTTCATGGCCTACCTAATAAGGTAAGGGTGTTTGGCCGACTAATAAGGATATAAACAAGAGACTTGTATAAATACTAGGTAATTTTAGGCTATGTGAGTGTGTAGTGTGTAAGCGAATGAAATAGAACATTGGTAAGTAGAAGGTCTTTTAGAGCATTATAGGTGTGTATATAAACCATCGTGAAGTTTTGATAGAGTTTTTGTATATGAGAATCAAGGTCATTTGACCTCATCAAGTCGAGAAGAGGGCTAGTTGAGTGAAGAAGGCTAGAAGGCGATATGAGAGGGCTAAGAGTGTGAAGAGTTGAATAAGTGGTCATCATTAGTTGGTTAAATAACATGGTGTACTAAAAGTGATCAAATCTATCCAATGGCTAAGTTGGTGATGAGTCATCTAGGGGTTGGTGCCTCCTTATAAGTGGGTGATTGCTAAAGCCTAGCTAAGTTGGTGCTTAGCTAGTTGGGGTTGGCACTCCATGTGAAGTGGGTGCTTCATGAAATTTAGTGTTTATCTTAGAGGACATTAATTCATTTTAAAATATCAATGGGTTTTCTTTGCCTTGAGGGTTTCCCACATATATGGTGTGTTGACTTGTGCAATCTTGTTTCATGCTTGTATAGTTGATTGTTTATGCATTGTTTGATCTATATATTGATGATTTCTTAAGTGGATTTGATAAGAAAATTTTGAAGATTCAATCAAACCCCCTCTTAGTCTTTTTGCTTTCAACATTTTGTACACTTAGGGATGTTGAGATTCTCTTAAGGGATGCATCTGATCAATTATAACCTTCACTCTTAGGACCCAATAGAGACTGGACAATAGTCATTCTAGCCTTAAAATACCCATACAGAGTTCCCACATAAATAATTCATTGATTTGACTAATGAGTTAAAATATACGGCCCCCACTAACTAACTTTTGGTCATTTAAGAGAGATTTAGCTGCGAGAGAAAATTGGTTATTGCATCTCGCTCACCTTGAGTTAGAGAGAATCCTACTGGGCTTTATTAGAGGACGTTTTCATCCAAGTGTGGTAGTTAACAACTCATCTCTATCACTCACAGGTCTCCTATAATGCGTGATCGAACTTTGCTCAATTTGCACACTTAGGGATGTTGAGATTCTCTTCAGGGATGCATCTAATCAACTGTAACCTTTGCTCCTGGGGTCTAATATAGATCTACAATGGTTTTTCAAGCCTTAAAATGCCCATCTATATATGCTTGTGTAGATGGCTCATCAATTGAGCTAACAAGTTAGAATATATGGCCCCCACTTACCAAATTTTGGCCATTTAAGAGAGATTTGGCTTTGAGAGAAAATTGGTTATCGCATATTGCTTATCTAAACTTAGAGAGAATCCTCCTAGACTTTTTTAGAGCACTTATCCATGCAAGTGTGGAAGATAACGACTAATATTTAGCCCTCATGGTTATCCTGCAATGTGTGATCGAAGTTCACTTAGTTTCCACACTCAAGGACATTGAGATTCTCTTTAGGAATGCATCCGATCAACTACAACCTTCACTCTCAGGGCCCGATGAAGACTTGACAATTATTATTTTAGCCTTAAATGCCCATACAGATGTGTTTGCATAGATTATTCATCGATTAGGCTAATGATTCAGAATATATGGCCCCCATTGACCAACTTTTGGCCATTTAAGAGAGATTTAATTGTGAGAGAAAACTAGTTACCCCATCTCACTCACTTAAGTTGGAGAAATTCCTCTTGGGATTTATTATAGGACCCATCTATGCAAGTGTGAGAATTGACAACTCATCTCTAGCCCTCATTGTTCTCCTGCAATGTGCGATTGAATTTTGCTCAGTTTTCACACTTAGAGACGTTAATATTTTCTTCAAGGATGCATTCAATCATCTACAACCTCCACTCTCAAGGCTCAATAGAGACTGCAAAATAATTGTTCTAGCCTTAAAATGCCCATCTAGATGTGCCTGTGAAGATGGTTCATTGATTGGGCTAACGAATTAGAATATATGGCCCCCACTGATCAACTTTTAGCTATTTAAGAGAGATTTAGCTATGACAAAAAATTGGTTATCGTATCTCACTCACTTTGAGTTAGAGAAAATACTCATAGAATTTCTTAAAGGACCTATCTATGCAAGTGTGAGAGCTAATGAATCATCTTTATCCTTTATGGTTCTCCTAAAACACACGACCAAATTCACTTAATTTCCACACTTAGGAATGCTAAGATTCTTTTTAGAGATGTGCTTGATCAACTACAACCTTCATTCATAGGGCCTGACAGAGACATGTCAATGGTTGTTGTAGAATTAAAATGCACATCTAAATGTGCTTACATAAATGGTTTGTTGATTATGCTAACGAGTTATAATATATGACCCCCATTGACTAACTTTTGATCATTTAAGAGAAATTTGGTTACAAGAGAAAACTAGTTTCTGCATCTCGCTCACCTTGAGTTAGAGAAAATCCTCCTAGGATTTCTTAGAGGACCCATCCATGCAAGTGTGGGAGATGACAATTCATCTTTAACCCTCAAGATTCTCCTGTAATGCCTAATTTAAGTTTGCTTAGTTTCCACACTCAAGGACACTAAGATTCTTTTCAGGGATGTGTCTGATCAACTACAACCTTTGCTCCAGGGCCTGATAGAGATCGAACAATGGTCATTATAGCCTTAAAAATCCCATTCAGACATGCCCACATAGACGGTTCATCGATTGAGCTAATGAACCAAAATATACGGCCCTTACTAACCAATTTTTGGCTATTTAAGAGAGATTTGGCTGCAAGAGAAAACTGGTTACCACATCTCGCTTGCCTCGAGTTAGAGAAAATATTCTTGGGATTTTTTAGAGGACCTATCCATACAAGTATGGGAGATGATAGCTTGTTTCTAGCCCTCACAGTTATTTTGTAATGCACAATCAAAGTTCACTTAGTTTCCATACTCAGGGATGTTGAGATTCTCTTCAGAGATACATCTGATCAATTATAACCTTTGCTCTTGGGGCTTACTAGAAATTAGACAATAATTATTCTAGCCTTGAAATTCCCATCTAGACGTGCTCACAAATACGATTCATCAATTAGGCTAATAATTTATGATATACGACCCCCATTGACCAACTTTTGGCTGTTTAAGAGAGATTTGGCTATGAGATAAAACTGGTTACTGCATTTTGCTTGCCTTGAGTTAAAGAAAAACCTCATAGGATTTCTTAGAGGACCCATTTGTATAAGTGTTTCTATCCCTCACAGTTATTTTGTAATGAATGACCAAAGTTTGCTCAATTTCCACACTCAGGGACGTTGAGATTCTCTTCAGGGATGCATCTAATCAACTACAACCTTCACTTATAGGGCCCAATGGATAGCCAAAAAATGGTCATTCTAGCCTTAAAATTACCATTTGAATGTGTCTGCATAAATGGTTCATCGATTGGTCTAACAAATTAGAATATATGGCCCCTACTGACCAACTTTTGGTCGTTTAAGAGAGATTTGGCTACGAGAGAAAATTGGTTACCACATCTCACTCACCTCAAGTTAGAGAAAATCTCGCTAGGATTTTTTATAGGACCTATCCCTTTAAGTGTGAGAGCCAATGACTCATCTTTATCCCTCATGGTTCTCCTACAATGTGTGATCTAAGTTCGCTCAATTTCTACACTCAGGTATGTTAAGATTCTCTCTAGGGATGCATCTGATCAACTGCAACCTTCACTCCCAAGGCTTGATAGAGACTAGAAAACATTTTTTCTAGCCTTAAAATGCCCATTTGGATGTGCTTACGAAGATGGTTCATTAATTGGGCTAATGAGTCAGAATATACACCCCCCACTAACCAACTTTTGGTTGTTTAAGAGAGATTTAATTGTGATAGAAAATTGGTTATCGCATCTCGCTCACCTCGAGTTAGAAAAAATCCTTATAGGCTTTCTTAGAGGACCCATCCTTGCAAGTGTGGGAGCTAATAAATCATCTCTATCCCTCATAGTTCTCCTGTAACTTGTGACCAATTTTTTTTTAGTTTTTACACTTAGGGATGCTAAGATTCTCTTCAAGGATGCATCCAATCAACTACAACCTTCACTCCTAGGCTTGATAGAGACCAGACAATGCTCATTCTAGCCTTAAAACACCCATATAGATGTGCTTGCATAGATGATTCATTGATTGGGACAACGAGTTAGCATATACAACCCCCACTGACCAACTTTTGGTCGTTTAAGAGAGATTTGGCTGTGAGAGAAAAGTAGTTATCGTATCTCACTCACCTCGATTTAGAGAAAATATTTCTAGGATTTATTAGAGGACCTATTCGTATAAGTGTGAGAGCTGACGACTCATCTCTAACGCTTATAGTTTTCCTATAGCGTGTGATTGAAGTTTGCTCACTTTCTACACTCAAGGACTTCGAGATACTCTTCAGGGATGTGTCCGATCAATTGTAACCTTCACTTCCATAGCCTGATGGAAACTAGGTAATAGTCATTCTAACCTTAAAATGCCCATCTAGACATGTCCACGTAGACCACCTAACTTAATTTATGTCTTTGTCAGTTAGACCTTTATAGGCCAAATATACTCCTACATAACTAATGACCATATTGTATGGTACTTTACCACTCTAAAAGTTCATGAATCCTTTAGTACACATTGAATTACACTTGATTGTAAAATTTAATTATTTTTGGGTGGTTCAAATAAAAGTTATTTGACTTTTCTTTTAAAAACCCTAGTATAGGCTTAAACAAGCCTATCACAAGGTTTAGAGGGATAAACATGGAATATTTTGGGTTTCATAGACTTTCAAAACCATCTAAGACCTATAAAAGGTCTGCCCCACCTAATTACACCTCTTCCAATAGTTATCTTACCTTGGTCAATCACAATATGTTCAATAAATACAAAAATAAGAGTTTTGAACATTCTTGAAGGACCATGTGATAGTAATAAATAGTCTTTAGTATTTAAAAAAAGGCTTTGAGTTCTCCCAAAAAATATAAAGCTTTTATAGGGTCTACCTTGACTTCTTACACCTCTTCCAATAGTCATTAAGCATGAACAATCCCTCAAATACCTTAAACAAACCAATACATAAAGTTCTGGGTTATTGACTAGGTTTCCTTATTCTATGAAAACGTGCAACTTCTTTATTTTCCTTTATTTTTTCTCTTTTCATTCCAAACCAATTGTATCATCTTATAAATGCTCTTTATAAACTCCATACAAATTTGTAGCTCACTTGACCGGATAAAACTCCACTTAGAAAACTTTTAGTCTTGCTAAACTCTATACTGGTAACACAAAATTGTATACGCTAAGAGCTTTAAGAATCTATTATATTATCTTTATAGCATGTTCAAGACCTGCTAACACTTTGACAAGGTTCTAATCACCCTCCATCTATTTCAACAATCTTTCTCAGTAAACAATCTTAATAAAGATGAAACTTACCAAATTATTTCTGGACTATAGGACTATATTTGACTTTTAAGACTCGAGACATATAAATTAGACATTATTAGGGTCTTAAGAGCTATTATTGGGATCTTTCCACCTTAGAAACTATTGAGAAACCATTTCCTAACATTCATTATCATTATAGTGCACGATACAATATAAAAAGATACAAAACATTATTTCTTTATTAGTTTTTGGTTTGCAGGTGGTGTACATTTGAATATTCCATCTGCAAACTAGTATACAATATTCGCCATTGCTTCCAGATTTTTATGTAAAATTATGATGCGTTGTTTTTTAGCACCACTGTCGAACAACAAGAAGTCTTCTTCACCAGATATGGTTTTCTTGTATCTCTTCGATATTTCAATTGTTTCCAAAGATATTGGATTCACAACTGTTCTATCTCTTTTGGTATGATGAATTATTTTTTAATATTTGCAATGGATGGGAGTTCACCTGCAACTACATTGGAAGCCATGCCCATATTTTCGGCAACAATGTGTTTTGTGGATTCAATGCTTGTAGCAGCTTGCTCTTTCACATTTGTAATGATTTGCTTAGCTTTTACCTTTGCGACGTCTCTTGTGTGATTGTGTTCGTGGGTGACTCTGACATTATCATCTTTTATGTGAGCACGTCCCTTACATTTCCCTGTCCCTCTAACGTATTATGTGCATCTCCAAATACATTTTTCATTAGTCTCGCGCTCACATGTGTATGTGTGGCCTTGGTGAAGAGGGATGTTTTAACCTTTTTGGCTTTTCATGAATTCCAACAGCGTGATTATAGACTTATGTGTTGAGATCATGTCAATTTGACAGATTCCAACAACAATGTATATAGAGAAGTGTATCTAAATCTTTTTTGATTTTGGCTAATAGGTATACAGGCTATGTTTTCTCTGCTATGTAATTGACTAGAGCCGTGTATATACAACAAACAAATGTAATAAAACAATGCGTTACCATGTTAATTTCTCCCTCGCCCCTCGTATAAATATAAGATTTTATTGTTTTACGTTTTTCCCTGGTTATGTTATTTTCGTCGACATTTTGATCTATGCAACATTTTTCCACACTATGTTATGTCAGCTATGTAATCAACCACGATGTTTTTTCCGATATGTAATTGACATACACTCTAAAATATGTACCAATAGTGCCCATCACTCATAACCCTTGTAAATAAATGCCTCTTAAAATTATATGGACTTTAAAGATACACAAATAATAAAATTTTATTTTATAAAAAACAATAATTGATATTGACAACATTAATTGACATGGTTGAACTTTTAATACAATCTCAAGAAATCATTCACTAAAAAAACCTTCATATATCTTTTTATTTTCTTTTACAACGTTTTAAAACATGTAAAATATTACATGATTAAAAAATAAATAAAAAAAATAAATTCTATATCAATTTAATAACCCTCTTTTGCTTTCATTTAATTTCATACCCTATAACAATTTTTTATTTTGTTTTCTTAAATTCATTTTCCAATCGGCAAAGTTTATCCATTCCCACTACATCCGTATCCCAATGTTCATGGCAACTTTTAATACATAAATGTACAAACATACTAGTTAAATAGAGAAGGACCACTTTTCAATGTCTACATAGATGATCCACTCATGGCAAACTTTGAGAGCAAATTTATTTATTTATTTGCAGGCCCACCGAGAATTAATGCTCATGCCCTTACAAGTGCGGTTGACATTCATTTAAAAGCGTCAATGGAATTAAAAATACAGAACAATTGTTGTGGGACGTGACCCAACTTCCCAAGCAAGATTGGCGAAGTGGGAGCAGTGTTTTGGAGGGAAAACCTTTTGGGCTATTAATTCTTTAGTTGGGTAAAGAGGGAAGGGAAGAGAAGGAAAGAGTAGGCTGGAGAGGAGTTAACTTGCAAAGAAATTTCAATGGCTCCCAAAAAGAGAGGTGGTCCTGCCAATGCAAAAGCTGTGCCCAAAAAAGAGAAGAAACCCACCTCTAATGGTGCAGGGGAGGAGCCAAAGGAAGAGGGAAAACCCACCTCAAATCATGCAGAGGAAGAGCAACCTCCAACTAAGAAGGCCAGGAGAAGTGCCAGGAATGCTTCTGTTCCTAATGGACAAGAGACTGGAGAAGAAGCGAAAGACGAAGTAGTTGTGGAGAACAATGGTGCAGTGAATGCTGGCAAGTCCAAAGACATTGTCATTGAGCATTGGTAAGTAATTTTTGTCCGGGTTTTAGTTTTTGGGTGTGTTCATATATATGCATGCAGTGGTTTTTGGGCTTTGTTTGCAAAGTCAAGTTCATGGTATTCTAATGGGTATAGGACCATTTAGAGGCTTGAGAAGTGGGGTGCGGTGCAGTGCGTTTTATTGTGTTTTGGGTCTTTGGTCTTTTTTAAATTTCCCAGTTCATTATGAAGGCCATGCACGCAGGGTCTTACCCTTTTTTTTCTTATGCTCACATTCATTATCCATGTCTACATGTAATTAAGGCCTTGGGTGGCTAAGTGTAGTCTTTGTGTCTGTCAGCGAAGAAGGCGCAAGGAGGAGCTGTTATCCACTTTCCCTTGTACATTTTCCCTTTTGTCTATATAAAAGTATCTTTATATCCTATCAATATTTTGTTAGCCCCTAGGGGTCTACATTCTTGTGCCCTGATGGTGGTTGTAGTCAACCAGGCATGCTTCGTTCGGATATTAGAGTACATCCTTTACCCTTCTGGAGCCCTGTGCTTCATCTTACTGAGAAAGACCATAAAAAGCATCTTTGCATTTAAATGACTATTGAACTATTGTGGTTCAAATGTTTTAAAGTTAATTGCATAACAGAAAAAAAGCTGTGCCCTCGTATGGTTAATAGTAATGGCAAGCGTAAAAGCTCATGGGGCTAGAGTTAATAATATCTCTAACCATAGTTTACATAATCGGAACCATCAGGTACTTGCCAAGGAGGAATTTTTTTAACAGGTAATTAATCTACAGGCATTGTCTATTAGTCCGGAATAACCCACAAATTAAATGTTTAAATTTAAATTTAGTAAAAAAACATAAATTTTATAGAAGTGACAGTTGTAAAATGTATCAAATGAGTCTGTGAAACATTGGAAAGGTATTTTTTATTATATTTTAATACAAATAAGGTATGAGATCTCATAATCATGCAAATACAATAGCAAACCCCAGGGCAAAATAAAAATAATAAAATAAAATAAAGATAAAAACATTTAACACAAATTTAGACACAACATTTAAAAAAATAACTTTACATTATAAATTTGTAAGTTTAAACATCTTGATGTAACCCTAGGGCTTATGCAATTGCATACATTGTGATTGTATAACATGGACAAAATATTGAAAACATTTAGAACGATATCTACAATAAACAAATTATAATGATAAATGAAAACCATAACTGTAAAAAACAACATTTTTATTTAAATATTATAAAAAACTATACATCAATTGTAAATAACAATTACGGAATTGAACAGAATGCATGAAAATATATCAAACATGTTTATAATTAAATTATAATACATTTACATTCTTGAAGATTAAAAAAACCCAATGTACTATTCTGGAAATGTGCTTGCTGATTTTTTCTCTTTACAGTTCGTTCTGAATGCTCCAAATGCTGTGTGAATCAAATGAGGGGACATGTTTGAATTTATAAGACAAAAAACTGTGTTTTTCCATAGTTTGTAGGCCTTGGATGCATTCTGGACACATCCAGGCTGTGTAGAGTGCTGTGCTAGTACTCGCTGGGAGCCAAAAAACTGAAATCCGATGAGTATGAGTGGTGATTAATGGGTTTGGTAACTTTTTTGTGATTACTCAAATGACCGGCTAGTAACTGGTGAGTATATAATCTGTGTGTCTCCAACAATCCAAAGAGTGAAGTAGGCAAAAGTTTATTTTTTTGGTAAATATTTGTTTAATATGTTTAACCTTGGCTCATGACTCTTACTTCTAGATGGTATGAAGTAAAATCTTAATCCCTAATGTTAACAATCCAAAGAGTGATGTAGGCAAAAGTTTATATTTTTGGTAAAGATTTGTTTATTATGTTTAGCCTTGTCTCATGACTCTTACTTCTAGATAATATGAAGTGAAATCTCAATCCCTGAAGTCTGATATTGTTCTCAAGCTATATACACGAGTCATGCTATTCTTGTATAAATTATTTATTGCCCTTGTGCAAGGTAAATTAGAATGCAGAGCATGGGTTAGGTTATTTGCATAGAAAATGTCATTTAGAATAGCTTAGGCTAGGTTATTTTCATAGAAAATATCATTGTTTTGAGAAACCAAGAAACACTTCTATTAATGGTTAAGTTGGGAATGCGCACCCATTGGTTATCACAATGATCATTTTAATTCCCTTGGTTACGTGTAAAGGCTATGGGTGGAGTGCATTGCAACACTAGTTGTTTTTATTGTTTTCATAATTCATGTACTCCTTTGTAAAAAATATTGGTCCAAAAGATTCCACATCAAAATAATAGATAAAATGGTTATAGCATGTGATTTCTTATACAAGAGGATTCCATGCATGTGTACGGAATTCATTTGGATTTATCATCTACTTCATTTTCATATTGGATGGAAGTTAAAATGCTATGTTGTTTGTATTTGCATCATTTATTATCTATGTGTAGATGCGGAGGATCTAAGTTTTCCTCAAGATTTGAAATAGTACTACCTGATAAAAATGTCTTATTTTCTCTGAAGTACAACAAAATGGTTGCCAACATTGTTACCAGGAGATGTGTCTCTGGGGACCTGATTTTTCTTTCAAGCATGATAAAATGGTCACTGATGATGTTACCAAGAGATGTGCCTCTGGGGACCTGAGATGCATGCACCTCTGATACCGAGATGCATGCACCTCTGATACCGAGATGCATGCACCTCTGATACCGAGACATGCCTCCGGTACTGAGAGACTATTTTGAGTCTCCCTATGTTTCTTGTGCAGTTTCTTGATTTGAGTTGTAGTCTACTATTAAAAAATGGAAAAAATAGAAAAAAAATGACAGAAAAGGCCAAGATGGTTCTTATCGGTTCCACCGAAACCTAAATGACTAACCCTATGCCCTAATCTCATTAATGTGCTTGAAATTATAGGCCAAAAGGGCTCTTATCAGTAGTATCTAAAACTAATTGTTAACCCTATTTCCTAATCTCACTTAAGTGCTTTCTTTTTCAATATTTTATCCATTCTGTTTCTCCTGAAGTTCTATATGCATGCTATACTATTTTTTTCCCGACACACACACACACACACACACACATATATGTATATTAAATTATATGTTTTTTATCAACGGTGTTTCCTTGTACGTGTTTCCTAATTTTTATATTTCTGAAAAATTGTATAGCGGTCCCTGTCTCCATCTCCTGTACCACTACCCATACTGTCTCCTGGTATCTGTGGAACTTACCGATATAAATTTGCAACTTCAACAACAATTTTGAAACTTTAACAATAGGGTTACTGTATGAATCTTTAGAAAATGACACTTATTTGGGTGCAATTATTTATAGCTTAAAAATGTTGCTTGTTTGGGTGCAATTATTTACTTTTAGCTTTATATTCATTTTTTAAACTGTTTTTTGTCATTCGACAAGATTTGACAATTTATGCAAGTATTTAAAAGCTCTGCAAGTTTATTGCACCAAACACTTATTTTTAACACATGCCTGCCTGCTATATTTGATAATTTTAGAATGTTTTTTCAACATTTTAAAATTTAGTGGTCTGTGTTTAAATGCATTGTCATTATCAATAAATCCATTGACTATATACATACTGATGATAAGATCTTGTGCAGTAAACAATGCCAATGTTTTAAGGTAAGGGCATTGAAGGTGGAAAAGGAACTGAAGGGTGCCATTCCTGATGTGGAAGTGACAATCAATCCAGAGAAGGTAATCTTCTTTTGTAACTTTTTTCTTTTCTATATATATTTTTTTCCTTGAGAAAAGACATTTCTAGTGAACAACTATATCACACTCTTTTTTGTGTTTGGACTCTTTATATCGAGGTTGTTTTCCTATGTTTTGAAGGTTTGGTTTTAGATGCTGAGAGTCAGAAGGATAAGCATTGAATGCTAGGCAATATTTGGACTCGGGTTTGCCTTGGCTCGTTTTATATCATGAGCAAACATAAAGTCACCTATTTCATTTTGCCGATTAGATTGTTTATTTTGCAGATTGGATTTTTGAGTTGGAACATAAATCCTGTCTGCTTGCTTATGCCATGCACGCTTGTTTCGTCATTGGTGTGCTGATTGTAGGTATCTTACCTAGTGTCCATAGTTCCATTGGAATTGTTCCACTGGATTCCAATCTATACTCATTACTCCTTTTGGGGTAGTAGAATTATAGCACTGAGCTTGTGATCGTTAGTCTTTTCAGATGGGGATGATCTTGCAACATCCTCTCATGGGAGTAAAGGACTACTCTAGTTTTTGTAAGTGGTAGTTATTATTCAAACTTCACACCTCTATCCAATTTTTACCAAGTAGATTTCTTATGCTTATATGCAGACGGAAGTTTTCTGTGTGACATTCACTACTTGTCACCAGAAGCTGTGGCTTATATCTTCCAATATTTTTACCAATGTCTAAACAAGTTATTAATCAAACTACCAAAAGCTTCTTCCTTATAGAACAAATTATAAATTGCAACTGAAACAAGTTTGAATAAAAAGTGATATGAAAAAGGGATTATTGGTTTAAAACAAGCCTCTCTTGGACCACTAAATCACCTTCATGGTTAACTCTTCAATACTTGTCACTGTGTCACTCTTCAATGTTTGTGACTGTAATTTTCTTGATTTTGTTTTTACCTTCTTAACACCATGTTTTTATACTGTTTTTTCATATTTTTGTCTCATCTTGACGGTCATTCCAAACATCAAATACCGGGTCACAGTTCAGAGTTTGTATGTTGGCTCTTTGCAATGCTCTCTCATATTGATTCTTATTCTGGTGGATGCACCATTATTCATTATCGTTGTTTTGGTACTAAAGTAACTATTACCTTTGTATGACATAACTTCTTATTCTCTTTAGTAAAGAACAAGACTATTGTCTAAATTTACACGATGCATTTCAAATCAGTAATTTCCATCCAGATTCAGTGTCCTGGAAGTTTTGACATGTGATTATTTGTTTGCAAGTTTTTTTACATCGTAACGATTAGGTGCTTTCCAACTATATGGTGCTATATGCCTTATTAAAGGTATTTCTATGGCATTCCTCTGATTTTCTGCTTTGTAAGTTTGTGGCTTACTTGACTAATATAACTTGGCTGCCACAAGATTCGTTTTTTCTTATTTTAATTGCAGTAACAAAAGTCAAACCTGGCTCGGACCCTGCAGATTTCTTTTGGGCCTGGACTCCAATGCGGCCAAAAAACTTGGCAAATTTCAACACAAGATAGCCAATTTCATAAAAAATAAATAATTTTCCATTCCACAACAAATTGACTTAACTCGTCCAAATTTATTCAAATACATGCTAACATGCATGGTACTCGTCAAAATGTAACTAAATAATGTGATTGCACAGAATGTGGGAAATATTTAACTGGTGTTGAAGTTGAAAAACTATGTAAGGCAAAATTAATAGATTATGATATCCCTGGTATCGAAAACATAAATTACACACTATTTACCGTGCATGAAAAATGTCCCAACGCCACTCACTCTCCCTCCTTGCCCTTGATATTTTGGGAATTGAAGCAGTAGTTTCTCTCTGCCTATGCTTGAGGCTCTTGCCCCAGCATGACCTGATCCATCCAACCAAAGTACCTTGTAAATGGGTTGTGTATAGTCTCGGTGTTCCAATCTAATTGTGGGTTGATCTAGATTGGACCCCTCTAGTTGTTTGTGGCAGAGGCGAATGTTTTAGGATGCAAAAACTAAATAATTCAACCTTTTTTGGGTTAATATGTTGTACTTGGAGTGTTTGTTTTCATACATGCACAAATTTGGCTTAGCCCCTAGAAGCATCACATGGTTGAGTAAAAATTTGATTGACAGTCTTTTGATGTTTAGGTGGCCCAATGCCTTAATCCTCTCCCTCCATGCTTTCAGGACTAGAAAAGCTGAAATTATTTAAAATAAGTTAACAGAAGACAACTTGCTAGAGATTAAAAGATTTAATTTCTCTTTTTTGGGTTAACTGGTGGAATTGGCGACCCAATGACTGGGTGCAACCCTTCTGGTATGTTTTTAGTAGGCAAGCCCCTATAATCACTAGGCAGTGTGCAAATGCCCCACTCCACATGGTGTGGTTAAACCAAGGATCAAACTCAAGACCTGGGTGACCTAAGTTGTTGAACCCTTCCATTGAAGCTAGCTAGCCCTTGGGAGTGATTTAAATAAATTACTTATCATTTTGATCATTAGTAGTTATTTTCTGGATCGCTTTTCTAGGCTTGTCATTGGGAACCATCATTTATGTATAGAGGGCCTACAAGAACTTAATTGGCATTATAGAACCATCATATGAAAATCTTGGTTCAAGCGTACCGAACTGAATGTAACGACTCACATGGACTTGATTGTGCCACCTATTGTCTATGATATCCCATGTAGGACGGTATTTGCTATCCTTGCCATCATAGATAGCTGCTTGGATTACCTCAAAAAATTGCTTTAATAGCTGAAGAAAATTGCTTGGATTGGTGACACTTAGTCCTCAATCAATTTGTATAGTGAATGTTGTTGAGATAATGTACTCGAGGCAACAAATAGAGAGAAATTGCCCTCAGGAGCTCAAACCCTATGGTGGAATTCTGATGAAACCGTGTTAGGAATTGATGAAATTCATCTCCAACATGACTTTTGCTCTCCTCAAACTTTCATAATAATTAAATAGTAAAAACCAATAAACTAAAGGATGGCGGATTCTTTTTTGGCTTTTATAAACCAAGTATCATTGTGCTGTTGTTGACAAGTCAAACCGATGGAACTTGCAATTCTCGATGGACTTTCTGAGTCTTCAAAACCGATTCTAGCATAAATTCAATAGGAGAGTTAGTTTCAGATGACTTGTGAGGTGGGACTGAGCATAGTGAGTGTTAAGTTTGTCCAAGACTAGTGAAGTCTCATTTCAGTGGTTTTAACCTAAGTCACTGCATTCAAATTCGTGTTTGAATTTGTGGAGGATAAAATTTGTAAAAAATTGTTGTTAAAAAATCAGTTAATATAATTTGTGATTAATTAAATTCTTTGACAAAGAAATATTTACATATAATATATTTTAAATCTTTATAATTAAAAAAAATCTATTCATAATAAGTATAAAACTATTAAATCTATAATATACTTATGAATTATATTATTATATTTATAATTTATAAATATAATATAATATAATATATTATATTAATATCAATATTTAATAAACTTAGAACTATTATATATATAAATATAAATACATTAATATCGTGAAAATAAAAAATATTGAATCAGTATGCCGTGAAAATATTAATAAATCTTAAAATGTTAATGCCATATAATAACAAGGCTCACCTGCGATAATACCTGGAAAAAAACGGCAATGACACCAGAGAATTTACGACAGAGACAGAATAGGATGGAAGTTTGGACAGCGTTTAAATGACAGCAAGTTAACAGTTAGCAGTTTCTTACGACCTCACACAGCCACGGCCTGCACTCACACACAAGGTGCCAGTAAATCCTACATCGTGTTTTCTGCTCGGTGAATCCTGAATGGCAATTTTTAACATTATATCTGCCCAGTAAACCCTAAATTTTAAATTTTCACTGTATTTAATACATTTTTAAAGTCTTTCCGTGAATTAAATCAGGATTTTCAATGAATTTTAAGCCGAATGTTGAAGTTCAACGAATTTCAAATTTCTACCATAAAATTTGGTGAATGCGGTGACTCAGGTTTTAACCATTTGGTTTTATTGGCACCTTCATGGTGTTATGTCTTACTAGTGTGCAGGCTGCCATCCTATTATTTAGCCCTGAGCATTACTATTGACTATGTATCTATCTTCACAATGGAATATAAACCCATTTAATTTATAATCGACTTACACGTTGAGTTATATTGGTTTCCTAGAGATGTTTGGTCAAGTTTCCATAAGAATTGGATGATGTATAAACTGCATTTGAATTTGAGTCTATGTTACCGTTCTCTGTATCCGTTTTCTGCCTAAACCACGCTTAAAAATATCTTGTTTAAGATGCCACATTTTCTTATCTTGATTGCTTTTGATATTTGCACAACTTCAAAACAGTGATAGCAGCCACACTTCCAGTAAACTGTTCAATTGTTTCATTGAAAGTGCCACGTTTACCCAGTCATATAATACCACCCAACTTAGAGTCTGTAATGTACATGAATTGTAAACACCCTTTTGTTGGACAGGGTATGGAAAATTTTTACGGTTTTGAGTGGCAGAATATTTACTTTGTGCAATTTTTTATTTATTCAGTTGATATCTTAATAGAATAAGATCTCTGATTTTTTCACAGTCCATGAGATTGAGAAAGAGATTTATGGGATTTAACTGTGTACCAATTTTTGGATCGATGCATTTCGAATCACTGCCTGTGATTCATCATCAGGAAAATACATGAATCACAGGTGGTGATTCGAAACATGTCAATCCAAAAATTGGTACACAGTTTATTCCCAGAAAACTCTTTCTCAATCTTAATAGAAGTTTTCTTGGTGCTTATAAATTCATGTTGAAATGTTTATGCAGCCGAGAAGGGGTTGTTTTGAGATTCGTGATGGAAAAGGAAACATATTCCTTTCACTTCAGGTATGCTTTATTGAGTAAGCAATGCTGCATAATTTTGATGCCTATTATTCTGATCATTTGATGGAGACCAGATTTCAGCCTTCAGACTTAACACTTAAGGTTTGTTCTACAGTTCTTTAATAATTTGCTTGTGTTTCTTATGCAGAATATGCCGAGGCCTTTCACCAAACTGAAACAGTATGATTTAGACGGAACAATTTCAGAGATAATTGAGAAGATAAAATGATGGCAGATATCTATTTTGATGTTCTGAATTTTTGTGCTAAGGTGGCTTGACCCTCAGCTCCACGATATTTATCTATTACAGAATCTAACTTTGAAGTGTTTGTTCTCGACCCAGCTTTTTTTGTAAATTTGTTTATGACAGTTTTAATATCGGGCTTCTGTCTGTTTCAGCAAACACCAAGACTTGTGATTTAATGTTAAAAAATACTAGTGTACATCTTGATGGTAAGAGGCAAGTATATAAGTTTTAATATACGGTGTATTTACATGCTTTATGTTTATTTGATTATTTGGTAGGTATTGGCGATATGTTTCGGTTGTGAAATGTTCTGTTTTTGGGTGTTTTCAGTAACTTTTTGGTTAATTAGGTTAGATCTGCATATGTACAAAATTAGCAAATAATTGATCACTGGCACTACTTAATAGGGTAGGCGTTTTGGGCAGATGGTAAAAGATTCATCCCAAGCAGTTTGTTGCGAATCTACACCATTCTTATGCCAGGGTTTGCACCAATTTAGGCACTTGGAAGGTTGTCTTCTCTTATGTTTTATTCAGTACAAAACTGAATATGCAAAAGTTAAGGCCAGGCCTAGAGTATTCTTTCTTCAAAAGAAAAGAAATGTTATGGGTTTTTGTTCAAGTCCTGTTTCAAATAAGAAAATTCAGTTCTAAAGTTATGAATTTGCTAGATTGTTGGCATCGTAATCTTGTTTTAGTTTTGTTGTAACTTGTGTTGCATATTCTATGTAAAACTTACATTGTTATGTAGCCATAACATTGGACTTGTGGATTTAGTTTTTGAGTTGAATTATTTTTTGGTTCTATCTTACAGATTTTGATGACAGATCCTGAAGTTTTTAAAAAATGAATTATACAATTTATAAAAGAATCTTAAAAACATTGCTCAAAAGTATGAATTATTTTTTGGTTCTATCTTACAGATTTTGATGACAGATCCTGAAGTTTAAAAAAAATGAAGTATACAATTTATAAAAGAATCTCAAAAACATTGCTCAAAAGTATAGATCACTTAAATCAACATGTTATATTATCAGTCCAACTAGTAGTCCATCAGAGTACAAGTCCTTGGAGATCCTTGGATATAGATAGGGTCATTAGATGAATGTTTACATAACATATTGTTCTTGTAATAATTCAATGCTCGAGGGCAGAGACTTTGATCTCTATGTAACTAAGATTTTTCCAATTAAAAAAAGGGTTAAAATTGTACAAGTCAACATAAAATTGTTATTAAAGTTTCAATATCCACCCAGGTTCAATGTTTTCTAGTGTGCAAGGGAACTGGCTATCCTTACATGTACACAGTTGGTTGAATGGTTATAGGGGGTGTTTGCCTTGTACAAATTGGAGCTGAATAAGCTCTAGGTTGGTGAGCTAAATCTTGATTCCCCCAGTTATTAAAAAAAAAAAGATAAAATTGCATAAATAAACATAAAATTGTTATTACAATGAACCTTTGAAATGTTGGGAGATGTGTAAATCATAACTGTATGAGTTGGAACTAGACCACAATAGGGATTTTGTAGATTTTGTAAAATGAATAGGAGCAATTAGGTATTTTATAGAATGAATATGAGCAATTGCTGAACATCTCAATCATAATGATGGTAGGTACTGGGTTGTGAGTAAAGGACAAGCAACAATGGGCTTTAAGGCTTGCATTTTAGTTTGGCTGTAGTAAAAATATAATAAGAAAAGTGTCTATTTGGGGTCACATTAAGTTACATTGTGATATCATGTAGGGATTAATTTATATGTCAATAATATTTATTTTTAAGTTTTAATGTTTTTATTTTTTATTTTCATTTTTAAATAGATGGAAAATTAATTTTGAAGTAATTTAAAGTTGTAAGTTGGAAATGTTTTTAAAAAAGTTAATTCAATATTTATATATAAATATAAATGTGTTATTTATATAATGATGTGATTGACTATTTTATATTTGTTAGATTAAAGTTTAAATATTAGATATTTTATGATCATATATTATGATAACTATAGAGTAATATGTCAATGTCTTATGTCAACTATGTCAACTATTGAATTATGTTTAGTTATCGAGATACTTTATATATTTAAGAAAATTCAGAACTAATTCACTATCTACTTTATTGATCTTAGGCTAAAGATGTGGCTGTAATAAACCTCTCAAAAAAATAGAGCATTGGCTTTACTTGCTATTTAATTTGAAATGTAAGACTTGTCATGAGGAATATAAGCAATAGATGTACTTGCTGCAATATGGTGGTTATGATAATCCTTTGGAAATAATAGAGCATCAGCATTATTTGTTTAATTTGAAATGCAAGACTTGTCATGAGGAATATAAGCAATAGATGTACTAGTTGCAATATGGTGTGATTTTGGATCAAGTTGTTGGGCACTTGGAATGGAGGACTAACTTACCTCTAATTTTCTTATGATGCAGTGTTCTACTTTATGGTTAGTGGCATTGCCACTTTGTAATTTAATTAGACATGAATGCCCAGTGCTTGAATCAAGATGGTGGCTAATAGCGCACAAGATAACATATTAGTTTTTCTTTATTGCTAAAGGTAACAATGATATGCTAGCTCTTGAAATTAAAAAATTATGATTTTAAAAATCAAATTTAAGCATCTACTATTTTGTTTGAAGGAATCACCAATGACCATTCTTTAGGTTTTTATTTATTTCTATTGCTAACATTTTAGCACAAATAAAACCTAGTGGCTTTCATCATTTATTCATCACTTTTTTTCTTTTATTATTTTCTTTTGCTTGATTTAATAATGCAATGGTTTTGTTTGGTGTGTATGAAGACAATTTTTATGCACAATAAGCCTTTCTTATTTTTGATATTGAATTTTGCAATGTTTATTTAAGAGCAAGCTCTTCAAAGTTACTACAATTATTTGAGATTAATTCTTTTGTCACAAAAGGAAAATGATTAGTATAAACCATCTTGCCCAACTCCTAAATTGGTTGTTAGATTTACTATCATATTTGTGCCTAATATATTAGAATGTGATTTCATAATTGTTTGTCTTTATTTTAATTTTAAGAATGATATTTGCTTTTCTGTTTGCAATTGCATTGTCTCTTTTTGATTGATTCAATGATTAGCAAGAAGTCCCCTTCTACCAATTATTTTTATTTATTCTTTTTAAGGGAGCCATTTCTTTTGCCTTTGCACCAAGTTTAAAGAGAATTGAAAATGTTAACAAATGGTCATCATAATCTTTAAAAATCCCTCTTGTTAATCATGGATTTTGCCATGCAACTCCAAAATTGAGCTTAAGTCAATTTTAAGGGGTTTCTTCCATACATTGTTAAAATTTTCAAATTATTGACTAAATCCATTATAAATATCTCAATCAACTTTTTTTTTAAATATCACATATTTTTTAGACGGCTTATTTGAGTTGCGCTTCTAATTATTAACCAACTTTTCTCCATATTCTCCACACTAAATTTTCCTTATCTATAAAATTTTGGGAATTTCTTTCTAACCATAGATTTCAAATCATGATGGTTGAACTTATTATTTAAATGACCTTCAAAATCCTATTCCAAAGCCTTCTTAGTAATTTTACAGAGACGCACCTTCCATTTTATTCACAAATCTTTTACAAATCACTTATGATTGGTTACAATATGGAAACAAACGATCCCCCACCTTGTGAGTTGTTTTTGCATTAATGACACATTGAAGGGCCATGAAAATTTAAAGGTCAGAGCATCATATGTGATGCCAACCATTAAAAAGATTTTTCTTTTGGAACTTCACGCTTGAGCCATACATTCTTGGTTGGAAGTTGTATTCCTTCCCATCAACTTTTTGAAATAGTTCTTCATATACCTTTTTATTTGAAATGTCCTTTAATTTGGCTTTACCTCAAATAAATTGATTAATCCTATCACATTTAAAAAGAGGGTTATCTTTAAGAATATTTTTTTAGGACTACAATAATATTTCTATGAAAATCATGGGGTCTTTTTATAAAATTCATGGGGTCATTTTATATGTTTAGATTTTCTTTTTCCTTTTTAATTTATGAAATAGTTGTTAATCTTGGTACTTGAAACTTTATTTTATATGTAGATCTTTACATAAATTAGTGTTGGAGTGAGTGTTGAAATTATATGTTTGCTTTTATCGACGGCTTTTTCATTATTGTTTGTTTTGCTTGACATTTTAACAGGGAATCAATGTTGATGTGTTTTTTGACGTTTTGCTACAACTCCCTCGCCATTGCTATCATCTGTATCTCGAACCCTAAACTATTTCACCATATTCATTCGATTAACCTTGTAATTTTTGTCAAAATCGGGGCTTGATTTTTATTTTTCTCATTCATTAATATTTTAATGTGGGAAATATCTTTATTAGGTGGCGGTAATATTTTCTTTTAAGGGAGTCCAATTACTATGAAGTGAATAAATGGGGAAATGTCCACTAAGGTAATTTTTTTAAAGCGGGAAGGCTTAATTTCTTTATAAAAGAGGCACTTTTATGGTGGCATAATTTTATTGAGAACCACCTTTTGTTTCTTAGTGGAACAAAAATTATTTATAGAGGGGGCCTCTTTGTAATCTTTTGAGGGGCTATCTTTTTGAAGCGGTGGATTTTTTTTAAAAAGGGTGAAATATTTATTCCGATCTTTGTAAAGAGATATATAAAGGGTACTTTATTTTGGTGATTTTGAAAGGAGTCTTTTTTACTAAGTTGTAAAAGAGGTAATTTATTGTGAGGGATTATATTATATTTTGCTATACATTTTCCATCTAGTTTGTGGAATATAGAAAATGAGGTCTAGTTTGGTAGGAAGTCAGACTCTTGTATAGATAAAATAAACTTGTTTTCTCTTCTCCTTATCTTAATTTTTTGGAGGTTATTGTTATTGCATTTGTGCTTTTTTGGCTCACATTGTTGTCCTTGTCATCACACTTTATACTCATGGACACATTATCGATAGAGTTTGATGTCCCATTTTTTTGAGTGTACATTGTATTTTTGTGCCACTTTTGTACTCACGGACACATTTTCGACAGAGTTCAACGTTATGCATTCTTGAGTATGGTTTTCTGTCACACACCACTCCCTTGTTTTAGAAACAACTCTCTTGTTTTTTATGGCAGTTTCTATAGATTGATCGCATTCTGGGTTTTATAAATCATCCAATGTTTTTTGTTGTATGAAATCTTTATTTGTGGTCACACTAAGAGTCATGGAGTCTTTTTCTTCATGTTTGTATGCTCCATGTTGAGCACTTACTCTTCAGTTGTTGACTATCCCATCACCACTAGGGCCATTTTCTTGAGAGATATTTATTCTGTATCTTTGACATTTTTTTGACAGTTGACACTCCTTCAAATTTGTTGTGGAGCTTGATCTCCTTTTGAAGAGTAGCCATTCTAGGGAATACAATGCCAACATGTTAATGTTCGAGTGGTGGATTTAATCCACTCATGGATTTTTTTACATCACTCCATCTAGTCAGCAATATTGGGGGGGGGATATGGTGCAAATCTTGCTTCTTCAGTTGTCGTGTTCCTTGCTAACTGTTGGTGCACTGCATCTTCTAGCAATAGATTGAATTCAGTTGGTGAACCGTTTTGCACTATTGACACCTCTGACAATGTCTTTTCGTAAGAGCTATTTTGGTGCATTCCAGTGTTAGTTGTTTTTTGTGATCGAGCAGTGGATCTAGACTACTCATGCAGATTTGAGTTCCACTGAGATTTTTGAGTCCACCAAGTGCATTTGTATTTGATGGCCTTCATTCCATCCAGTGCACCCTTTTCAACTTTACGTTTGAGTATTGAGCCATTTGCTTTTTTGGGACACCTTGCAGCATATGTTTTTTGCTCTCTTAGCATTAGCTGTTGTTACTGGATTTTGGGTATCTCACGGTGATGCATTTCATCCTTGGTGACTTTTTTTCTAGTGTTTTGAGATCAGTGTTTTTTACAGAGTTAGCCTCATACAAAGTACCATCTCTTATTTGACTTGATGGTTACAACGATTCATCATCCATGTAGTCCTGTAAGATAGATTGGTTAGCATAGGGACACTTTTTATTTCACTATGATTTGTACATGGGTATCTAATCAGGCCTAGTTGTCGGGACCCATCAGTGTCTTTAATTTATGTTTTCTTACTCCTTATATTGCGCTTAAGGGAGGGTGTTGGAGTGAGCGTTAAACCTCACTCGTGGAGTTAAGCTAAATTAGGAGTCAGTTAATTAGTTGTTATGTGTCGAATATTTGCACACCTATTTTGTGTGTGCAAATATTCCATATCAACTAATATTTGTTTCACACAATAAATTATTTGTTGTGCGTAACAACCTTTTATGCCTATTTAATAGGCACTCTTATTACTTCTTCTATGTTGGTGGAGAGAAAAATCTACAGATTGTATTATTCTTTTGAGGAAATAATGAAGACTGGTTTGTGCATAATGTTTGAGATGAATAAATACTTTATGGTAATGGTTTGCAAGAGAGATCCTGCTGGTTATGAGTTCAATATGAACTTCGACAACTAGTTTTTTTTTTTTTTTTGGAGTGAAAGGTGTTGACTTTTTGGAATCATCATCCCAAAACAAGGTTTTGTCACTCTCCCTTATTCCATCTCAAATCTCATTTAATTGAGGGGATATGCAGGGGATATGCATCTTCTTAAAATATTTCATGCCTAAGAGCCATGTAGAAGAGGCTTTAAAGTGAACAGGGATTTTAGTTTCTTTGCTATCCAAATGTTTTCCTCATACCACCTTATTCCTAAGTTATTATTATTATTATTATTATTATTATTATTTATACCTGTATACCATCTTTACTTCAAAACTTATATTCACGATCTTCATCGTTATAGGAACTTAAACGTCCATTATGTTTTGTTTAAAATATCTTTTTCTCAAGTATTAGGGATATTTTTTTTGTTTTCCTATTCCATTCTAGAAGAATTGGTTAAATTGTTTTCTCACCAAACTCCATTAATTTTGTTAGCTTCATTATTTTATTAATTTTAGATTCATTTGTTAGGCTTAAACTGTTCTATTTGTGTTTGAGTTATAGCTTTATTCAATAAGTGAGCCCACCTACTTATTTAAATATAATTTTATTATTATTATTTTTTTAAAATTAAAATGTCATTAATATTACTAAAAAAAATAAATACAAGAATTAGAGGTTTAAATTAGTTCAAAATACAAAGGCCCCACGATGAGAAAAAGGCCAACTAATATTACTAAACAACCCCCATAAAAGGAAATATGCTGGAACAACAAAAAAACAAAACAAAACCAAGCCTCAAGGTATGTAATCAATACTATTGATGCCCAGGGATTTTGAACCTTTCTCTTTTGTAGCACTTTGAGCCATTCCTTAATTTTATAGAGCACACGATGTAGTTCATGATTCCAGATGTTGATTTGTTCTAATTGCAAACAAATATAGGACATAATATGAGTTTATTGGATAGTTAATACAATACCTTTCATAGATTACAATTGTTGACAACATTTCTTTCAAATATGAGAGAGGATGACCAACTGACAAGTGTTTTAAATGACTGAGAGAGTGGAGGGGGAAAGAATGGCTAGCAAGGCAATTTTTTTATTGAAATTGTTAGGAAAGAGTTTTGGAAGAGAGGAGAGAAGGGAGGACCAATGTTGAGAGGAGGATGGAGAGTGCCATAAGAGGCGATGAATGGTTTCAAGGGTTGGGGAAAATGTGTATTTTTCTACAACAAGACCCAACTTGGACAAGGTATAGTCAACATGAAGTTTCATATGCATAATGTGTGAGAGTAATAATTGACATTTTGGCCAAACCAAGTGGTCTAAATAAAATCTTTAAAATGGCCCATGTATATAAAAGGGAGAAGCTAACTATAAAAAGAAAGCTATGGGTTAAAATGCCCACCAAAACTTTATTTAAATGAAGAGGTAACTAAGGTCAAAGTTAAATTAGGTTGGAATGTAAAGAAGCATGGGCATCATGAGGAAATTGGAAAAGATATATTAAACCATTAAATGGACAAAGCATGGGCAACATGGATCAAACTATAGTTTCTCATTCAATTCTCCTCTACTTTGGTAGTGGGTAGCTAAATTTTGAATGCACTTCCTTCTTTTTTCTCTACCTTCTCTTCTATATAATGTAATTTACTTATTTGAGCAAAGTGTGGGTTTTCTAAGCTTTCTAAGTCTACTGAATTTTAGAAATAAGACATGAGTCTCTAATATATTGATATGTAAGAAAATCTTGAGCCCTCATTGGAATACAATGTGATTGTGCATATTGTCCACAAATGCTAAAGTTATTGTGACTCTTGTTTTTCTGCCCATTAACTCTAGTTTTGTTGTTGTAACTCCATGCATGGGTATTTTTACCCTCTGCATTTTTTTTTTCTATTTTGTGTTCATTTCCCTTCTTGCATACTAAGAGTATCGTGTTTGTATAGATAAGAGAACCTCCTTCCTTTTGGTACATCATCACTTTGGTTTTATTCATTCTCCAACTCTTTCCCCCCTCGAAGTTTCCTTTTATGCATTTTAGCATAGGTAAAATAACACTAGTTTAGGAGACAAAACCAACTGGCTCTAGAGGCTCTCTATAAGGAGCAATCCCACTTTGAGAAGAGATCCCATGATATAACTAATATGCAAGAAGCTTTCAATCAGAAAAATTAGACCATTAATAGAAGGTACTTGTGATCTTGTGAAAGCTTAAACCATTTTATTTGTGTTTGTAATAAAGACATATATGTAGGCTAAGAATAATCAATATTATAAGAATCCTCTAATATAGGAAAATATAGAAGACTATACTAGATCTAACACATACAATACATCGGTCCACAAAATGGTCCAAAGTTATAGACAAAGGTTGTGATCAAAAGAGATTAGAAGGCATAAAAATAAGGGTATCTACATATACAATAACACTTGGAGATCTAACTAGATCCAAAATGTCATTAGACGGTAATCAAGAGATGTAAACTGAAATCAAGGGAAGTACAATGCCACTAGGTGGTAACCATGATATATCTAAACTAAACAATATAAGGGTGCCATTAAAAAATAACCATGAGGTTTAAATAAAAAATATAAAACATGCAAAGATAACAATACTAGCAAACATATGCTAATCTAAGCATTGAAGACAATAATATACTAATATAATGTATCCACTAAAATATGAAAGAAAGAGTATATATATATATATATATATATATATATATATATATATATATATATATGATACTTACATTGGGTTGACTTTTCAATGCATGGATCTCATCCTTGGCTCAAGTGACACTTTGTGAGAGATGACTGTAGATAAAGTCAAGTTGGAAAAAAAAAGACCTAAGTATCCTTAGTTAGGCCTTAGGCCTCATACATCTTCTTCTTATTCAGGTGAATTTGTGTGTGTGAGTAAAATGAATTAGATGTCTAGCCTTTGAAAAATAACAAAGGGGAACCATATAAATGCACCTTGGAACCATGAAATTCACAACTGAAACTTGGTTGTTGTCATCAGCCTTGTCAATGATGTAGAAAATCATTTAGGAGAGAAAATATCACTGGCCTAGTCAATGATGTCACCTAAAAAGGAGGCTCTATAAGACATCATTAGTTAGGGTATTGACATCGAGAAGAGACACACAAACACAAATAACAAGAATGGAAAGGGGAACGAGAACCATCAGAGGACAAACAAGTTGATGTCATGGCATGAATGAAGGACACAACAATATAAGATAATCATGATGAAGAAATTGTCATAAAATACTACAAACTAACCCACACATATACTTAGGGAGATTAATATACTGATGAGCCCTGTAAATAAAAATGATCAATAATTAAAATTAATGTATATACATATGCCACACCCAAACTTCATCACTTATCACAATAATATAACACAAGATGGTGCTTTGGGAAAAGAACATAGTACCATAAGATAAAAGTATGAGTTGTAATAAAATAAGGTAAATTTGAGATAAATGAAAGTGAATAAATAGACACATAAACCTTCACTTAAATGGTTGATTTTATGAAACAAAATGGTGCATGGTGCCAAAGTCATGTTGAGATAGCTCTGACAGGGTAGTGCGTAACATGATGGTGTAAGGTGCTAAAGCGGTGCTAAGATGGGTAAAGCAAGCCTATAAAATAAGATAAAATTCTATTTTTTGGAAAAAAAATTTGATTAGTACAAAAAATTCCTTGTGATGCCAACTTTCTGGCACTTATTTGGGTTCATAAATATGAGCTACATAAACAAAGATATAGTCGAAACATAGACTCAAGAGAATGTTTTTGAAAAGTTTGAATTTTTGAATGGGAGGCCATAAAAAGGGGACTAAGCCCTTCATTAGGTTTATTACCATTTTGATATTTCTAAGTTTTGGAACAACCATTTTTGGGGCAAAGAGAGATGATGGTAAGAGGATGAAGATGAGGGTACCTTGACCTGTCGTGACAATCATTAAAGTAGGTTTTACATTTAATATTGCAAAGGCAAAATAGGGTAGAATAAAAATTGATGTCAGGGAAAATACGTTTGACAAAATTTTCTCTAAGAGGCATCAAAATGTAGGAAAAAATGAGAAGGATAATTGGTTTTTTAAATCGTAATGGCATTTTGACACACGTATATTTTTTGGTAGCATTTATAAGGGTCGTGTCCCTACATAATGTTATCAACTTAACTGATGACATTTTATAGTCTGAAAATAAAAGCACCATGATGACAATATATCAGATGGTCAATGAAATAGGTTTCCAGAAAAGGTTGATGTAGTTAGGTGATATATGACTGATGAAATAGAAAAATGCACACGATGAATGCCATTTGTCATAAATGGCCAATGTAGAAGAAATACTAAAAATGGTTGATGATGTATATTTTTAGTACATGGTCGATGATGTACTATTAAAATTGCTGATGTAGTTGTAAACCTATATGTTACTGTATTTTTACATTTTTATTATTTTTTCAATATTTATTGTTTGACAAGAGATTGACTGGGTTATATTTTATTGTATGATACAATCATATAGACGAGTTTGATTATGGTAGGTGAAAAATGTTGCCTTTCTACTTGAGCTACTTGCCATAGTGTTAGATGTGAATAAAGAGGTACCAATTAGTTTGGGTTTTGGGGGGGGGGTCATGAAGATGTGTCAGGTACTATTAGATGTATACCTATTTGTCATGTTCCTTGATTTATGGGAGATACAAATGAACACATACTAGTGGGTGGTTAAGGATACCATGGAGGTTGTGATCACCTTAGGAGATGTCCATGTTATTTTGGGTATACTGATAAAGGGCACTCCCATGATTTGTGATATTTTATATATAGTGGCAAAGATATATGAATTACCCTGATGGGCCACCAGGTCAAATCAATTCCATCCACACACATATATTGTAGAGTGAAGAGATGTAGTTGCAACATCGATTCCAAAAATTCAGAAGGTGATTTTGGGACTTATGGTGATATAAGAATTATGTCATAACGCTGATGGAGGAGTTCTAATGTTTGCTATTGTGATGTTTGGGTTTTAGGGGGATTACGGAGATGTGTTAGGTATTATTGGATGCATACCTATTTGTCATGTTCCTTGATTTATAGGAGACATTGATGAACACATTCTAGTGGGTGGTGGATGGGGACATTGTGGGGGTTGTAATCATCTTGGAGGATGTCTATGTTATTTTTAGTTTACTAATATAGGGCACTCCCATGATTTATGATATTATGAATAGAGTGGTAGAGAGTCAGGCATTAGCTCGATGGGTCACTAGGTTAGATCAATACCATCCACATACATATATTGTAGAGTTGATAGGTGTAGTTGTAAAATCAATTCAAAATTTCCTAAAGGTGATTTTCGGACTTATGGTGATACTATAAATACAAAAATAATTATTAAGTGTTTGATAATGTTTAATCTTGACATCCTTAACTTGCTTGGCCTATTCGCCATTATGATAACTTATAATTTTTATGAGAGCATTTTATAGCTTAAAAACTATCTTGAAAATACTTAGAACATCACTTAACATTCTTAATATGATTATAAACATTTTTCAAACTTTTTCCAATAGTCTCCATCCTTCTAGAACATGGTCGCGTTAGGTCGGATAGAGCTACACTGGGGCCTTATCCACTAGTGTGGCCTTGTCCCTCATGCTCCAATGGTAACTTTTTAAAATAGATACATTGCACTAAATCCGTTCTGTGATTTTAGAAAGGTTGGTTAACAAAATATTTAAAATATTCCTATATATAAAAACATCAAGATTCTCCAAACACATTTAGAAATCACTTGAAAATTCTAATACACATTGATCAAAAGAACACTATTTCTTCTAATTTTAATTCTCCTGTATTCTAACAATCATAGGCTAAGTCTGAATTTTTTTTATTATAGTTTAAGGGAATTTATAGTCAAACAATTTACTCAATCTTATAACTACATTCATATAATTGCACAATTATAGATCACACACCCCCTAAGAGGGAGAACTACATTGGCCCGAGGCCCATTTGGGTTATGTAGACAACACTTAGATTACACAGAGTTTTTTGAAGATATCTTAGTGTAAACACATAAAATTAATATTTAATCTAAAATTATGCACTTGTGATCATTCTTTTACACACTTAGCTTTAGACCTATTTTAGGACCTTTTTTGATCACTTTTGACCACCTTGCACAATTTTTTAAGCTGATATATGACCCTCAAATGAACTTAGCCCTATCCTTATCAACCTTAGACACCTTTTAGTCCATGCCTAACCTTCATCATGGAAAAATGACCCATTGGACATGAGCACCCTAGGGGATAAGAGCGCACTACTTTAGTGTCCTTCCCCCTCTCTCGTCTTCTCATAAAATAACAACTAATTTGTTAAATTCAAAGCTATATGAAGGTCAGCCCATGTCTCTAATGAGCCCCATTTTAAGGATTCTCAATGATATGACTATATAAACATTTTTTAAACCATTTTATATAGAGGAGACTTCCACATCAAAAAACACAAAAATCACACTTGCACACTGAGAAAAGAATACCTATTTCTCTCAATTTTGATTGCATATAGTCCTAAAGCCCAAAACTCAAGTTTGAGTACATTAAATATATAACAAGTCATAATTAAGGCATCTAATCACATTAGTATTGCATCATCATCTAGCATATTTCACTATTTATTCACACCACTATAGCTTGGGATAACTACATGAAGTTTGATCCCTCTTCGGAGTATTGGTATGTAGGCAACGTTCAACACATTGGGTGTTGAGGTCTCACTCAACTTCAACCACTAATTCATTGATTTGTATTAGTCTTCAAATGTCAAGGATCTAGGGTTTTGAAGTAAAATCAGTCACACAGTAGTCTCCGCAAGTGATTGTAAGCTCCTGCACTAGATACAGGTTCTGTAGATGAAGGCATAGAAAACCCAAAAACCTTGATTTCCTCACTACAAGTGGACATGAGTGCCCTAGGTTAGACACGAGTACAAACTATCTAGTGTCCTCTTCCTAATGCTGTTGTTGAGGCCCAGATCTAGTTTTAGATTCTTGATTTCAATCACCAGACCTCTTTGCACATCAAATTTCAAACCCTGATCCCTTCTGGAGGCACAATTCCTAGCTAAGTATTTATTTTCTCCTTACACTTTATTATTTTTAGTAAATTTATAGAATATAGTATTTCTAAATTAGTTAATATTATCATTGTTATATTATTCTCCTACTTTTTCATAATAGTGTTGTTATATAGGGTTTTCACATAAATCTCAATTTTGACAAAACATATTGGTGAACTCGTTTATTGTTCAAATGTTGCCAAACCTTAACAAAAAATATTTATAGGGTTTTTATCCTTATTTTTTTAATTTTCACTTGTTGTTTTTAGATTTTTAGATTTGATATATTCTATTATAATAAAAATTTTCTAGGTTTTAGTTTCATATTATATGGATACATAATTTTTTTTCCTCCTCCTAACTCTCAAGGTTGTGATAACTACTTTCTCTCTAACTAGGTCCACACTATCACTATCCTAAGAGGTAAGGTAGTCCATCCTATAGTTTCAAATGAAAGTAACTAACCTATCCTTCCTCAAATCCCTCCACCTCCCACATATCCTCTTTAGGGTGTATGTATGCATGTTCAATCTGAATCACCTAAGATTTGTGCTTGTGAAGGTCTAAAGGATCAAATAATCATTATGAAAAGTTTGATAGAAGAGTTATAAAATTAAAATCAAAATTTTAGTGCAAAGATCACAAATTCTAGAAAATAATATCATATATGCCACGAATCTACAATATGCTAGTGTTAATTATGTATGTACATCTTCATGTAGAAACATTGTGTCTAACAAGGTTTCATGTCAAAATAAGAAAATCCAACAAAAAAATCTATACTAAGTGATTCAAAAAGTATGCAAATGACTAATAAGAGTTCAAGTGAGATTTTAAGGTAAATGATTCGAAATAATTTGATCAAACTACCTCTTTTATATCCTTTAAAAAGATTCAAATACTATTATGCATATTGTTGTCCCTAAAAATAGACTTCTCATTTTTGGGACAAGATGTGAACTATTTTGGTTCAAAAGACCAAAATAATCTCTTCCCTTCTCGAAATTTGTTCTAAGCATTCAAATTCTTTATTTTTCAAGCTTCTTAGAAATTTACGGACTCTGCAGGCTTAAATCTATGGACTCTGCAGGAAAGAAACAAGCTCTCAACACTTAGGCGATTTCAAAGTTGGTTTAATGACAAGATTCAACCAAAAGAGTTCATCAACAAGCTTCTAAGCCAGGATTGAACCATTGAACCATTGAACCTTGAACTATTTTGGTTCAACGGGTTTAATGGGTTCAAAGGTTCAACATCAGCAACAAGAGTTAAGCGCATTTGTCAAGGTTCAAAGTTTAACAGGTTCAAAGGCTTCTACAGATAGGTTCAATCAAAAGAATAAGTTTTCGACACTTAGTCATTTTCAGAACTAGTTCAAGGTTCAAAAAGTTCAATGGGTTCAACGAGGCTTGTTTCAAAGAATCTTGGTTCAAGCGGTCAATAGAAACAAGGGAATGAACCATTGAACCATTGAACCAAAGTTGGTTTAATCAGTCGGTTCAAGTGACAAGTTCAAAGGAGAACCCCAAGCATCAAAGACACAAGTGCCCTTACAGAGGGAATTTTTGTGTCAAAAATGACTAAGGAAGGAAACAAAAACTTGATAGAACTCAGTGGATGCTATCAAGTGTCATCTTTCGAGCCTCATTTCACTTTGTTTCTAAGAGTAGCAGATGCTGCCACGTGTCCTCTGTAAGTTAAGCAGAACACGCCAAGTGGCATCATTCACATGAATCTAAAATGAATCCCACATGGTTCTATAGTGTTTCCAAAATGTAGCGAAAGCCACCAAGTGTCATCTTCTGCAAGACACTCAAAAGGCATCCAAAGCTTCTACAAGTTCAACAGATGCTGCCACGTGTCTTTAGCTGTTTCACAGTAGATGTTGCCACATGTCTTTACTTGTTTCACAGTGAATGCTGCCACATGTCACGATTTGAGATTCACATAAAATCAACTAAGACAAATTTCCAAGAGACAAGCAGCCCTTTTGGAGGACACTCAAAAGCTGAAGTGAACCGTTGTAAAAACTTGAAAGGCTAATTTAGAGCTCAAACAGCGCTTGCAGAGGGCAGAAAGGGGGCAAATGGACCAATTCAAAGGCCAAAAGATCAAAGGGATTTCCTTCAAAAAAGTTCCCCCAAAAAAAGTGACAAAGAGACAATTCCTTTGGACAGAGACAATTCTTTCAGACAATTTGTTCGAAGGAATTCTCTTTGTCACTTTTGCTGGGAGAACTTTTTCGAAGGAAATCTCTTTGCTCTTTTGGCCTTTGAATTGGTCCATTTTCCCCCTTCCTGCCCTCCACAAGGGCTGTTTGAGCTCCAAATTAGCCTTTCAAGTTTTTGCAATGGTTCACTTCGGCTTCTGAGTGTCCTATGAAAGCGCTGTTTGTCCCTTGAAAATTTGCCTTAGTCAATTTTATGTGAATCTCAAATTATTACACGTGGTAGAATCCACTGTGAAATAGGTAAGGACATGTGGCAGCATCCACTGTGAAATAGGTAAGGACACATGGTAGCATCCATTGAACTTGTAGAAGCTTTGGACGCCTTTTGAGTGTCTTGTGGAAGATGACACTTGGTGGCTTTCGCTGCATTTTGGAAACACTATAAAACCATGTGGGATTCATTTTAGATTCATGCAGATGATGCCACTTGGCATGTTCTGCTTAACTTACAGAGGACACGTGGCAACATCAGATGCTCTTAGAAACAAAGTGAAATGAGGCTTGAAAGACGACACTTGGCAGCATTTGCTGAGTTCTATCAGGTTTTTGTTTCCTTCCTTAGTCACTTTTGCCATGGAAATTCCCTCCACAAGGGCACTTGTGTCTTTGACACTTGGGGCACTCCTTTGAACTTGTCGCTTGAACCGACTGATTGAACCAATTTTTGGTTCAACGGTTCAATAGTTCATTCCCTTGTTTCTATTGACCATTTGAACCAAGATTCTTTGAAACAGGTCTCGTTGAACCCATTGAACCTTTTGAACTTTGAACTAGTCTTGAAAATGACTAAGTGTCAAAAACTTGTTCTTTTGATTGAACTTGCATGTAGAAGCCTTTGAACATGTTGAACTTTGAACCTTAACAAATGCGCTTAACTCTTGTTGCTGATGTTGAACCTTTGAACCCATTGAACCCGTTGAACCAAAATAATTCAAGGTTCAATGGTTCAATATTTGCTTAGAAGCTTGTCGATGAACTCTTTTGGTTGAACTTTGTCGTTGAATCAACTTTGAAATCGCCTAAGTGTTGAGAGCTTGCTTCTTTCCTGCAGAGTCCGTAGATTTACACCTGCAGAGTTCGTAGATTTTTGAGAAGCTTGAAAAATGAGGAATTTGAATGCTCAGAACAAATTTTGAGAAGGGAAGAGATTATTTTGGTCTGTTGAAACAAAATAGTTCACATGTTATCCTGAAAATGAGAAGTCTATTTTTGGGGACAACAACTGGCTCTAGTTGGGGATCTTCTATCAATTGTAAAAAAGAATTAAAGAGAGTAGAATCTAGAATCTCTAGTGTCTTTATGTGTACCATTGGGCTACGAAATCATGTTACCTAAAAATAGAAGGCATAAAAAATAGAAACAAATAAAATAAAACAGAATTAAAAACTATACAAATATACATATGTATAGATGAAATGATTTGATATTTCAAGAGTTGAAGTGTTTCAGATGCTGCCCAGTATGAGGTAGAGAAAAGAGTGTGCCATCTTAATATTTCAGCATAAATCTATTTTCACCATTGTATTGATGAATTATAAATGGGCCTCTCCAAATGGAGTCGACCTTTCCATGCATCCCTTTTGGTTCTCTCTTTTTGTCCCACAACAGGACTTGATCTCCAATCCAGAAATCATGATTTTTGGCCTTTTGGTCAAAGAATTTCTTTACCAGACTTTGATGAACAACAATTCAATCTACCACCAAGGTTCTTTGTTCATCCAGATCAGTTAGGCACATGATTCTCTTATCAATAGAGTTTTCATATGTCTGATATTCAATTGCCTTTGCCAATTTCAAGGCTGGCAATTCTAAGGTGATTGGTATCTCAACATTGATATCATAAAGAAGTTGAAAATGAGACATACCGATTGCCCTCTTTGGTGTGATTATGTCTACCCATAAAGCATCAATCAATGCTTTATGTCATGTCTTTTGATTTTCATCTGCTAGCTTCTTGATGATAGTTACCAGATTCTTATTGCTTGATTCAGCTTGTCCATTTTCTTGTGAAAAATAATTAGAAGAGTGAGAGAGTGTAATTCCATAATGAAAATAGAATTGTGTAATCTCTTGGGAGGTGAAACAAGCTATATTGTCATTAACAATTTTGGTTGGAAATCCAAACTTGGAAATGATATTCTCCTTGAGGAAAATGCATACAACTTCTGAAGTAGCATGCTTAGTTGGGATTGCTTCTACCTACTTAGTGAAATGGTCAGTTGTTTTAATGACATAATCATGTCCAACGCTTGAATATGGGTTTATAGTCCCAATAAAATCAATCGCCATTGCTGGAAAGGTTCTTATATAATCACTGACTTGAGAGGCAGGGCAGCTAACTTAGGTCTTCCAACAAATTGCTGGCAGAGTTTACATTTTCTCACCCACTTATATGCATCTTAAAAAAGAGTTGGCCAGTAATACCTGGCTCACAAAATCTTGTGAGCAATCACAGGAGCAAAAAAATGTCTTCCACAGGCTAGATTGTGAAAAGATTTTAAAATTTGGCTTTGTTGCTCTTTGTCTACACAACGAAGGAATACTCCATCTATGCTTCTCTTGTACAAGCTGTTGTCTCAAAGGACAAAATTGACACCTTTAAATTTGATAGTCCTCCTTTTTTATAAGACAAATGAGCAAGACATTCACCATAAGTAAAGAAATGAGCAATACCTAAACACCACTCATTGGTAGTGAAGACAAAAAAAACTGTTGGTGTATCTTCCACTTCAGCTTCTTCATGCTGTGTATCTTTTGGCTTGTTGTCAACAATTAATTGGCATAGGCCTTTTCCCCTAACCAGCTTTGTTGGCTTGATGTTTAGATCAAACTCTTAGATATTTGTAATTCAATTGCTTCTTTTTGTGCCAAACTCCTGCTGAGTTAATATGGACTTGACTGTAGTATCAGGAACTAAGATAGTAGTGTGTGAATTTAGAATATAGAAGCATAAATGTTTGATTGCTTTCACCACTGCATAAGCATGCTTATCTATATTTGAATACTTCATCTCATAAATTTTGAGAGGGAAACTTATGAAAGAAATGAGAGATTTTATACCTTCCTTGTCATGTTGAACAAGAATTGTTAAAAGCGTGTGTTCAGAAGCATAGCTGTATATGATGAAATCTTTGTTGTAATCTGGACAAACAAAGGTAGGAGCGTGAGCAATGACAGTCTTGATATATTGAAATGCTGACTTGCCTTCTTTAATCCAACTAAAGGTGGTCTTTTCTTTCATCATGTTCACAATGTGTTTAGTCTTCTCAATAAATTCGGAGATGAACTTTCGTAAAAAATTCACCTTTTTGAAGAAAGAGTGAACATCATTTTTATTTGTAAGGAAATTAAGCTCTTGAATAGACTTGACTTTGTTTGAGTCAATCTTTATGCCTTCTTTAGACACAATGTGTCCAAGGAGTTTCCCTTCTATTACTCTAAAAATAGACTTCTTAGGGTTCAAAAAAATAACATTTTGGCGGCATCGCTCCAACACTTATTGTAAGTGGAGTACATGATCAGAATGATGCTTTGAAAAGATAGTCAAGTCATCAAGGTATACCACTATGATTTTACCCATCTTATCTTTGAAAGCCAGGTCCATTACTCTTTGAATGGTGGCACTAACATTTATCAAGCCAAAAGACATTCTTTTATATGCAAATGTACTCCAAAGTGTGGTGAATGCAGTCTTGTGTTGGTCTACTTTACCAACTTCAACTTGATTATATTCTAAGAAGCCATCTAGCATTGATAACATCTCTGAACCTATTATTGTTTGAAGCACTTGATCCATGATTGACAAAAGGTAATTATCTTTCAAAAATGATTGATTCAGATTCTTGAAATCTACACGAATGCGAATTCAACCACTCTTTTTCCTTACAGGCACTATGTTTGCAATTCATGTGGAATGATGGATTGAGAAGATGATTCTAGCATTTAACATTTTTTGTATCTCAGATAGAATAGTACTTGATATTTTCAGATTGTACTGTCTGAATTTTTGCTTATAGGGCATTGAGTCAGCCTTAAGAGGAATGTCATGGAAAATTTTATTAGGTCTGAGAGACTTCAAGTTGTCATAAGAATATGTTAAGACATCCATGTATTGATAGAGTAAAGTGGTGAACTTGAATCTTTTTTCAGGGGTGCAACACTTATCAATGTTAACCATTTTGGGATTTTCTTTAGTAGTCAGATTTACTTGATCAAATCTCTGAGAGAAGCTTGAATCTATTTGCTGTTGTTTGATGAATTTATCATGCTTGTCAAATAATTTCTCAAGAAAAATCAGGCTTTTAAAAAAATTATTTCCTTTTAGCTGTAAGAATTCTTCATTTATATCTGAACTAGATTTAGAGGCTAATTCATATTTCTGAGATTCACTACCTTCAAAACGTAGTTGTTCAAAATTGTCTTTTCATTCTAGGAAGGCAATGATTTGATGATCATCATTGAATACTTGCCAATGATCAGCATTGTCAGGGACACTTGGTCTACAGACTAGCTCAATAGTATACCTGTCTTCTTTGAAATATGAGTGAAAAACTAAGAGAGTTCTTGAAATAAGTGTATCAGCTCTGTCATTAGATTCCCTAAGTATGGTAGAAATGTTGAAAGCATCAAAGCTTTAAATTTGATCTCAAACCAGGTTGAGATAGTGGCGTAATCTTTCATTCTTGGTTTGGAATAAGTTTTTCACCTGATAAACTACTAATTCAGCATCTCCTTTGGCATGAAAAAATTTGATGCCTTTGTCTTGAGCAGCCTTCAATCCAAACAACAAAGATTCATATTCAGTTGTATTGTTAGTGATGCTAAATTGTAATTTATAAGATGAAAGAAACATATCTCTTTGAGGAGATATCAACATAATTTTGGCTCTTGAATCGATAGAGGAGTAGCTGCCATCGAATTCCAGAGTCCATACCTCATCAGATACTGATTTTTTTAGACTTTCCTTCATTAGAGAGGGAGGGTCCATTTGTATTGCGACCTACTAGTTCTTCTGTTATTCTAGTTAAACTAATTTTTGGGTTGACACTTTCAAAAATTTTATCAGATGTTTCATGTACTTCATCTGTAGATAGAAATTAGTTATCCATATCTGAGAATTCAAAAAAAATTTGAGCTTCAGGGGCTGATGTTTGGGTGACCACGTATTTTACTTCCTTTTTAGAGAGAAATCTCTTCATTATGCCTTTGACAAGGATTCTTGCCTCAGACAGGTCCATGCTTAGTTCTCCTCCCACGTCTTTGCAAAAATTTCATCCAAGCAAAATGCCATAGGATGTTGGAACGTCAGCCACTAAGACAGTCATCTTGATTCTCTTGTTTGAAAAGGATGCAAATACAAATTGGGCATCTTTGATTTGCCCCAACAATGATACTTGCTTATTTTCCATGGATAATCATCTCCTAAATGTCTTGGTCAGTGTGAGGCCAATAAATTCAGCTACTTTAGCAGGCATGACATTGTCAAATGTGCTTGAATCTATAATATAATTATTTAGCTTGTGACCATTTATTAACAGATAAACATAGAAAGGTTCTATTTTCTCAGTGGAAACTGGAAGAGTAATGATAAGATTATTCAAAATGGGCATGTTTTTTGAAAAATCAAGAGTTATCTTTTTAGGAGTTACCTTTTTAGCTTCTTGTTTTGCAGGGACAGTTTGGTTCTTGACACATTGGACCAACTTATCTAATTGATCAAGATTAGACTGCAAATATTCAAATTCAGACATTTGTATTTTGGTCTTTTTGACATGATTAATTATGTCAAATGGCTGAATTAGATTAGGAATAAAAGAAGATATTTCAACTTTTTAGATTTTAGGAGTGATAAGAGGAGGGCTGGTTTGCAAAATTGAAATAGAAAGTGAAGGTGAAATTGATGTAATTACCTTTTGGGTGATCATCGAATCTTTTGACTGAAAAGGCAAAGTGGTTCCATGCTTAGCAATTGTAATTACTAGTTGAGGTTGCTCCTCTGTCTTCTTTTTATTAGCTTGCTGGACTGATTGGTTTTTAGACTTGGTAAACACTGCATATGATCCATCAAAACCTTCTCCTTTGTTTTTGGGTTCATCCTGGTAGTTTAGAAAACCAATGTGAGAGTCGCCAGTTGATTTTTATTGATTTTTTATAAAGAGATCAATGTCATTTTTTTGATTTAATTCAAGTTGAAAAGAGAACTCTGATTCTGCTTCAAGATATCCCATTGCTGAATTGGTTGGAGGAGCTTCCAAGGCAAGTTTCTTTTGTGGGGAAGGAAGATGATTTTATTGCCCTTGATTCCTGGTAGCATTGCCCTGATATGACTGATTTGGAAATATATTTCTTGGCATATCTCTGTATGAAAGAGCAAAAGATATTCCTTGCACCATTTGCTTTTTGAGAGCAAGCAACTTATTTGCCAACTTCTGCACCATTGGATCTATGGTGCCTATAGATGAATATTTAGAAGATGATGAGGGTCTATTTTTATTTGGATCTCTTCTTATCTTCCCTGCTAAGATGAGATCATCTTCTACCTCAATGGCCAAATGTTGAGCTGCAGTAAGATCTATTTGACCAACACGTCTCAAAAGAAAACTTATTTTAGGTAACTGAGAATCAATGAAGAAGCATTTGAGATTCTCAACTGTAGGTCAAAAAATTAAAAGAATTCTGTTCCTTAGTTTGTCAAACTTGGCTATGAATTCCCTCATTAGTTCATGAGGTTCTTTCTTCATCTGTGTAAGTTAAGCCAGAAGTGCATGTGTATCTTCTACAGGTTTGAATCTAGCTTCAACTTGGCTTTGAAGGTATTCTAATCAGTTACTGATTGAGCCTGTAAATGATAAAACCAATCTATAACAACACCTTGTAATGTTTCTACAAATAGCCTAACTGCTACATATTCAAATTTTACTCCAATTACGTCACAGGCTATGCTGAAGGCTATAATGTGTTCATCAGGATGAACTTTCCTATCACCATAAAATTTGAGAAAATTCTTCTTTGAACTACGTGGGAGCTCATGTAGAGGTGGAGTAAGATTGAGAGGACCAAAATAATTATCCCAGGGGCCTTGAGCTGCCATTATATGACTATTAAAAGGAGGAATAACAAATCTCAGAGGAGAAATTATTGGCAAAGCTTTATCAATAGTAGAAGTGGATACTTTGTTTGGAAATGGAGATCTAACTTTAGTAGGAGGAAAGCTCTTGGTTCGTTGGAGGCGAGATGGTGAAAGAAATAAATCAAAATTAATTTGCTATACCAACTCGAATACAGAGTCAATAATACCTTTAGCCTTTTAGCTTTGTGTATACCTTAAATCTACCAGATTGTGAAAAAAAAAAAAATTGACCTTGCTTCAGTTTGAAGCTTGAGGCTTTAAAACTGTACATTCTTTCCCATTTGGTGTGATTGTGAATGGTAAGGTTATAATGATAATGGGTAAAACACAGAAATAGAATGGAGTCTATAATAGATAATGGTAAAGACTGATTCCATCTAAAACTCGAGGTTTCAAAATGCACATAACTATATCCCTAGCGGAGTCACAAAAAATTATTGGTTGAATATTTTATCATCAGCATACTGATAAATAAAATAAGTCTGATCATCCAAAGTAGGAAGATTGGTCAACCAAATGTGTAGGTTTACCACATCAAAAGGGGAGTAATCTCTCCTCTCATCAAGGGGAGGTTCCCTATAGATATGCTATATATATAAATATAAAATAATACTCAAGGGTAGGATAAACCATCCATCTCTCTTTTTTCAGAGATGATGCGTGCAAATCAAAAGAGAAATCTTAAGGATAAGGACATAAAGCACTCCTCTTCTTTCAGAAGTACTATTCAACAAACTACAAAAATCTTTTTGATAGTAATTGCAAAATGTAACCAAAGACGTAGTAACTAATAGATTGAGATGTAGCACAAAGTCTTCACCTCAGTTGCGCAAGAGTGAGATACGAAGGACAATGAGGGCACAAAGTCATCCCAAGGTACTTTACATAGAAACAAAAAAAATACACTAAAGACAATTGTGGGGGCACAAAGTCTCTTCACAGTTGACTTCAGGACACCTTCCTGACTACTTTCACTAATTCTGCTTATTGAATTAAAGGAACATAAAATATATTAAGGAAAAATACATAAAAATAGTTTCCCCAATAATAAAGATATCACAGCATAAAGTCTGAAAAGTCACTTGCTTTCTTATTTCAATAACAAAATATGATCAACAATCTGAGCTCAAAGTCTCAGTAACGCCTTTCAATTTAGGGGGATCTCTCTCTGATTATCAGAAACAAAACTCTGCCTAAATTGAAAGGCATTACTAAGACTTTGAGCTCAGATTGTTGATCATATTTTGTTATTGGAATAAGAAAGCAAGTGAATTTTCAGACTTTGTGCTGTGATATCTTTGTTGTTGGGAAAACTGTTCTTATGTCTTTTTCCTTAATATATTTTCTATTCCTTTAATTCAATAAGCATAATTAGTGAAAGTAGTCAGGAAGGTGTCCTGAAGTCAACTGTGGAGAGACTTTGTGCCCCCACAATTGCCTTTAGTGTATTTTTTTTTAATTTATGTGTAAAGTACCTTGGGACGACTTTGTGCCCTCATTGTCCTTCATATCTCACTCTTGTGCAATTGAGGTGGAGACTTTGTGCTACATCTCAATCTGCTGGTTACTACGTCCTTGGTTACATTTTGCAATTACTACCAAGAAGATTCTTGTGGTTTGCTGAATAGTATTTCTGAAAGAAGAGGAGTGCTTTCTATCCTTATCCCTAAGATTTCTCTTTTGATTTGCACGCATCATCTCTAAAAAAAGATAGATGGATGATTTATCCTACCCTTGAGTATTATTTTCTGTTTATACACATATATATATATATATATATATATATATATATATATATATATATATATATATATATATATATATCTACTTGATGAGAGGAGAGATTAGTCTCCTTTTGATGTGGTAAACCTACACATTTGGCCGACCAATCTTCCTACTTTGGATGATCATACCTATTTTGTTTATCAGTACGCTGATCGACAAAATATTCAACCAATACATATCACATAATGCATGGGAATCATACAGATCATTGTTTGGATTTGAAGCAAAAAATACAAAAAATAATTGACAGGGTGATCTTATTATTGATACATCAATTAAGTAACCCACTCACCTTATGAGTGCATCTTCTAAAGCACACGTGACAAAATCAGAATTAGTACAAAAATGGCTACCAAAGAACAATTCAGAGTAAGAAAAGTTTCAAGACATAATTAGAATAAGAAAAGATTCAATAAGATAAGTTAGAGCAAGCAAGAGTGAAAAAATAACAAGATCAAAAAAAATAATACAAAGGGAATAATTTGCAAAACAAAGGTTACATCAAGAAAAAATGGCATTACAAAAAGAGTTGTAAAATCAAATTCAATATAAGCCAAAAAACATTATAAAACGAGGGTTTATAAAAAAATAAAGTCAAAAGTATGAAATACCTACAAAAGATATAGTTTCAAAGGTAAGTGCAAAGGGGGCAACTCCAAATCTTTTGTTATGAACCCGTGATATCTTTTTTTTTTGTTTGTTTAGTAGTTGCTATGGACACATATGCTTTGTAAGTCATCCCGTGAGCATTTTTTTTATCCCACATTCATGAGAAGTAGTAGTTTTTTAGTTTAGAACTTATATATAAGTAAGTGTTGAGGCCATTGAAGGCATCCACAAAATTATTGTATAGAGCTTGCTCAAAGGAGGTTGCCCCCTCAAAGTTATCTACGATCAATTCAAGCCTTTCGAGTGTTCTTTAGATTTAATTCATGTTGTTAATTCTTATTATTTGTGTATTTTTATTAATTGTTGTAGGAAGATCCTCTCATCTGGTATCAGAGCACTTTTCAGAGCCACAATTTTTTTTTAAAACTCTACATAATTTATTTATAGTTTTTTAAAAAAAATTAGTAACTATGTTTTACTACAAAACTATGTTTTGTATCACACTAATATTTTTGAGATCAGAGTAAAACCTGACCACATAACTATGGGAAGTACTCGGGTGAAATCCCTAAAACTCATTATGAAGAGTATCATAGGAACCCCAAAGTAGCTGGCTCATTGAGAGGACCTGCTAATGAAATAGATAACGGCCCCTCCCTGATTGAGTAGTTCCCATTCGTGAGGAAAACCAAGAGCTATGCAAAGAAATAAATTCGTAACCAAATTTTTTTGGAGAGCGGTACTCACTTAGACAACATTGGTAGCCAGAGTGAAAATTTTAAAACCCTTAGGCAACCATTGAATCTTGATGCCCATTTTTATCAATTTCAAAATATTTTCAACAGACTCAAAATATTTAATCAGTAGAGTATCCGTAGACTGTCAGAGGGCTTACAAACATGTATTTGACAAAACCCAAAATTTTCAAACTATTGACAGAGTCTCAATAGACTCTCAAAGGAGTTATCATCAGACAGAAAATCAAAAAATAGAAAACAAAAAAAAATTTGTTAGTCAGATCATGGTATTAACTTGAATAGGAGCAAAAACCATGGAGGATGAAATTGCCACCCTCAAGTCCCACATCAAAGATCTTGATGAAAAAATTCTTGGCCTCAGTCTGCAACATACCAACATGAACAACAGATGACATCCAGAGTCTTCTTTCAACACTTCATTTTTTTTCAATAATTATCGTGGGCTAAAGTTAAATTTTTCTTGATTCAATGGTGCATATCTAACTAGATGGATCTATCAGGCTGAATAATATTTTAGTCTGCATAATAATTTTGATGTCAATAAAGTTTCACTTGCATCTTTTCACCTAGAACTTGAATCTCTTCAATGGTATCATTGGTATGCCAAGGTTCATGAAGAACCCATATAGACCAATTTTTGCACCCTCATTTTTCAACAATTTGGCTCTAATACTTTTGATGACTTCACTGGAGCACTCACTAAACTTTTCCAAACAAGAACAATGAGAGTATCAAACTAAATTTGAAAAACTAGCCAATCATACAGAGGGATTGTCTGATGAATTCTTTAAGAGTTGTTTTGTTAGTGGACTGAAAGATGCAATTAGATCTTAGATTAAAATATTTCAGCCCAATACAATGATGGAAGCCTTAGGGTTGGCTAAGTTGGTAGAGGACAAGATCATAACTCAACATCAATTCAAATCTAATTTTGTTCCTGTTAGCCAATTTTCACACCCAGTTTTAAACTTTTTATTTTGGCTAAGTGAAACATTCTTAATTGGTTTATCCCCACAACAAAAAGACCAAGTGTTATTTTCTTTGGAAGCCTTTTGTTCGGTATTTTTGCAAGTGTTATTTTGGTCTTTTTGCTCAAGTGTTATTTTTTTCGAAAATTTTTACTTCGGATATTTTGTTCAAGTTTCAAAGGAATTGTTTTAGACTTTTTGTTCAAAGCAAAAAGCTCAAAATAATTGGGTCACTTTCAAAATTTTGAAGGGTACATTTCAAGATTTTTGAAGGATCATTTCTAAAGTGAAGGGACATTTCCATATTTATGAAGGGACACTTTCAAAAAGTTTGAAGGGTCTTTTTCTCATGAAAGTGTCCTAAATAGGGTTTTCGAAGGAAACTTTGCGAGATTTCTGAAAGAAATGTCCCTTACATTTTTTTGAAAGAAATGTCTCTTGCAACTTTTCTAAAGGAATTGCTTCAGACATTTTGTCCAAAACAATTTTTTCAAAGGGTCTTTTTCTCTGGTAAAGTGTCCTTTACAAAAAGTCCAAAGGGTGTTTTTCTCATGAAAGTGTCCAGTTCAAGATTATTGAAGGGCATGTTTAGGCTTTTGGAGAGGTGAAATGAAAATGCCAAAGGGTTATTCTCAACAAAAGTGTCCTTTGAAAAAAAAGTTCAAAGGGACACTTTCAGAAAGTTTGAAAGAAAGATTATTTTGAAGAAAAGAAAATGGGCTCAAAAAGTTAATTCTTTTAGAGAAAAGAGTTCACGAGAAAATTATTTCAGACTTTTTATCTGAAACAAAAAGTCTGAAGGAATGGTCCTAGTAGAGTGATGACCATATGGACATCAAATTCAAGGTGATGATCTAGCTGTTGGTGTTTAAATAAGTGGGTCCCAGGTAGATCAATGGTCTTTGTTCAAAAACTCAAAGAGCCAAGGGCTCACATTCTTCATCCACCAAAGCAGATCAGAGGGTTTATTTCACCATTGATCAGGTCAAGATTTGATTTGTTTTTTGATGGCCAATCGAAGGGACAATTGACTATACACGTAGACTCCAAGTGATGCCTCTTAAAGGCTAACATAATGAAAGTGACTCTTCCCTATGCCATTGCACACCTCAACAAGCCAATGAGAAGCTATTAGCATCAAGACAAATCAATAACAAGTGGACTCTCATTTACATAATTGATTGATGCCATTACTCAACTTGAATTTTTTTGCTGCTAGTGTAACTATTGGGAAAGCATATTTGAGAGGGCAAGCTAGCTGTGTAACCAATTGAGGTGACATGGATCAATTGAATGGCCCAAATGAGCATCATTGTAAAACATAGTTGCAACTGAAGAAGGAGACTCCTAAAAAATGATTTATCTTTCTGGCACTAAAGGCCTCCTCTTCTCATTTGCTTTTTGCTATAAATACAACCCTTGGGCTAGTGTAAAAATAACCACATAATGTATGGCGAAGCTCTGCTGGATTGATGTCACATTTTTCTTTTAAGCATAGGTACCAGTCTATTTCTTTCAAATTTTTTGAATAATTGTTTGGGTGTGTAAGAGATGTATAGTGATAGTAAGAGATGATTTTCCATCCTTATGTCTTTTATCCTTCATGCCTGAGCAAAATTTCTTAGTCTAACAGGTCATATAGAGTGTGTTTAAGTGTGTTGAATTGCTGTAAGTGTATAACTATTCTTAAAATGTGCAATTTGCCTTCTGTCATTTCATGCATCTCACCTCTATACTGAAATACTTGTGTTATAAATCCTTAGAGATTGGGAATGGTATGTGCATTTTTCTATATTATGCACTAGAATATGATATTCATGTGGAAGATAATCTTAGTTTATCACCACTCTTAGAGTATGTTTTTCTTTTCTATATCTCTAACTCTTTTTATTTCAAGAAAGCTGTTTTAGATAGAAATTGTTTTGTAGAGATCCATTCAGGGAGCTAGCCCTTTAAATCTAGAGGTTCATTTTCTCTATAAATATACCCATATACCTGAAAATATTTCAATGTTTTCCAAATCTAGAAGAGGATTGAACACTCTCTTCTAGAGTGCAAGATTTAGAGACAACAATTTTGGCATGCTCGATGGGATAAATTATTGCCATGTCAAGGTGAATACTAGTCTTGACAAGCCTAAGGTTGTATAAATATTCTTAATCTAGCATTTGGTTACTCCAAAAGGTTAGAATCTCTAGTTGTATATCAAGTTTCCCATATTATACTTCATGGTCCTCACTAGGTCATCTAAGACTTCCAATCAAACCCCTCTAGTTGAAGCTCTTCTTGAAGAACAAAGCCCTGAACCATTGCTGATGCTTAGAGATCCTTGGAAAGGAGGTTTTGGAGAAGAAGAAGAAGAAGTTGAGGAAGTTTAATAAATAAGAGATCAAGAGGAAAGAAGATAAATGGATAGGTGACAACCTTTTCCAGCTTTTAACACCCAAAATCCAATTGACCTTCCTGCATACAACCCTATTCCTCCCAATGCTATCAAGAGTCTCCCTGGTTTCAATGGAGAGGGTCCTACTACCCTATTTGAACATATTAGGGACATCTCACATTTATTTAACTTCCATAATGTCACCCTAGCCAACATAGCCATTATATTGCTTGCCATGTCTATAAGAGGTAAGGTACTTGACTTGTATAAAATTTTGGAAGGTGGTTGCATTATAAGTTTGGATGGCTTTGGAGAATTGTTGGTGACTATATTTGAGAATAAGAGTGACCATACTTCACTGATCCATCAACTAAACATGATAAATATAGGTCTTAACAAATCCATGGGAGATTTTAATAAAATATTTCAAAGGACATGGCATAGGTTGCCACATGTCATGAGACCTCCTTTGAGCTTTGTGTTCCCCACTTATCTCAAGGGTATTGGTATTGATGTGGCAGTGATGTTATAGTCAATGGGAGGATTCACTCTGATATACACATATGAGATAGTTATTGAAGCTAAGAATATATTGATACAAGTTGGAAAGCTACATCCAAGAGTTTCTATGCCTTTACTGTCTCATAGTTCAGTTGAAGCTCCAAGCATAACACAAGTTCCTAATGCCAATGTCAAGCTGAGAGCCTTTCCCAAGAAGGTGGATAATTCTATGGATAAAGATGAGGAGATCTGGTCATTAAGAGTTTAGCTCAAGCAAGCTCAATTTTAGGCAAGTGCTCCACATAACCCTCAATACTATCCTCAGCAAGGCTATAGAGTTCCATCCTAATACAACTACCAAGGAAGAGGACAAGGTCAACAAGGTTTCAACAGGTAGCCTAATGCCTATAATACTAATTCCAATCCTTCCATGAAGGCTGTTGTTCTAATGCATGCTAACCTTGTCCAAGGAGAAGATCATTTGGACCAATGGGGACAACCTCAAGGTTAGTTTATGCATGATGGTGGAGAAGACATCCAAGATTTGGTGGCATGAGAAGAAACTACTCCTTACATGACATTAGAAGAAGAAAATCCCATCCAAAGGGATATTCATGGAGAAGGTAGCAGCCAGAATGTAGGTATGATGAACTTTCAAGTGAAGGATGATTATGTGTTGAATTAAAACACATCAATTATAGCCAATAAAAGAGCCAAAAAGAGAGCTTTGGGAGATAATCTAGGAGTAAATGTGACTCCAAGTGATGCCTCTCTAAGGCCACAAAGTGTGAATCCTAGTACAATACCTACTACCAGTCATGCTCCTCAACAAAGTCAAACTACAAGTAGGGTTGTCAAGCCTACAATACAACAGGTTCAGAATCCCTCACTACCTTCCAAAATATAAGAAAAGATGAATACTTCCCCTCTAAACATTATTGATTCTTTAAATAATACCAAGACAAGCATATCTCTTTGAGAAGTCTTGCATATGCCTTGTCAAAAGGAGCTCTTACAAGAAAAACTTGCAAATATTCATATAGCCCCTCAAACTTCAAAACATAATATTGTGGCCCTTACCAATATTAGATCCCTCCACCAAATTTAAAACTCCACCTTTCTACCTCACACTCATTGTGGAGGACAAGTTGGTTCACAATTGTATTGTAGATAGTGGAGCTAGTACCACTGTCATGCCTAAAGTGGTGGCTGATAAGTTAGGATTAAAGTATAAATCACATGGTAAAGGTGTGTTATAGCTTGATGGGAATCCAACCAAGATAGTGGGATTGGTCATAGGTATGAAAGTCTTTCTACATGATTGCCTAAGTTTCCCCATTTTACAAGACATTATGGTGGTAGACCTTCCAACTCATTTTGCTATCTGCTTGTCAAAGGACTTCACGACTAAGATAGAAGGGTACCTTTCTGCTGATTTGTCTTTTCTAGGTTTTAAAACAAGATATAGAACCAAGGTGACTCCATAAATGAAGATAATTTCAAATTAGAATTATTTAATTGGTAAAGAAGGTGTCATGAATGGTGAAACATCCTCCCCACTTGAAGGTATTTTTGATCTTTTCCTTGATAAGTAAATCATTGAAACACATGGAATTGATCCATATAATTTGATAGAAGAAACTGATTTGGAAGTTTATTGTATGCACGAAAAAAATGCTTCCATTCCTTCACTCACTAATGAAGACCATGAACTTGAAGGGACATGGAAAATGTTTTTGGATTGCTCAAGAAGAAAAATAGGTGCAGGAGTTGGCATTATGTTAGTTTCTCCATCAAAGAATCAATACTACCCCTCATATAGATTCCACTTTAGCTGCACCTACAATGTGGTAAAATATGAAGGCCTAGTTCATGGCCTCCAATGGGCAAAGAGGAGAGGGATCAAGAATTTGAAAGTTTATGGGGATAGTGAATTGGTCATCCACCAAGTGAGAAATTAAGCTGCAGCCAAGAATCCCTTGCTTAAATCCTACAAGCATAGGGTATGGGACCTACTTGAAGACTTTGATGCCTTCAACATACAACTCATACCAAAGGATTTAAATAAATATGCTGATAGATTAGCTGTCATAGGAGCACAATTTGACGTAGTTGCTGATGTAGGGACATAGAAGGACCAGTCCCATATCAAGGTCATTATGAGGCCTTCTATTCCAGATAATGAAGTGTCATAGAAAGTGTTTGAAATTAATGAACACATTGCACACTTCTTACAAAATGAGGTAGGATTCTCTTTGAGGAACCAAAGGAGACTACAAAATCAATATCAAGAACAAGTTATCCAGCTAAGGACAAACAAGATACCCAAGGGGCTAATTACTTAGGAGAGTGTTTTCAATGAAGATGATCAAAAGAAGAAAGAAAGAGTGAGCATGTCAACAAAAGAAGAGAACTATGAGAGAGTCATGATTTACAAGGACAAGATCCTAAAAATTGGTAAGGTATGTTCTCTATTCGAGAGGCAGGCCTTTATGGAATTATGCAAAGAGTTCTATGACATCTTTGCTTGGGAATATAAAGATTTGAAATGTTTTGATCCAAGTCTATCTCATCACACCATTGAGTTAGAGCCTAGAGCTAAACCAGTTAGGTATAAGCAAAGGCCTATCAATCTCAAGATAGAGGAACTCATGAAGAAAGAGTTGATCAAATTGATTGAGTCTAGGATTATCTTTCTTATCAAACACTCAACTTAGGTGGCTAATATTGTACCTATCTAAAATAAGAATGGAGAGATCAAACTTTGTGTGGATTTTTGAGACCTTAATAGAGTGTCTCTTAAGGATCATTATCTACTACCTTCCATGGAACAAATTCTGTAGGTTATTTCAAGTTCTCAATGCTTCTCACTTCTTGATGGTTATTTAGGTTATAATCAAATACTAGTGAATGAAGAGGATCAGTTTAAGACAACCTTCACTACAAAATGGGGCACCTTTACTTGTAGGAAGATGCCATTTGGTTTATCCAATGCTAGAGCTAAATTTGAAAGGAAAATGGACATGGCTTTTAAGGGTTTGATCAATAAGTTTTTGCTTGTGTACCTTAATGATACAACTATTTTTTCAAAGGGTGCTACTGATCATATGGAACATCTAAGGTAGGTGTTTGAGAAGTGTAGGGAGTATGGAATATCCTTTAATCCAAAAAAGTGCATCTTTGCTATCCATGAAGGTAAGCTATTGGGTCATATTGTTTCAAAAGAAGGCTTATCTATTAACCCTAAGAGGATTGAGGCTGTTCTAGGCTTGTCTTTGCCTCAACACAAGAAAGGAATTCAAAGCTTCTTGGGGAAAATAAACTTTGTAATAAGGTTTATTCTAGGCTTTGCAACTATAGTAAAGCCTATCACAACCATGCTCAAGAAGAACCAAGCTTTTTCTTGGACAAAGGAAGATAAGAGTAGTTTTGAGGCAATTAAGCAAGAAATTGCAAAATCTCCTACTCTCTTGAACCCAAACTTTGCCAAATATTTCATACTCTATACCTTTGCTAACCTTGATACAATCTCAACTATGCTTATGTAAAAAAATCATGAAGAGGTAGAGTAACCAATTGCATTCTTCAGCCAAGGATTGGAAGATTATGAGGTCAAGTATATATTTGTTGAGAAGAAAGCTCTATTAGTGATAAGAGGATTGAAAAAAATTGAAGACATGGTTTCAAAAAACAAGATACATGTCATGGTTTCTCATCCTAGCGCCAATGAGTTTCTCCTAAGCAAAAACCTTAATGAAAAGAGAGCTAGGTGGATTACAAAGGTGATGGAGTTTGATGTGTATATTAAGGTTACAAACTTGATAAAAAGAAAAGGATTATGTGAGGATTTAGCTTCAGATTTCCAAGATCCAAAGGAGGAAGTCTTGATCAACCAGGTTCAACCCCAACTAGCTGATCACATACAAGTTCAAAGTTGGACACAAGACATCATTTAATTTTATTCAAAATGGTGGGTGCTCCAATGGCTTGAAAAAGTCTCAAAGGAGGTATTTTAGATTGCAGACCATTCCCTACTATCTTGTAGATGGTGTTCTCTTTAGGAAAGATGTGAATGGTGTGCTATGAGGTGTGTTAATAGTGATTAGTTTGATATGCTACTAGAAAAGTTTCATAATGGTATAAATGGAGGTCATTTCTCTCCTAAGATAACAACTACAAAGATGATGAGGGCTGGTTACAATTAGCCTATTATTTTTAAGGACTGTTACCACTAGGCTAAAAAATGTCCTCAATGTGCCTTATTTGTAGGCAAACATAAACTTTCAGCCCTTCCATTGAATCTTATCCAAGTAGACCAACCTTTCATGCAATGGGGTCTTGATTTTATTGGTGTGATCAACCCTCCATCAAGTGCTGAACACAAATGGATGTTGACTGCTATTTACTACTTCACAAGGTGGGTAGAGGTTGTTGCATTGAAGGAGGTAAGTTAAAATGCTATCTTGGAGTTCTATGAGAGCATTATAATAAGGTTTGGAGTTCCCCATGTTATCATCTCTAATAATGCACTTGATTTCATAAGTGCTAAAACTTTTGATTAGGCAAATGGGAATGGAGTTTACATGAGTACCTCATCCAACTATTACCCTCAAGGTAATGGGTTGGCTGAATCTTCTAACAAGAGTCTCATCAAGATCATCAAGAGAATATTGGAGAACAATCAAAGAGTATGACACAACAAGTTGAAGATAGCCTTATGGGTTGACAAAATTACTCCTAAGAGATCAATTGGTAATTCTCACTTTGTGCTTATTTATGGGAGAAAGGCTAGGTTATCCATATCTCAAGAACTCCCTGCTCTAGAGGTTGCACATTACCTAGAACTACTTGAAAATACTCCAATGGAAGTCAGATTGATAAAACTAATGCAACTGCAAGAAGAAAAAGACAATGCACACAAGGCTATAGAGCACCACCAAGTACTCACGAATAAGTCCTTTGATAAAAAGGCAAGTGCAAGAGTGTTCAAAGAGGGTGACTTGGTCCTTAAATGGGATGAGGATAGAGCAAAACTAGGAAGACATACAAAGTTTGACACTTTACGAAGTGGCCCTTACATCATTAGCAGGTGCAAGTAAAACAACTCCTTTCAGCTAACTAAGATGAATAGAGAAGAATTACATATCCATGTGAATGGGATGCATCTAAAGTTATGATATTAATCCTTGCAAATTTATTTTGTAAATAGTAGTTTAGGTGTGCGTTTCCTTTAGTTTGCTGTTGTGTTCTCTAAGTGCTTTATAACACAAGTGTATTTCCTTCTTTTTGTTTGGTGTGCATCTCCACCTTTGTTTATGTGAATTAACCACCTTATGCTTTTGAGCCAAAGGTCTGTTCAAGTAATTTTTAAGTGCCTATATGCATGACTCCATGCCTAATGAAAGGATTTAGGCAACTGGTCTTAAGCATAGCAGGCATGCCTCCCCTAGGAATCGCCAAGAATATTAGCCAATTTTCATACCTAGTTTTACACCTTTAATTTTGGCTAAGTGTAGCATTCTTAATTGGTTTATCCCCACAACAAAAAGACCAAGTGTGATTTCCTTTAGAAGCCTTTTGTTCAATATTTTTGCTCAAGTGTTATTTATTTTGGCAAGTTTTACTTCGGATTTTTTGTTCAAGTTTTAAAGAAATTATTTCAGACTTTTTTGTCTAAAACAAAAAGCTTGAAAGAACTGGTCACTTTCAAAAGTCTAAAGGGTACATTTTAGGATTTTTGAAGGATCATTTCTAAAGTGAAGGGACATTTTCATATTTTTGAAGGGACACTTTCAAAGAGTTTGAAGGTTCTATTTCTCATGAAAGTGTCCTAAACAGGTTTTTCTAAAGGGTGCTTTACAAGATTTATAAAATAAATGTCCCTTACATTTTTTATGAAAGAAATGTCTCTTGTAACTTTTTTTAAGGAATTGTTTCAGACATTTTGTTTGAAACAATCTTTTTGAAGGGTCTTTTTCTCTAGCAAAGTGTCCTTTACAAAAATTATGGTCTTTTTCTCATGAAAGTGTCTAGTTCAAGATTGCTAAAGGGAATGTTTAGGCTTTTAAAGAGGTGAAATGAAAATGCCAAAGGGTTATTCTCAACAAATGTGTCATTCAAAAAAAAGTTTGAAGGGACACTTGCAAAAAGTATGAAAGAAAGATTGTTTTGAAGAAAAGAGAAGGGGTCCGAGAAGTTAATTCTTTCAGAGAAAAGGGTCTGTGGGAAAATTGTTTTAGACTTTTTATCTAAAATAAAAAGTCTAAAGGAATGGTCCCAGTAGAGTGATAGCTATATGGATGTCAACTTCAAAGTGATAAGCTAGCCATTGTCATTTAAACAAGTGGGTCCTAGACAGATCGATGGTCCTCATTCAAATGCTCAAAGATCCAAGGGCTCACATTCTTCATCTACCAAAGTAGATCAGAGGGTTCATTTCACCGTTGATCAGGTCATGATCTGAGTCATTTTTTTATGGTCAATTAAAATAACAATCAATTGTACACATAGACTCCAAGCGATGCCTCTCCAAGGCCAACAGAATGAAAGTGACTCTTTTCGACACCTTTACACACCTCAGCAAGCCAGTGAGAAGCTGTTAGCATTAGGACAAATAAAAAAAAAGTGGAATCTCATTTACATAATATATTGATGCCATTACTCAGCTCAAAAATATCTTGTTTTTGCTAGTGCAACCGTTGGAAAAGCATCTTTTAGAGAGCAAGCTAGCTATATAACCACTTTAGGTGACATGGATCAATTGAATGGTCCAAAGGAACATCATTGACAAAGATAGTTGCAGCTAAATATGGTGATTACTAAAAAAATGATTCCTCTTTTTGGTACCAAAGGCCTCCTCTTATCATTTACTTTTTGCTATAAATACAACCCTTGGGCTAGTGTAAAAACAACCACACAGTGTATGGCAAAGCCCTGCTAGATTGATGTCACATTTTACCTTTAAGCATTAGGTACCAATCTATTTTTTTCAAGTTTTCTAAATAATTTTTTGGGTGCGTAAGAGATGTATAGTGATAGTAAGATATGATTTTCCATCATTTTTTCCTTTATCCTTCATGCCTGAGCAAAAGTTTTTAGTCTAATAGGTCATATAGAGTGTGTTCAAGTGTGTTGAATTACTGTAAGTGTATAACTGTTCTTGGAATGTGCAATTTGCCTTTCAATTCATTTGCCTTGTGTCATTTCATGAATTTCACCTCTATACTGAAATACTTGTGTTAGAAATCCTTAGAGCTTGGGAATGTTTTATGCATTTTGTTGTATTGTGCACTAGAATATGATATCATGTGAAAGATAATCTTGGTGTATCATCAATCTTAGACTAGGTTTTCCTTTTATTTAATCTTTAACTCTTTTTATTTCAAGAAAGCTAGTTTAGACAAAAGTTATTTTGAAGAGACCCATTCAGGGAACTAGCCCTTTAAATCTAGAGGTTTATTTCCTCTATAAGCACACCCACATGCTTGAAAATGTTCCAACATTGCCCAAATCTATAAGAAGATTGAACACTCTATTCTAAGGTGTTGGAGATAATAGTTCCATTCAAAAACATAGCTCCATAATGATCTCAAACAATACCAATCACTAGAACCACTCCTATCAAGCATTTAACTGAAGTAGAGATGCAAGCCCATAGAGAAAAAGGACTATGTTATAACTGTGATGATAAATTCACTCAAGGACATTGATGTGTTGAGAAAAATATCTACCTATTAGATGTGAACTCTCCATCAGTAATTGAAGATTATGAAGATGTTTTGGATATAATAGATGATCCAGAAGATGCTCAGTTGATTATGGAACCTACTTCTTAAGAAGACCAACTAGAGATATCTCTCTATGCCTTAGCAGGAGTCACTACCCCACAAAACATGTGAGTTAGGGGTTACTTCAAAAATCTCACTCTCACAATACTCATTGATTTGGGTAGCACTAATGACTTCATTGACCCTCGAATCGCCAAATAGGCTAATTATTTTATCCATCTTTGTTTTAACTTTGATGTCATGATTGGCAATGGGGGCACATTACCTTGCAAAGGGAAATGTCACAATGTCCGTATCTCTATTGGAGATTATACCTTGTGCTCCAGCACGTTTTCCTTACCCTTAGGTGGATGTGATGTTGTTTTGAGAGCCCAATGGTTACCCACACTTGGACCCATTTTATGGGATTTTGTTGAACTTTGGATGTAGTTTTCAGATAATGGGTAAAACACACATTGAAAGGATTACAACCTGGATCTCTCAGCATCATAATTTCACATCACATGGAAAATATTCTTAAGAATAATTCACATGGTGTCATTACCCAACTCCATTCCATTCAAATGCAACCCTCAACAGTCTCCACTACTCCTTATGACCTCCAAACCATTCTATATAGGTATGCACGTGTCTTTGCCAAACTAGTGGGATTACCACCTTCACGACCAAAGGACCACCATATTTAGTTCCTTCTAGGAAGCATTCCTCCCAACATTAGGGCTTATCACCACCCATTTCAACAAAAGACCAAGATCGAGATGCTCATTCGATACTTACTATAGAAAGGCATTATTCACCCTAGTACTAGCCCATATTCTTCCCCAATTCTCCTTGTTTCAAATAAAGATGGGTCATGGTGTCTTTGCATTGATTTTCATGCACTTAATCACCTCACAATCAAAGATAAGTTCCCTATCCCTATTATTGATGAGCTTCTTGATGAGATTCATGGCACTCATTTTTTCTCCAAGTTGGATCTCCACTTTGGATATCACCAGATCTAGGTTCATGAGGATGATATCCCTAAGATATATTTTCATATGCATGATGGTCATTATGAGTTATTATTCATGCCCTTTGGCCTCACTAATGCTCCTTCAACATTCCAATCATTGATTAATAAAATATTTGGCCCTACCTATAAAAATTTATTCTAGTCTTCTTTGATGATATTCTTATCTATAGTAAAACATGGTCTAAGCATCTCCAACATTTGGAGCTCACATTGCAACTTCTCTCTAACCATCATCTTTGTACAAAATAGTCGAAATGTACTTTTGGCCAAGATGAAGTGGAGTTTCTTGGGCATATTGTTTTAGCCCAAGGGGTTTCAGTGTATCTTGAAAAAATAACTGCTATGACAAATTAGTTGCATCCTCAGACACTCAAGAGCCTCCATGGGGTTTTAGGACTAACTAGATACTATCACAAGTTTGTCAAAGATTACAAGAAGATTGTAACTCCATTGATATCTATGTTGAAAAAAGATAATTTTATTTGGATAACAGCTACTGAGTGTGCATTTGAAGAATTAAAACAAGCTGTGTACTACACCTATTCTAGTTATGCCATATTTTACAAAGACCTTCACTATTGAGAGTGATGCTTGCGGTAATGGACTAGGTGCTATTCTCCTCCAAGAAGGATACCCATTTGCATTCACCAGTAAAGTTCTTTTTGGTAAAATTTAGTGCTCTCTACTTATGAGAAGGAAATGATGGCCATTTTACATGCAATACAAAATTGGTGGCCATACCTATTGGGTAATCATTTTTGCATTAAAATTGATCACCAAAGTCTAAAATATTTCTTAAAACAATGGGTGTCTACCCCATCACAACTAAAATGGGTCAAAAAACTCATGGGTTATGATTATGAGATAACTTACAAAAAATGTAAAGAGAACATTGTGGTTGATGTTCTATCTCATACATTTATGGATCGATCTTCCCTTTTAGTTATTTCTATACCTATTCCAAATTGGTTAGACATTGTAAAATAAGGGTATGCCAATGACTCCTCATTATCTCAAATCATTCAATAATTGGCCACTGACCCTTTGACTGTACCACATTATTCTTGGGATGGTGCTTCTCTATAATACAAAGGTCATTTGGTGCTTCCCTAGAGTATAGATTTGCAATAGGCTATATTCTATGAAATCTATGCTTCTCCATCTATAGAACACTTAGGGTTTCTCAAAACTTATGAGCGAGCATGACGTAACTTATTTTGGAAGGGCATGAAAAAATCAATTCAATAAATGGTGGCTGAATGTGATACATGCCAATGCAATAAGGGTGAAACAACACTCATCACTGGGTTACTCAAACCCTTGCCCATCCCTACAAGGATTTGGACAAATATTTCTATGGATTTCATTGAGGGGCTCCCTAAATGTAGAGGGAAAATGGTGATCTTGGTTGTGGTTGATTGCCTCTCCAAATATAGTCATTTTTGTGCCCTCAACCATCTTTATATTGCCTTCATAGTTGTACAAAATTTTTTAGACCAGATTTTCCATATTCATGGCATTGCTTCATTTATTGTCTTTGATTGTGATGCAACCTTCACTAACCATTTTTGGATGAAACTATTTTGACATACTGACACTCAAATAAAGATGAGTTCTAGGTATCATCCACAAATAGATGGCCAAACTAAAATTATCAATAAATGCTTAGAAACATTCTTCCATTGCTTCACCTCAGAACAACAATATTAGTGGGCAAAGTGGCTCCCTCTCACTGAATAATGGTATGATACCTCCTACCACACTTCAATGAAAATGGATCTATATTAAGTAGCTTATGGTCAAACACCACTAGTGCTCCTTCCGTATAACCCTAATAGTTCATCAGTGCAAGCAGTTGACACACTTCTTCAAACCCGAGATCATATCTTTAGCACCCTACAGGGAAATCTTCATATGGCACAAAATTGAATGAAACAATAGGTAGATCAACACCGTTATGAGCACACTTTTCAAGTAAGTGATATGGTTTTTCTTCACCTATAGCCCTACAAGCAATCCTCCCTATAACTCGAAGGGAGTCATAAGCTAGGCCCCAAGTTCTATGGGCCCTATAAGGTTTTTAGAAGATTTGGGTTGGTTGATTATAAGTTGGAGCTCCCACCTTCTTCTCGAATTTACCCACTATTTTATGTCTCTTATCTAAAAAAAGTTATTAACATAAACATCAGAGTGCAGACTATTTTACCTAAAATTGATAATGAAGGATCCATTCTTCTTAAACTAGAGGCAATCCTAGACAGGCACACACACCAACTTCACTCCCACTCCATCATCGAGGTTTTAATTTAATGGCATGACATGCAAATAAATTATGTAACATGGAAACCACTATTTCAAATTCAACACCAATTCCCTTATCTAAATCTTTGAGGACAAAGCATTTTATAAGAGGGAGGGGATGTTATGAACCCATGATATCTCTTTTCTTTGTTTGTTTAGTAGTTGCTATGGACACATATGCTTTGTAAGTCATCCCGTGAGAATTTTGTTTTATCCCACATTCATGGGAAGTAGTAGTTTCTTCATTTAGAATTTATATATAAGTGTTGAGGCCATTGAAGGCATCCATGAAATTATTGTATAGAGATTGCTCAAAGGAGATTTCCCCCTTGAAGTGGTATGTATTCAATTCAAGCCTTTTAAGTGTTCTTTAGATTTAATTCATGCTATTAATTCCTATTATTTGTGCATTTTTATTAATTATATCAGGAAGATCCTCTCATCTTTCCTCATATCATAATCCTTTCACTATCACTGCTCACATTAAAGGAAAACAATTTACAAATGTCAAGGTTAAGGAATATTAGGGAGTCAATTTTTGCTCTATGTCATTTCTTATCTCTTGGGAATAAGTATCAAAACTTGGATCAAACTAGTGCATCTATTACATGTACGGGCTCAATCAAGTTAAGAGTTTCCTTTGATTCAAAAGAGTGCTATTATACTTTTCATGTTATTTCAAATTCAAGTGCTTACAATGTTTTGCTTGGAGGATCATGGTTAAAATCAATAGGAACAATAATTGATCAAAAGGTTGCATATCATTTAATTATGAAGACAATATCACATCTTTTTCTAAAGAAGGAACATATTTAGAGTAAGAGCAATATAAAAAAATATACTTGCAACTAACATACACATATATACAAGTAATGTCATATCACTAAAGGCACATGAAATAATACACATTGCAAATGAGAGATAAAAAATGTCAACACAAAAGTATTGGGGAAGTTCTATATTCATATCCAGATACAAATGAAGACAAGAATGGCATTCCAAAAGTTCAAAATAGAGATGATGATGATTGGAACAATACAAATTATTATGATTTGCATGATCCTATTAATGCATAATATGAATATAGACATGACACATATTCTATATAAAGGCATCCCCTTGAGGAGATGTTAGGATTATAGTAGCACCCTTATACATAGATCCTTATTTATCATAACATTTTTACTTGTACATAACTTTGCTTGTCATGTTATATATTCTCCACAAATAAAAAAATAGTAAAATATTCTTAGAAAATAAAAAAATTAGGACTTATGTATGTTTATGATTTCATTTTACCTATATTAGTTCAGTTGTGCATAATTTTTGACACTTGATTTAGCCAATTTATATCATATGTGTTTCACATAGTGTACAGGAGTGATTACAAATTTACACTGACACAACTCCTAGACTCAGTTCTATATGCTTTCACCATCACATACTCAAAATTTACAGTTGGATAGGAGTGTTGTAGAGGATAGGAGCACACTACTTTAGTGTCCCTCACCCTCATCTTGTCTTAGTGAGATCATACTATCACTACTCGGTCCTAAACTTTAGACATGCTTTCTAAAACATGTACATTCATCAACTAACTCACTGAGGGCATGGTACACGTAGGTTTTATCCTTCTTTGCCCACATTATCTTACTCACATGTTTAGTACTTTACATTGTATTATATTTCACAATATTGATCACTCACTAACATTGTGATATACTATTTCCTATCTCAATTACTGAATATTTCTCACATTACATCTTAGCTCTTGTTGATTAGAATACATAATCATGCATGCTTTTATTATTGATTTTCGTTGCTTCATATCTTGTATGCAATCTTCTATTTGATTTGAGGACATTTGAATATGTCATTTCCAAGTGTCTCTAAGCTTTTATATTTATGATTGTATGTGTATGAGGACATTTGAACATTTCTTTGTGTGTGTCATCTATCCATGTGTGAAAATATTTGAACATGTCCTTCTATGTGGCTCTAATCCTCCATTGTTTCTTTATGTGTTCATGAGGAAATTTAAAAATGTCTTTGTATGTGTCTCCTATTCAAGTGAGTGACATTTAAACATGTCCATTTTTTGTGTCCCGTTGGCCTTATATTATGTGTTTTATGTGTTGTGCGTGTACTCTTTTATTATGTGCATCATGGCCATGACACTTTCCTTGCTTCTTTACTCAGATTTAGATGCCATGATGGACATCATGCACCCAATACCTTTCAATGCCATGATGTACATAATGAATTCCTCCTTAAAGAGTTTCACTCAATGTTATATACTCAGGTGTTCAGTTATTACATGTTTTATTGTCACATCTATCTAGACACACTTCTTATGATTGCTTGTTTTCACATGCATCTTACATTATTACTATGCTCAATTTACATACATAATGATATTATGTTTTTCCATGATGTCAATATTACTCATATTTATAATTTTACATTATAAAAACGTACTGCATAACCTTTTCTTTTGAGTTGAGTTCTTGTGCAGGCTCAACAACTTACCTTAAAAGAGGGGGAATTCACAGAGATTTATTTTAGATACCAAGCTTCCCAGATTAGCACATAGACATGATTTAAAAGTGGTTAATAGTTGACACATTTTCAAGCTCAAAAAACACATAGAAATTTGATTTGGATAAGAGCATCACACTAGACAAGAGAGCACTGCTCTAGTTTCCTTCCCAACATTGTTGTCCAAATGCCTAAAAAACATATTTCTAGAATTTATCAAAACCTTAGTTTACTCATAACCATATTTAATAGTTTCATAGTCTCAATTTCTTAAATTACTCATAATTACATAGTTTATTATAGATTTACTCAGTTTGGGGGAATTCATGCTTGACATGTTTTTCTAGTTTGACATAGATTTCTTCTAAGAATCATGATTGGTTGACTCAGTCTCAGAATCTATATGCATCAAATATCATTTGGGGGCATGTGCATGACACATTACTTCCTCATTGCACTAGTTTCATAGATGAAATCAAATTCATGCCATTCTTCACATTATATACACTTGAGAGAGATTATACTCTGTATTTGCACCAATTTTGTGCTAATTTTGTACTAGAATTAAACCTTATTCCATCTACAATGGTTGGTTCTTTATTTATACTAGTATCTACACCAATTTATTCACCATACATACATACATACATACATACATATATATATATATATAAACTTGTCCCAACACAATTGGAGTCCTTATTTTTGGGTGCAACATAGTTTACAGGTCTTTTCATCTAATTTCTAGTCATAATCAACATAAGATATGTTTTAGGGAAGTTTGCATATCTATAGGCTTATTTACTATTTTTAGTTGATTTCCAATTCCATAAATTCTGTATTTTAATTCTAGATCTATATATTTTCTATATATCAATTTCAATAGTTTACATATATTAGTTTGAGTCATTAACATTTATTAATTCACATTGTATTAAATTCATAATGGGATTAATGAATGAATATTTATTTCATATGCTACATAATATTATGAAATTCATTGTTGCATCTTCTATTAAATTTCAACATGATATTCATTATGTTTTCACATGGATTAAATGTAAAATTAATAGAGAAGTTCTACTAAAAAAATTTCAATCTCAAGATCTTCCTATTACAAATGCTTGCACTACTATTTCATGTCACTATTCTTCTACAATAGTTTTTTACAAATTTGAAATGGGTTGGGAACAAGAGGAAACATATGTTATACACTGTCTCAAATCTGTAACTTCAAAATTCCTTCCTTCACTTATTCCACACCCTCTTAAAAGGTGCATTATGGCTCTTATTTGAAAACTCAATACCTAGGAAATTTGGTCCAATTGATGAAGCCAAATTGTTGGTAGTAGACTAGGAAGTGTAAAATCACAGAACTATTGTATAAGTGACAAGTGTGTAATAAGAACTATTTTGTATAAACCATGTGTTTTGTTTGCATATCAAAAGAATGTAGAATATGAGGAGTCTCCTTTGATGACAAGATTGAATGGTAATGAATTTGAAGTGACATAGCTTCCTCATAGCTTTATAAATAATCTGAATTATAATATAAAGGATTGATCCATATTTGAGAAACACAATAATATAAAGATCATGGATACTTGAGAGTTTTTGTGTTATGAGTATTTTGTGTGCATTAATTTTCCTTAAATGTTTATTTTCTATTTTATGAATATACATATATAATTTATTTCATGATGTCTAAGTTGATTAAATAAAATGGCTTATATGATGAACAAATACAAAGTCTAATTAAGTCTACTGTGAAATAAAACTATAATTAATAAAACATATGACTTCCTACAATTTGACTCTATTTTAACATAGTAGACTAATAAATTAGCATTTTTTAATGAGGAATTCCATGAATATTTACTAATAATGGTGTGGCAAATGTGGAAGATCAAAACATACTGAGATGATTACCTAGTCAAAGAGACCTTAAATGCTGACTGGGTGAAAGAATTGAAAAATTCATAAAATAAGAAGCTAGGAGAATAGGAGGCTCTGCAAGAGAAATCATAACCAAACATATATACGATGAGATTTATGAAATATTTTGGTGCAAATTACCTGGATTATTAGTTGCTTGGTTGTGATGAGTTATATTAGTATTTCAGGCCTAGGATAATAGAGTACTTTATTTGGAATGAATAAATTATCAAATGACTATGCAACTTGGATATCGATTAGACATGTCAATTTGTCATGGGCTAAAGTGTATAATTGATGGTTATATCATCAAATTTGTTGTATAAGTATATATTGTGGTTGAATCTATAGATGAATTATTTTTTTAAGGAATTAGAGGAAAATTATTGTAACATTTACCTACACTATTGAAAATTTGGTTATGGAAAAGGCCATGTTACCGATTCCAGTAGACATGGAGTAGTCTTCTAGGGAACTATGGGGATGTGATCTGGAGGGAGTGAAATGATGAAGAACTGAGAGAAGGAACCTAAAACTAAACCTAAAATATGGATGATACAAATAAGTAGAGTGAGAAGGTAATTTAGGGACTTCATAGAGAGTTGAGACAACAAAGAGATGGAATAAACAATGTGATCCTCAATGAACTACTAGTAAGAGTATGCTAGAGACTATGAAGACTAAAAGAGAAACTAGACCTCCAAGAGAATCCAAAGTCTGTGAAGGACCCAAAGGTATCGTAGAGGTCATAAAGTCAATAGAGATAGTATTAGATTTGGGAAGAGACTCGAAAAAATATATAAACTAAAGGGATCAATTAGAAACTATTGGGAGGCTAATAGAACAACTAGATAGTAGAAAGTAGTTACTCAGTAAGAGATTGTTTGATGAAGAAACACAATATTTTGAAAAATTTATGTTGAATAATAGGGTTAAGTTAATTTTAGGATTATGAGAGGAAGATACCTTAGTTTAGGTTCATTCACTCCAAGGAGACGCATCCCTTATGCGTAATTGGTTAGTTGGAAAAATTTTAGAAGACAAGAAAGTAGATAAGTGATTCAAGAATTTCTTGGAGAAATTTAGAAAGATTAGTGAGGATACTCATAAATTAATTTACCGCAAAAGTTTTATTAATACAAAGACAATCATAATGAATTTGAAGACACTTGTTAAGCCAAGCCCAAAATAACCAGTGGTATAAGGTATAATTACATGAAATATTGATCTTAATGCTGTAGTTTTTTTAACTCAGACACCATATGATGGGTCCTATGACCTAGAGAAATATATGTTAACCTTTGAGATGAAATGGAAATTTATAGGAGTCATCACTGATGATGCAAAAATATCTTATAGGAGCCTTCACAGGTATAGCTCTAGAATTCACATTCAAAATTAATCCAACATAATTATCCTTAAAAGATATAAAAAATAACTAATTACAGAGTTCAATATGGAGAAATGCACAATCTAAAATATGTAGGAATTGAAGGATATTTTCCTTAAATTAGGATCAAAAGTCTAGGATTATGATTTTAAATTCTCAAATGTTATGAATTGAGTGTATTTTTAGTTTCAAGACATAGATAAATCCATTTGGTTCATGGAAGAATTGTGACCTAGGACTAGTTTTTCCATCACAAAAACTAAAATTTGTTGTAAATGTGATGCAAAATTAGCTGCAATCCAAATTAAGCAGATAGAAGATTGTCCTCCATCTAATAGAGAAATAAATGCCAAGATAGATGTTATCTTGTATAAAGTGAAACAAATGCATGAGATCAATAGGCCCATATTATCAGTATGGTGTATTAAGTATAGAAAAGGACATCATATGAACAAATACACAAAAATCAAAACAATTTTTTATGATATTTATCTCATATTAGGACATTACACTGAATTCTATCATCTTCTACAATAATACATACAAAAACCACACAACATGTTCTATAATTTTGGTAAATCACATAACCATGATGAGAATAATTGTTGAGCCCTTTAAGATTTGAAGGAAGACATCAACACTAATGTCTTTGGTGTATCTAAAAAATAGTCTCTAGCTGTGAAACTAGGAGTACCAAGTCTAGATGTTTAGATGAACACAAAAATGTAGTCTGCTTTTATATGGATGCCATAATATTCATAGTAGAAAGTTGGATATAATCATTAATCACCATAGGTCTAAGTTGGATGGACTCATCAATCACCATAAGGCCAAGTAGGTTAGACACCATAGTCACCCTAGTATCAAACTAGATGGACACCTTAGTCACCATAATACTAACAATAATTGAGTGAACTCCACCTTCATCACAAATAAAATATGAAGGATGGGGGTCTCCACTAAAGTAAGGAGTTTATCAAGGAAAATACCAAGGAGGTAATTAGAATCACAAATAAGGTGAAAAACATGCTATAAATCATAGTGTGTGTTACATGTGTGGTGAATTTAATCACATTGCATGAAACTATCCTTGTAATCCTTAAAGATAAGCATACTATGTATATTGTAGAATTACTAAGAAGCACAATATGGAGGATTGTCCCATATTATAAAATCAAATGAAAGGGAAGATTGTGCATGATGTAAACCTGGTGAATTCTCATCCTAAGAATCCAACATTTATGTAAGCTATCATGAAGAATCAATATAAAGATCAATATGTACCACATATGGAGATGCCTCAAGAAAATATGATCAAGAAGGTTCAACAAGAAACATATATAGATCCTATAAGCTAAAAAAATTTAATGTCTGAAGTAGCGTAGTTACTACAGACTGTATAAAATTAGAATGCTTTTGAATGAGATGCTATAATAGTGGATGTGCAATTATATGGCCATATTGTTTGCATCCTAAGGAAATGAGTAGTGATATCCTTGATATATATACTCAAACTATTAAGTGCTATGTTAAATGAAGATATATTTCATAATATCACAAAATTATTGCATAATTTTCTAGATTGTGCTAAAAGGGGACAACAATGAACTAACAAGGTGATCTAGTATGTCAAGACCAAAAAGCCTTGGGATGTGGATTCCAGAATGGACATTAAAATTGCATGCTATGAAGTCCCCAATGTTGTATATTAATTTTGGATCATGATAAATATAATTCTTAGGTATACATGGAACACCATTATATGACCAACACTCAGCGACAACCCTATCACATTGAGTCTCATAGACTATGGCGAGGTGGAACCCATTGGGAGATTTGAGGATATGGAGATAAAATTAGTTGATCTAAGTCTGCATGAGGACTTCAAAGTTATTGATATAAATATTTATGAAATTAACTACCATGCGTTAATTATAAAGTGGGCATATGATGGTTAGATGACCATCAATATAGTAGATAACTAGCCAAAGGCCCATAAAGGGGACATGATTATTATCATACCATTGAACAATGCTAAGAACAAACCTTACATTATTCCCAAAGAGTCCAATTCACCATAAGCCTATGGGGGAGACAATTGCTTTAAGGTCAACACAGATCCCAAGATTGAGGCCCTAAAAAATAGATATTTCACCTATCTCGTACATTAGACATAACTAGTACCCATGTACATTTTCAACAAATAAAATAATATTCATATCGACCTATCAATAAAATGGAACAAGTTCCATAATTAATATCCTATGTGTATAATCACAACCTTCATATGAAATATTGATGTATGAACACCATTTTCTAAGGATAGTGTAAGAAAGTTCCAGTCAAATTTTGAGTCATTTAGTGCTATTAAGAAGCTGGTATAGGGAGCTTAAATCATTGGTGCATCACCTTAAGTTTTAGGTTATATTTTATTCCCTTTCTCCCTTTTCCTAAAAGTGTAGTAATTTAGCATTAGTCTAGGTGATCCATTAGAGGAAGCCATCCTTCTTCATTAGTTCACTCCAACTGCAGATGACCCACAACCTTGGAGTGTTCTCATTGTATCATATGAATGAGGAAGGCCTAAACAACCTCCTCAAATATGTAATTCATATAAAAAATAGTTCCTATCAAACATGAGATGTTGACAATAGATATCATCAATATTAGTAGTAATTATTAGATCTTCATGCCTTGGTCACTTTGAAGGATGATTTTTGGGTGAATATTTTAAAGTATTGTCTTTTTCACTTGTAAAGCATAATTTGTATGCAAACCTCATTATTATATTTTTGAATTTGGTTTTGAATGTATCACATTGATTTTTATGATGATCAATGATCTGGTGATAGTTACAATATGGTAATCCTTCTTTAGGAAAAAGTCTATACCTGATTTGTGCCTATTAAGAGGTGAAGTTATCATCCTATATTCAAGTAACATAGAAAGTATTGTATCTATGTTATCTTGGTTTGTTGTGATCTGTAGAGTCTATTTTGGAGTCTTATGAGAGACCTACACATTATTTACATCATGTATCTACATATAACCCTTGTAAGGTTGACTGAATGTGTATAGCCAAGAGGGATGTATGGAATAACAAGAATTTACATGTTCATCTGCTATTTTTTCTTTGACTTTATCTTGATTTGGTTATGTATCCTCTATAGGTGAATTTAGATTATATGTAAAAATAATTATACGTGTGAAAAGGTTATGTGAAATATGTTCAAGTGGATTAAAATTAAGTTTTTTTAATGTTTCATCTGTCATATCATGGGCTAGATCATCATCACTGTCATAGTAATCTAGAACATGGCCATGTTGTTGTTTAGTATTGACCAATAAAGGAAACTCAATTGTTTGATTTTATTTTGGTTTTGGTATCATTGGTTCTTTTAGAAATAGTTCTTGATCTTAGTTTGTATCTATGTGTATCTCGATTTGTGGTTATTTATTTTCATCTGGAGATAAATGAACCATTATACTTGAATCACCTATTTCAAAATTGTGTATATTATCAAGTGGAATACATTATTTAGGTGGCACCACCATAGGGATGCCTTATGTATTGGGATGTATCATTTTGAAAATTTTGAAATGTTCATCATCAACAAGCATTAAAAATAAGGTACCATTATGTACAAATTTTATGCATCCATGCAGTGTAGATGCAATGACCTCCATTGTATGTATTCAAGGTCTACCAAAAATAAAATTATAATGTAATAACTGAGACATTACTTGAAAAGTAGTTGGAATAATTTTTTGACCCAATGTCACATCCAATGTGATTTGGCCAATTAGAGGGCTAGGTGAATTATCAAATCCCTTGATATGCATAATCAATTTTTGAATAAGATTGGTGTTAATACCCAAGGTGGTTAGGAAATTTGTGCTACAAATTTTTAGACCTAATCCATTATCAACAAGCACACTTTTGATTCATTTGTTATACATAATCACTTGTATGAACAAAGGCAATTTTTGATCAATAATATCTTTGGATTGAAAACGTGTTGCTCAAAGGTAATGAGTTTTGCATTTTTTTGAGGTCTTACATGATATCTGTAAATTAATCTAGTTTAGTATCACTTGAAACTTTGGTATCATGAAATGATTCATATAGGATATCCTTATAGATAGTGGATTGATTTAGAAGTCAAAGGATTGAGATCTCAACATGTGTGTTGCTCAGTTGGTCAAAAAGGTCATATCCCTTATATTTGATTACTAGTTTTGGATTAAGAGGCACTTGTTTATATTAATATGTGGTGGATTAGTTTGGAAACCTTTAAATTTTATAGTAGTGACAACATGGACCACATAATCTAATATAATTCATGGGATAGTAACAGGTGCAGGACGATGATTGTCAATCAAATAAGATCTAAGTGGAGTAAATAGTTGAGAGCATGCATATTGGCATCTATATATTGGCTCTATAATATTATAAAAGGAATTATGAAGAGAGATTAAGTTTTGCTTTTGTTTCAAAACCCTCTCATTATATTGATGAATTTGTGTATTTTATTAAATGATAGGTTTGATTAAGTAATTATAATAACAAACTACAACTATAATCATAAATTATAGCCAAAATGGGTTATAGATGCATCATATTGCACATATTATTAACAAAATAAAATCTATTTTTTAGCTTGTGAAATCTTGTTAAATTAGAAATAAAAAATAAAGAATTAAAAAACCCTAGATCAAAATCTAGGGTTTTGGGGACCAAAGGTCAAGGTCACCAAAATTTTAACCCTAAATGAGATGGATTAATATAATATAGGGTCAAGAATATAAAAATGAATAAGCACAAGGGTGATAGATAGATCTATAGTAGGTCAATTAATTACAAACTCAAAAAATAATATTTTGAATATAAATGCTTATAATATATGCTAAAATGGAAAGTATAGTTATTGATTGATATTGAAATAACTCAAAAAATAGTACTTAGTTGGTTTATTATGCACATGTAGATCTGGGTTGAAACAAGTTAGAAGTGGACTAGATCATGATCTTGAAATAGTCATCATATTCTATGAATTTGCACTTTGTGGCCTTAGATGCTTGCATTAGATCTAAAAAGTTATGTCAGCACTACTATCTGACTTGGGTACATATGTCTAGTACATAATATCAATTATATCTAGGTGTAACCACTTAAAATTTTATAGGTTTTCTATCACCTTTTATCGGGTGTATTCATATCTCACACATAGGTTGTCACTCTTTGTCAAAAAATCAAACCTTAGCTTTCTCACCCTTGGAGCGACTGTGGGAAAAATGTGTTAGTGGGCACATGGTATTGAGCTTCCCCAAGGACCCATATATCAACAATAACTACCTATATATCTAATACTTTACAAATTTCCTCATACTTATGTAGTTCTCCCCTATGTGTTGGCTTGTGTGCATATCAAGATGCAACATGTGATAAGCAAATACATAAAGTGATCTAGCTTGTAACTTAAAAAATATGACTCATGGAATTATCCTTCATTACATCAAACCTATAGATGGGTTTTCACTATGACTAATATTGAAATAAGAAATAATAGGGAATATTTACTCACTTGAATGCTTGATTGGATGTCTTTGGTAGGTTGCCTTGTGAGTTTTTAGGTCTATGTTGGGTGAAAAATGAATGAGGATATATATATATATATATATATATATATATATATATATCCACATTTTAAAATATCTCATATTAAAGAAATTGGGTTGACCATAAGGATATGCTATAATTGAAAATTTAATGAAATTAAGGAACTAAACTCTTATTTTGGCATATGACACTAACATCGACATAGGCATCCAAATAAGACACAAGTGCTAAGGAAGCTAGAAAATTGGTACAAGTCCAAGACTTTTGGAGGATAATAATAAATAGGTTTATAGAATTTTGAGCATTATAGAAGGTTTGGTCATTAGAATAACATATAATTGGACTAAGAGATAAGCAATAGGCACAAGAAATAAGGAATGTGAGCCTTTTGGCAACATGAAGGTCTTAAAATTGAAGGGTACATCGATGAGAAGTATTTATAATAAATAAGATTGAGGTGCTATATAATTTAGATTTAGTGTCTATATATGGTCATCCATTATAGCCATATATTCTTTACAATTTAAAAAGTAAACAATAGAAAGTTAAAATTTAGATTCTTAAAAAAAGAAAAAAAATTATGTATAGAAATTAGTAAATTCCTCTAAAAGCCAAGGTCAAAATAAATTGTTTATAGTATATAATATCAGATCTAAGGTTAAAATAAAGTGATTTCAGTGTCATTTATTAAATTTGAGGTCGAAAGAAAATTCTTGTAGTGTCAAAAATTAGATCTAATATCAAAAGAAAGTTCTTTTAGTGTCAAATGCTCTTAGAGTTTATCTAAATCCTTAGACAAAATATTTGAAGTAATACTTGAATAAAATGCGTGGGTTCACCAATATGTTGTATCATAATTTATAATTAATTAGTGTTTTAACTCTAATTAAGATAAAATAGAAAGATATCAAATGTTGTAAAACAAATTGAAACTATCAAAATGAAAGTAAAATATTGAAATAGATAAATCATATACAAATGAAAAAAACTAATTATGAAAAACCCAAGAGGACCTAATTGTTCTCTACTTGTATTCTAATTATGGGTGATTGAGCATTGACAATAAATGAATAAAAATATCTAATTAGGCATGTGCAATTAAAACAAGATTTATCACTGATTAGGGTCAATATTGATTAGAAAGGGACAAGATCAACTACCAGTATTTTCCCTCTTGTTATCATTTGATAAAAATTAGGAAAGTTATGGCACATTCATTTGTGCCTACTTTAAATATGCCTATGTGTGGAAATTTGACCATCGCTTGCACACATATGACCTGTAAATGACTTATTCAAATTTAAAATCTTAAAATGGCTTGGAATAGCTAAAAACTTGCAAATTTAAAGAGGAAGTGTAATGGGTTGAGCTAACCCCAATCACCCCCATAATGATTGATCAATGCCTACATATCCAATAATCTGAAGAGTTAAATCAAACACATGTAATTCTCCTTCTCATAGTGCTTAGTATGATTATGCTCCTTTTGCTAGATATATGCATATAGGAATGGCTTGAATAATTGATAATGTTTTTTTGACTTAGATAACTTATGATCTTGACTTAGATAAAGGTTTATTCAAATGAATATAAATAAATCTGGGAAGAATAGATAATATTTTATTAGTGTGCAATACTATAAGTGTCACTCGATAGTGATATCACTAAGTGATAGAATATGTGACTTAGATGTGTCTTTATAGCAATCCAAAATAGGAAAACCTCACACTACATATCCTAAAAATATGAACTAACCTATAAGGAATATTTTGTCTTTTAAAACTAGTCATTACTAGGGTGAAGGATAAGATCAACCCATAGGGTCAGAATCAATTACTAATATTTAAAATTAAGGATCAAGGATGTCTATAAATATGTTTAGAGTGGTTTTTAGTGATTAAGAACATTTATGTATGTGTAATATAGTAACTTATAAAGGGATAGGTCCATACAATTACTTAGAATAGAGTGAGGTGGTAAAATAGGTCCAAATTATTTTTTCAAGTTAATTAAAGTAAAAATGGGTCGAACCTAACATTATCTAGTATTCATGACCAAATTTGAGTGGTTACAATAATAGAAAATAAAACCTATAAAAACATAACACCTTGGCCATTGAAAATTCATAGTGACATCACCAAGGTTCAATTAACCCATAGTAATACCACAAAACCCACAAAAAAATAAAAGAATAAACCTATATCCAATTATCACATAATAAAAACTAGAAGTAAGATAATAGGCCACATGTCATTACGAATAAACCAAATACAAACAAAAATAACATAGCATAGCCAACCAAGCAAATAACTCCTACAACTTGAAAAACCAACTTAGTGAAATTATAAATCAAGTTCACATAGAAACACATGCTCCAATAGAAACACAAAGACAAGTCTAGAAAATTTTAAAACCTATAACAATCTTCAATTCTTTGGGTGACAATAAATGGTTATAGTATCAAATCCACCATTCTCACCACTTTCCTTGGCTCTCAAAACTATAAGCACTAATTAATTAAATATCGATGAAGGAGAGTAACTTTAACCTATTTAGCTATGTGTGTAATGTTCATGTCATAAGTGTCATTTGATAGGTCAAGAAATACCTCAAAAAATTCATCTAGGAAATCATACATGACATGGTTTTCTAAAACATGGTGAAATAAAATAATAATCAAAGGATTATTAAGGGAGAAATAATATGGGATTTGGCCAAACATGTTTTTTCATGAGCAAGATGCTTGACATAGGAAGTAACATATTCCTTAAGATTTTTAGTCAATTCTTCCACCTCCAACATTTTATTATCAATCCTATTACATTTTATTAGTGCAGAATATATAAGCCCTAAAATATTTAATTTTTTAGTTTATTAAAATTGTTGTTTTACTACAAGGAGAATAAAGTCTGTCATAGATCTATCCTTAGTTTCTTGTGGATCCTCTCCAATAATGGACCTTATGAGAAGCAAGGTATATAAAGAAGATGATTTAAAAATTGAATGAAAGGTCCCATCATTGATGGGGCCATAGAAAAGGCGTGATTGGGTTATTATATCAATAGGATAAATTGATACTAGAAATAATAACCAATAAGAATGATAGATGTCTTTCGGGATCACATGTGTCCTACAACCTACCTTACATATGCCTTTAAAGCCTCACATCATAAATTGTTAAAGGGTAATATAAATAAATGAAAAAAATTAAGTTGAAGGGATAAAACACATGTCAATCCTTACACCATCATTAATTCAAGGGGATGTGAAATTCTATAAAATCAAGGTTTAAGGCAATTATAAATACTCTAATCATTACTTTATGATTTTTCCTTTCCAATAAATATTTCAAGACCTCCCTAGTGTGAGTAGTTATTGATTTCACCATGTTACCACTTAAGAGAATAGTGCATTTGTTCACAATGAATTATTTTGATTGATTTATTTCCCTATAAATTGGTTTGAAGGAGATGTCATGAAAAATACCAACTAGATATAATGCATCATGCAAGAGAAATTTTATGTTCTAGTTAGGAATTGAACCTTTAATGATGATGCTAATGATAATCTAATAAACTATTTCTACTTGTAGTCTCTAAATATTACACTCCTTGGCTATTTTTTTCTTTTATCAATGCCCAAGATTTTGATATATCATTAGAGGCTATGTTAGCAAGAAGAGGTGAATTATAATTTGCGTACAATTTTGTAAGTTTGAATGTGTGACAAGTGTACATTGTGACATGATTTATATAAACAATGGGTTCATGTAAGTTGATGAAATGCATAGAAGTTTGAATAGGAATAAATTTCTACATATGAAATTGTATTAAGTTTAGTTTTAATTGTCATTAATTTTTTATATTAATTCAGTGTCCCATTGTAACATTTGTAAAATATAACACATAACATGTCTTAATGAGATATCTTAGGGATCACTGATAACAATGGTTTTATTTCTTAGAAATAAATATGATGAAATGGATACTTATTTAAAGGGACCTTAAGAATTTGATAGACATGAGGATACATAATTTTGTAGAGGAATAAGTTGTCATAATAGGCATGTCTATAGAGGATATTATTTCTAAACATATTCCTAGATAAATCTATGAAAGATTCTAGTGTGAGTTGCCTGAGTTACTAGTGGCATGGCTACCTATACCTAAATACTTTTACTTTAGACCTCATGAAATTGAACATTTTTGTGTGTAGTGAATAAAATTTGGAATGGTTATGCAACCTAGACATTGAATGGACCTGTACGATTGACCATTAGGTGAAGACCAATTGATGGGTACGTTGTAGAATTCAATATTTAGGGGTATACATTTTTTGAATTTGCATATGATTTATTTGTTAGAGGGATCAAAGGAAAAAATTGAAGTAATTCCTTTTGTTATTAAAAATGTTAGTTGTGGGAAAGTCCATGTTGTCAATTCTAATTGACATGGCATAGTTGTGCATGGCACTATGGGGATGTGAAATAGAGGGAGTTGAATAATGAAAATGTGAACCAAGGATTCTAAATGAAAACCTAGAGAATGGAAAAATCATAGGAGCAATATCATAAAATAATTTATGGGATTCAAATGGAGTTGTGACAATATAAAATATGGAACAAGAGAAAAAATTAGAAGATAAAGTGCTACATGTAGGAGTAGAAGAGAAGTTACAAAGAGAATGGGAGGATTAGACCTGCAAAAGAGGAAATTGAGTCTAAAGGTTAGTAAACATCATAATATAATTATGGAATAAAGGAAATAAATATAATTTAAATATTGATAAATAATTTGAAACTGACCCAGAAATAGATGAGGGAACATAACAGAGAAATAGTGAAGAGACTATTGGAGGGTAGGTAAAAAAAGTAATAGTAGGTTTAGTGAGTAGCAATGGAGGAAATGATAATATTTGGAATGGGAAGGTTAGTCTTTCTAAGAAAAAATTATGAAACACATGTTTAGGTTAGGTTCAAGGGTGGTCATGATAGATACTCTAGGTATGCTTCATTCACTCTAAGGGGATGCATCCCCTACACCTATTTTAATTATGGAAATTAGTACAACATAAGTATCCAAAGATTTAAAGGTAGATATTTCAAATAATCTATAGAAATATTAAAAATATGTAAGAAGGAAATTGGAGGTGAAGCTAGTGCAGCCATTGATTTAAATATTTTTAGTATACCAAGCACTATCATGGCTAGTTTATATATACCAATATTATCATCGCTCAAACCAGTCATAACTATCCCAATTGTAGGAAACATGCTTTTACCTATAGGATATTTGGTTTCCTTGATGTCATATGGTGGTTCAGATGGCTTGGAGCATTACCTATTGACCTGTGAAATGAAGTGGAAAGTAAAGGGTGTAAAGGATGACACATAAAATAAGTGTGAACTCATAATATATTTAACTTATGGAGCTTTAGATTTCATTTTTTTATAATAACCATGTAGTTATGACCCTATAGTAGTTCAAAGCTAAATTGATAGGGGAGTTCAAGATGCAAAAGTGTGTCAGCAAAACCATTCAATATTTGAAAGAAATCAAATAAAAACCCTGAGAATTTGTGTGGGATTATTATTATTAGTTTTATGATGTGATTAACAAGGTGAATATTTAGTTATAGGATGTGGACAAAGTTTATTAGTTTGTATAAGATTTGTTGATCATTTTTTACCCTCAAGGTCAAAATGTCAATCCCATAGGTGAAAACTTGAGTGTCATGTCTTGCTAACCTAGTGTAAAGTCTTGCCATGCCTTATATAGTCCTCAAAAAGTCCTAAAACCTTATTAGCAAAGATTAGGGTTATTTTGGAGAAATTAAGGTAATTATTTATCTTTATTTTATACTAGGTTAGTCATGTCATGGAGTGATGAAAGTTGTTCAAGTGGTTTCATAGGTTATTAGGCCCCCCTAAAAGTCTTTTCATGCCTTAACCAACTTGCATAAACATTTAATTCTTGTTTATAAATGTTAAGGTTTATTTGTGGACTTTAAGGTAAAGTTTAATGAAGGAAAAGAGGTTTCTATCTAACTCTAATGTATTAAAAGGATAAAAAAGGTGATTAATCCATACATGACACTTTTTTAATATTGAAAAAGAGTTTCCAATGTGTATATGATAGTTACAAATCAAGAAGTGGTCAAAATCCTGATTTTCAACACTTCAGATGGAGTCTCATGCACTTGTATGAACTTGGAATATTAATTTTTAAGGTGAATGCATTTAAATAGTGTTTATTCATATAATTAAAACCAAATCCATGATTGGATTTTAGGTATAGGTCAAAAAAGTGCAAAACATGCTTCTTCTTAATCATCACCCTCTTCATAAGCTCACAAAGATAGTTTTCAAATGCTCAGTATGAACAAAGGATATATATTTGGGTTATAATTTTTTTTCCATAGGAAGGGGTCCTAGTTAAATTAAAATTAATGGCATTGGTTTCTATATTAATTCCCCCTCATGTATGAACAATTTTTAAGAAGGTAGGATGATCTAAAGCTGCCTATCAACCCTATAAACCTAATTTCTAGCACTTTCAAATTGATATAAAAATAATGAATAGAATGTGTGATTAAATAATATATTAATAAGTTTTAAATTCACTCTAAAAACATTATCCAACACTTTTTTGGCATGTGTGGCCTTCTTCAGTATCAAAATCTCCATTCTTGTTGAGTTGTAGGCAGTTTTGGAGCTCTTATGAGATTTTCATGTATAGATGGTTTGAGATGATGAATGTGGGTTATTTTAAAGTCTTAAAAAAAATTTATTCTCTCTAAATAACTCTTTACAATGAATACTTTCACCTTAAAATTCCAATATGCATACACAACCCTGTTATACTATCAAGGAAGGAAAGGCTTAGTTTGTAGTGAAGAAGGGATAAACTAAGAGCTTATAAAGACCAATTTAAATAAAAGTGGAAAGGTAAAAATTATCATAACCATAAAATTAATCATTGGAATCATCAAATTAGTCCTAATAATAAGATCATAAAATAATACCTTATAATCAAAAGTCCTAACCATAGGCCTAAATGGTCATACACAGGTTTGCCTACAAGAACGTGGTCTATAGGAAAAATTAGAGTCAAAATGTCATGGAAAGATTATAGTACATATGGATATGTATATTTATAATTAATATGAACAAGACATATAATTTATAAAGGCTTAACATTCCCAAAAGGTAGACCTACAGGGCTGCCTAGACCTGTAGGCCTATCTTGCACATAAATGTAATAATCTTAATTTAAGATTGATGTTTCAAAGGGATGAGTGAAATATAAAAGTGATGGATAGGGCCCTAAAACATTATAAATTTTATCATGGTGATAATTACCCTATTTAAAAATCTAAACCTTCAAGTGGATAGTCAATTAGCCAATATGTACCTATAGGTCTGGTTGGACATTTGGGGTTGGTTTTCAAACTTGAGGAAGACAATGCAAGGTTTGGTGTTAGATTTTAAGTAGATAAATAAGTATATAATATAATTAAATACATAATTATAACCTTTAAAATACTCAAATCCATGTGGATGACTGATACAACTCCCCATTCAGGTCTAGAAGACCTAGACTTGTACCCTACAAGCCTATGTGTAGATTGCTAAAGATAAGTTGCTTAGAGAAGAGAATATGAAGGTTTAGAGTCCTAAGAAGGTAATTAATAGTTAAAAATAATACTTATATAATAACTTGGAATATTTTAATAATAAAATATATCTCAAATATAATCAAGAAGACACCTCATCTCATATGGACACTTATAGGTAGACTAGGGTTCAGTTGGCCTTAAAATTGAAGAAGAGGGTACTTGTTGAAGATTGATTTTGAAGTATAGAAATTTAATGTAATCATGAGAATAAAATGAAACCTAAAATAGGATTAGATAGGTTGAAAAAATAGGGGTTACTCAAACCCTATATACACTTAGCCAAATAAGGTAATAAGCCTACCTACCTAGTCAAGATTGAATGCTTGCTTGGTTTGAAGATATATGTTAAAATAGAATAAAATCACATGAATATTATGTAATAAATATATATCATGAAATCCATATAACCTCCTTAATTAATGTAAAGGGATGACAAAGTTAAGAGGCTTGTTTAGGCCTATTGAATCTAAATCCTTGCATACTGTCCTATGTGTGGACTTTGAGTGATGGAGGATGGTTTTTATGGGTGATTTGAGACCATAAGGGATATGAGGAAGTGTTATTAATCTAAAATAAACATCAAATGAGGTTTATAACTCCTATGATAATGAGAAAATGAAACAAACACAATAGTTAGGGTCACTAACAATAGTTTGCTTGAGAGCCCTAGGTATGGGTAAATGAAAATGTGGAAGGTCTATGGAATGGAGTAATAATGGAGATCATGGTGGATTATATATAAATATTAAGGTCATTTTAAACTCAAAACCAAACTTATAACACCACCTACATACCTCATCTCTCTAGACCTCACAAACACATAGTCTATGAGCTTGAAGGTCTCCTAAACATGATCATATCTCTCATGAAAGGATACATTGTGGCTCAATATATTTATAATAATAGTTCACCCATATAAACTCACTATTCATGGAATTTGGATGTTCATCTAGAGCCTATCCTTTATGAATCATCCTTAAGACCCTGAAGCACTCACAATCTGCCAACAAGCTCTTTAGTGACCTGATGGAATAGAGAACCCTTAAAATGCATCCAAATGAATTTTTATGAATTTTTAATGACCTTAATGGTATTAAAAAATATCTTTATCACCATTTTAATGCACTGGTTGACAAGCATGCAAGTATAGTTGTACGGAATAGGGCAAAATATATGATTGTAAGCTTGTTTGAAGGTATGCAAGGTGTAAAGTGGATTAAAAACCAATAATTAATGTATATAAAGAATTTTAAAAGGTCATAAAACCTTATACACACTTATCTATGTCCATTAAGATGATATATAAGCTATGCAATTTACCAAGTTAGCCAAAAGGAAAGAAATACATTGTTTTGCTAGTCAAATATTTTATATATAGACCTAGAAAGTACTTAAATGGATAAAGTTTCTTGAGTATTTTTAAAGCCTAAATAAAAATATTTACATGCACTATATCTTATAAATTCCTTGCCAAACACTCAAACTATCTCTCATGCTTGCACAAGTACCTATATTAGGGTTTTTGACCATTTCATAGTTGACCCATCTATACAAAGTATCAGAAGATAAAAATTAACATGGATGTTGGCCTTATCATGGGTAAATTAAATCATACACTTACCAAAAATTTCACATGTGTGGATGTGTTTTTGGGCCAAAAGTCAATTTCTAGGCAAGGAGGCCTAATTGAGGAGAGATAATGGGCTAAAAAAGACACTTCCACTCAGAGTCAAGACATGAAATTTGGCATAGAGATGAAAAAAATACTAGGTCATAAAATATGTGTTAATTTTCTCAATATTATCTATACACTATCCTACACAAGGAGGTTTGCATGATTTTAGGGTTACAAGGAATGAGTCCAAATGAAGGCTTTTGGTGTAAAATGAGTTCTTGGGGGTAGTTTGAGACCTAAAAATAAGTTGTTGTAGGTCTGATATAATGTGAATAGGGCATACATGAAGAAGTATTTTCTTAGATAGGATGAAATCAATATTTGACACTTGTAAGCAAGATTGGCCTAGTGAGACAAAGAGACTTCAAGACACCTAGAAAGAGAATGAAGTGATTTGTCAAAGGGAACCTTCAGAGATAAGTTGAAAGGTGTCAAGAGTAGAGAAAGGATGTATCTCAAAATGACTTGATGGTATATAGTGCCATTTTTTCTCTCACAAGCCAAGGCAAAGGGAAGTTTTAAGGAGCAAGGCAAGGTGTCAAGCAAGATTTAAAACTTCTATACCACTTGGAGCAAAAGAGCATCTTTAGAAGACTAAAACTTGTATTTGAAGACCTAATGGGGAAGTTTAATACCTTATTATTTTTTTAACTCTTTTTGGACCCTTGTATCTCTCTCTCTCTCTCTCTCTCTCTCTCTCTCTCTCTCTCTCTCATGCCCTTCTCCCTTCCCTTCTCTCTTTCTCTATATATTCAGCCTTGATAAGCTAAGTTTGTATCCTCCACTTGGGTATGGTGAAGCCTTTCCCATTTTTAGCCTTTGATCAATAAGAATTTTTTTGATTTAACTTCATTGACTAGTTTTAATGTGTATGCTTGACTATTTGATCTTACTAAGTGATATTTTAGCTTCCTTAGTATGTTGTATTTGTTTATCATTCATATTTAGTTTGAAAGTATTTTTGTAGGTCTGATGAAGTGGATAAGTGAGGTGTAAAGGTTGAGTAAATAGTCTTCTCACTAGTGTCATGTTATGACCTTTTGACTAGTCCTCCTAACCTAAGAATTCTTCACAACCTTCATGAGAAATACTAATGTAGAGGTAGCTTTGTAGTAGTTTTTATTACAGGTTAGTCTCATGTTTGAAGTGTAATTAGAGGTGGTTGGTAGTGGTCACATCATATTTGGTGCATCACCCCCATTAGAATAGGTTTCCATCCCTTTTCCTAGCAATTTTTAAGAGTGGTGTATGAGCCCAAGGGATTCATTAAGGGGAACTAACACTAAAACCTAGAGATTCACCTCTCCAATAGGTTAGCCACAACTTTGAGGTGTTTCCAAGTTACATCAAAGTTGGAAGGTTTGAAATACCTTATAAAGTGTGAAATTTTGATTGATAATAAGATCTATGAATAAAAATCTAGTTAATTATAGCCTAAGCTCAATTTACCACAAAAGTTGAGATAAGAGCCACTACAATCAGAATTAACAGATAGAGGACTATGTAGCCACTATGATCAAAATTAATAGATAGAGGACTATGCAAAATACACTCCTAACACTAAAAAAATTAATGCTAAGTTAGATGTGGTAATGTGCATGATGGATGAAATTAGATAAGGTAAGAACCAATATTATTTGTATGTTTCATTGAGTATGGACAAAATGGACACCATTGGAATGAAATCCTAAAGATTAAAATATAATTTTGTAAGTATGTTACATCATACAACATGCCACTCTAAATTTTCATTTAATATAATAGTATGTGCAATAGTCACAAGGTGTATTCTATAATTTCTATTAATCCTATAACCATGATGAAAATTAATGTAGAGCTCTCCAATATATAAAATAGGAAATCACTCAAAATGCATTCATATTTTCTTTACAACATCCTATTCTAAATCCAAGTGCGCTACTTTAGGATGTTGAGGTTGGAGCATAAGGTGGATGGGGTCCCTCAGAAGCTCATCATACATCAAGGTGGACTCCTTAGTCTCTTTAATACAAACTAGGGTGATTTCCTCCTTGTCTTTATTATCAACCTATATGGACACCCCATTCTCCATAGTATCAATAGGGTAGACCCTTGCATCACCATAACAATAACCAAATTGGGCACCTCCTTTTCCTCAAAAGCACTACATATAATATTATAGTCAAAATAAAGGATGGTAATCATTAGATATATGGAGGTTATTATGGATGTGATTAAAATATAAGGCATTGGAATAGATAACCATGATGACCTATTACTTGTTATATCTGTGGAGAAATGAGTCACATCTCATAAAACTATCCGTGTAACCTGTAACAAGAAACTATTTATGCATTGTATGACAACATAATATGGGGAATTAGTTTATCTAAGAGAAGTATAAGAAGGATAATATAATTTAAAATATGAACATGGTACATTCTCACCTTAAGAAACATGAGTTTGTCCAATTTGTTACTAAGAAATAACATAAAGAATAAGGTCTGCCACCTCTAGGGATACTTGAAGAAAATATAATAAAAAAAGAGCAGAAGGATGGGTATCTATATCCTTAAAGAGAGAAGGCTATGATGAATTCCAAACTATTGTAGTCAATCTAGAATAAAAGTTTCAATGAAATAACTACTATAGTAGATGATTCTCAAATTTATGGATAGGTTGCCTTGATCTTATGACAATAGGGAGTAGTCACAACTCTGACAACCCTACTAAAATTGGTAAGTACCCTATAAAATTAAGATATATCTAAAAACATTAAAAATTTATTTCATAATCTATTAGACTGTGCAAAAATAGGACAACATAGAACAAAATGAGTGGTTTGGTATGTCAAAACCATTAAGCCAACAAATGTAGATGAAATAATGGACACTAAACTTGTAGGATATAAATATCCTAATACTATTTTTTCTTTCAAAAGCATCATAAATATGATCCCCAAATTGAATTGAGAAGCTATTGGAAGGCCAACTCTAAGCTACAATCATTTTATTTTGAATTTTTAAAAATGTGGTTGAGTCAAACCTATTGGAAGACTCAACTATGTAGAGATAAAATTGACCAACATAATTATGCATGAGGATTTTGAATTCATTAACATAAATAAATATAACAATCATTATCCTACATTGATTATAAATAAATAAGATATAATGGTCACATGGCCATTATAACACATGATTATGAAGGTTAGTTTTAGGTTAGTAAGAAAATCAAATCAATTTAAAATCTTACCACTAACCTAGGTGTGAAACCTTAGATTGATCAAGACTAAGAAGAAAGTAAATAAACAAGTAAACACAATTGTTATACCTTTCCTTATGATCTCCTTTCCAAAAAGAGTGATGTGATCAACAAAATGATTATACAAGACATATGGTCAATCTGACAACATAACCCCTTCCAAACTAGATGATTTGATGATGAGTGAAGAGGAGGGTTAAATCTTTATAGGGATATCTGAATAGCAGTTCATTGTCAATTGAAAGCTTGCTTTCTAATTTTGGCAAATCTCTAGTAGTAAAATTATACTTATTGAAATGAGATGGTAAGATCTTAATTTATAGGATTCTATGATGATTGGGAACCATTGATCTTGATAAAATATCAATGGTGGAGAATGAGTCCTCCTCCTCATTAAATGAGGGAGGTCGAGGAGTAAATATGGGGGGGGGGTTGAGAGTTGTTACGGATTTTCATTTATAAGTCATGGAGGTGATTTGATTTGGAATAAGGGTTGATTTCATGGGGATGTGGGGAAGTGTATTTGAAATTAGGGTTTATTGGTTAATGTGTCATTATCTTGGAATTTGAGTGTGATGTGAGGATATTTTTCTTTTATTAATTTTTATAAAATAAAAAATATTCAAAATCCATGGAATTTTTTATTAGGTAAAGATTATTTAATTAATTATATGAATTAGCTAATAGGATGTGATGTGAATTTTGTGGGATTGGATGTGTTTATGATAAAGAAGGGATTAATTGGATAGAGGGTGATAAATAATGTTGGGTTAAGCTAGGGATGTTAGTGCAGATAGAGGACTGATTTAGAGCTTAGGGATGATGTTAGTGTAAAATTAGTAAATATTTAAAATCAACACAAAATGTCTAATTTTATGTGTTTACATTTTACTGCTCTTTGAAAGGTCATTGCAAGACACTAGGTGGAGTAACAATTTTTCAAAGAAAGAGGAAGCTTAAAAAAAGGTGGATGAAAACTAGTTGATGATGGATGGAATAATGTGATGGCTGATTCCCACTCTAAAGGGAATTTAGGGATGAAGGACATCGATTTGATCTATAAAAAGAGAGTAAGATGATAGAATGGATGTGATAAATAGATGAGATTAAGCCATATATGAGATTGACCCACTTGAGCTTATGCTTGCATCCATTTATTTTTGATGATGAAGAATTGATTTCCCTAAATAGGGATGATTTAGAAAGGATATATCTTGAGATTAGCTACACACTTTGATTTTCCCAAAGTAGAATGGATTTGGGAATCAAATATCCTAAAAACTATGGGTTTGGATTTGGGAACCCTCCATCTCAATGACGATAAGTTTCACACTTGATTTACCCATAGTAGGGTAGATTTGGGAATGAAATATATAGAAAAACTATGAGCTTAAATTAAACAAATGATGGATTGACTAGCTCATTGATTTATTCATTGATTTGTAAGCATTTATCAAGGACTTAACCTATTTTAAAGATTAAGGATATGATGATCATGTTGATGGATGATAGGGAATTGATAGGTTGATGTATAAGTATGTGATGTTAGTATAATGAATTTTCAAATAATGAAGGAGCCACAAAAAATTGGGCACATGAGGATGCCTCAATTTATGTAATAATGATTGAAGGATGATGTGATTATACATGGATAATTATTTATAATAAATTATGGAAAAACATAAAAATGGAAATGGAAATGGAAAAAAGAACAAAAAGGGGAATGGTAATAATATTGCTCAAGCTAACCTCAAAAACTCCATGTGATTGAACACTACCTACACTATCATAATGGACCTCACACTAATGTCTCTCTCCCAAGAATAGAGGAATGTGATGAGAAATGATGATTTGACTTTGACTAGGTCAAAGCTAGATAGGATGATTTGATTTGAAAATAGATGATTAAGAGATGGTATCTAATTTTTTTAAGGGGATGTACCATTATTTTATCAAATGTCTCCACATATACTTTACAACTTGATTTTTGATATTGAACATGACATTATGCACCATGATGTAAAATACCATGATGACATGGTTGTAATGTGCATAAGGACTACCCCTAATCCCACAAAAAAATGATAAAAAGTCAACATGATATGGAAAAATCATGATTTACTATCATCATATGTCGATGGATGGAATCTAGTACAAGTGCATGATAGGAGGAATCATGATATGGTAAAACCATGATGACCTTTATGTCACATACAAATGGTCTGAATCAAGGCACAAAAAGAAAAGTAAACAAATAAACAAGTAAACAAACACACACAAACTTGAAAACAAAAGTAAGCAAAAACATCATCATTAATCAAGTCAAAATCAATGTATGAAGGCTTAATGATATTGATAGTTGGATGGTGGCAACACGAAAGGATATATACAATGGGATTAGATTGGGAAGAAAATATCCTGAAATATGTTGCACACTTTGATTTATCCCAAAAAGTGAAAAAGCTATAAGATTGGATATATTATTTTTCCCCAACTAGGGTGGATTTGGGAAGGACACACCCAATTATGGCCAAAATTATTTTATTAATGATTTTGACTAGATTTATAACAATACAAATGTTTTTGGATTTTGTGGCTTTATATGTTTTTTTGGAGATTTTTAGCCTTTTCTATTTTTTGGCTTTTTGGATTATCTGAGGTTTTGGATTTTAATAGAATAATTATATACAAAGGGGTTATTTGTAATTGTATTTTTATTATTTTTTTACATTTTAAGAATTTTGTAATAAGGATGTACAAGGGGCCGCTATCAAAATGAAAACATATTCTAGCACTAGGATGGGAAATGTAATGTGAGATGACGGATGGAATTCATGTGTTTTTGGATGATTTTGGTCAATGATGGGGAGTGGATTAGGGATCTCCAAGGAACATTTCACATGGGAATAAAATTTCCAATTTTAAAAGTGTCGCTTAGAGGATATACCAAGATGCTTCCCAAAACAAGACTCAAAACATATTCCACTTTCTTATTAGGGTCAAGATGGGAAGAAATGATGACACATAACAAAATGGATAAGGATTAGGATTTGGATAGGATTGGATGGAAAAAATGGATTGAATGGAATGTACTTCAATGCAGATGGGATTGTCCCCAAGTGTAAGGTAGTTGCATAAAATTGATTATTTACACATGACACTAAAAACTTAGTTTTCATCATGGTACTTGCCCAAGGCACCATAAGCATGGTTTTCATTTGAAATAATTATTTTTATTTTTATTTCATTTTTTGATATTTTTTATTTTTTTGCATTTCAACTCATTGAAAGATTATGAGATGCATAATGCTTACCATTTTTAATCTCTATCCCATCATATTATATATAGATTCTATGCTAGCTTCTTGATGATGATGTAGACTTTATTGATGTTATTGTGATCTTTATTGATTATTGATCCTACTTCCTCTAAACCTTTAAACAAGGTTTATTTTTTTCCTATATTAAAGAGAGTGCCACCAAAGAGGGTAAAATATGATAAGCATTAGATGAAGGATCTAATGTGATGGTGTGAAATAGGATTTGAATGAAGGTATGATCATGAAGAGATGTATAATTTTTGGGAGACCAAGGGAAGTTGGGACTAAAAGTCACACACATCATTGTTAATTATGGATGTTCCAATTTTGACATGATTTTGGATGTTGGGGGTCAAATACCTCCAGAAAAATTCTCATGAGGACCAAAATATTTTTATGATCTTTAGGTCTGTGAGTTATTATGATCTAAATTATTTTTTGATTATTGGTCATTTCAATATGGACTTTAATGATGTATTCATAAAATGATGCATAAATTATTTGTGCATATATTAGTTCCTCAAAGAGGTTTTCACCAACAAAATCTTCTTTATTAAGCTGATTTTGATTTTGATTGTCTAATAACACCTTAAAGAGGTTTTGACTAAGGGATTAGAATTTTTGATTTTGTTTTCCCTTAGTACCTCAAACAAAGTATCACAAGGTAAATTTTATTTTTAAATTCTAGGATTTTTATCTTGAATGTCCCATAGTTCCTTAAACAAAGTTTCACTATTGGAATTTTCTTCTAACTTAATATTGTTTTAGATCCCCATAAATTTGGAAACTGATATGTCACTGTGGAATAAGTCCAACTATGTATGATTCTATCAGTCTTAATCAATGGGTAAGGGATATTGGATGTCAAAGATAAGGGATAGAAATGTTGATGTGAAAAATATGGGTGATATTTATGGAAGTACTAAAGGATACACAATCCTCATAGAGGATACTATGATAACTTACTTTGATGCCAAAGTAAACTTCATCAAAAACCATGGAAGGATCACTAATGTATTAAAATTGATCTGTAGGAGGTGTATAGTTGATGTTGTGAAATACTAATTTTGACTGGGATGTTAATGCTAAATTTGATTCTAATATTGGTTCTAAAATTGATGTTGATTTTGATGTATATATTGATTTTAATGTGGATAATGATGTTGGATTTGATTTGGATATATGGTGGGCATGTTGGATTGTGTTGTCCAGAAGTACATTTTTCACTTCATTTTTGGAAATGAAGGCTTTAAGATGAAGGGATTCAAATGAGGGATGTTTTGTGATGAATGAAAGATGGATTGCTAGTTAATGATGGGTTATTTATAGATATGCTCATAGAATAAGGGTTCATCAAAGATAGGTGGATGTTCATTGAGAAGTTCATCAAAGTGAGGCTTATCAAATATGGGATGATGTTTGAATGGTGACTCATCATAACTTGGACCATTAAATATGGGTGATTTGATAAAAACTTTTAAGATGGGTTGACTGTCTTAACATTGATATGGAAGTGGAAAACTTTGATTATGATGGAGAAAGGGAATTTGGTGCTATGTACCTAAGGATATGATATATTCATTTATATGGGTTGATGGAAATATTAACATGTGGTACACACCCCCCTTAGTTATATGAATCCAATTTATTAGGATAAATGAGTAACTTGTGAAATTAGTGAATTAGGTAATGGCCAACCTACATTAGGTTGTGAGGTTACCCATCCATTGTTAGTTATAAACAAGACTATATAAAAGTGGTGAATATAATTATAAATCAATCAAGTGTTGAGTCTTCTATTTGGTAGAAGGATATTAGAGTTTCTCTCCTCAAAGTGGCATTGTGGAGTTATTACTTCCTAAAGGAGTATTGTATGGGGTTTCCCTACCTTAAGGTTATTATTATATTTATTCATATATTGAATATTTGTGCATCTTGTCCCACCAATATCTATCATTTTTTGTTGATATACATTAAATTACACATATTTCTAATTATTATAAGTGTGGATCATAACTAGTTGTATCAGAGCACTGATTTGGGCAAATATTATGGGTGAAACCCTAATTTTTGACAATCACTTATATCTTGCAATCTATTATGAATTTTTATACAAAATGTTTTCTAATGTTAAATAAATTTTCAAGAAAGTTACAGTAACATAATTGAGGTTCCATGATTAGTTTTGTGGGAGACTATTGATATTTTAGGGGTTATAACAAAATTTTCATATCTACGTACATTTCATGTTTTTTTCAATGAAATGTTTAATAATTGATTATTTTTATATCATTGATCTATAGTAAATTTGGAAATTTTGGACATGTTTTGTGGTAATTATTATGATTTTTCATAGATTCACTTTACAAGCTAAATTTTTTAAAACTTTTTCACAAAAATTTCATTGATGTTACAATATCATACATGGAAGATATATAAACAATTTTAGACTATTTATATTCATTTCTCATGAGTTATTAAAATTTTAGGGTTTTTTTTTAACCCCAATTTTTTATAAATCATGGGTCAAATTGATTACAAACAATGGGAAAATTTGATGGAGAGTTTTACAAAAATGCAAAATATTTTGGATCTATGGAAAAAAATGGGCATGTAGTGGAAGAGGATACTGATGATGATAACCAAGAAGAGAGTACAAATGAAGAAGAAGAAGAAAAAGAGGATGAACATAATGATGATGAGGAGGGAGCTATAGATGATTCATGAGGAGAGATTGAGGATCATGATGTGGAAAAAGAAGAAAATAATTTTGATGATGGAAATGCGGAAGAACATGTAGGTGCTTATGAATAAGAAGAAATAGAGCATAATAATGATTATGAAGAGGTTATGAATGGTGCATAACAATAGGTAGAGGATATTGAAGAAGAGGAAGAAGGATTGGATAAGGGTTCAAATAATTTGTCTCCAAAGAAATTAGGTTCATTTTTTTAGTTTCATGGATGAATTCAAAATAATGTCATTGTCTCCATAAACCCTAGAAACAAGTATAACTTCATCAACATGGATGTGTCCCAACATGTATAATTTAAAGCAAAGAATATCAAGGAGGCTCAAGTAGATGGTAAGAATATTCTAGTTTTTGAATATTTGAAGATCACTATGAATAAATATGTTTTGCATTCATATTTTTATGATTTGAATATGGATGGTGTTGACATGGTTATTAGATATCTGTTAGATCAATTAATATCTAAATGGTCATTATTAACCCTTATCTTAAATTGATAATTTATTAAATAAATAATAATATATTATTTCTTAACACGAGGTGGAAACCTCATGAAATTATGGTTATTCCATACTTATCAAGTTTTTAATTAATTGGCTTTATCAGGATGGATGGACCCATTATTTTTATAATGATCACCTCCCTTGGTATTTAACTATAAATAGGGTTTTACCTTATTGAGAAAATACCATTTAAATATGAAATGATTTTGTCATATTCAACCTATGAATTTTGTAAAAGCAATTAATAGAGGGAAGTGATGATAAAAAGATTTTGTATTGGGTGCAAAGTTTATTTATATATTAAATAATCATCATTTGTGGGTTTTTTAACCTTTCAAGGTTTTTCCCATGGTATTTTTTTGTGTTGTTTCAATTGATCTATGTACCTATGATTTTTTATTCATATACACTTCTAGATTCATCTTATGTATACATATTACATATGATTGAGTTATTTTAACAATATCCACGGTTAGAAACTTTAGGAACAATCAATATTAATGCTCAGAAGAAGTTCATGAAATTTTGGTATAGGAAAAATAATGTCATTTTATAGGATATCATAGTTGGAAAGGCACAAATAATAGTCAAGGTAATGCATGAATATGAGATTGAAGAGGGTAACAAAGAGCATGAAGAAGATTCAGATGATGACATAGATGAAGAAATAACACAAGCATAAAATAACACTTTATATACTCAAGAGTCAAAGGAACAACTGAAGGAAAAGGTGGAAGAGGTAGAAGAAAATATGGATAAGATTAGAGTATCAGGTGAAGTTGAGGTATATAGATACCCACATCATCATGAGAGGAAATAATCATAGAGATAAGTGAGGAAGTGTCATAAAATAATCACTTTGGTTATATAGGAAATCAAAGTACCAATCACTATGGATATGCATAAAATATAAAGAAGAACTACTATGGTTAGGTATAGAATTAGGGTATCATAGTGGCATATGAAACTTAGAATCAGTGGGGAAATAACTATGACTATGCATGGAAGACTAACTACTATGGTCATGTATGGAATCATAGTAGTGTAGTAGAATACGGTACATGGAATTAAAGGAGGAATAATTATGCATGGACACCAAGATAGTCCAATTATGATCATGAATATAATGAGATTAGAAAAATGAAATTTGGAAATAAGGTTGGATATCTATCACCTACCAAGATCAAATGTGGATGTTTAGATGATCTAGATTGGAGACAAGCATGCAATGATTTGAAACACACTCAATATTTCATTTTTCTTATGTTTTAGGGATGAAACATGTTAAGGATGGAAGGAATGTTATGTACCTATGAATATGATATATTAATGTATATGGGTTCATGTATATGCTGACATGTGACACACATCCCCCTTAGTTAGTTATATGGGTTCAATATATTAGGATAAATAACTTATGGAATTAGTGAATTGGGTAATAGTAAACCTATATTAGGATTAGGAGGTTACCCATAAATTATTAATTATATATATGTCTATATAAAGGACGTGAATATCATTGTGAAACAATAAAATAAGTGTTGTTTCTTCTATTTGGTAGAAGGATATTGGAGGTTGTCCCCTCGAAGGGGCATTGCAGATTTATTCCTTCCTGAAAGAGTATTGTATAGTATTTCCCTATCTTAAAGGTATTATTCTATTTTTTCATATATTGAATATTTTGGAATCTTTGCCTACTAATATATATTGTGTTGAGTTGGTCTAAATTATATTCTACATTATTTCTAATTATTATAAGTGTGGATCATACACTTGGCATATCCATGTTTGTTGATTCTCAAATGTGAATGTATATAGTTGTATTTCAATGTATCTATAATCAATCAAATCATGGATATAAATCATTAGTATATAACATTGATTAAAATAATTTCCTTGAATATTGTGATATGCACAATATTCATCTTCTCAGTACCACAAATTTTGGATTATTTTCATCAAAATACTTTGTGCACAGATACACAATCTATTTTCCATGACTAATTGGTAAAAGATTTCTTCCAAGGGTTAATTAAGAAGATTATATCATTCCCATTTGAAACCTTGTTTGGATGCAGATGGACTTGATTATTCATGTGGTTATTCTAGCTCAAGGGCCAGATGGATGTTGGATAAGGGTGGTTTTCCATTTATTAGTGTGATGGAGGATGTGATGATCAAGATTGTAAATAGTGGATGAGATGTTTGATTAATTTTTACTATTTTGATGTGGATGGGTTTGAATTTACATACTTAGGATGGATCTTAAGTTTTTTGGATCATAATCTATAAGAAGTTGGGCACCTATTTTTAAGAGTCATAAAAATACATTATTTTTTTTCTCATATAGGTATCGTTCAATTTGGATTATATCTAGATCTATTTTGGATGCCATAGGCGTGGATGGAATTTAATTTTGGATTGGTTGATGTGATTTTATTAATTGATGTGATTTGATTAGGATTTTGGATTTGATGTGATGTTCGATTTAATTAAGCCTAGATTGGATTTTGATTATTGATTTTTTGACTTAAATGGGAGAAAAACATGGATGTTGTGATTTTTTTCATTCCCAATCGAGAGGTGTGGGAGAATGAATGGAAAGATAATAATTTGATTTGAATTTAGATGTTAAATTGATATGGAATTAATATGACTTGGATAAAATGTACCTAATTTAACTTTTGATTATGGGAATTGATGTTTTGATTTAATTTGACTTTGAATTGATGGTTGAAGGTTAAATTATTAATTTTTAACCCAAGTTTACTTGATTTGACTCAATTTATAAAAGGTGGACTAGATTTGAATAAACTATCTGGATTTGGATATTGGTCAAAACATACCTAATTGGGTTTTAGATATGGTTTAAATTGGACAGAGTAATAATATAATGTGGATAGTGTAACATTACTACTAGATAAAATAAAATTTGATTTTAGTAGAGTAATACATAACATTATAATCATATGTGACAAGGTTAGACTTTAATAATTTTTGACTTGTTTAAGGTATATGGAATAACACATAGTATGGGTATTGATAACAAACAAGTAAGCACATAGGTACAATCCCTATGCTTAGTAACAAATAGGTGTGCAATGTGACTACCAAACCATTGATCTACTCATGCAAAGTGGTGAATAGGTTGGTCTCCCAACCCTCACTAAACTTTTGTATGTGATGGGTAATATTCGATAATTCTTTTTTCCTTGCACTGGGTGTTTTTTATGGCTAAATAATCTAGGAAAAAATAATCTTAACTAGGCGTGTCCCATATAAACCTTACAGTATGATGGGGATTGAGTCCATGAAAGAGGGAAATAATTGGATTTGGATCTAGTCCTTTCATTTCCACTTTAGCTATAATATTTTAGTGGAGTGTCACTAGAAGGCATTCTTTGATAGTGTTATTCGATACCCTGGTGTTAAAGATAAATGGTTGTGCTTAAAACTCATGAATGTGTGGCCAACATTGATAACTCCTCTTAATTTGTATAGCCCAATAGAACACTAGGTTGGTACTATGTATGGGATGAATTCATAGTCATTGTACCCTAAGGACACATGGTTGATGATTAAAGTCCAACTCACGTAACCAAAAATAAAAAAAGAAGATAAGTTATTTATGATCCATAAGATCCCATGAGGGGAAAGAGAAGAGCATAAGTAACATCTCTTTATGAAGGGGAAAAATATAAATTAAGTGTTTTTATCACATAGGATCCTAAAATTAGGAAGGGAAGAGCATACATACATCAAGATACAACAAAGACACAAACACAAAAACAAACTCAAACAAGTTCATTTTATGCACCAAAACTAAGTGTTTTTTCTTTTTAAATGTACCAAAATAAATGTTTGTTTGATTGTTTAGAATATATGACAAGTGAAAATATATAGGACAATAGATAAGTAGTTTTATTTTGATCTTGATGGGCAAATTGAAAGTAAAAATTATAAGTTTGATTTATATTATCTTTGATAAATGATATATGTCATAAATGATATTTCATAAAAAAACCACATGAAATGAAGTCAAATCAACTAAATTTTTAGAAATTTCACAAAAAAATGTAGTTTCAAAATAAAATAAAATCCAAAATGGAATTTGGATGAGCAAGAATGAGCCTCTGCAAGTCAACCTATAGACTGTTAGTCTAGGTCATGGCTTGAAGTGAAGACAAGCTATAGATTTATAGTCTAAGATATGGCCTAAAGTTAAGCTAGACTCCTAATTTATAGTTTGGGTTACATAATATCAATTCATGAATATAGTTGTAAAAAATTATGGATTCTAGTAAATTTAGGCTTGAAACAACACCATTTTTTTGAAAAATAAGTTAGGTTAACCTCAAAAGTGATTTTGGGGTGTGTAGTCCCACCAAGCATGCCATATGTAACACATGATTTGAAGGTTATTTTTGGGTTAGTACAAAAATCAATTCAATTTAAAATCCTACCACTAATTTAGGTGTGTATCCTTAAAATAAACAAGACTAAGAAGAAATCAAATTAGCAAGCAAGTAAACACAATTGTTATACCTTTCCTTATAATCTCATTACCAAAAAGAGTGCTATGCCCATATGTAATTTCAAAAAATCTTATACAAGATATGTTCCATAATATGACAACGTAACCCTTTGCAAACTAGATGATTGGATGGTGAGTGAAGAGAAGGGTTGAAGCTTTATACAATTATTTGAACACCACTTCATTGTCAATTGGAAGCTTGTCTGTTAATTTTGATAGGACTCTATTAGGCAAATTAGAATTTTTGAATAGAAAGGGGGATATCTCAATTTATAGGATTTCATGGTGATTGGTGTATGTAATAAAAAATGCATTATGTCGATGAATCAATCTTGGCTTGGAGAAGATAAATCATACCTATACTTCTGATTGGGAATACATTTATTAAGTGGGGGCATGACCAATATAGGGATCCAATAGACCTGATTAGGGGATAACTTGTCATAATACACCATGCTAGGAAGGGTTCCAAAGACTATAATCTAACACAATCACATAACAACCCTAAAAGATTCATAGATTTAATGTTCACTCTATTATAATAAAAAGAAAGTAAATCTAATCTAGTGCACACCAAAGCTTGTGGCATAGCCTAAGGGGTTAGTAAAGCAATAAAAACATGTATAGGAGAATATCAATTAAGCTAAGTATGAACAAGACCGTAATACATGGAATATGAAGAGTAATATTATTTGAGCCAATAATTATGCTACTTCTATTTAATAAAAGAGAGGAGAACAAAGTTAGAATATACTTACCTAAATGTGAACCTATCACGACTTAATCTATCCCTTAGCCAAAGTGGCTTCGTAAGAGGTTGTGGTTTCTAAGGATAACTAAGAAAGGCCAAAGCATCTAAGACTTATACACAAAACTAGATTCTCTAAGTAGAAACCCTAAACTAAGACTCCTCAAGTACAATGGTGGAAGAGAAGATTGTAAAGAAGTGTGAGCAAATAATACATATTGTTTGTATATAAAAATAATGATGAAATGATCTTTTATTTATAGGCAAATCTCACCCTAAATCCTTCTGAATATGTCAACTGTACGGGGTCGACCCAGTCAACCTTGTATGTTTTTTAGAGATAAATCACTAAATCTTGAGCTAGGTTAACTGAAGGGCTGATGAAACTCAAAGTGAAAAATACCCTAAATAGTATAAGGTTGAGGTCAACCCTGTATAATAATTAGAGGATAAAAACTATACTAGGTTGACCCAGTTGACCTAGTATAGTCAAATGGTGAAAGGGGATCGAGGTGAGGAAAAGAGGGATGGAAAGAGGAAAAAGCCTAGAGGAGTGTGCAAGGGAGGAGTATTAGCTTAGGGAATAGTTTTAAGAGCTAGATGGATTGGTAATAATGTATAAATAAGGGACAAAAATATTAAAAATCACCAAAAGTCTGCCCACTCCTTTCTCGATGCACCTCTTAGGGCATGCACTTAAAAATATTGAGTCTTGATGGGTTTCTATAAGATGTAAAGCATCAAAAATTGATAAAAATGTAAAAGTATTATGTATACATATGCCCCACTCTAATCTCATCATGTGTCACTAAGGTGTAATAGGAGATGGTGCTTCGTGAAAGAACATAGTAACACACAACACTAATGTTAAAAAAAGTTGTAGTATTTTAAAGCAAAAATAACTGAAAGTAAATGATTGAAAAGGAAAATAACTAAAAAGTAAATGTAATGTGTACCTTGACTTAATGTTATCACTAGATGGTTGTATAACATGTTAATTTTGATTGTGTAGGGTGTAAAGACTACTTTTGACAAACCCAAGAATATAAAACTAAAGAGCAAAAATAAATAAATGCAAGAAAAGCCAAGATAACTAGTGCTATGAGGATGGGATGCACTTGAAAAATTGGGTAAGCTAGGATGATAAGTGATATGTTAGACCAAATGACCAAGTCAAATAACAAAAGTAGATTGGGTAACTAAAAAACCAAGGCTACTAAATATCAAAAAACTCAAACAAGCTATCGCTAACTAAGAAAGGCAAACTCACCAAGTCAAACTAAGGATACCTATCAAACATGATGGTAATAAAATAAATCATTGATAAAAGAAGAAAAAAATGGTAAAACAACATTTATGAGTGGTAATTGACAATACTTATCTCACTCAATAATGGAAAAAGGTGCATAAAAAGGAAAACAACATTGATGAGTGAGAAGTAACAAGCCAATCTCATTCAACAATAGAGAAAAGGTATGAACTTAGATGTTTACAACAACAAAATAGTAAAATAATGACAAATGGTAAAATGAAAGTAAAGTAATTCTATAAATGTGAGTCATGCTGTAAATAAAGAAGAAATCCATAGTTGCTCAAACATGTTATTTTGCTCTAAAGATATATAAAACTAAAACAAAGTAGTGCTAGCATGTTTTTAAGAGGTGAAGAACAGAACAAATAAGAAGAAAAAATAGAATTTGAATCACAATTTGTTTGTCAAGGGGGGAAATGAAATGGGTGGAGGGGAGAATGAAAGAAAAATCAAGGTAGAGGAACTCTTTATTGAAGTCAAGACACTCAAATTAGGTTTGTCAAAACAAGAGGACTTTTGACCTTAAGACTATGAAGAACTTATCTTAGTCATATAAGTATTAAGTCAATAAATGTAGTATGTATATCATCCCATGAAGGTTATATGTATGAAAATTAAAATGGAACTACCTTCTCATAATGTGTTCCCCATTCCCTCAGACCCCTTAAAGAGCTGTTGGTCTACTACGAAGATTGGGTACTTGCATGAGAAAGTAGGTATCACCATAGAGTTTGTTGAACTATCCTATTCCAATATACTAGCCTAATACACCCTAAAGGACCTTGGCTCTATGTGAGGCCAACTATGTAGTTTGAGCTTTGATTAGAGATAGGAGGTGTGCTTGGAATCATGTCTTTTGGTGTGATTTGACTTTTGAGATTTTTATGTTGCCTTTTAGATATCATTGCCTTTTTATTCAAATGATTTGGATTTTAAATTTCTTGATGGATTTTTCTATTCCTCCTATATATGGATTTGGAAAACCAAACATGGGTGCTAAAGAGGACTTTTATTTGAATACTTGTGACAAGGTTGCTAAGAGAGAGAAACTTCAAAGAGCATGGGGTCTAAGAGTCTCATAAATCTAGGTGAAATAAAAGTGCTATCTTAACTTTGACCTTGTTTTATCCTATGTGGAGTGAAATAAAGGGGAAAATAATATGAATGACACATGGAACAATTTAAATTAATTCAAATTTCAAAAAATGTGATAAAGGGAAAAAAGGGATATGGTGATAGTAAAGTGTGATTCCTTAGCATAAGAATGAGGGAAATGGAGGAAAACATGCTAACATAGATTGTTTTGAAAATTTAATCTAACAAAAGAAGAAAAAGATAAATTTTGAGAAAAAAACATGTAAAAATATGAAAATATGGTAATTTTATGAGGAGGGTCAGGTCCTATCCATAGTCTTACACTACAACTTCATAAAAGAGAAACCCAAGGGGTGCCAATAAGCAAGTGAAAGATAAAGTGAGATAAGCAAAAAGATGATAGTTTTGTGAGGAATTTTTAGTCCTATCCATGGTCTTATGAAGCAACTCACAAAATAAAAATCTAAGGGGTACCAAAAGAGAAAATGAAAGAAGATAAAGAAGACTATGGTACATCAAGAAACTAAAAGACCAAAAGGGAGGACTAAAGGTTTGTGAAAGGAAGGAACTTGATATAGAGGGAGAGACCTATGTAAGTAACCTAAAAAAAGTGTTAGATATATGTAGATATAAAGTGATGAAAATAAGGAAACATTTAGGCAAAATAATTTTTGAGAAATTATGCATTGGTGGGCTCTTTGAAAATATGGCCTTCATTGGTTTGAATATGGTAGGTGCTTGGACCAAGAATATATCTGAAAAATATGGGCCCCACCATTTTTGGTATATTTACCTTCCTTATCATGGGTTTATTCTAATTTAAGGATAAAATCACCAACATTAAATGTGTGGACTTTAACATGTTTGTTATGTTGTCTGGTAATGTGAGCCTCATACTAGTGGTTATGTTGTAAGGCAAAAAGATGATGTTAATCAAGTAGATCAAGGGCATGAATATGAGCTTCACATAATTATTCATCAAGATTAATACCATGAAGAGATGTACAAAGAGAGGGAAGCTTAACTTATAAATGAAGAAGCATTAGTGGTTATGTTGGTATAATAAATTTGGAAATGGTAGGACTGGTAACATTAATAAGGGGCATAGATTCTACCCACTTGGTAAAATATTCAATAACGATGATGATAAAAACATGCCCATCTTGGGATCAATGTGATTTACCAATGAGATCGAATCTCTATGTGGAAAATAACCAAAGAGATTAGATAGTTTGAAGTTAGACTAGAGGTGAATGGATTAGGTCATCATGAAGCTGGTAAGGACTACACTTTTTAGCATATTCGATTGCATATTTTTCAAGAGTAGGCTAAAAGTAACCCATACGTAGGCATTTTCACACTATAGCATGTTTGCTATAGTGGCCAACATAAATGCCCCCATGTGCTTATTGAAGAAGAGGAGGGACCTCATATTGCATAACACAATGGAATAAGGTACCTTCAACATTGCGATAATAAAAGATGTGTTGAAATACATACTTGAAAGCTTATTTATGAATACATGTTTTTTCATGAGAGTCTAAATTAAGAGGATAAGTTTGATGTTATAAGAATTGAATGATGTCTTGGTACAATAGGTTTTATCAAATGATAATAGCCTCAATATGAAAAATAAGTGAATCTAGTGGTTGAGTAGAGTATGGAGATTTTATTATTTGTATAATAAAAGTAGGATCACAAAGGACTTGGTGTGGACGCAATAGAGATACTAAAGAGGCAAGAGAATTGGCAATAGAATTTTGATCTCTCAGAATAGGCTCAATAGTGAAAGAGATAAAATCCTTAACAAGAGTGGTTGAAATTTGATGATATGTGATGAGGTTTTCACTTTTACATTGATAATAACCACTAAATTGGTGGTAAATAAGCTGAGAGTCACCTAAAGCATGAAGGTATTGAATTTCTAAATCAAGAGTAGCTCTCATGCCTAAGATAAGAGTTTTGTATTCAACCATATTGTTGGTGACATCAAAGGTGAAGTGAAAATATAAAATAATGATCTTTCCAAGAGGAATTATGAGAATGCAACCTTCCCCAACTCCTTGAAGGAATTTAACACCATCAAAGTGAAGGGTTTAAGTATCCTCATGCAGGTTGACATTGATTTTAAGAATCTCCTTGATAACTACTTTTATTTTAGTAGTACCAAAGGAAGTAGTGGATTTATTAATATTATTGGCTTCAAGTTCGATGGTAAAGCTATGAAAATAATCTTTGAGAGAAATATCTTGATTAATACCTTCACTGTAAAGGATATTGTCACCTGTAAGATTATTTTGAAGAGAAGAAGTGGCTAGTATGGGAGCTATGGCAAGTTGATCAGCTATGATTTGCCCTTTAATAACTTTATGAGTGATGATGAAGAGATAAAATTCCATAAGGAAGACCATTCATTTACCAATTATATCTCTAGGAAGAAATGATTTGGATAATAAATGCTAAAGGGGGTTAGAATGAACAATGACATAAGTAGTTTGGTAAAGCATATAATGGCAAAGGTTTTTAGCTACAAAATAGATGGTGAGACAATCATGCTTGATTTTGGTATAACATGTTTCATAATTGATGAGGCCTCAACTAATGTAATTGATAACATACTCTCTTCCCGTATCATCTTGTTGGGGAAGTATTACCCCAATTGAAATAGGTGTGGAAGAAGTATATAGAATCAAAATTTTATTATTGGATGGAGGATGAAGTGTAGGTGGATGAAGCAATGATTCTTTCATATTATCAAAAGATATTTGACATGGATCCATCCATTCTAAAGCAATACCTTTCTTGAGAAGTGAATTTGATATGCCATTTCGAGGATGAATCATCTAATTACCCTGAGTTTGCCTAAATAATTGTGAATGTCAGGAATAAAATAAGGAATGGGCATGTTGATGATAGCAATAATTTTTGTAGGATCAACATCAATGCCGCAAAGAGAGACTAAGAATTCTAACAATTTTCTAGATGTGACTCCAAAGACACATTTATAAGGATTAAGTCTAACTTTTGATTTAAGGAGATAGTTAAAGATGATAGCAAGATAAAAAAGATGACTCTTATGATGTTTGGATTTAGCAATAAGATCATCCACATAAGTTTCAAAATTTTTGTGAATGAGATCGTGAAAGATGTGAGTCATCTCTCATTGGTAAGTGGCTCTAAAATTTTTGAGGCTGAAGTTCATTTTGACATAGTAATAGGTGACCCATTTCATGGTGAAAGTAGTCTTATTTTGGTTGTCAAGAGCGATATGAATTTTATTGTATCCTAAAAAGCCATCGATAAGAGATAACATTTCATAACTAGCCATGGAATCAACAATGCCATCTATTGAATGTAAAGGAAAGTTGTCCTTGGGATAGGTAAGATTAAGATTATAGAAATCAATACAAATGTGAATGATCATAGTGACCTTATTTTGAATGGGAACAATGTTGGAAACCAATTCAAAATAATCCACTGGTTTAATAAATTTAGCATCAAGTAATTTGATGATTTCCTTATGACATAAAGTGGAAACTTTAGGTAAAAATTTTCTTTTCTTTTGATGCACAGGCTTGGCATTAGGATAAGTAATGATGTTATACACCATAATGTTAAGATTAATTCTAGGCATGTCCTCATAGGACCAAGTGAAAGCCTCATGATATTTGTCAAAGGGTAAGCTAAAATTATCATGTTCAGTAGGTGAGAGCTCATGAGAGACAGTAATTGGTCATGGATAAGATGGTGTACCATATTCTATGCAAGTAGTTTCTTTGATAAGCATGGCATTGCCATCTTGAAAGTGGTATGATGCATTGGGTAAGGTAGAAATTGGATTTTTTTTAAGATCAATGCTAGAAATGAATTTGTTAAAGCAAGGAGTTTTAGTCTTAAAATTTCCAAGTTATGATACTATAGAGGAAGTTGAGGTTCTTAGGCATAAAGTAACTTAATGATAGTTCGTCACTAGGAAAGGTAGGAAGAGGGCCATAATACTTGACATCTACTTCAAGATCTAGAATTTGATTACCATGGTGATCATAATCAGAATGTATCTAATGAACATCGATTGCCTTGGCATCTAGTGTAATTTTAAGAGTAGAAGAATTAGATGGAGTAGAAGGGGTTGGAATATCAATGGGTTCAATGATAAGAGAAGGATTAGATACAATGATTGGATTGATAAGTGGTAAAGGACATATAGAATTTTCTAGAGGTTCAGAGGGTATAATTTGTTCTACCACCCAAAGAGTATTGATAAGATGAGAATTGGTAAGAGGTACACGACCCTCAAGATTTATAGGTGTGATCCAAAAAAATGGTATGAACATCCTGATTAAAAACATGAATTTGGGATAATGTTTTCTGATAATGCTGGACATCCAAGTCTTTATATTGAGCTTGGGCCATGATATAGTTATCATCATACATTGGATAAATTATACATGATTGAGAATTGGGGGGAGTTCCAAAAGGTGAAATCTTGATATTAATAAATTAATGATGAGACATGATTAGAGGATATTGAAATAATTTGGCCACTCCAAAATCATTGCAAGTGAAGTCATCTTGAGGTAAAGAAGGCTCTTAAGTATTGCATGGAGGGGGAAAATCAGCAATCTCATTAATAAGAGGAATAGTATAATCCATATGTAAGAGAGAAAGAGGAAGCCATCGCAAAATGTAGGGAGGTAACTTGGTAGTATTGTAAGTATGTTGCAAATCAGTAGGCTCATCATCATCATAATTTACAAGAGTAACTTGTAAATTATGATTCATGTTGATGAACTCAGGTAAAGGAACACTCTTGATTTTAGGAATGATAGGAATACGATATTATGATTTAGGATTAGGAAGTTGAATGCTTTATGGGTTGGGATCAACTTCATGCTTATACTATTTTCTATTATGTAATAATTTAATTATTGACTACCAAAAGAAGTAATGGCCCTCATTTGATGAGTTCATGGACGACCAAGGAGTATGTTATAAGATAAAGGAAAATCAAGGACCATAAGCTTGGTTTGAATAGTATTAGGTCCAATGGTTAATGGAATTAAAAAACAACCAAGTGGATTTTGATTAGTTTTATCAAAACCATGACAAGTGAGATGGGTTTGCTTGAGATGATCCTTGTTATAACCAAGTTGTTGGATGAGCCATAAAGATGTTATATTAATACCAGAACCTTCATCAACTAGAACTTTATGGATAAAGTGATATTAAAGGATACTTTGATGAAAAGTGGTAGATCATTAGCATGAAAGATAATTTCATCATTAATCACGTCCTCTTTAAAGAATTCAATATAGGGCTTGGAAGAAGGACACATAGTTTCAATGGCATTTATGTTGGTAGGTTGAGATTCAATTGAAGGTGGTTCTTCATTTATGGAGGATGGATCTTCAATTTATTGAAGTTGTTTCATAAATAACTTATGATGATATTGTGAAGTGCGAACCAACTCCTTAAGTGGAATTTTATGAGGCATAAAGTTGAGTTCTTCAAGAAAATTCCAATGAGACTTAGAAGAACCAACCCAAGGTTTAAGAGGTAAACTATACTTTGGAGGAATAGTTAAAGTTGGATGATCAAAAGGAGGAGATAGTTCCTTTGGGATTTTAAAGAAACATTAGTAGTGGTAGTATCTTTAAGAAGTTATTCCTTTAAATATAGCTTCTTAGGCTTGGTAACAAGATCTTTGTGAGCCAGCTTACAATGATAATTGACCTTAGAAGTATTGACATATTGAGAATTGTTAAAATATAGGTCATAATCAAAATCAATGGCACAAACATATTTGGTTTGTGATTGATTATTTGAAGAATATTTTTGGTTATTTAAAGTAGAAGCTTTGGAAGTTTTTCATTTTTGAAAATAGAAGTGTATTTTTGATGACAACTATTAGTCATAGCTTCATGATTGAATGAATCACTAAGCATATATGAGATAGAAAATTTAGTGAGACTTATACAAGATTCATGAGAATGACCAATATCAATATGGAACCAACAAAATAGATTGGGGTCATACCACTTAGGAGGAACATTGGGATAGATGAAAGGTTTTGGTGATGGTAAAAATTGTTTCATTTGCTGAACTGAAAGAGGTGTGTGAGAAGGTGAAGGAACATTGGTTTTGGAAACTCTTGGTTTGGTTTGTGGATTATTACTAGTGATAATATTAGATGTTTAGAAAGATCCTTTAAGAATTTTAGGATTAGATTTGAATTGATTCATAATAAAGTCTTGACATTTAGCTTGATCAAGAGCTTCATTAAGTGTTTTGGAGCAAAGGTTCGGACCTTATATTGGAGAGTGGGAGTCAAAGAGGTGATAAAGAGTTTGAATAAGTTATCATCAATCATGTTATGATCAGATTTATAGGCTAATGATTTCCATATTTTGATAAATTTATGAGTTGATTCAGTGGGAGATTGCTTAACATTAATGAAGTGGCTATGATAATTTTTAGGAAAATCATTGTGTTAAAAATATTTAACCAAAGGATTGACCAAATCTTCAAGTTGCCAAATAGAATGTTAGAAAAGTTGATTATACCATTATAATACATCACCAGTGAAAGTTTTCACTAAGAGTTTAGTTGTGGTGAAGGTATTAATTTGGATCCACTCTTTGTAAAGGTTGCCAAAGGCTTTGAAAAATGAGGTAGGGTCTTTAGTCCCATCATATTTAATATTTGGAGATATGTTACCAATATAAATGTATATAATTAAGGGAGATAAAGGCTACTTTGAATAGTTTGAATCATCTTTTTATTAATTATGGGTTGATGAATAACATTGCTTGAGGCATTCCATAAAGGTAGAGGAATAAAATTAGGATTAGCTTGAGGATGCATAGTTGGTGGTTGATTAGCCACATTGATTAGATGTTGTTGAAGTTGCATCATTTGGTTTGTGTTAGAATTTTGCATTATGTTCATTTGTTGGTTAAATTGGGATAAAATTTGAGTTATATTAGGAGGTGGGTTGGTGTTGGTAGGATCACCCCCCAAGCTGGTATTAGGCAAGGGATTATTAGAAGAAGGATTATTAGTGGGATTGTTAAGTAAACTTGTATCAATTTCTCCCACATTATCTTGAAGATTTTCAAGATGAAAAGTTTCTTGGTAAGTATAGAAAGGATTAGATTCATCAACTTCATCTTGAGGTGTTATTAGAACCATATTATAGGTCATAGATGGAGGAAAAGAGGAGCCCCAAGAATGATGGTGCTCTTGGGGGGAAAAAGATAGGGATAAATGAACATCCCATATAGTATCTAAATGTATTCAAGATATATAACAAGATTTTGATATGAGATTTCATTATAAATGAAGAGAGATGAATAAAATGTAAAGAAGGAGAATAGAGAACTGAATTGACAAATAAAGAAAACATAAAGCTGTATAGGGTTGACTGGGTCAACCTATCACATAAAATAGGGCCTATAAATAATACATGGTCGAATGAGTTAATCTGATATAGTTAACATAGATTGGAAAAGGAAAAATAAAGGTCTATAAATAGTATAGGGTCAATTGGGTCGATCCAATACAATGAATAGAGGTTAAAAAAGATATAGGGTCAACTAAGTTGACCCAATACAACAGATAGGAAAAGTTTAAGAAGCCTATAATAGGTTGTGAAATGAAACAATATAACTTTTACAATTAATTTAAAAATAAATGACAAAAAGGAAACAATGAGTCAATTGGATTAACGCCGAATAATCCAATTAAAGCACACAACACAAAACCTTGCACCAATATTAGTTAATGCAAGTTTTTACAATACAAAATATAACTGAGCAAAGAGCAAGCAATCAACTTGGAAAATAAATAACTAATTAATTGGTCAACCTAGATATTTATTAGATTATTGAGATATGTTTTTAAATGTGATGAGAATTTGGCTATAAGATAGGAACTAGAATGACAATCTAATGATGGTTTCAGGTAGTTTGAGCTAAAAGGGATTATATTGGCAATGATACAAGCTTGGTATTGGGGCCTACGACCTCACTTAATACACCAAAAAATTATGGGTGTCAGATGCTTAGCCAAAATATACCATTAACCACACTTTATACTTGACTAGAGTATCACGTCAGCTTCCCCCTTGGTGATGAAATCTAAGAAGGCTGGCCTTGGGGAGACAAATGTTAAAATGCTAGTTTAGATTCTATGATTTAGCTCTATGTGCATAAAATAGAAAATATTGAACCTAAATGATTAATTTAAAACCACCTAATTAAGGTATGTGATATATTCTAAGCATGTAAGCAACAAGAAAAGAAAGTGTAACCTAATTACTAGTATATAAGATTAATTCTAACTTTGAAACAAGGTAATGTTGATATAGTCAATATTGTATGCACAAATTATAGAACAAGGTCGATAAGGTTGATCTTATAATATAAAATCAATGTTTAAAAATGAATAGGGTAGAGTCGACTTATTTATCTAGATAACACATAAAACATAGAATTAGGTTGGTAGGGTCGATCTAGTTGACTGTGCAAGGGTAGTTTTAAAGACTAAAAAATGTGAATGAAAAGACTATAAAGAAAGAGACAAAGAGATAGAAAGGAACCTTGGTAGATCAGAGATGTAGAGAATGAATATTATTGTTTAAGAACCTTGATATATGCTTGTAATTTTGATAACTTGGTCGATCAAGATTTATAAAAACTTGCTATTGAGTGCCTGAAATGTACTAGGTCAACCAAGTTGACCTAGTATGTTGAACCTAATGTCTAAAAAGGTATAAGGTAAATTGGGTTGACCTAGTAGTCTAGACTAGATGTCTAAAAAACTAAAAACTTATACTAGGTCGACAGGGTTGATCAAGTAGCCTGTACTTCAAAACCTGTGTACAAAAGTTATATACTAGGTCGATAGAGTTGATCCAGATGGAATATATATGATAAAAATAATGATAAAAGAATGAAAGAAATGAGATAAGGTAAACAAATCCTACAAGGGTTAGTTCATATTGGGTTCACTAGAATGTATGCAATCAAAAATGTGTCATGTCTTATGAATCAATCTTGGCTCTGAGAAGATAGATCATACCTACACTTTTGATTAGGAATACATTTGTTAAGCAGGAGTATGACTAATATGGGGATCTACTAGAAATAATTAAGGGATCACTTGTCACAATAAACTATGCTAGAAAGGGTTTCAAACCCTATAGTCTAACAAAATCATGCAATAACCCTAAAAGAGTCATAGGTTTAATGTTCACTCTATTCTAATAACAAGAAAGTAAATCTAATCTAGTACACATTGAAGATTGTGGCATAACCTGAGGGTTTAGTAAATCAATCAAAACATGTATAGGAGAATCTCATTTAGGCTAAGTATGAGTAAGACCCTAATACATGGAATATAAAGAGTAATATTATTCAAGCCAATACTTATGCTAATTTTATCTACTAAAAGAAAGGAGAACAAAGTTAGAATATACTTACCTGAATGTGAACCCTTCAAGACTCAATATCTCCCTTGGACAAAGGGTCTTTGTAAGAGGTTGTTGTGATTTTTAAGGATAACTAAGAAAGGCCAAAGCATCCAAGACTTTTCCATAAGACTATATTCTCTAAGTAAAAACCCTAAACTAAGACTCCTTAAGTAGAATGTTGGAAGAGAACATTATAAAAAAACATAAGTGAATAATAACTCTTGATTTCATATTGAAATAATGATGAAATGATATTGTATTTATAGGTGGATCTCACCTTAAATCCTTCTAAATATGTCAGCTATATGGGGTCGACCTAGTTGATCCTATATGTTTTTAGGAGATAAATCACTAGGTCCCAAGCTAGGTCAGTCCAAGGGCTGATGAAACTCAAAGTGAAAAATACCCTAAATAGTACAAGGTTGAACTAATCAACTTTGTAAAATAATTAGAGGCTAAAAACTGTATAAGGTTGACCCAATCAACCTAGTATAGTCAACTGGTGAAAGGGGATCGAGATGAGGAAAAGAGGGATGGAAAGAGGAAAAAGATTAGAGGAGTATGAAAGGGAGTAGTAATAGCTTAGGGAATGGTTTTAAGAGCCAGTTGGGTTGGAAATAATGTGGAAATAAGGGATAAAAATACTATGAAACACCAAAGGTCTACCCACCCTTTAGGGTGTGCACTCAGAGAGATTGAATCTTGATGGGTTCTTGCAAGATGTAAAGTGTCTATAATTGATAAAAGTTTGAAAATATTGTGTATACAATTGGGAACCATTGATATTGGTAAAATATCAATGATGGAGAATAAGTCCTCCTCATTAAATGATGTAGGTTGAGGAGTAAATATGAGGGGATATGTGTTAAGTATTTTCATTTATGAGGCAATAAGGTGATTTGGTTTAGAATAAGGGTTGATTTCATAGGAATGTGGAGAAATGTATTTAAATTTGGTTTTTATTGGTTAATGTGTGATTGTCTTAGGATTTTAGTTTGATGTGAGGATATTTGGCTTTTATTGATTTTTGGAAAATATAAATATTCAAAATCCATGGGATTTTTTATTAGGGAAAGATTATTTAATTAATTTAGTTTAATTAACTAATAGTATATGATGTGAGTTTTATGGGATTGGATGTCATTATGGCAAAGGGATTAATTGGCTAGGGGTGACGTACAATGTCAAGTTAGGCTAGGGATGTTAGTGTAGATAGAGGGCTTATTTATGATTTATAGATGATGTTAGTGTGAAGTTAGTAGAAAGTTAAAATCAACATGAAATGTCCCATTTTATATGTCTAAAACCATCAACATAATGGACAACCAATTAGAATCACACCAAAAAGATGCTATTATTATCATACCTTTGAATAAATCTAAGCACAATCCATATATGATACAAAAATAATTATGTTTTCCATATGCATACATATATGATATCTAGTTCAAAGTTAATACAGAGCCGAAACTAGAAGCTTTGTGAAGTAGAGAATTCTTGTACTTTTCATAACCTACATAATAAACATTAGTGATGTATAAAATATAAAAACCATGGGTTTTACCAACCTAGACACTTATAACATGCCCTTGGTTCTAAATAGAAGAATTTAAGTCCCCTTCTATGCATTCTCCTACATAATAAGAGTTTAATTTTATCTACCAGTTAACTCCTATGAATAGATATTTTATTCAACACACTAAATAAGGTAATATACCATGGGAATAAACTTCCTTAGTGATGATTCAAATGCTCACTTAATTGGGTGTATGTATATTGGAAAGTAAAAACCATGTGAATGGTGTTCACCACAAAATATAGATACCTCAATATTTTTCCACAAAAGATCTAAAAGATTTCCTTCATAGGATGGAAAATTATATCCCATATATTGAGATGCAACTCAATGCTCTACATTATACATTGCAAGGGTTACAATGAGTTGGTGCTTTGTTCACAAATTAAAAAAACTCCATCATGAATAAGTGTGTAAAACAATGTGGGCTAGATTTCATGTTGCAACATATATCTCAGAAAAGTGACCATTCTTCTAGGAGGGTCATTGTCCAAATATGCATGTTCATAAATGAATCAAAGTATGGAAATCATAAAAAATTGAGCCAAGGTACTTGGTGCATGTTTTTCACCATACATTAGTTCTTATACCCAATGCCTAGATATGCATCAAAAACATAGAAAAGAGACACAAACACAACCATAAATTCAATAGGATTTTATTCAAAATTTTATATTTGATAATGAAAATCTGAGTGTGCACATGGTTCTATAGAAGTTGAAAATTTTATTGTGTCATGGGAAAGAAGAGGATATACTTTTCTTGAAGGAACAATAATCATAAACTGATTCAAGCACAAGTCTTCACATAACTATAAAAGAGTATCATACTAAGAAGGAAAAATATGTATTTATGTTGAAATATTCTAATATAATATATAACAATATAAGTGACTCTAATCATAGTGAAGGCAATGAGGACTTAGATTTGAAAGGATTTTTTGAACTTGAAATGGATAAAGAGGTACATGAGAGGAAGAACCTAGATAATACATAAGATGATCTGCTATAAAATCTTAATATCATAAAGCAATCAGGTTAAAGGAAATTAATGGATTCCATTTAGACTAAACCAAGCAAAATTTACAAGGAATTAATGATAAAAATAATCGAGTACATTGGTATAAAGATAATACAAAAATTAATAACCATTGTTCATTATTGGAAAAAATAACATATCTCAGAGGTGGTTTAATTTTTATGAGATTATGAAGATATGTTCTTCACCAAGTTCTTAGAAGTCAAGGGCATAACCCTTCCTTGGGTGAAATGTATATTTAACTAAATGATTGTGTATGCCTAATAAAAATGTGACACTATAGGCTAAATCCCAACATTAAAATGAAGGTAAAATAAGAAAAAATCTAACAAAGGAAGATGGAATCATATATCCTATTGAGAAGTCAGATTAAGTTAGTCCCATGGTGGTATAACCTAAAACTATAGGAGAGATATGAGTCTATGAAGGTTATCAAGCATTAAATAATGATTTTGTCAATAATCCCTTTCTAATTTCCTTCAGGGATGATGTGATTTAATCTATCACAATTCATGAAGCTTACTCATTCACATATGGTTTAAGTGGATATCATTAGATCCCCATCACAACTACAGACAACAAAAGACTTTTATAATATAATGGGGATCATTTGATTATAAATTAATTTCATTTTAAATGAAAAATGCACTAGTATTTTTCACTAAAGTAGTATTTACAACATTTACAGACTTCACTCATGATTTTATATGAGTCTACTTATATTGTTGGGTAGTTTTCTCTTTATTTAAATAACATTATCTAGTCTTCGATTAATGTTATAAATATGTCGAGATATATGAATAGTAATAAATTTATATTTTTCACACCTCTTGGAATAATAATCAGACATATATTTTATAGTGATAGAATACCAATAAACTAATAAAAAATTGTAGTCTTAATGTCACTCAAACCACCCATCAACCTAATAAAGGTGTGGTCATTTATAGGTCACCCTAGTTATTATCACAAGTTAACTCATGTTAGGCATCCATTTCAGAACCTTTGAAACAATTATTTTGAAAATAAATTATATTTAAATGGACTCATGAATTTTAGAAAAAAATTATAGAGTAAATGTAAAATTTAGCCACAATACCAATTTTAGTTTTCTAGACTAAAAAAAACCATTCCACATTCATGTTGATGCATTATGAATAGAAATGGGATTTGTGCTAACACAACTAGGAGATGAAGGTCTAGATCATTCAATGTAAAAATATTGTATATACTTATTATTTATTCATATGTGCCTTTTTTCTCTTTAGATAGCTTTTGTCTTATTCAATAAGTTATTTTTCTATCCCCATAAGATTAGAAAAGGTCTTATTTAGAATGTGAAGTGAACAATCATTTTAGATTTATAATGTAATGTATTCTCCTATTTTCAATTGAATCATAAAATATAATTTCATGTGCATTCTATCAATAAGATCTCCAGCTTGTCATTGGTATCAAATCCTAAAAAAATGATCTTTTTTCCATTTCTTCTCCTTCATTTTAGTCATATGGTCTGCAAGTTAATTTTTTTTAGCATTTGTATGTTTGTTTTAGAAGTGAACCAGTATCAGGGAGATGTTTTTTTTTAAAGGGAGGTATTCAAAGTTTTATTTTTTAGGTTTATGGACCTTTGTATCACATGTACATCTTACAACTTCATTTCAGTAGTGCAAGATATTTTATGAGTTGTTTGGTAGCGTGGTAGCCTAATTTAAAGATTTTGCTCCTCGTGAATAGTTCAAAGGAAAATTGTTAGCATACAATTTTTGGAGGTAGTTTAAGTAGATTTAAAGCTACAATTCACCTATATTTTATAGATTTTCATTACACATGGATGATGTTGGCATGACCTGACATGACATATGCATCTAATAAGTTTTTGATATTAAAGTAAATATTAGAATCTTTATAATATGTTAGAATTCACTATGGCATATTTTATAAGCTTTCCTAAGCTTTAAATAAGATACTCTTTTATTGGCATATTTATTTGAGGGTCCTCCATCATGCGGTGTTATTGGCCTCGAGTTTAGCATTAAAAGGTGAAAAATTCAACATATTCCTTTATTTAAGAGCCGTACCTTTATATATATTATTCCAATATTGGAAATCTACCACATATAATCCAAATAAAGAGAGAGGTATTTTAATTTTTTAAGCTTTTTATTAAAAATTAGAATTTTATTCTTTTTAAGTGTTTTATTTCAAAATTTAAAATTATTTAAATTTGAAAAGCATTGAAATTTGGAGCAATTTTTCCATTGAAATTGCCTTGAGAAAGCTACTCTTGACAAATTGGCAAATAGTAAATAGATTTTGTAAGTTCAAGGATAAATAAAGAAAGATCATCTTTTACCCATTCATTACTATCCATAGGCATAAAACTACAAATCAAGAGAAACTAAATATATTTATGTATGAGGTTTTATTTTTAAGCCAATGTTAATGATAGGGTGAATCTTTTTCACGTGCTGCCTAGGTACCATGTATCACTCTACTCTCACGCATATTAAAGCCTCTTTTACATAGTGGTGAGTATATAGAGATGACAAGCTTTTTTCACATATTTATGGGTATATAGAAAGGGTGGATATATCAAGAAGTTTGGTATATCTATGTGGTGGTATGTATAAAAGGGTACCATTTTGGAGTGATAAGGAACCAATGGGGGTTAACAAAAACACAAAATTCAAAACTAAAAAATCAAAACCATGCATTCAATCAAATCTATCATTAACACAACATTGATTGGTAAAGATAATAGGTTAGAATGATCTCACCAAGTGGAAAAAACACTTATATTTAATGATCTATGGTTTGATATTTGTAATGAAGAGAAACAACCAATTGAGCCAACAAGGAATGCAAAGGGTATTCGGGCATGGAAGTAAAATGACTAGAAAACATTGGATTTGATGAGGTCCTCAGTTGATGGAGATGCATTTCATCATATTCAAGGGTGAAATACTCCATGGGAAGCATTCCATAAACTAAAAGAGCAATATAATTTCCATTCAAATTTGGAATTCATTTAGTTGTAGTTGAATCTATTCAACCTTGAGTTGAAAGATTGTGATGTGATGAGATTGACTTCAAAGATATGTGCCATCAATCATGATGTAGAATCAATGGGTGTCAAAATCAACATCTATATGATCACATTCATGAAATCTCTTCTTCCCAACTATTCAACCTAATTGGAATCTCTACAAGTAAGAAATTAATTGAAGACTCTCACATTTGATCAATTAGTTGAAAAGATGGTAGAAAGAGAAAAGGCCTTTGGAAGAGAAATTGAGTCCCAAAAAGGAGAAAGTGTGTGCTATATCAAAGCAAATTCCTCCAAAACATCCAAAAAGACCACATCTTCCAAAAATGAAGGTAGTAACAAGTACAATAATAATTACAAGGGAAAAGGTGGAAAAAATGAAAATCAAGATGGTAAAAAATAGAATGATAAACAAAACTTTTGTTGTAAACAATGTGAAAGAAAAGGATTTCATGAGACTCATGAATTCAAAACTCCATGGGATAAAATTTAATCATACTGTAAGAAGAAAGAGGAAAAATCAAGGAAAATAAAATAGTCAAATTCTTCCCAATTCACTAGTGAATTTGTGTTTTCCATTATAGATGATGAAGCAAATAATGTCTCAATCAGTTCTTCATAGTTTGATGCTTGTGTTCATGATATTGATGCCACTCTACATATGAATTTATAAAAAGACTTATCTAAGGAGTTCAGTGAATAAAGTTATAGTGTATACCTTGTATATATATCAAGTCTGCAACTATAAGGAAGACGTACAATAAGACTCAAGTGTCTATGGCTTTCATATTTCAAACTCTAAATGTTTTTTACCTTCCTCAATTAAAATAAAACTTATTATCCCTAGTGATCTTAAGGCAACAAAGCCATTCCATTTTGTTGGATAATGGTGATGTCACTATTAGGAGAAAAAGTGACAATGCAATCATCTTGAATAGATATGAGGAAGGGAAACTATTTAAACTTAGGGGCGAGCCATCAAATTCAAGGAATTATGCTCATCTCATGAAAAAAAATTATCTCCAAATATGTTGTGGCATGTTATATTCAGGCACACTCTCTATAATAGAATTTTTGTATTAAAAAAGAATGGTGTTATTGGAATGCTTACATTGACCATAAAATCTAATGAAAAGTGTGAAGCCTAAATCTTGGCTAAACATGAAAGATAATCATTCCAAAATTCATAGTGGAAAGTTAACATAAAATTTCAATTGATTCATTTAGACTCGTCTTTTCTTCCAATCCTCTCTATTGGTGGTCATAATTACTTCATGTTTTTCATTTATCACTATAGTAGGATGACTTGGATATACTTTTTGAATAAAAAATTAGAAGCCTTTTAGAATTTATAAAAGTTTTGAACTATGATTGAAAATAAAGCTCAAACCCACATTGAGACACTTAGGATAGACAATGGTGGTGAATACATTTCAAAGAATTTTGAATCCTATCTTGAGCAAAATGGGATCTAAAACCATCTCACAGTTCCTTATACTCTACCAAAAAATGGAGTTGTAAAAATAAGGAACTAAATTATGATGAATATGGTTGTTATGTTATATTACAAAGGGGTAAATCTACACTTTTGGGTTGAAGTAGAAAAAATAGTAATATACCTCCATAATAGATCACCATCAATATCTCTTGAATCCAAGAATCTGTTTGAGATGTGGTGTGGTCATCCTCCTTCAACATGACATTTTCATATTTTTGGATCCACTTGTTATGCATTTATTCCAAAAAAGAAGATAAATAAGTTAGACCACATGAGTCAAAAATGCATCCTTTTTGTATATTCTGAATCCTTCAAGGCATATAAGCTATAAATGAGAAAGAGAAGAAGTTTATTATCACAAGATCAGTTGTCTTTTATGAGACTTTAAAATATAAAGATCACATTGATCAATAGCTGAGTTGATTTGACAAGTATGCAAAGTTTTAGGTCTACAAGGACAGTGATTTAGTTGCAAATAATAAGTGGGGGACACATAGTTGGGAATCTATTGATTTTCTATTGTCCCCTATACATGAGATTAAAAATACTCATAAAAGAGACAGTGAAACTTCATCAAATAATGAACATGAGCATGATGATAGAGGGCATAAAATGATGGAAATTTATAGGATGAATTTGAAGCATATAAAACAAAACAATAGATGCCTAAGTGGGCCACTCAAATATTAAAAGACATGAAACCAGATGGAGTTGGGAAAATGGGTACAAAAAGTGTATATGCAGCCACATCAAAATTAGACAATTCCATTAGATAAATTCAATATAGAATTAAAAAGCTCACCTTGAATGATTCTCTATAAGAATAACTCAATGTTACATTTGATTCAAAACCAACATCTTTCAAACATGTTGGGAAGCTTAAATCTTGGTGAAAATCAATGAAAGATGAGTATAGTGCATTGGTCAAAATGGGACTTGGAAATTGGTTGATCCTCTATATGGATACAAACCTATTAGTTGTAAGTGGGTATACTGAAATAAATACAAAGTTAATGGCTCACTTGACAAGAAAAATCAAGGCTTGTTTCAAAGGGATATGCTCAAAAATAAGGAATTGACTATAATGAAACCTTTTCACCTGTTGGGTTGTGGAGCTAAAAGCTTCACTGATGCAGACACGGAGAAGGCCATTGGAGGAGTTGCTGAAGGTTACTAAATTTTAGAGAAACCGGCGTCGGTCTGATCAGCTGACATCGACAGGACAGTGAAAGAGAAGCAATCGACGTCGGTCATGGATCGGCTGACGTCGGTCACCTCCAGGCAGACAGGGACCGACGTCGGTCGCCTGTGTGGTTCAAATGCGAGTTTATTATGGGCAGTTGGTTGACGAACCAAGTGTTTGCATGATGAGTGCTAATTTTCGACTCATATCTGTGGATCTAATTATTGTAATTAGGTGTCTAATTATTGTTTGGATGAGTTCTATATAATAGACTCATGGTTGTATTGTAAATTGTAGCTAGGGAGTAAGAGAGCATAATTATAAGCTCCTTTGGTGTGTGAGGTAGAGCAATGGTGCATTCCTCCTAGTGCCACAGTACCAGGTGTGTTGGTGCTGGATTGGAGAGTCAGCTGGATTCTTTAGGTATGTATGATCTTGGTCATCAGGTGAGAATGGCCCTTATAAGAGATATACATGGTAAGTAAAATCATTGATCTGTAGGTGTGTGTGTGTGCAAGGTTGAGGTTCACAGGTGTGCAAAACCATTTATTGATCTGTAGGTTGGAGATCAGATAGGACAGCAACACAATAGGGATCAGAATCAGGCAGGATCTACTTGGAGTACGGTGTGTACTCATTGGTATGTACGTGGAGTACATGGAGAGCTAAGAGGAAGGCAAGGCAGTTCCTTCCATAAGTATGGTCTGTTGAGGTGCAAGTTATTGCAGGTTCATGGGAGATCTACTTGAAGTACTTTGAGTACTTGTGGAGTGCATGGAGCACTTGTGGAGTGCGTGGAGCACGGGTGTAAGGTGAACAACAACTCTGTATTTGAGTTGGGTGTTGAGACCTAGTAGAGAGAGCTTTGAGGAGAGAATTACTGTTCACTTGAGGTGTGGCAAACTTCTGAAGAGGTAGTAGAGAAGAGGTGGCATCTTCTTTATTGTATTCTTTTCTATAAGAGTTATTAATACAAGTTGTGTATTGTCTCTCATATTCTGTGTTATTCTGAATTCTAGTTATTTGTTGAATCTAGTTTATTTCCGCATATTAAGTTGCTTGGTTTGGTAATCAACTGTGTGCTTTCGGGTTGGTCCTATTTCCAACAAGTGGTATCAGAGCTAAGGTTGCAGGAAGCAAGTTTTGTGTTTGGTTACAGGTTACTCTCAGGGGTTTCTGATTGAGTGGGAGTAGAGCAATGGTAGATCACAGTAAGCTAAGGATGGAGGAGTTGAAAATCACAGATGGTCACTTATGGTCTGATGGAAAGAAAGAGCAGGTAAAAAGAGACTGTTGGTTTGTGGAAGATCAACAAGGAGGAACTGAAGAAGCAGATGTTGTAGGTGATGTGGTACAGGATGCTCTGGGAGGTTTCTTGGATAAAGTTGAATCTTATCTTACAGATTCGGTTGCCTCTTTCCATGCAGCCCCAGATAGAGGAGCTGGTGAGCCTTGCCATAGAATTGGCAAAGGGGAAGTGAAGCTAAAATTACAGGCGGCCAACACACAGGTGTTGATGAAGGTCATGCAGGTCCTAGGTTTGGAGATATGGCTAATTTCTTCAGAAAGATTAGGTGATGAGAGATGCACAAGAACTCTCACAATGGGTGCACTTGAATTAGCTGGTGGTAAGAAAACAGGTACTCTTTATCTACTTGTTTATATTACTGACTCTTCTTCTGTTGCGGAGACGTGGCTTCGTAGGCTTGGTCACATGAGCAGGAAGGAGATGCATGTTCTTAAGCGAAAGACAGATATATTTGATAGGCTTAAGAACTGGAAAGCTTTGGTGTTCTTGGAGGAGATGGCAGACAGAAACCAGTGGATATGGCTGGATACTTCTGAGCAGGGCAGTTTGGACATGGAGATTGATTCAAAGGAGCTCGCGGGTAAAAATTCATCACTCATAGGAAACACAGGTACCGACGTCGGTAGGAAAACTGATGTTGGCAGTAGGTAAGACCAACGTCAGTTAGGAGGACCGACATCGACAACAGGGACATCGACATTTGCAGGTTGGTAGTTAGGGACAGATGCATGGGAACTGACATCGGTCGGATGCAGACTGTGGAGTGATTGAGGTCGGTCACTGTAACAGATTTTGGGTGGACAGCATGCTGTCAAGGAGTCTCAAACACCCATACAGAGGACTAAAGACATAAGTAGGCCCTCAAATTTGTTGTTCCTCTTCTTTATACTTGTTGCTGATTATAGAGCAGGAAGGATCCAAGAAACAGGAGGAGCATGGCAGGGATATGATGCAGAACCAAACGGGAGTTTTGGTAGGGTTGCCAGCCAGTGCGAAAGCACAGAGATGAATGGATTCCTTAGTTGAAGACTAGAGAGAATGGATACGTGAGATGGAAGACCAGGCATATGGTCTTGAGGAGCTGCAGGATAGTGGTACAGGTTTTGATAGGTGGATGACAGAGCATGACTCTAGTCAATGTCAGGGTAACTACTGTGGTTTGACTTACCAGGGGGATGATGATTGCAACATCATTCTATCACTGTATGTGGATAGTATGCTAGCTAGCAGGGGTGTACATATAGGGTTTTGCTGAGCTAAGGGTAAGATTAGTTCAGTGGCATGTCAGGAGGAGTTTGGAGCAGCAAAATTCTTTGACATGGGAGGCATGGAGGTCACAGGTTGATTTTGTCTCCAATGGGAGCTGATGTGAATCAGGTGTTGGTGAGGTTCATTATGCAGGATGCAGAGCTGGAGCACACTAAGGGCTGGATAGGTACAGTGTCCAAAATCACATGAGGTCTGGTATAGACCTGAGTATTCCTATGCAGTGGGAGCTGTCAGAGAGTTAGGAGCCAATTTGGGGAAGTGTGTTCTCAGGGATTTGAGAGGGACTAGCATCAGGTATACATGCAGGGTCAGGACTTCACTACATGTGGTTTGTAGGTTTGGATGTGGCAGGGTACTTGGATGACAGGAGGTGCACCATGGGATATGTGGCGGGTTGTCTTTAGGATGGAGCTTGAAGATGGATACAAACCAGGAAACAGATTAGATGGAGTACAGGTATAGGTACAGTGTAGCTATTTATCTCCAAGTGGGAGATTGTTGGGTTATGGAGCTAAAAGATTCACTGATGTAGACATGGAGAAGGCCATTGGAGGAGTTTCTAAATGTTAGAGCAACTGGTGTCGGTCTAATCAGCTGACGTCGGTAGGACAGTGAAAGAGAAGCAACCGACGTCGGTCATGGATCGGCCGACGTCTGTCACCTCTAGGCAGACAGGGACCGACGTCAGTCACCTGTGTGGTTCAACTGCGAGTTTATTATGGGCAGTTGGTTGACGAACCAAGTGTTTGCATGATGAGTGCTAATTTTAGACTCATAGCTGCGGATCTAATTATTGTAATTAGGTGTCTAATTATTGTTTGGATGAGTTCTATATAATAGACTCATGGTTGTATTGTAAATTGTAGCTAAGGAGTAAGAGAGCATAATTATAAGCTCCTTCGGTGTGTGAGGTAGAGAAATGGTGCGTTCCTCCTAGTGCCACAGTACCAGGTGTGTTGGTGCTGGATTGGAGAGTCAGCTAGATTCTTTAGGTATGTATGATCTTGGTCATCAGGTGAGAATGGCCCTTATAGGAGATCTACATGGTAAGTAAGATCGTTGATTTGCAAGTGTGTGTGTGTGCAAGGTCGAGGTTCACAGGTGTGTAGAACCATTTATTGATCTGTAGGTTGGAGATCAGATAGGAAAGCAACACAACAGGGAGCAGAATCAGGCAGGATCTACTTGGAGTACGGTGTGTACTCATTGGTATGTACGTGGAGTACATGGAGAGCTAAGAGGAAGACAAGGCAGTTCCTTCCATAAGTATGGTCTGTTGAGGTGCAGGTTATTGCAGGTTCATGGGAGATCTACTTGAAGTACTTTGAGTACTTGTGGAGTGCGTGGAGCACTTGTGGAGTGCGTGGAGCACGGGTGTAAGGTGAACAACAACTCTGTATTTGAGTTGGGTGTTGAGACCTAGTAGAGAGAGAGCTTTGAGGAGAGAATTACTGTTCACTTGAGGTGTGGCAAACCTCTGAAGAGGTAGTGGAGAAGAGGTGGCATCTTCTTTATTGTATTCTTTTTTGTAAGAGTTATTAATACAAGTTGTGTATTGTCTCTCATATTCTGTGTTATTCTAAATTATAGTTACTTGTTGAATCTGGTTTATTTCCGCATATTAAGTTGCTTGGTTTGGTAATCAACTGTGTGCTTCCGGGTTGGTCCTATTTCCAACAGCACCTACAACAAAATGGACTACTATTTAAACCATGTTGGTACTAGTAACTCATAATACATGGAAATTTAACCAAATGGACATCAAAAATACATTATTGAATGGTGAACTCAAGGAAATAATGTACATGACACATCCCAAAAGTTTTATAGTAAATGGACAAGAACACAAGGTGTGCAAACTAGAAAAATCATTGTATGGTTTGAAACAAGCCCCTAGATCATGGTACAACAAACTAGCTGAGCACCTCATGAACATGAACTTAAAACATTTTGAGTTTGAAGATACAACTCTTTTCATCAAAATAGTTGTGTTTATGGTGGTTTATGTTGATGATCTAATCATCATAGGGAATAATGAATGATACATTGCTAAGTTAAAATTAGAGTTGATAATTTTTTTTGAAATGACTGATTTGGGTTACCTTCATTACTATCTGGGTATTAAAGTAATTAAAAAACTAAAGTATTTATTCATCACTCAGAATAAGTATGTTGGTGACAATCTGATAAAATTTGAAATGGAATATTGTAAGCCTCTCAGCACACCCATGGAGCAAAATTTTAAATTTACATTTGAAGATTTAATAGATTTAGTTGATGCTACTAAATACAGATAAAATTTGAAGTCTAATTTATGTGACCAAAACTCAATCAGATACATCATTTTTAGTTGGCATCCTCTCAAGATTCATGTAACTTAGGGACAATCATTGGATAACATAAAAAAGAGTCCTAAGATATCTCAAAGGAACACAAAATTTTGGGCTCAAATATTCTAGGGTAGGAGACTTAAAATTGATTGGGTATTCAATTTTTGACTATGTCGGTGATCATAAAGATGAAAATTCCACCTTAGGTTTTCTAATGAATTTGGGAACACCAATTGTTAGTTGTAAATATAATAAGTAATCAGTATTGGTAATTTATTCAATAGAAGAAGAATATATGGCCACTTTAGAGGTAACTAGAGATATCTTGTGCTTCATATTTATAAAAGCAACATGTTTCATCAACACCTCTCATGGTCGACAACATTTCTGTAATCTAGATGACAAAGAATTCAATCTTTCACAACCAAACCAAACATACCAATACCAAATTTTATTTGATTTGACACTATGGGAAATATGCTAGTGTCAAGTTGTAACATTGACCTATATCAGAGCAACCAACAAACATCTTGACAAAAGGACTTGGACAAGAAAATTTTGAAAAGTTTAGAGGAATGCTTGGTTTGAAAAAGACCCCTACAGATTAAGGGTGGAACGTAACAATATTGTATATAATTATTATTTATTCCTGGGTGTCTTTTTTCTCTTTAGATATATTTTATCTTATTCAATAAGTTGTTTGTCCATTCTCATAGGAATAAGAAAGGTCTTCTTGGGAATGTGAAGTGATCAATCATTTTGTATTTATAATGTAATGTTTACTCCTATTTTCAATTAAATTATGAAACATAATTTCATGTGCAATTCATCAATAATATCTCTAGCCTATCATTCAATTCACTTCGCACGTCAAAATTTATTAACAGTTGATAAAAACTATAATACAACAGATAAAGAATATATGGTGATGGGTTTTTCACTTCATAACTTTTGACATTACTTGTTGGCTGCCCCATTTGAGTTTTGAAGTGATCAACAAGCATTTTGATACACAAATGAATGGGTGGATGAGGAATTTATAGGTGGTTAATTATATTTTAATAATTATAATTTATAATTAATGTAAAACTAGGTAAGGAAAATGTTGGACCAGACCACCTTAACTGCATTTAGATAAGGGAAGAACCCAAAGAGTTGTAAGAAGAATCTCCATATTAAAAGTGATTACTATCCCATAATAGTTGGAGGATATCACATCATTCATTGATCATGTCATAGTTCATTATCATTATGCAAAATGTGATAATACAAATTTGGTCGCATGAGCTTTACCATTTATTATTATGAATTGGTTTCTATATAAGCTAGGAAAGGATGATGTTCTACATAGAGTGGCCTAAAACATGAGAGATTCTAGGTATTGGAAAAAACACATCAAGGAATAACAATATGACATTTTGTAAGTGAATTTACTGTGGTAAAAATATTACAATGTTGGATTTGGTGGCGAACATTATTTCATAATGCACATAGGGTTGCAAAACATTATGACGTTTATTAGTATATGAGAAAATCTAACTAGAAGGATGATATGTTGTTGAATCCAATTTTATCCATTCAATCATTTGAGAAATGGTTAATTGAATTTGTGGGGCATATTAATCCTACATATAAGTGATCTAATGCTTAATATATTATAATTGGGATAGACTAATTTCACTAAATGGGTTAAGGCGACTACGACTCCAAGTTATAGCAAAAAGGTTGCTATAAATGTATTATGTGAAAACATCATAACAAAGTTTAGTTGCCCTTAGAAGTTGATAAGTGATAGGGGTACAATTTTTTTTAATAATAATATCATAACCTTAACAAAGTATTTTATTATCTCACATCACAAGAGTACAACATAACATCCTTAATAAAATGGCCAGGTAGAAGTGTCTAACAAGGTTATGGGGAAAATGCTTACTAAGATATGTAATGTTCAAAGAGATGGTTGTGAAGATCATGTAATATCAATATTATGGGACTATGGAACATACAATAAATGTATGTCTGTAAATATACCATTTAAACTAGTGTATAGAATGGAAGTTGTGATGCCAATGGAATACATAATTCCAAGTCTACAAATTTCAATGATAATGTAGTTAGGAGATAAATGATCCCTGTAACAACATTTTTTGTAACTATATTGTATGGAAGAACTAATGTGATTGGTGAATTTGACTTAGGGGATTCCTATCAAAATCAAAAATCATGGCATGATCATAACCTATGATCTAAATATTTCTAACTTGATCAAATGGGTATGTTATATGAAATCAAATTTAAGACACACCTAGGCATATTGTACATTAGATGGAAAGGATGTTATAAAATTCATCAAGTATCTAAACTAAGAACTAAAGTACTCTAAGATATCTAAGGAAATATTCTTATAGTTAGGATAAATGGTTGTGGGCTCAAGCCCTACAATTAATGATCTCTAAAAACTAAACATTTTGTAAATAAGTGTTACATGACACAAAGTAGATTAAGATTTTATTTTTACAATTTATTTTACTTTTGTAGGTTTGGTAGTGTTTAATCTATTTTAATTTGAATAAACTCAAAACTGATAGAATTAAATTATTGAAATGCAAATATTTGAATATACATATCTGATATTAATATAAAATATGCTTAAAAAATTAAAGATTGGATAAAATAGTAAATGAGCCTAAGGATGTGTAAACCTCCCTTAAATATATTTAATTCTAATAGTGTAGGTTAACTATGACTAAAAAATATTGTAAGGACATGTGTACTATGTCATGATTGAATGCCATAATTGACTGAATGATGGTATAAATTTTTAGGAGGACAAGGGCACACTACAACCTTATCTAATGATTAAGGTTATAGCTTGATTGATAGTGTGCCTAATTTTTTTTATTTGTGTATGTACAATAGTGTGCGAGGGTTTGTTGACTAATTTTTTATGTCAAGTTAATGTGCAAAAGACCTACTAAACACAAACCCTTGTTCTTTCATAATCAATAGGATAAGAATAAAATTATAAAGGTGGGAATAGGGTTAGGGTAATATCCAATCTATCCTCTAAAAATATTTTGTAAAATAAGTGTTGCCTACATAGCCCAAATGGGCCTCAAGCCAATGTATTTCTCCTTCCTAAGGTGATTGTGTGATCCATGATTGTACAACTATATGAATATTTATAGAATATTTATTTAAATGCTTGAAAATGGATGTCCTTAACCTAAAATAAATAAAATTCAAACTTCACCTTTAAATGTTATAAGGCAACAAAAATAGATTTGGAATAAATAATTCTCTTTTGTTCAGTGTTGAGTATAATTTCCAAGTGACTGCTGGATGTATTTGTATAAGCCTTGATATGATTTTATATGGGAATATTTGGACTATTTTCACTAACCAAATTCACAAGATTCATGGGACATTCATGTTAAAATATCTCAATTTGAAAAATTAAACATTAGAGGGTGGGGGACAAGGCCATAGTCCAACCCTATCTGACCTAGTGTGGACTTTTCCCAAAAGATCAAAGACTATAGTGATACATATGATAAAAACTTGTAGATTGAATAAAAATAAATGTAGTTAAAATAGTGATGTTTGTATAATATTTTATATGTTTTTAATAGTGATTTAGAGAAATGGTGAATAGACCAAGCGACGTAAAGATATCAAGATTAAACATTTTCAATAAATTAATGATTAATTCTACATGTCTAATTTTTTTTCACTTTATTTTAATGATGAAAATAAGTGAAATTACATGAGTAAAGTAGGTGCAAGCCTAAGTGTGTATAAACACTTTGTCTTTGAATTTGAATCTTGATTGTGCAAGATGCCTTAAATGTGAAACCTATAAGACTACCACTAAAATTAGTTGTAGTCCATATTTGAAAATTAAAAGTTAGAAATTTGAAATTTGTAATTTGTAAAGAGAGAAAGGAAAGTATACACATATAATAGTATGAAATCTAATTTACCCATAACTTGGAAATGGAGAAGTGTCTTCCCCATTATTGAGGAATTTGGATAAATGTTGAACCTATGGTGAATTAAGAGTAATCAAGTCTAAATTAACATGACATAATATTACTAATTAAAGGGGTAGAACCATGAAATGTTCCAAATCTCATTTGACTATGTAGAGTAATCTCTAAGATGATTGAAGGGGTGAAACTATATTGAAAAAATCTACAAATTTAAACTAAGTTAAGAAGTCTTAATCTAAACTATCTCAAACTAAGATAGAGCTATAAAAAAAAAAAAAAAACAAAAAAACAAGATTATGATCTGATTTTTAGCTCCTATATTCCCATTCAATGTAGGATCCTTGTTTTCAAGTGTCTATCTTCATGTGGGCTATTTCTAAACTCATTTATGATTTAATTCTATTCCATCCTTGAGAATCGCTCCTTAACCATCTCTAGTTTCCCTCATACTCCCCAAGTCTTTTTATTTTCAATCCATTTTCAATGATTTTATCAAAGGACATTGGGAAAATGAGTAAAAAATGGTGTCCCAAGTCTAAATTTAAAATTATTAATGAAGATGTCCACAAACTTTATTTCAAGAAATGACTTACCATTGCTCTCCATCTTTGGAGGAAGGAAGCAAAATTTTCACCATTGCATTACTTGGTGTTATGTAAATATAAGGTGGTCAATTATTTTTTGATGTTATAAGATAAGTGGTGAACACATTTTTTAGATAAGTCCTCAAAGGTGAAAATAGATCCTTTCAAAAGTCATGAAAACCATTCAAGCACTTATCCCTCGAGACTTCGTGGGAACAAACACAATATGTGTTTGTTAATATAAGTAACATCTACACATGCATGATAGAATTTGGTTAGACATTATTTTGGATATCTTTTACCTTTATACTTGTTAAATTTTGATATTTCAAAGTACTTTGAAAAAGGTGTAGTCATTTTACTTAAATCATATGGCAATGAGCAAATTTACTGAAACTTGAATTATTTTTGCCAAGAATAAGCACCATATTGTAAGCCTTGAACTCTATCCTTTATGTTTTGAAATTATTGTATGAGATATGGGGATATTTGGTTCATTTGACTTAATGGATTAATGAAATTAGAGGGTTGACCAATAAATTAGTTTGTGTTTTGTAGAATTTATTGGTTAAAATTATTTGGGGTTTGGTTGTTAAAATTAGTGTTTTAAGGGTTTGAAAAGGGATTAAAGTTGGGGTTATATCCAAGGTTTGAATTTGAATTAAAACCAAAATTTCTTTGAATTACATTTGGATTGGAACCAAAGTTTGTCTAATTTAAATTTGGTTTGAAATCAAGGTTAGGGTTATTTGCAAAGTTTATGTTTAGGTTTGTTGGATTTGGGTTTGCATTGAATTTTGAGTTGTTTGGTGGATTGTTATTAAAGTTCATAGAGTTAAGATTAGTGTTGTAACCAAAATTAGTTTGATTAAAATAATTTGGATTGGGTTATTGTGGGTGCATGTTGAATTTTGAATAAAATGGATTAGAACCTAAGTTTGGATTAGAGTTAGCTTGGTTTGATTGAAGTGGATTGTGGTTTCGGTTATTTTGATGTTGATTAAGGTTAAAATTAGGATTTGTATTTTGATTATAACCTAAACTCTAGCCTATGATGTCCTTCCTTTTGGATTTATAGCTTAGTTTGAGATAGTTTAGATTAAGATTTTCCTAGCTTAGCTTACATTTTTAGATTTTCTTCAATACATTTTGGCATGCCAGTGGGACCATTCCATCATATTTTTCATCTCACACTCATCATAATTACATTCAAAAAGTGTTTTTCATTTGATTTTTTGATATTTTTATTTTTCATATGTATTTAATTTTGGTCTTATGAGTGTTGTTTGAAGTTACAGGTCATTTTCTAGTATTTTTTATTTTGATGTATGTGTCTTCTATGTAACTATGAATTTGGGGACATTAACATCAAAAATCTGAAGGTAAGCTGAGAAATATTCATTATAAGTTGAGAAATAATCATTCTAAGCTAAGTTGAGAAATCATCATTCTAAGCTAAGTTGATAAATCATTATTTTGAGTTGAGAAATTATCATTCTCAATTGAGAAATCATCATTCTGAGTTGAGAAATCATCATTTGAGCTAAGTTGAGAAATCATAATTCTGAGTTAAGAAATCATCATTATGAGTTGAGAAATTGTCATTCTGAGCTAAGTTGAGAATTTATCATTTTGAGTTAAGAAATCATCATTCTAAGTTGAAAAACCATCAATTTGTGTTGAGTTGAGGAATCATCATTTTGAGTTGTGAAATCATCATTTTGAGTTGAAAAATCATCATTTTGAGTTGAGAAATCATTGTTCTAAATTGAAAAATTATTGAAATCAACTATGAAATCATTGACATTAGACATAAAATAATTTAGAAACTACAAAATCATCCCATATGTTCTCTATATATGTTTTGTTTTCTGTTTTATGCAAGCCAATTATGAAATCATCATCTAAAACAATAAAATTATCATTCTTAGAAGTGAAGTCATCATTTCTACCAACTATAAAATCATCATTCTACATAGTGAAATAGTTAATTATATCTATAAATTTGGTAAGTTTAATTATGAAATTATTCTGTAATTGTGAATTTGTCTATTCTGTATTTTCCTGTATTTTGTTTATTTCTTGTGGATAACCATTTACAATTTTGCTTTTCTACTTCACTGTGTAATTACTAATTTATAATAGAGGGTGGTTTTTCTGGTGTTTTTGTTATTTTTCTTTACTCCATTATAGGTTATATCGATTCCAAGCCTAAATAAACACTCTAACCAAATGTTTGCATAACACTTGTCAAAGAAAATATGTAAAAGGGGCTAAAATAAAAACCAATTTATTTTATTTTTCTATTAACACTTTTAATTTAGTTTTTTAAATTTTAAATCATCATTTTGAGTTGAGAAATCATTGTTCTATATTGCAAAATTATTGAAATCAACTATGAAATCATTGACATTAGACATAAAATAATTTAGAAACTACAAAATCATCCCATAGGTTATCTATATATATTTTGTTTTCTATTTTATGCAAGCCACCTATGAAATCATCATCTAAAACAATAAAATTATCATTCTTAGAAGCGAAGTCATCATTTCTACTAGCAAAATCATTTCTACCAACTATAAAATCATCATTCTAGATAGTGAAATAGTTAATTATATCTATAAATTTGGTAAGTTTATTTATGAAATTATTCTGTAATTGTGAATTTGTCTATTCTATATTTTCTTGTATTTTGTTTATTTCTTGTGGATAACCATTTACAATTTTGCTTTTCTACTTCACCGTGTAACTATTAATTTATAATAGAGGGTAGTTTTTTTGGTGTTTTTGTTATTTTTATTTACTCCATTATAGGTTATATTGATTACAAGCCTAAATAAACACTCTAACCAAATGTTTGCATAACACTTGTCAAAGAAAATTTGTAAAAGGGGCTAAAATAAAAACCAATTTATTTTATTTTTCTATTAACACTTTTAATTTAGTTTTTTAAATTTTAAATCATCATTTTGAGTTGAGAAATCATTATTCTAAATTGCAAAATTATTGAAATCAACTATGAAATCATTGACATTAGACATAAAATAATTTAGAAACTACAAAATCATCCCATAGGTTCTCTCTATATATTTTGTTTTCTATTTTATGCAAGCCAACTATGAAATCATCATCTAAAACAATAAAATTATCATTCTTAGAAGCGAAGTCATCATTTCTACTAGCAAAATCATTTCTACCAACTATAAAATCATCATTCTAGATAGTGAAATAGTTAATTATATCTGCAAATTTGGTAAGTTTAATTATGAAATTATTCTGTAATTGTGAATTTGTCTATTCTGTATTTTCCTGTATTTTGTTTATTTCTTGTGGATAACCATTTACAATTTTGCTTTTCTACTTCACTGTGTAACTATTAATTTATAATAGAGGGTAGTTTTTTTGGTGTTTTTGTTATTTTTCTTTACTCCATTATAGGTTATATTTATTCCAAGCCTAAATAAACACTCTAACCAATTGTTTGCATAACACTTGTCAAAGAAAATTTGTAAAAGGGGATAAAATAAAAACCAATTTCTTTTATTTTTCTATTAACACTTTTAATTTAGTTTTTTAAATTTTTAGTAATTAGATCACATTAGGTTTGGAGTTAATTAATTATTTTTAGTATTTTATTTATAATTGTGAAATTATGTATGTTCTTTCCCTTGACATGACATTGGTGATGATACTCAAGAATTAAAAACAATTCCATAATTTTGTGTGTTACTCAAGTGGTGTTTATGTATGCTCTTTTCTTGGCATCACATTGGTGATGATACTTAGAAATTAGAAATGAACACTTTTTTTTTTTTTTAGGGGTTCTATTGACCATAGATTTCACCATCATGTAGTAGGCCAAACACTATATACTGACATGGTAGATAAATCAAGATATAATTATTTCAATTGCCTAAGCAGTTGTGTGTTTTAAGCACACTGTAACATGAGGAGATTTCATGCTTCAATACCAAGCATTTCAATAGTTGTCTCAAAATATAATATTTTTGATTGTCAACACATTAAAACACCTACAATTATGTTGGGCACTTTGGGACAAGACCCAATAGTGTGCAACTACTCTATCTATTTCTTCCATAGAATTGGGCCTCAATGTACTAAAAGGTATATCAAAGGACTCCCCTTAGATAATATTATTTAAACTTTAAGCCTAAAAAAATCTCTTTTGTCATTTGACTTTGGTGCATTGGTTAATAATTAGCACTGAGAAGTTACCTTTCACACACCTTTGAAATCAGACTCAATGGGCCATGAGAATGACATGATCCTCTATGATTAGTGTCTTCAAATATTAAGTTGTAGCTAATACCATAGACAAATAAGTGAGATCAAAAGGCCCAAATATTTTTCATGAACTTTATCCTAGTTTTTCACCTTTTTATGCTATTGTTTGATTGTTTAAAGTATGACTTTGTTTGTTGTTTCCTTGTGATTTACCACGTGTTACATTATCCTTGATTAAAAATGAAGTTATTTTGAATCTTAAATCTATCAAACATATTAAAACCATACTTGCCTAAAAACTCAAAATATTTTAGTTAGTAATCAAAATTTTAGTCACTTTGGTATTTTGATTTACTAGAGTCGAGTTTCAAGTCCTTTTCATTTATTGAGTCAAGTCTTTCCCTTATCAACATCACCCATTGAAAGGCAAATACCTATGTTTAATAGTACCTTGATCAATTTTGTCACAAATCTAAATCCAAATAATCCTTATTTTAACTTAAAGTTCTATCTAACCAATTTTGATTCAAAAACATATTTGAATCAACATCAAATCAATCATCCAACAAATCTAAATCAAAATTTTAATGTCATTAAAAACTCACCAATCAATCATCCAATAAATATAAATTTGAATTTGAATATGCATTCAACCTCACCCATCAATCAATCAAATCCAAACTTGAATAGTCATTCAAGTTTACCAATCGACCAATCCAACCCAAACATCAATCACTCAATTTCAAACTTAAATACTCATTCATGTTTACCCATTGATCAACATACAAGTTTTTCTTTAGGGACAAGATCAAATTAGTTTTTATGCTTTGATAGTCAAAATTATTTGAATTTTTTTACAAGTTCCATTCCAACCATAAATCAAAAGTCACCAATCATAAATCAAAATGCATTCATAGATCCATCCAGTTCCAGCCTTAGCATAGATCTAAATCAAACTTTTGGTTCACCATCATCACCACTTTAAAATATTTACTTGAACTAAAACCCATCCACAAATCAAACCCAAATTCAATCAAATATAAATATATTCCATACAAATCAATCTTTCAACTCCTACACCCATAAAAATCAACCTTTCCACATTCATCAAAATCAACCATTTTATTTAACATCTAACCCATTCCCAAAATTGAACCAAACTACATCAAATCCACATTTATTCACAAACCCAACAAATCCAAATCTGATTAGCTTCACAAAGCTAAATCACCCCTTAAACATGAATCCATTGACATCACATACATCAACTTTCACAAATACATCAAATCCTAACTTTTTCATAAATCCATCTACCTTTACAAATTCACAAAATCCAAATACTTTAACCTTCAACACAAATCTAATAAATCAATCCTTCCAAGATCAAGCTACCTCTCCATCCCACTTCATTACTATCTAATCCCAAAACATTCCACATCAATATCGCCCTATCACTAGTGACCCTATTTTATAAAATCAACCAATTCTCCCATCCACTTGTTATAGTCTTAATTCCAAGATCCCTCATTACACTAGTAAAGGGAATCCAATTCTATCACCTAAACCGTCTAGTATCACTCCACCCCTAAAGCTACAATAAATACAAAAATCCCATCCTATCTATAGATGGAATTTTGAGCGATTGGATTTGATTATGTAATTATATCAAAATACTCAAAATTTGAATCCACCATTAAGATATAGAGCCATTTAAGAAATAAAATGTAAATATAAATAAGACATTCATAATAACATTATATCCTAAAAGCTAATTACTCTAAATTGAGATTCAAATAAGAAAAAACTAAAGAATTATGGATTGAGATTGCTTAAAATAGACTTAGATTTTCATGATGGCACGATGTTGGCTTGAAAAATTGATCAAAAGATTATGTTGGAAGATAGATTGAACATGCATTATTTAGTTAGCTTATAGTTAGTTGGAATAGAGGGAGATGGTGTGTTTATATAGGCAATGAAGGGAAGATTTTCCAATGAATTAAAAATTCATTGGAAGTTTCTAGACAAGAAGACTCTAAAAAATGGGGGAATTCTAAGGAATTTGAAATTCCTTAGAGTTATTTAGAAATAGAGATTTATAAAAAATGTGGAGGATGAGGGAAGCTTATAGAGAGAAGAAGCCTCTAGTTTCATGAGGATTAGAAGGGTATTAGGTGAGGATTAGGGGCTAGGCTTGTAGGAAAGCCTATGAGTAGGTAGGTAGGTGGGTCATGGAAATTTTAAATTCTCAAATAATGGATAAGTGGCATTAGTTAGTATATAATGGTGATTTAGATGGATTAATGAAGAAGTGGGAGGGGCTAAGGTTATTATGATGAAGAATAATGAATGGGGTTATGATTTAATTATTTAATTAGGACTATGGTTATGGGATTAATTAGGATAAGTAGTAATATTAGTAATATGGTTAGGGCAAATAGATTTAGGTGCATAAATTTTTCTCCTCTTTAAAATGACATTGTGAGTAGATGAAGTGGGAGGAGTAATGGTCTTTCAAAGAAAAAATATTTCACGAAGGAGTGTTAGTAAATGATATTAGTGACTATGATAACCCTTTGAGGGGACATGTGGAAAATAATGAGATGGATGGCCACTAAAAAGAGGAAATGAGGGGTAAGATGTGATGTATAGAGAAGGGGATGGGATGATAGATGTGAGATAGATGATGAAGAAAATAAACTCGACCTAAATAGTGAGATAAAAATATATTATGCCCTTATAAAAAACTTATGCATAAGGAGCAAAAATAATGATGATGATGAGATAAAAGGATGCAATATTTCAACATATCCTAGGCAAGGATGCATGCTAGAGAGAAATGTAGACCAAGAAGATAAAGACAATGAGTTTTTGACATATCCCAAGTAAAGATACATGCTGGGAGAACATCCGGCCAAAGATAAGACAATGATTTGATAAGATGAATGATGGGTGTAGATCAAAGCTAAAGTCAAGTGATATGATGAAGGGGATGAGATGGAATAAATGGTATTATTGAGTGACAAAAATATAAAGGGGAAGAATTAGACTACATTGCATAAAATTAATGATAAATAATGTGATTAATAACAATGATGCCCCTAGTAAGGATACACACAAGGGAGTGATAGATGATTATAAAGTTACAATTCTAGTCATGCCCCAATCGAGGGAGGAAATTATAAAATTTAAATGATGGATTTACCAATCAATGATAATGGATGAATAATGGAAGAAAAGATGGATGTTGTGGTTTATCAGGCCCAATAAATAGGTGTGGGTGATTGAAGAAAAGGTTAGGGAGATGATTATGGGGATGGTGATTAATCAATAGACTAGTTAATAAATGAGTGATATCATATCTCAAGGATTTTATTGATGTAAGATGTGAGTATGATAAGATAAATGTGGTGAAAAATGGTGGGGAAAGAAGAGAGATTGTTTGAGTTGATCTTAGGCATGTCATATGATTGAGCACTGCCTACATAGTCTAAAAAGACCTTAAGCTAATGTAGTTTAGATCAGATGATAGATGAGAATAAAAACATGAGGAGAATGATGATGATAGATTTTAGAAATGTTAATTATTAGATAGAGGATTAAATGTAGATGTTATACTAAGATAAATGACGGGAGATGAGATGTTAGATGTTGATGATGAAAAACATGATAGAATGTGATGATGAAGGATGAGATGAGTGGAATTGGATGATCAACTTGAAGATAAAGGACCAACATAAATGATTAGATATGTTATGATAGTTGATAAAGGATATGAAGAATGATGAATGTATGATCAAGCCAACATTGCTCATGCTCATCATATTATAAGCAATATGATAGATATAACACTTGGTAGTATGCCCCATGATATAAGTATGACCAAGAGAACATTATGCCAAAGTATAGAAAAGGGGAAAATAGTGAACTCTATATCATTAAGTGAACCTAAAAGCATAATTATAGCTTTTGGTGTCATGATAACATCCTCATTCATTTCCTAATGAACAAAAAGATATATGATGCAAGACTAAAAAGAAACACACACAAGTATCTACATGATAAAAGACACATAAATAAGTTAAAAAACATAGAGCATATGAGTAACACACACAAGTATCTACATCAAGATGCATTATGATACGTGTCTTTTTGATTATCCCAATTAGAGTTGATAGAAGAATTGATTGGGTGATGAGTTGGATTAGGATGACCATGATGTAAATGTGGATTAAGGTTATAGATTTGGATAAGATATAGACTTGGATTAAACTAGGGATGACGATTAGGGTTAGGATTTGGATATGGATACATATTTTGTAGTAGATTATGTTGGGAATTTAGATGAGAGATATAAGGCTTATCAGGCCAAAGTGAGATTAAGTCAATGTTAGCTTAGTATAGACTAGATTTGCCCTGATTCAAAATAAGAGACAATAGTGGGATAGGTGAATTTGTCTTGGTGATGAGAGATGAAGGGAATGGAGATGGATGTGATAGGAATAATACAAGACATATAGGAATATTTTTGAATTTTTTTCATTATTTGTGTTTTTTTTTAATTTTTGACATATTTCAATTTTTTTGGTCTTTTTTTGGAATATGTATATAAACTATACAAATGGGGTTACTAGAAAAAAGAATATAAAGCCTAGAAACTAGAATAAGTATGGATGGAGTAATGGATGTTATAAATAAAGGGTGATGGAAATACATAAAAGGGGTCAAGGACCAAGGAAGAATGGATTAGGGATTGCCACATCATGAAGGAACCATATGTTTAATTACCCAAGTGATCATTGGAGAATATGCCAAGATCATTTTGGAATAATTCTCAAAACACCTTATTAATCCTGACAAAGGTCAAGATGGGAAGGAAACATAGATAAAATAGGGATAAAAGATATATGGACATGATAAACAAATATGTTCAGACCGTGACATGGATGGGGTTGGTAGGGAACATGGGATATGACTGTAGAGATGAAGTGGATTTTGCCCCCAAGTGTTGAGGTACATTGTGGGCAATAGATTATTTTACCATGATGATGAAAACTAGTTTTTATCATGGTACTTACCCAAGGCACCAAAAGACTCATTTTCACTGTTAGATGAATGCTTTTTTAATTTAATTTATTTTTATTTTTTATTTTTTTGACTTTTTTTGATTTTTTTGATTTTTTATGGCATTTCAATTTATTAGTCATGGGTGTGAGATGTAGGAAAATTCTCACTTTCATGCTCTTTATCCAACACCTATTTTGGAGATATGTGATGCTAGGATCATGTTGTCACCACTAGAAGTATTAATGTCCTTGTGACCTTCGTTGATTCTTGATTATGACCCCTCCAGATATCTAGGCTAGGTATCTTCATCACCCTTATGAGAGAAAATACTACCCAAGTAGGTGATGGGAGGTATGGATTTGATTAGATCTTGATGCTAATGGGGGTGTATTGGACTTAAATGGATTATATTATAATGAGAATAAGTTATGATGGGTGATTGGGTATTAGGACTATCAGTCACACATGCTATTGGACATGTTGTGCATTATGTATTTGATTGGTGCCATATGAAAAAAGACTTTAAAATATCCAAGACACTTTGAATTTTTAGTTCATATTTTACCTAAATATTTGAAGGATTATTGGACACATTGATAATGTTTTTAACATTATTTGGATTTTTAGACTTGATTATTTATTGACTGCTCCCTAGTGCCTAATTTTGGGCTTCACCATAGGAGGTTGGTCTTTGACTTGATAGATAATGATTATTTTGAATTTGATGGTCCCTTTATGACTTAAAGAGGTTTTAAATAGGGGAAGACACATTTTTATTAGGTTGATGATTTGTCATTCCTTCATTTTAAATTATGGGATCAAATATGACTTATTTATCATGTATGAATTTTTGAATAGGGTCTTAGATCTTTGTATTTGTGGCACACTTTATATTGATTAAGGAAGGGTCCAATTATGTATGTTACTATTAATACATATGGAGGGAGGTGATTAAATGATCATTGATGGGAAGAAAAGGATATATTATGGATGAAGGTGGAGAAGATGGTAAGACAAGGTCAATGAGTGGTGGTTGGGAATCTTGGTCCTCATAGGGGTTCCTAGAAGACCTAGTTTTGACATCATAGGAAATATCCTCAAGATAAGAAAAGGATCACTAAGATTAGCTACAGTATACACATCTAAATTAGGATCAAATTCACTCTAACTATCTTTGACAGATAAATATTTTAAAAACTCTGTTATGACCTTATCATCCTGATTGGGTCAAAATAAATACCTAGTGACCAATTATCATCCGAATTAGAGGTATATTCAAAACAAAAGGCATATTTATAATATAATGTAACATCTATGAGGGATGATGTTTTTTATGAATAATATAGTTTAGATACTGGTGTTGAAAATGATCCTGATGTGGATACAACTAGTGTTGACTTCAATATTGACTCTGATGAATAAGATGCAATGCTGTAAGTAGAAGATTCATTGTCTATAGGTGACCCCTCAACATGGGAATTTGGTATGATGGGTGAGAGGGAGATGATGGATGGGTAATGGTTTCAAAAAAAATATGTATATGGAAGGATTCATGATATATGAGAGGACTTGCTTCATAGGATATTAACTAATCTTTGATGGAAGATTTATCAAAGATGGGGGGATCATGGAAGATGGATGTGGTGTCTTGACATTAGATTGGAAAGGGAAGGGATTGATCATGATTAGAAATGGAAAATTTTAATTCATCTTCTTGTTCACCTAGGGATGTAAACTCATCTGATTGATTCTTGATTTCAATGTCACCATGGTTGATGAGGTCTTAGACGTAATCTAGGAAATTATGACATCGATTAATGGTATGCCCCAAGTTCAGTGATATATACAATAGTGATTAGTGTTGTCACCAAATATCACACCTTAAAGGAGGTTTTTCAAGCCTAATCTAATATTTTTTCAACATTGTAATACCTCTACACTTATGGGTTGCCTATAGTAGAGGTAGACCTCTAGTTTTAAGGGTTAGCTCCCTAGATTGACCGTTAAGTGCCTATTACATACACTAATTGATTGCTTAGATGAAAATAGATATAAATATGCATGAAATTAAAATAATATAAGGGAGTGATACACCATAAAGTTCTCCACAAGCTTATCATACTCCTACACTAGGAGACATGACCTACAACACTAGCTTCAAAGTCTCAGAATACTCTAACATTAGTATTTCAACATGGAAGTGATATGCATGAAAAATACTCAAGGTAAGTGAACCATAAATAATTTTTAGACACTAATGTTAATTTTACACTTGAAAATATACCAATACACTTGAAAACACTTCATGTGACCTACTAGAGTGGAACAACTGGTACTAAACATGGAAGGATTGAGAGAAAGCAAGGATGGATATCAATCACTTGACTATTCACTATACATATCTTCACACACTTTGAAAATATAGTTTATAAAATAAAAACTAGATTGTGTGTATTATTCAAAGGTAAGGTACAACATCAAACTAGCTTGGCTTCACCATACCAAGTGTGGAATTCCAATACAAGAGCCAAAATGGATAACATTTATAGAATGTGAGAAAGGAGAGAGAATAATGAAGCTCAAAGTCACAAGAACAAGTGTAAAGATAAGAGATAGAGTTTTTAGGATAATGGAGTATGAAATAGATCATAGAAGGTATCTTTGGATAAATGTCCCTCAAGAGCATCAAACACCCAAAAACTTGCATAAGATACTCTCAGCTAGTTTCTTGAAACTACTTTCATCATTAGGCCTCTCTTGAGTACTCTAAACCAGAATAGGGAGAGATAAAACATGTGAAATATCAAGGAGGGGTTATAAAAAATCTTCAAAATGTATCAGATGTGTTCCTAACTCATGACCCTCTTATGGACACTTGTTCTCACCATCTACAATCACCATCACTAGCCTTATAAGTCTGCCCATATATTTTCCACCCAAATGATCATTAGTTGTTGAATAAAATCCATGTATGGGTGATATGTCTCTTGTCAAGAGTCCTCTTTCATTCTAATCCATGAATTAGACCTTAAAATCCCCCCAATTAGAATTATCACCTTCTCACTTGGTAATTACTCTCTATTTCCATTGTCTATCATAGACTGCATGAAGTGAAAGACTTAGAAAAGGTGTTTGTGTGATAATTTTATATGATAAATGAGTTTGGAGAGTTATGAAAACTCCAAATTAACCTCCCACAATGAACCTCATCCTTCGAATCTCCTCTACACCTGCAAAACACATAAAATTTATCAAGAAAGCTTATTCTCTACCTTATTCGTATAAGTAGGGTATAAAAAAATTATATGAAATAAAGATTGATAGAGCATTATTAAATTAAAAAACCATTTTTAGGTCATAATATCTCTCCTAGATGCATCTTTACTCACTTATTTCCAATCGAGTCTTAGGCAAGGGTTTTGGATGGTTTATAGGGTTTCAGACTCTTAAGGATTGTTCATACAATCCTGATGTTGAAACCTCATAATAATTAAAATAAAATCATGTTAGAGACCCTATTAAACATATAATAACTCATTTTAGTCTCATGAAATGTGTCTGTACTAGTGTGAGCTTCTAAAGATGGCCTATTGAGCTCTTCTTTGCATTATGTGTACCCTATGATAGGTTTGAGCTAAAAATGACTAACCTAAGTGATCCCTATGCAATCTAATGCTTTAAAAAAATATTATAAACCCATATTAAATTCATATAATTCATTGTAAGATTAAATTGGTGTTATAAATGAGATTAGACCCCTTTATGGCTTTAGGCCTAATCTAGGCTTAGTAGGCCTGAACTGTGTTTATGCATGCTTAGGCCACCCTATGTAGTTTTTTAAGACTGTGAGGTCCTATTTATGTTTTTTAATGTTAAAATCACCATTATACATATTATTTTAGTTATCTAACAACTTACCTTTCAATCCATCATCATCTTTGTATTTAACATGTAGGGTAGTCTGTCTAGGAGTGCCCTCTGTTTGAGATAAAAAAGAGGGCATCTCCCCTATATACTTAGTTAAAATAATGTTATGAGGGGATAAAATAGGTCATGGGGAAACTATATAAAAAATTTCATATATGTATAACCTATTTATCACCTTTAACCCCTCTAATCTTTCCAACCTAGTACTCATGACTGACTGTGTTTACTATATAGGACTGCCTACAAGCTGAATGTTTGAACTTGGTTTTTGCCATATTTCCTTACTTTGAGAGAATAATGAAGGTGATTCCATTACTTTGGGGATATGTCTTATCGTGATCAAAATACCACTACAACCTCTATCAAATTTCATCTTGCAATTATCTCTACTTGCCTAAGCCTAGTATGCAGTCAGACTATGTGACTGTAAGTGCATGCTCTCAAGCCAATGGGATTACTATAGGGTGTTACAAATAGTGTGTATAATTATTAGGTTTAATTTGAATAATTTTATCTCACCATAATAATCAAACATATTCATAACATACCCTAGGACTTTCCAACACCTAAACTACTTACTCCAACTTACTATCAAAATACAAACTATAGGTGCCATTTTGAGACCAAAGGGGGCATTGTAGATATTTACCAATGTAAAATCATGGTTCTCCAATACATTGGATTTATCCTTAGGTCATAGATTATTTCCATTCAAATGGAGTCATTATTTTTTAGGCTATGTTCTCAATCTCTAATGCCAACACACTATATGTTGTAGACTTGACTGTAGACACCTCATTTAGAGGCCATGAAACCTGTAGGTGGTGATTTCATCTTGAAAATAGGTTCCACCCTTTGTGATTTTTTTAGATGATACTAGAAACAATCCTAACCAAATAGAGTCACTTCATTCCATTGAATCCACAGCTTCAATCCATACTATCATCATGCTATAGGTTTTTATTGTTAAGGTTCTCTTTGTTTGAAACATCACTAAATACCTATAGGGAAGTCTACCTCATTATAACCTTGTTTACATTATCTCCTTTTGACCACACAATCTACTTTTCATGTTTAGACACCATCTCTAGGCCTAGGCTACATGATGGAAAGAATTGGGCCCAACTAAACTTCAAAACCCTTCACTATGGGAGGATCCAATATATGAACATGACCTTGTTCAAAAAAGTTAAGGTAACATGTCCCTAAAGTAAATTTCTAATTTGTAGACATGGTCAGGGGTATATTTTCCATCATGTGACATTTACCACTATCTTAATGGTATTATCTATGTTTCTAAACCTCAAATTATGTTTAAAAAAAGTTTAATAACCTAACATTAAAATACTTAATCCTCTATTTGGACCACTTATAGGTGCATATCTAGGACACAAGGTAGTGTATCAAATTGGTTTCTCACAACCAACCTTCAAACCATTTAGAAGGTTTAAGATTGATGTATACACCTTAGGAAACCTTTTACCACCTTGAAAATTTTATGATTGAATAGAGAGGCTATGTTATGTTTAGAGAGGTTGAATACAACTACTCATCTATCCTAAAGCCACTTTCATGAGGAAACTATGCAAGAAATGAAAACTTTGATTTGTAACTCTAATGGTGTCTTCAAATAACAAACTAAAATGTTTTGTTCATCAATTCACTTTCACACATGAAAAATGATTTTAAAACCATGTGATAAGGATGCTCATGCTCCTAAGAGTCACATATAGTACCTAGGTTGTATGGACCAACTCAAACAAAGAGAAAAACATGAGGTGATGGGGATAAATATGCATAAATGAGTGGTAAACCTCCTTAGCAATGGTTCATAGATCTTGATACACCAATATTGGAAGTCTTGGCATGAAATTGTATTAGATAAAGGGTACTATTTCCCACCACATGAATTTGACCTGATTCAACTCCTACTGTCCATACTAAACCAAAACTAGTTGACCTTTCCTGCATGCAAAAAAGAGAGATGGAGGATCAAAATGGTTTTAGGACATATTTAGGTGTTTTAAAGCTGACCAAGTGTAGAAGTGAGTTCAAAGGATATTGAGAGATATTTAAACCTTTCCCATGTGCCAAATATGATTTAAAATCTATATAACAACTCAAAACCACTTGAAAATACTTCTTTTCAATTGATTTCTTATCTTCAACATGGAAACCTACAAATTTCAGTTAAGGACTACCACCTCTAACAAGAATTGACATGGGGGACATTGAGAAACACATTAGAATACTTTTCCTTCTAGGAAAACCATACAAGCTTCATAAATGACCCATCAAATAACCTAAATAGGACCATGGTACACCCTATTACACCCTATAAATCCATTATATCAAGTTTTCAACTATAGGGGGTTGACTTATTTTGACTTTTTGTCAAAATAGTCAACATTCTTAGCAATTTCCTAGGGATGGCAAGCCAACTATACCAAAGACTAGTAGCCTACTCCTATCCATTAGGATATGGAGTCACCTATGCACAAATTTGACACTCAATTTCCTTTGAAACCATAAAATAAATAAATAAAAGACACACAAAATAAGACATAAAATAACACACCACACATGTGTTCTCAAGAACCCTTATGAAACACACACAAAAAAAAAAAAAAAAGATACACACTATTCAGAAGACCTCACTTAATTAAGGTTGATAAAAAGTCACCATAATTAAGATAGGGTCAAATATGGTTTATGTTTCATCCTTAATACTCCATGAAATCAATTCATCATGTGGAACATGCTTGTCAACAAACACTTGCTCATGTTGATGGTCAAAATTCTTACCCTCCTTGGATCTTCTTCTATCTTTAAGTGGAATAATTTGGGCCTTCAAAGAAACTTTTTATTTCCCTTGAATAGGATTACTTAGATTTAAATCTTGATGGAATTCTATCATGTTCACATGGCACTTCTCAAATAATATCTTAGGAGTCATCAAGACTGCCTCAACTTCAATCTCTTCACTACCATGATGTTCTTGATGTATAAGACCATCAAACTCATCTTCCTTCTACTCCAATACATATGAGAGTGGTTCAATATCAGGTTTAAGTATTTAACCTCAAACAAAATCATATCTACCTTGGTTTCACTAGACTTCTCTAGGACTTCAACTTCTTTGATTGTAGCTTCACTAGGTTCTTTCATGACTGCAACTTCTTTGACAATAGCTTCACTAGGTTCTTTCATGAATGTAGCTTCTTGGACAATAGATTGATGGTCATATTTATTCTTAACAAGAAACTCAAACTTTTTCTTGATAATAACTTCAATAACTTACTTGTTAGGTTCATCAACAAACTCATTATTAGGTTCACACTTCTTTGGAGGAGAAGTAAACTTATCAAACTTCTCAAATTCTTGACTTATGACATTGAACCATTTCCATAGGTCATCTTCCTCCTCATTACTATCATGTTTAATGGCTCCTTCATAAATTTTAGGAATAAATACATTGATCTTATTATCATAGTTATCTATCATAATTTTTAAACTATCATCATCATCATACCCATGAATCATGTAATTACCTTCAAGAGATTGTGAAAAGGAATGCTCAATGCTTACCTCAAATTGCTCATATGATCTTTCATGGATGATATAGGTGCAAAGTAGGTATATGGATCATGTCCATAGGTGTATGCACCATACAAAAATAGATTAGATATGCCCTCAATCTTAGAATATGTCCCATCATCCACAATAGACTCCTCATGTTGGAGCTTGTTTCTACATAGGGCTCAATGTGAAATTTAGAAAGTGGTTGAGTTATAATGGTTAATTTTTCTCCATACCTTGTCTTGAAGGAAAAAAATGACCAATCATCTAAGAGGTAACCTCCTATCTTAGCTGTGCAATCCCTTAAGAGGTAGATAACAAAGTGAGCAGGCAAGTCAACAAACAAAATGTATTGAAGGATGGGTAAACTAAGACAATCATGAAGAAAAAATCTCAATACTTTGACCATTTATATTGACTTAGCAAATATTACATCAAGTTAGAGTTCTCCTTTCCTATATGGTTCATATTTTAGACCCATATTTTTAGCTACAACCTTGGGCATCACTAAGGTGCTCGCTCCACTATCAACTATACAGTTAATAGCAAGCTTATCCCCCATAATGAGAGTGAGGTAGAAGGGTGGAGGTTTTTAGATTTAGTATAGGGTTACATAATGTTATTATGAGAATTGGTAAGAGTAATATTATTATGACCGTGTCTTGATGATGGAGGGATAACGTGGATTTTGGACAACTATTTTTTCTAAAAGCTCTTTTTGGCTAGGCATGTGAAGGACATCCCAAAGAGAAATAGTATACCTTCCAAATTATAACTTGAAGAAGGTGTAGGAGTGGTAGGTACTACAATTCTTGAAATAATGTCTTATTGCCTCATAGGAGGACTATTTAAATTTATAGTCACACCATTATCATCTCCTAGATCCTTACTCTTAGCTCTAGTATTGTTTGCAATGGAATTACCTTGGTTAGGAACATAAGTGTCTTCAACTAGAAAGTTAGTGAAACTCACTCCTTGAGGTTTCCATTCCTAATTAGCTTCAATTATAAATTAATATTCTATTTATAGTTGAGGAGTTAATCCTCCTTGAGAAATAAAATATTTATCTCCACCTTCAATTGCATCTATGAATTGACCTTATTGCCATTCCTCTCCTTGCACCAAGTTGACATGCAATGGTAATATTACTCTTGTGTTGGATGTTGAAGTAGGATTGTATGTGTTAGCAGGCCTATTGAAGTTATAATTCCTTTTATCTCTCCCTTTCCCATATTATTGACCATATTTTTGAAGATAGGGATAGGGGTTTTGATTCACACCTTGTTATAGATTTGATTGCATAAGCCTAGCTTTCAAGAACTAAATTATTGTATCTTTATCCATGGCATCATCTGACTTCTTAGGGGAAGTTCTAGGCTTGGTATTGGCATTTGGAATTTGGATAACACTTGGAGAAACAACATAAGTATTTGTTATCATAGTCATAATTTTTTTTGGATGCAACTTCCTATCTTATATGAGGCCATTCTTAGCTCTAATAGCAAGGTCATATGATTTAGGTAAGGTGTAGCCACCCATGGATTGTAACATTATGGATATATTATTACTAATATCCCTTAAATATGTTGGAAGCACAAATATAGTATGTGGTCTCATGGGAGGAGGAAACCTATGCCAATTTCTTTGGAATCTCTCATTAAAATCATGCATTATCTCTTAAGGGGATCTTTGAATTACATTGAGTTGGTGGATGAGTGATGTGTGATCACTCTTGTCTTCAAACCTTGATGTTAGTAGCTCTCTAAAATCATCCAAATTTATGATATAACCACTAGGCAAAGTCATATACCAGTCAAGTGCTTTCCCTATAAGGGACATGGCAAGGAGTCTAATGGTAATATTGACTTTAATGATATTGTGGAAACTATAGAAGTTTGAGATATCCCTAATGTGCTAACTAAGAGTGACACGGCCTTCACCATTGAATATGGAAACACTCTTTGTAGCATTAGGAGGAATTTTATCATATACATCAATATGAATAGGATTTTAATTGTTAAAGGTTGGGAAGGCATGATACCTAGCCATGTACTCCTCAATTTACTCTTCACTCTCTTGATATTATTGGCTAGAAAATTCCTCTTGCTCTTTAATGTGTAGAATAGGTTGAGGATGTTAAAATTTAAGAGGAATTCTAGGTTGAAGAGGTGGATTGATGGGATTGAAAACTCTACTATAATATGACCTAGTAAGGACCATGAAGTATGAGCACAAATATATGACAAAATAATGGTTTATAACCAGATTTTATCTTGAATGGAGTTTTCAAATGCTGAGTAGAAAACCATATGTAGTTATTTTGTTATCAAGAACATCATTCACATTGACAAGTTGTCTTTATAAAAATGGTACCATCAAGCATGCCATTACTATTATCACAAAATATCACACCCTGATTTCCTATAGTAGAGGTATACCTCTAGGTTTAAGGGCTAGCTCCCTAGATTGACCTTTAAGTGCCTATCACCTACATTAACTAATTGATTAGATGAAAATAGGTATAAATATACATGAAATTGAACTAATATAAGGGGGTGATACACCATAAATTTATTCATAATATTATCATACTCCTGCACTAAGAGACATGACCTACAACACTAGCTTCAAAGTCCTATAATACTCTAACATTAGTATTTCAAATTAGAGGTGATATGCATGAAAAATACTCAAGGTAAGTGAACCATAAATAAATTTTAGACACTAGGGTTAATTTTAAACTTTAAAATAGACCCATACACTTTACAACACTTTATGTGACTTGATAGAGTGGAACAACTAGCACTAAACATGGAAGGATTGAGAGAAATTAAGGATGGATATCAATCAATTTACTATTCACTATACATCTCTTCAAAAAATTTGAAAATATAGTTTATGAAATCAAAACTATATTTAATTTATTATTAAAATGTAAATTACAACATCAAACCATTAGGTATTTGCCATACTAGGTTTGGAATTCTAAAACAAGAGCTAAAATGTCTAGCATTTATAGAATGTGAAAAAGGAGAGAGAAGAATGAAGCTCAAAAGTCATAAGAAAAAGTGTCAAGCTGAGAGAGAGAGTTATATTTGTAGGATAATGGAGTATTAAATATAACATGTAATATCTCTTTGGATAAATTTTCCTCAGAAGCATAAAACTCCCCAAAATTGGCATATGATACTCTCAGTTGGCTTCTTAAAACTACCTTCATCATTAGGCCTCTCTTGAGAATTAAAAAACAAAATAGGTAGAGATAAAACATGTGAAATATCAAGGAGGGGTTAAAAACAAGTTTAAACATGCATCAAATGTGTACCTAACTTATGGCCCTCTTCCGAACACTTGTTCTCACCATCTATAGTCACCATCACTAACCTTGTAGGTCTACCCTTACATTCGTCACCCAAATGGTAATTAATTTGTCAATAAAATTCATGTATGGGGTTATATGACACGTTTAAAGAGTCCCCTTGAATTTTAATTCAAATTAGACCTTAAAATCCCCCCCAATTGGACTTATCACCTTCTCACTTGGTAGTCACTCTCTATTTCCATTATCTATCATAGACTACCTGAAGTGAAAGACTTACTATAGATGTTTATGTGATAATTTTATGTGATAAATTAACATTGATAATTATGAAAAATCCTAATTGACCTCACCCAATGACTCTCATCTTTTAACTCTCCTCTACACCTACAAAACACATAAAATATGTCAAGAAAGCTTATTTTATACCCTATTCGTACAAGTAGGGTACAAAAAAACTAGATGGGATGAATATCGAGAGAGTATTATTTAATAAAAAAACCATTTATAGGTCATAATATCTCTCTTGAATGAAATTTTACTCACTTATTTTCAATTGGGTCTCAAGTAAGGGTTTTGGAAGGTTTATAGTGTTTCAAAATCATAAGGATTATTTATACAATCTTGACATTAGAACCTCATAATAATTCCAATAAAACATGTTATAACGCTATTAAACATATCCAAACTCCTTTGAGTCTCATTCAATGTGTTTGTACTGGTGTGAGCTTCCAAAGATGGCCTATCGATCTCTTCTTTACATTATGTGTACCCTGTGATAGGTTTGAACCAAAAATGACTAACCTAGTGATCCCTCTATAGTCCAATGGTTTAAAAAAATATTATAACCCCATATTAAAGTAATATAATGAATTGGAAGATTAAATTGGTGTTAGAAATGAGATTGGACCCCTTTAGGGCTTTAGACTTAGTCTAGGCTTAGTAGGCCTGAACTGTGTTTATGCATGCTTAGGCCACCTTGTGTAGTTTGTTGAGATTATGAGGTCCCTTATGTGTTTTTTCATGTTCAAATCACCATTATAAATATTATTTAAATGATCCAACACCTTACCGTTTAATCCATCATCATTTCCATCTTCAACCTGTAGGGTAGTCTGTCTTGGAGTGCCCTCTGTCTGAGACATAATAGAGGGAATATCCCCTATCTGATAAATAAAACCAATGTTATGAGGGGATAAAATAGGTTATGGGGACACTATTTAAAAAATTTAATATATAGATCACCTATTTATCACCTTTAACCCCTCTAATATCTCTAGTTTTGTACTTAGGACTGATTGTGTGTACTATTTAGGACTGATTGCAAGTTAAATGTTTAAACTTAGTTTTTGCCATAATTTATTAATTTGAGGGCATCATGAAGGTGATTAAATTAATATGGGGACATGTATTAGCATGATCAGCATCCCAATATAACATCTATCAACTTTCATCTTACAATTCTCTCTACTTGCCTAAGCTTAGTCTGTAGTCAGACTATGTGACTGTAAGTGCATGTTCTCAAGACAATGGGATTGATTTAGGGTGTTATGAATAAAGTGTATCATGATTAGGTTCAATTTTAATAATTTTATATCAACTTCATAATCAAACATATTCATAACATACCGTAGGACTTGCTAACACCTAAGCTACTTACTCTAACCTACTGTCAAACTATAGTCAAACTATAGGTACCAGTTTGAGACCAAAAGGGGCCCTATAGGTGTTTACAAATTTAAAATCATTGTTATTCAATCCATTAGGTTGATTCTTAAGTCATATATAATTTCCATTCAAAAAAATTCATCTCAATCTCTAATGCCAACACACTATACGTTGTAGACTTGACTGTAGACACCTCATTTAGAGGACATGAGACTTGTAGGTGGTTATTTCCTCTTGAAAAAAGGTTTAAAACTTTCTAATTTTTCTTGAGGATAGTAGAAAAACTCCTAGTCACTTCATTCCATTGAATCCATAGCTTCACTCCATACTATCATCATGCTACAGGTTTGTATTGTTAAGGTTCTCTTTATTTTAGACATCACTGAATACCTACAATGGAAGTTTGCCTACATTGGAACCTTGTTTGCATTATCTCCTTTTAACCACACAATATAGTTTTCATGTCTAGACACCATCTCTAGGCCTAGGCTAGATGATGAAACGAATTAGGCCCAGCTAAAATTCAAAACACTTCACTATGGGAGGATCCAACATATGAACATGACCTTATTCAAAAAATTTAAGGTAACATTTCCCTAAAGCAACTTTCTAATTTGTAGACATGGTCTGGGGTCTATTTTCCATCATGTGACATTTACCACTATATCAATGGTATTATCTATGTTTCTAAACCTCAAATGAGGTTCAAACAAGTTTAATCACCTAACATTCAAATACGTAATCCTCTATTTGGACAACTTGTAGGTGCATATGTAGGACACAAGGCATTGTCTCAAATTGGTTTCTCACAACCAACCTTCAAATCATTTGGAAGGTTCAAGATTGATGTCTACACCTAAAGAGACCTTTCACCACCTTGAAAATTTTATGCTTGACCATCATAACTATGCAAGGCTCTTATTTTACCTACCTATAGGTGGATTTCTATAGGAAATTGAATTTGCATGAATATGAATATGTTATTCACAAAGTATGTTAGTCTTTGAGACTAAAAATACAAAAGAAGAATTTGATTTTTATGTTTAGAGAGTTGAATATAAATACTCCTTCTGTCTTGAAGGCACTTTCATGAGGAAATTTTGCAAGAAATGAAAACTCTGATCTGCAACTCCAATGGTATCTTCAACTAACAAACTAATTTTTTTTCTCATAAACTAAATTCTACACATGAAAAATGAGTTGAGAACCATTTGAGAAGGATGTTCATGCTCTTAAGAGTCATGTACATTACCTAGTAGGTATAGACCAACTCAAATAGATAGAAAACCATGAGGTGATGGTGATGAATGTGCAAAAATGAGTGGTAGAACTCCTGAGTAATGGTTCACAGAGCCTGATACACCAATCCTAAAAATATTTCCAAGAACTTATAGTGGGAAAAGGGTAATATCTCACACCAACTACATTTGAGCTGATTCAACTCTTGTTGTTCATACTAAACCAAAATTAGTTGAGCTTTCTTGCATGCAAAAAAGAGCGATGGAGGACCAAAATAATTTTAGGCCATTTTTAGGTGTTTTGAAGATGACCAAATGTATAAGTGAGTTTAGGGGAGCTAAAAAGACATTGTGAACCTTCACCATATGCCAAATATGCTCTACAGTCTATACAACTACCCAAAACCACATGAAACTACTTCTTTTCAATTGATTTCTTGTCTTGAACATGGAAACCTACAAATTTTAATTAATGACTACCACCTCTGACAAGAATATGACATGGGGGACATTAAGAAACACCTTAGAACACTTGTCCCTTTATTAAAACTATACAAGCTTCATAAATGGCCCCAAAAGTGACCCTAAGAATGACAAGACTAAAAATGAATGTGAAAAAGCTAATGAAACATCAAATGACCTCACTAGGACCATGATACACCATATTACACCCTATAAGTCACCTATATCAAGTTTTAAACCATAGGGGGTTAACCTATTATGAATTTTGGTCAAAATAGTCAATAATTAGCATTATACCAAGAGGTCTTAGGCTTGCCAGCATTAAGATGCCATATGGGTTGATAGACCATCATGTTTTTGGCAACAAGCTAGTAGAAGAAGGCTTCTAATGATATAAGAAAAGGAATATAGGGGATATCTTCACTCCATGATTTGGATGCAGAAGCATTGGATTTTATATTAGATGGGTGTTGACATGACTAGGTGGGAAGATTGGTAGTAGATGAGGTGGTCAGGATTGGAATCAATTTGCTAATATTGGAAGGGGTAGATGACTGACTATGACTAGTGGATAGAGAGTTTGAATGGGGATAGGTGGTGTGAAGACTAAGAGTTTACCAATGTGGATGGGTATAAACTAGAGGTAAGGTTGGATAGATGGGGTCAAAGTCTATAGGACATGGAGTGCTTAGTTTAAGGAGGTGAGAAATAAGTACATCCCTATTGACCATGAGGCATTGTTCAATCAGGGTATTGACCAAATTTATTTTGGATGCTATGGATGAAGATGGGAGAAAGTACATATGATGTGGTTCATTGGACCCAATTTGTAGGTGTGGGGGATTGAATGGAAATATTAGATGAAGATGGTGTTAGGAATAAAACATAAATTAATGCAGAACAATTTCATAGAATCACCATAATAATAGATATGAATAGAGATGCATACAAAATAGAAATAAAAATGCACAATAAAAATACCAAATTTAACATGGTTCACCCAATGTGGGCTACATCCACCAAGAAACACTTTCTTAGACTTTATTACAAGTAAAAGAGTACAATCCACTCTCAGGCCAGTCTTCTCACAATTATAATGCATAAAATATTATTTGAAGCTGCACTCTATAAACTCTCTTGAATTTGTACCTAAATTCACACACTCTATTCTCCAAGTCAAAACTCAATTCCTCTATATCTTTGATGTATTACCTACTACATCTATAATACATAAATAGGTAACCACATAGTGGTTTTACAAAATAATGGTTACCAAAACCATGGGCCAAGTCAACCCAAAATGGTGCTTTTTAGGGGATGCCACCCCCAAACCTCTGCTTGGGACCCATCTCAACCCTGAATCCCAGAGAGAATAGATAAAGAGAGTAAAAATAAAATTTAATGTACATTATTTTAAATACATTATAATGTGGAAATAATCTCCACAACATAATAGATGAGATGTGTGGAATGAATTCGGACAAGGCTTATTTTAGTGCAATTTTAAGTTTGAATGGATGTTTGATAGGATAAGACCAAGTAAAAAAAATTAGGATGTGAGATATACTTTGATGATTTCAATTGGATTTGACTGGGTGAGCTATGATAAACTTTAGGATTTGATAAGGGGATACACCAGCCTGAGAGACTAATTTTTAATAGGGGTTGATTGGATGAAGATTAGCTCAATACCAAGATGATCAACTCAAATAAGATGAGAATATTTGATTGATAGGTTGATATACTTGTGATTATGGCTCAAAATTGAGTAGATATAAGCAAGCTAATGATGATGACCTTGATACATAAATAATATTTTTTACAATATATATGAAGACTAATGTTTGACTACAAACTTGACAAGATGATTAGTATAGTCAAGGGGATAATAGGTTGGACTATGACTAGATTAGGTTTTAAGAGATAAAATGGTGGACAAGGTGATTAGGTTAGACAAGGTCAAGATAAGTGATAAGGTGTTGACTGAGGTAATTGATGGGTAATATAGTTTGTACTAAGACTCTAAGGATGAGTAAGACAAGGTAAGTTGATGTGAGGATATGGTGATAAAATGACTAAGATGTGACCAAGATTGGTTATATACAAGGTATACTAAGTGATAAATATGATGCTAGGGATGATTATTGTTAATTATAAGTGAGTAATATAAGGTTTGACTATGATAATATGTGATGGAGGGATGAAAATACTTGATTAAGGTAAGGGATTGGATATGACTAGTGCTAGGTAGATGAGACTAGACTAGGACAAGATGAGATAAGCTTAAAAGGATATATACAAATATATAAAGGAAATATATTTAAGATGATGTGGGAAAATATGTAAAAGGATATACAAGATGATGAAAAATTACTATATAGGTGTTTATAGGCTTGGGTAAGAGGCTAACTTGGCTCATAAATAACATTGGTCTAACACAACACTCACCAAATCAAGTAAACCACAAACTTGTCACTAGTAAATTGATTTTGGGTGTGTAACCCAATGAATGCACCATATAACATGGGGAATTTGGTATGATGGGTGAGAGGGAGATGATATAGGGGTAATGTTTTCAACAATAATAGGCACATAGAAGGACTCATGACAAATGAGAGGACTTGGTTCATGGGAAATTAACTTGTCTTCGATAGAGGATTTATCAAAGATGGGGGATTATGGAAGATGGATATGGTGTCTTGACCTTGGCTTGGAAAGGGAATCTCTTGATCATGATCAATAATGGAATCTTGGCATTCTTCTTCTTGTTCACCCAAAAATTTAGACTCATTTTATTCATTCTTGATTTCTATGTCACCATGGTTGATGAGGTCTTGGATGTAGTTTTGGAAATTATGACATTGATTAATGGTATGCCCATAGGATTGGTGATATATACAATAGTTATTAGCATTATACCAAGAGGGATTAGGGGTTATAGGATTAAGATGTCATATGGGTGGATAAACCATCTTATCATTGGAAATAAGCTAGTGGAAGAGGGCTTCTAATGATATAAGAAGAGGAGTTTAAGGGCTCTCTTCACTTCATGCTTTAGATGTAGAAGCATTGGTTTTTAGATTATATGGGTGTTTACATGACTATGTGGGTAGACTAATAGTAGATGAGGTGGCTAGGATTGGATTCCCTTTTCAAGTATAGGAAGGGGTAGATGACTAACTATGACTAGTGTATGGAGAGTTTGAATGGGACTATGTGCTGTGAAGACTAAGAGTTGACTGATGTGGATGGGTGCAGATTGGAGGTAAGGTTAGATGGATGGGGTTGAATTATATAAGATTTGTAGTGATCAAATCAAGGAGGTGAGAAATAATTACATACTTATTGGACATGAGGCATTGTTTAATTAGGGTATTGACCAAATCTATTTTGGATGCCATGGATGAAGATATGAGAAATTATGCATAATGTGGTTCACTAGCCCCAATAAATAGGTATAAGGGATTGAATGGAAATATCAAGGGATGAATATGGGATGTGTGGAACAAATTTGGACAAAATCTTGCTTTTATATGATCTCAAGTTTGATTGGATATTCAATGAGATATTTAAGTTGACCAATTTAAAATGTGAGTTAGACCTTGATGATGTTGATTGGATTTGACTAGGTGATCTATGGAAATATCTAATTTTTGATGGGGGGATAGATTGGCCTAAGAGACTAAGTTTGAATAGGAATTTATTGGATTAAGACTAGCTCAAGACTAAGATGATCGACTTAAAGAGGATGAGATGATTGGATTGATATATGGATAGGATTGTCATTATGACTCAAACTTAATTAAACACAACAAATAAGATTATGATGAGGACCTTAATGTGTAAATAATGTTTTTTCCAATGTGGATGAGGAGTAAAGTATGACTACAAACTTAAAAAGAGGACTAGTATAGACAAGGTGGACTATGATTGGGCTAGGTTGATAATATGATGGATAGGGTGAATAGGCAAGACAAGATCAAGACAAATGATTGGTTATGGATAAGGTGGAGTTATTCAATGTTAGACTATGATAAGGATAAGGGGTATGACCAATGATTGGTATAAAAGACTAGAGTAGGATATGATTAAGACAAGGGGCTTGTGAGAGATAAGATGAGATGCAAGATGATATAGGCTTAAATGAATATACATAAATGTACAAAGAGAATATATACAAGAGTATAGTGAAAAGGATGTAAAAAATAATGATGAGATAAGAATATACAAGATGGTGATATGTAAAAGAGACCTAGATAGGTGTGTATAGGTTTGGGTAAAAGGCTATCTTAGCTCACAAATAACATGGGTCTAGCACAACACTCATCAAATCAATCAAAACACAAACTTAATATTAGTAAACTGATGGGTGTGTAACCCGATGACTACACCATCTAATAGATTTGAGGGTGAAGTTATAGGCCAACGAATCATTATAGTAAATCTTGAACCCTCTCAACTCCATATACACATGATGGTCACTTGGGAGCTGATACTGACTCTAAAAGCAAGTCACCTATTATAGGTAAAAGGTCTTAAGCTAGGATATATAGGCTCTCTAAAGGAGTCCCTAATATATGCAAAGGTATATGGGGCCCAAATTTGTATAAGGTGTTGTCTAATACCTAGTTTATAGAATTAATTCTTCACCTTCATGGATGACATGTATGGGATCAACCACTTAGCCTAATGAAAATTATACCTGATATTTATACTCCATCAGAACATGGAATTTGGTTGAATACTCAATGTTGAAATTTACATCACCAACCCCTAGTGACTATGGCAAGTACATGGGTGTTAATTCCACATCACATTCACCATTAAAAAATAAAAATGGGAGGGTTTATTAGTGGTTTTTGATCCTCCAAGAATCATCACAAGGATGTAAGGAGGAGATCATACACCACTATAGCCCTTAGGTGAAACATAAGCATACAAAAAGATTTATTAACTAATTAATTTATATGTGATATATAAAAAATATATGCAAGATATTTATAAGATGATTTATCAAAATGCCAAAATATATTTGATAGGTGATTTATAAGACAAGTGATTAGTAGTTTCAATTGGTAATCTTGGAGGGACAATCTGTAAGACAAGACATTAGACAAAAATATGACCTACAAGAGAATATGTTAGCAAGATAAAATATCCACTAGGTTTAACCCTTTGAGAAAAAAATATTAGTCCAATAAGCGTTAATAAAAACTACTAAAAAAGTTTGCTATTTGGATCTATAACTTTTTTAGATGAGGGGGGCATGATACGAGGGTCTGGGGATGACAACCCCCAATGGGTTCAAGGGATAGTGCCCCTTATGGGTTTAAGGGGAAATACTCTTTATGGGTTAAGGGGAAGTACCCCTTATGGGGTCTGGGGGTAGTGCAATAGGTGTGCTCAAATGACTCAAAATTCACTAAAAGTGACTCTAAAAATGTACTAAAAAAGGATAAATTTAATTTAAAAAATGATTGTAAAAACACAATTATAGAAGACACAACTATAGATACACAGTCAGTTTATTACAAAACTAATTCTAGAGAGCACAAAACTACATGTCCTAAGCAATATCATGACTGTCTAATATGCAATTTTGATGATAGTCAACTAACCATGATCGTAACTATACAGTTTATGCAAAATCACTAATGGTTAAGCAAAACCATGACTCAAAATGCAATATCACAAGTCACAATTTTTGGTTTTGTAGTCAAAGAAAAATGTTAAAGGTCTAGTAGTTAGATTGTTAAAACATTAAAAGGTGATTAAAAATATCCATAGAATGTCATAATATGATTAAGATAACTAAACTAAGGTTATATTTGTAAATATATTATTAAAATGACTCAGATCAAAATCACTTATGTTAAGTAAAAAATCCTTTAAAAAAACATGGTATTACATCAAGTAGAAAAAGGGATGCTTCTTACCTATAAGCAAATGATGATCAAATAGAGGCAAAAAAGTTGTTAAAAGCCAAAAATTAGCAATTTTAATTAATGGTTTTATGTCTTCAATCAAAAACACCCTTTACAATAGAAAAACTACAACTTATATTCATTATGATTTTGTTAAGTATAAAACAAATATGACTAAATTATCACAAAACTATAGTTTAACTATAAAAACTATAACTTAAACAACAAATTTACTTTTTTCTAGTTGTGGTTTTTAAAAAGAGTGAGGACCTATAACAAAAGTTAGCCACTAGTGGTTAAAGGGAACAATTAGTAAAAAACCACATATTATATGTCAAAACTACTTCTGTAATGTTGTGATTTTTAGAGCAGAACTATCATTCACTTAGAGCATAGGACTTTGAAATTTTTATCCCAAATTTGACTTCAATCTGACCAACAAGCTTGATTAACACACTGGGTCAATCCAAATAGAGTTCTCCCACTGTGATCACCAAAATGTAGATGGGATTTTGAGTGATTGGATTTGATTATGAAATTATATCAAAACACTCAATATGTCAATCCACCATTAAGATCTAGAGCCATTTAGAAAATAAAATTCAAAGATAAATAAGACATTCATACCAGCATTAGATCTTAAAAGGTAATTGCTCAAAATCAAGATTCAAACAAGAAAATACTAAACGATTATGGATTGAGATTGCTTACAATATACTTAAATTTTTATGATGGCATGATGTTGGCTTTAAGACTTGATCAAAAGACCATGTTGGAAGATAGATTGGACATAGATTATATATTTAGCTTGTAGTTAGTTGGATTCAAGGGAGATGGTGTGTTTAAATAAGCAATAGATGGACGATTTTCTAATGAATTAAAAATTCAATGAAAGTTTCTAGAGAAGAAGACTCTAGAAAAAAGGGAGAATTATAAGGAATTTAAATTTCCTTAGAGTTATATAGAAATGGAAATTTATAGAAAATGTGGAGGATGAGGGAAGCTTCTAGAAAGTAGAATCCTCTAATTTAATGTTAGGACTAATTGAGGATTAGAAGGGTATTAGTTGAGGATTAGGGGTTAGAATTATATGAAAGACTAGGAGTAGGTAGTTAGGTGGGTCATGAGAATTTTAAATTCTCAATTAATAGATAAGTGGGATTAGTTAGTAGATAATGATGATTTAGATGAATTAATGAAGAAGTGGCAAGGGGTAAGGTTATTATGATGAATAATAATAAAGGGGGATGGTATGTAATTATTCAACTAGGTTTATGGTTACATGATTATTTAAGATAAATAACAAGATTAGTAAAATGGTTAGGATAAGCAAATTTAGGTACATACACTATCAACAACATTATTATGCCTATTAAGTGAAAAATCACTTTTTCAGGGGAACCTTATGATGTATTATTTCAAAAATTGATCATTACAAAGTCATATTTCCAAACACCAAATACTTTGAACCAAATGTCCCAAAACTTGAGTGGTATAGACCTAAGGAATATTGTAATTATCACAAAAGTGAAGGAAATTGTACAAACTATTATATAAGACTAAACGATTATATCCAAGATTTGATTGATAAAGGGTACATCAAGGTAGAGCCAAGTGTATCCGTGTCTAAAAATAATAGCTTGGGAGTATACCAAGATGTCTTTCCTGAGCTTAATCAAATCACTCCAGTTCTAAGTCAAGGTCATAACCTTCTATCCATTTATCAAAAAACTCTTTTTGACACATCCATTTTCAACCAATCAATAGTATACCAACCCAAATTTGATAATCCGGTCTATCATCCATTTTTGATAAGCCATAGGCCAAAAAATGAAAAAAATATATTATCCAATTTGTGATAAAGATTTAAAAAATTGAAAGTTGCAAGCATTGATAAGGAGATATATGAATTTAATTAAATAATAGTAGAAAATGTGGATGAAATGGCTTGTATGGATGAAGGTAGCCAAATTGACCCTAGAGAACATGTGTCTTTAAGCGTTGCCTACATAATCCACCCTGGACAAAGTCCAAGTGGGGATATCAGGCTAGATGTAGTTCTCACAATGCAGGAAGAGAAGTGATGATGTAATGTAATATTGATTCATTGATGTTATTAACCCACTTAAGGTAATGATTTCACAACAATTATCCATGCTCATTTCTTACTCTTCCTATTCAATCTCTTGCCCCTGTTAATTATGACTGACACATCATATATCCATCCTTTCTCCATCCATAACTCAATCAATTAATAAATTAATAAACTCATCCAAGTTCACACATCCTTTATTCATAACTTTATGATGAGATATATCATTCCCATGTCCATTCTCATGAACCCTGATTCATAGGGCACATCAAAGCATGCAACTCATCTCAAGATGTATCACTTTCCAATCCACTCCTTGCATATATAATTTATTGAGGTAATATCAATCCATAATCACATCCAATCATAATGTGCAATCATTCACTTAAGTGGGTTAATAAAATCAATGGATCAATCTTACATTACATCATCACTTCTCTTCCCACATTGAGAGAATGATATCTAGCCTGATATCCCCAATCAGACTTTATCCATGGTGGATTATGTAGAAAATGCTTATAGACATAGGGTCTATAGGTTTAGTTCAAACACCATCATCCATCCAAGCCATTTCATACACATTTTTTACTATCATTTAATCAAAGTGCTATACCTCCTTATCAATGCTTGCAATTATCAATTTTGTAAATCTTTATCACAAATCAAACAATCTATATTTTTCATTTTCTATCTTATAGCTTACCATCATTGGGATATATAATTCTCATATCTACTCATGAGATCTCTAAGTCGATCACAATCCAAGCGTATAATCTATAAAGTGGGAAATGTAATTTTTCCATTATCTTCTCTAGCATTTAACAACTAGGGATAAATAGTTTTACACATATCCTCTATAATGTTTAAAACATTATTATTAATACAAGTATCTGTATTATTGATTAAAATTTTCTCATTTTCATTTTCCATTATTCTTTCATTAATTTTGAGCATTTATCTATTTTATTGCACAAACCTTTGAGGGGGAATCATCACACTCATTCTCATTCATTTGGGGTGGATTTTTCTTCTTAATAATCAATGCTCTACTTCTACTATTATTCGAAATGGTATTACTTCACAACACCATTTCAAAGAAGGGAAAATATATACACCTAAATTACATTTAGTGTTGAAATGCACCTAAAATCCTACTAATTTTTCATCACAAATTCAAATTCAAATTCATTTAATCTCCCTCTAAACTCAAATAATTGATAATTCTTAATTAATTAATTATGCACAATTTAAATCTAAATTTAAATATTAAATCTATATTTTACACATCACCCAACATATTCTACCTTTATCTCCCTCACATGTTGACTCATTACAATCAATCCCACAACTTCTTCAACCTCCTCTGAGTCATCCCTTGAGTTTTCAAATAGTTTGACTCATTATTTATGACTCATTTAAACATCTCCATGTTTCTCTTAGCCATTTGAAATGGTCATCATCCTCATGGATGAGGACTCATTAGCCACCATAGATTGTTTAGGTCATTTAAAATATCTAAATAATTCTCTACCATTGGATCTTTCCTCTAAAAATCTATAAATAATCATGAAAACCATAATTTTAATCACCTTGACTTATGCTAATGAAGCGATATCAAAATCACAAGCAAATCCAAAGTGAATCGAAACTACCAAAGAGTATTTTACATAAAAACACTACCCATTTTTACCTTTCATTAGAATATTGAGCAACCACATTTCAAAGAGCTAATTGAATCTAAATCACAATGGAAGAAGATTTTACAATCAAGGTATAAGTTTGAGTTTGTTTATAGCTCTAGATTAGTTTCAATAGTTTAGATTAAGATTTATTAGTTTAGTTTACATTTATAGATTTTATTCAATACAAGCACCATGAAATGTGGCTCAATACATCTTGAAAAAGTGTAACCACATATGTTGAGTATCACTAGACTATAACATGGCCTACTTGGAACATGAAGATGAATCACACCACTGCAAATGGATCTAGGTTCTATTTTAAATTTTGAAACTTGATTTTTTTTGAAATCACAACGTAGTAACTTGAACATGAATGAATATAACACCCTATATGATATACTAAATTAATATTTAATATGATTTGAATTTTTTAAATATTAAAAATTTATAATTAATTTTCAAATTTATAACTATAGGAATGAGTGCACATGTATGATGCATGCCCCCATAATTTAAAATTTTTGAATCCTGGTGTAGTTATTGAAACTCTATACTTTCATAAATATGAACTTTACTCATGAGGACTTAAATTCTCAAGATAATATTATTGTGATGCCACCTTTTATTATGATATACATAGCCTTCAAGTCAATTATCTCAAAAAGAAGCATAATGAAAGATAGAATCATGTAGTAGCATTTGAAACTTTGAATATATTGTGTCATAGTATTTGAATATAACATTGAACTATATATGAAACATGAGTTATGTATATATATAATTGAAGCACATGAGTATGATGTTTATGATATGCAATGTCCCTAACCTATCACATGTATGAGGATAGTATTCACCGACTTGTGGCTTACTTATCCCTCTTTGATGTTCTATTACATTTATCTATGCTTTTTTTTGATTAGTAGGTCGGAATATGGAGTAACCATGGCCTAGATAGACTATATATAGGAGGTAGTGGGTAGTTATTTATCATCATATTGTGAATTCTGCTCTTATTAAAGCTTGTGGAGGTTGCCCCCTCGAAGTGGATTATCTATTATCATATATTTAGATATATTTCAATCATATTTGGATATAATTATGATATTATACTTAATTCTTGAAGTAATTTCATTACAAGTGGTATCAGAGCTGCGATTTGGGCAATCTTGTGGGCGAAACACTAAATTTTTAAATTTTGCAATATATAAAAAATGGTTGCAAATTTATCTACAAATTTTTTATTAGAGGTGAGAAATAATCAAATTAATCATCCATTAAAATTTTAGCTCATTTGGATCTATTTTACAAAAGTTATTGCTATTTTATGGTTTTTCATAAAATTGCTCTATAGTACGCAATTCAAAGAATTTTTTTTGAGTTATTTACATTTTTGGAAAGATTAGAAAATTTTGGCTATGGTATGTTATTTGTATATTTTGATTTGAGGTTGACATAATTCCAAAATTGCTTGGTCAAAGTTGGGTCAAAAGTGCTAATAAAGGTTAACATTGTAAAACCCTTTTATGGCAGGTCCACAAACTCGGGGCCAAGGAAAGGGTGTTGAAACTCTAGGTAAAACTTCTAACAAGGTAGAGATGGAGTCAGAAGGGGGATGTACTAGACCCTTTATACTAGGGTTTTTTGACATAGATCACAAAGAGAACTAGCTTGACTATAATGTGCAAGGCATTCAGAGTGAGGTGCACAACATACAATCTAGCATACAATCTAAAGCTGTGCACCATGGCTTTGAAAATTAATCAATCAAATCATCAAGATAACTCTATTGTAAAACCCCACTAGGGTGGTTCTCCTAACTAGTCTACTTCAAATCTAACTCTATGGCCACAGAGGAACCTATTACCAAAGGCGGATATGTGCAAATTTGATGGAAAATATCCACTCAATTAGATCAACCAAATGGAGAATTTTTTTGACCTACATCAGATTCTAGGTGGACAGAAGGTTACCATGGCATCCTTGTATCTTGAACCTAATCAATTCATTTGGTATCGATATTTGTGTGCTCAAAAGAAAAAGATGACTCTCAATGTCACTTGGTCAATTTTTATAGAGGAGCTACAATTACACTATGGTAATAGTGTGATAGAGAATTACTTCAACCAAGTAGCAAAATTGTGACAAATTGGCTCTGTCAAGGATTATATTTATCATTTTTAGAACCTGTCTTTACGTGTGGAGACAATTTCTAAAGCAAACTTGAATGACCTATTTTTGGGTGGACTCAAGGACCACATTCAACATGAGGTACACATGTTTAATCCACTTAAGATTTTTGATTATATTATCATGGCACGTAGCACTGAGGAAAAATTCATAGCCAACAAGAAGTAGCCATTCACTCACTTCAAAGATCGTAGCATATCATCACCAAAATTTCCTCCACCTACTATATTGACTACTTGTGGCTTTCTTTAGATTAGTAGGTCGGCCTATGGAGTAACCATGGCCTAGTTAGACTATATATAGGAGGTAGTGGGTAATCATTTATCATCATATTGTGAATTCTGCTCTTATTGAAGCCTTTGGAGGTTGCCCCCTCAAAGTGGCTTATCTATTATCATATATTTGGATATATTTTAGTCATATTTGGATATAATTCTACTGTTATAATTAATTATTGAAGTAATTTCATTACAAGTGGTATCAGAGCTGCGATTTGGGCAATCTTGTGGGTGAAACACTAATTTTGTGATATATAAAAAATGGTTATGAATTTCTCTGAATTTTTTTTACTAAAGGTGAAAAATCATCACATTAATGTTCCATTAAAATTTAAGATCATTTGGATTTGTTTTTCAAAAGTTATCTCTATTTTATGATTTTTCATAAAATTGCTCTACTGTGCGAAATTCAAAGAACTTTGCTGAGTTTTTTACATTTTTGTAAAGCTTATAAAAATTTGGCTATGGTTTGTTCTTTGTATATTTTGAATTGAGGTAGACATAATTCCAAAATCGCTTGGTCAAAGTTGGGTCAAAAGTGTCAATAAGGGTCAACATCGTAAAACCCTTTTATGGCAGGTCCACAAACTTGGGGGTGAGGAAAGGGGGCTGAAACTCTAGGAAAAAATCATAACAAGGATGAGATGGAGTCAGAAGGGGGGTGTAATAAACCCTTTGTACCAGGGTTTTCTGACATAGATCACAAAGTGAGCCAGCTTGACTATAGTGTGCAAGGCATTCAGAGTGAGGTGCAAGACATACAATCTAATATGCAATCCATACAAGATAGTTTGGGATATATAATGATAGATTTGAATATTAATCAATCAAATCATCAAGCTAACTCTATTTCACAAACCCACTAGGGTGGTTCTCCTAAATAGTCTACTTCAAATCCAACTCCATGGCCACAGAAGAACCTATTACCAAAAGTGGATATGCGCAAATTTGATGGAAAAGATCCACTCAATTGGCTCAACCAAATGGAGAGTTTTTTTGACCTACATCAGATTCCAAGTGGATAAAATGTCACCATGGCATCCTTGTATCTTGAACCTGATCAATTCATTTGGTATTGATGGTTGTGTAATCAAAAGAAAAAGATGGGTCTCAATGTCATTTGGACAATTTTTCAAGAGTAGCTACAATTACACTATGGCAATAGTGTGACAGATAATTACTTCAGCCAACTGGCAAAATTGTGACAAACTAGCTCTGTCAAGGATTATATTCATCATTTTTAGAACCTATCCTTACGTGTGGAGATAATTTCTGATGCAAACTTGAATGACCTATTTTTGGGTGGACTCAAGGACCACATTCAACATGAGGTACGCATGTTTAATCCACTTAATATTTCTAAATCTATTATCCTATCACGTAGAGCTGAGGAAAAATTCCTAGCCAATAAGAGACAACCATTCACTCACTTCAAAGATCGTAGCATATCATCATCAGCATTTCTTCCACCTACTAGATTGACCCCTCAGCAAATTGAAGAAAAGCATGCAAAAGGATTATGTTTTGGTTGTGATAGCAAGTGGAGTAAAGGACAAAGATGTGCTAAGAAGAAGTTATTCTACATTGAGGGACCAAACGAAGATGAAGAAGCAAATGATGCCTCCAATGATGATGAGGAAGATATAGAGGAGGTACCTAAAGATTCCCAACCTATAATCTCTTGTCATGCACTTATAGGTATTAACACTCCACAAAATCTTAAGGTGGTGGGTTTCCTCAAGAAATAGAAGGTGACAGTGTTGATTGATTGAAGGAGCACACATAACTTTATAAACCATAAGTTGGCCACTTGATTAAACTATTTCATCTACCCAGCACCAAAATTTTAGGTCATGATTTCAGATGGTGGCACAATTAATTGTTCAGGCAAATGCCATAGTATTAAGCTTACTATGGGTGGGTACAATCTCGACTCTCCTATGTTTGCTATTCCCATGGGTAACACAGACATTGTTTTTGGATTCCAATGGCTCACAACCTTAGGTACTATTGAGATGAACTTCTAAGAACTATTCATGCGCTTTCATTCTGAAGGTAAGAAAATTAAACTACGTGGATTACATGTAAAATCTCCATAATTGATTAGTTCACATCAGATGACCAGGATGCTAAAAAGGGGGTAGATGGAATTATTTCATGATTATACTCCATATAAGTTCAACCCACACAGGCATCTACACATCTTGATCTATAGATAATTCTTGAGGACCACTCATCTATTTTTGGGGCCATGCCAAAAGGACTACCACCAAAAAGAGAACATGATCATGCCATTCAACTAATTCCAGGTAGTCAACCACCAAATATTAGACCATATAGATATCCATATGCACAAAAGAGTGAAATTGAAAAGATCGTCCATGAGATGCTGGAGGTAGGGATCATCAAGCATAGCCAGAGTGCATATTCATCACCAGTGGTCATGGTGCAGAAGAAGGATGACACATGGAAGATGTGGCCAAATTATAAGGAACTCAACAAGTACACCATCAAAGATAAGTTTCCTATTCTAGTAATTGATGATTTACTTGATGAGTTGCATGGTGCTAATTATTTCATAAAATTGGATCTTTGCTTGGGGTACCATCAAATTAGAATCAATGATGAAGATGTTCATAAAACTACTTTTAGAACACATGAGGGCCATTATGAGTTTTTGATAATTCCCTTTGGTCTTACAAATGCACCATCTACTTTTTAGAGCTTGATGAAAACTATTTTTAGACCTTTTTAAAGGAAGTTTGTGCTAGTTTTCTTTGATGACATACTGATTTATAGTCAGACATGGGAAGCACATCTACAACATGTGAAATAGGTGTTGATATTTAGAGAAGCACCAGCTTTATATGAAGCCATCTAAATGTGCTTTTGGAGTACAGGAGGTTGAGTACCTCAGTCACATTGTTTCCCATGAAGGTGTTAAAGTTGATCCCCAAAAGATCAAAGCAATAATGGAATGGCCCATGCCAAAAACTCTCAAAAACCTTCAAGGGTTTCTTAGACTAACAGGTTACTATAGAAGATTTGTGAAAGGTTATGGTAGCATAGCTAGCTCCACTCACTGCATTGCTGAAGAAGGATGCTTTCCATTGGAATGATGATGCCACCAAAGCATTTGAGAAACTTAAAGTAACTATGTGCACCACTCTAGTTTTAGCTACTCCAGACTTCTCACAGACATTCATTGTTGAATGTGATGCTTCTAGGTCTGGATTGGGGGCAGTGCTAATGTAGGAAGAAAGACCCATTACATTTGAAAGTCATCAATTCAATGGTAAGAATCTACAAAAACCTATCTATGAGAAAGAAATGATGGCTATTCTTCATACAGTTAAACAATGGAGGCCTTATCTGATGGGTAGACACTTTAAGGTGAAAATGGATCATGATAGTCTCAAATACTTTTTGGAGCAAAGATTATCATCTGAGGAACAACAAAAATGGGTAACCAAAATGTTGGGTTATGATTTTTAAATCATCTACAAGAAGGGTAAAGATAATGTAGTAGCAGATGCACTATCCAGATGGGATGCATCCATAGAACCATTACTTTATGCAATGTCCATGTTGCAAGTAGATTGGGTGGATGAAGCTAGGTTAGAATGGGAGCAAGACAAAGATACACATGTTTTGATTTAGAATCTCAAGCTAGGTAATTTAGCCTCTGACAAATTTGAATGGAAAGGTAATGTCCTATGGTATAAGGGTAGGTTATACTTGTACAAAAATTCAGAGCTTAAGCATAAGATTCTTGTAGAGTTGCATGCATCTCCAATTGGGGGACACTCAGGGTTCTTTAAAACTTATCATAGAATTAAGAAATAAATATTTTGGGAAGGACTCAAGGGAGATGTACAAAATTTTGTGGAAGAATGCTTGATATGCCAACAGAATAAAGGTGAAATAGTTAAGACCCCAGGTCTGTTACAACCGTTAGCAATTCCTAGTCAAAGGTGGGAGGAGGTTTCCATGGATTTCATCACTAGGTTGCCTTGTTATAAAGGTAAGAATTTTATCTTGGTCATTGTGGATAGGCTTACAAAATATGCCTATTTTTTGCTCTCTCACACCCATTTTCAGCAAGTACAGTAGCAACTATTTTTATGGAAGCAGTTCTCAAATTACATGGAACCCCAAAAATAATTGTAAGTGATCATGATCCTATTTTCACTAGTAATTTTTGGACTAAAATATTTTCTTGTTTGGGCACTCATCTAGCTCATATCTCATCTTACCACCCCCAATCTGATGGATAAACTGAAGTGGTTAACAAATGTTTAGAGGGGTATCTCTATTGTTTTGTATCAGATAAACAAGAACATTGGGTTAAATGGCTACCACTTGCAGAATGGTGGTATAACACATCTTTCCATACCTCTTATAAAATGTCTCCATTTATAGCACTATATGGTTACCATCCACCTTCCATCACTTCTTCATTAAAGGTGCACACCAAGGTTTGAGATGTGGAAGAGCACATTCAACATCAACAAGAGGTTTTGGAGAGTTTGAGAGAGAATTTGGCCTTGGCACAAAATAGGATGAAGTAACAAGCAAATCAACACCGTAGTGAGCAAAATTTTGAGGTGGGTGACTGGGTATTTGTTCATTTGTATCCTTACAAGCATATGTCCTTGAAGTAACAAAAAAGGGACAACAAACTTGCTCCTAAGTATTATGGCCCTTATTAGGTTATACAAAAAATTGAAAGTGTGGCTTAAAAGCTTGAGTTATCTCATTCATCTCACATACACCTAGTATGTCATGTTTTCTATTTGAAGAAGGTCATTAGATAGAAAGTTTTAGCCCAGACAAAGCTCCCAGAACTAGATGAAGAAGGATGAGTCATTTTGGAATCAGAGAAGATCCTCCAAACACGTACTAAGAGGTTGAGAACCAGAGAGATTAGGGAATATTTGATCAAGTGGAAAAACTAGAGCAGTGAAGATGAAACTTGGGAAGGTGAAGATTTTTTGCAACAACATCTAGAGTTGTTCAACGTTGAGGACAACATTGCTTTGAAGGGGAAGGGCATGCTACGTCCCTAACCTATCACATGTATGAGGATAGTATTAGTCAACTTGTGGCTTACTTATCCCTCTTTGATGTTATATTACATTTATCTATGCTTTCTTTTGATTAGTAAGTCGGCCTATGGAGTAACAATGGCCTAGATAGACTATATATAGGAGGTAGTGGGTAATTATTTATCATCATATTGTGAATTCTGCTCTTATTAAAGCTTGTGGAGGTTGCCCCCTTGAAGTGGCTTATCTATTATCATATATTTAGATATATTTTAGTCATATTTGGATATAATTATGATATTATACTTAATTCGTGAAGTAATTTCATTACATGATATGCATCATGGCATTAAAGTAAGAATAGAATAAATATATGATATGAATCATGGCACCATACTAATAAGTAATGAATAAAAAAGCAAGTAATGTCATGAAATTTGAATAATATGCCACAGATAAGGCCCAAAGGCCATATATATGGGACAAGTAAGCATCTCATAACATAAAAGGATAAGGGATACATGTAGATGGCATTATGATTCATACAATCAATAATTTTATGCATATAAGACCAAGGGCTGTACATAATAAACAAGCCATTTTTAACTTATGATGTAGTAAAGTAAAAGAAACGAAGTATAAACTAATGAGGCTAATCTACATATACCATATGTATCAATTTAATTATTATAAAATATAATTTACATGTAGCACATGCATAGTATGAAGAATATCAAGGCATTTGAATGATATATAACTCAACATGGTATAAATGTTGTGGATATATATAACATGTTTGAATTGTTCATAGAAAAAAAAAGATGCCCCCAACATATCAAGGTTTTTGTGTAATGAGGGAAGCCCAACATTTAAACCATATTAAATTGTCATGTATCACACTCAAATACCTCATAAACATAAATGTGTAATGAAAAAATGAAATATGTCATCTATCTAACATAGAATAAATAACATATGGAAAATGTAAGCTAGCAACAATTAAAAAATGTGTGTAGGTCTTGTTTTTGTTTTTTTGAATAAATTTTTAATTTTTTGGAAATTTTAAAAATATTTTCATGTATTTTGAATTTTTTAAATAATTGGAATGTAAAAATATTTGAAAATGATGCTAAGGAGCAAAGATTTTAAAATAGATGAAGTGGGATGGATTTTAACAATCCTTAAGAAGGTGAAAAAACATAATATGATAAGATAGAGAGGCAAACAAGATGCGCCCAATGTATGTGTAAATTAATCATAACAATGTAGCTCAAATGATTAAGATAGATAAGAATGTGCATGCTTCTAAAATGGGGAATAGGTTATATGTGCTTATGTGAAAATTGAATGGTATGATAGGTATGCCATAATAAGCAAGTGGAATGCCATAGAAATAAGTGTTTTAGATTGTTTGAAATGGTTTTTTAAATTCAAGGGTGCAAATGACCAAAATTAAAGTAAATCCAAAGGTTAGAAGAAATATTGGATAAAGGATAAAATTACTTGCAAGGAAGTAAAAGCCAAAAATATATGTAGAAGGAATAATGAAACTATAATTCAAGGATCTCATCAAGGTGATGCCTATGCCTGTGCCCTATATCATATGTGTTGTAACCTTAAATTATATTTCCATATTAATATTTTTCATAATCTATATCAGTGAATCATACCAATCTTCTATAGAATTAGAATCAAATCCATTAATGTAATCATTATCATAGGATATAATTAACTTCTTAGGTTGTGCTTGATATTGTGATATACCATTTTTATTATATTTTATATTTATTGCACCATAGATTGGAGTTTTTTTTGAATATGTGTATCATTATTAAGAGTTTGCATCATATCTTGAACTATAAAATGATCATGTATGATTGGTTGAACTTAGGGAAGAGAAGTAATTTGTGATTTGACTTTATATTTTTTTATCTATGCATAGTAAATGTAATTATTAATTATTTATCAACCAAAATTGTATCTATATAACTTCAAGGATTATTTTGCTTTGAAATTTTATTCATGAGAAATAAATTTAGAATAATGCTTTCTTGCTTATCTTGGATTTGTTCTTGCAATTTTTCTTTTGGTAACTCTTATTTTGCATTCTTATTTTTTCAACTTGTTCTTTTTATAATATTGCTTGCTCTATTTTTTTTTAAAATATTTTCTTGTTATTAATTATCCTTTTGTATCCATATTTTCTCTTTATGTTATTTTTACATTTGTTGTTTAGGAGATGCAATATAAGTGGATTGCTTAATTGATTTATTTTTTTATAGGATCACCACTATCAATGATACTTCATATTTTGTTATTTGAATCTAAAAAACTATTTGTATGATGCCCATATAATTTATGATATACACAATAGTATTTTTATATTCGTAGAGGAGGCAAGAAGGCAAATTAGTCAACTTGTTTTGAATCATCTCTCTTAGAAACTCACTTGGACTCTTATTAGTATCTTGTATTGTAAATGTATATTGTTTATGAGGCACATGATATATAGATGAAGAGACATTATTTATAGTATAATATTAAATATTCTTAGTGGAGGGATAGGCTCTTCCTTTATATTAAGAGATTCACTGATTAGAAATGAGCTAGTTACTTCTTGTTGATTAATAACAATGAAAGGATTGATACTAACAAGGGATGAATTGTCATTGTATGGTAATTCCATGCTAAGATTATGAAATTATGGTGCAAAAGTATCATCATGAGAAGATAAGCATGAGGATGGTGTACTAGCAAAATCATAATATGTGTGACTATGAATGCCATTGCTTTCAATTTTAGCGTGTGATGTGCTAATGGAAGAGGAAGGAAGTTCATCCTCATTATTTGAAAAGGGGAAGAGCTATGACATGTATGGTCAATATACACTATTTGTAAAGGAGAAACTTTAGAAATTTATTATTTTTTATAAATGCATTTATTAAAATAAATTATCTTGCTTTGATAGATTTATTTTAGAATATAAATTTATTTGAGAATTAGATTATTCTTTTTACTCTAGGTCATTAGTCAAGGAAGAAGGTGAATTTGAAGAAACTTATAGAGGTGAATTTTTTTATGGATTGATGTTCCCAAGGTGCATCAAAATCAAAATCATCCATGTCTACTTCTTTTATACATTTTTGCTTATTGTGATTTATCCATTAAATATGAGTAGAGAATAAATAAAATTGACTATCCATGATATATAGAATGAATTTGAATACATTAAATGTAAACAAGAAAACATTTAGTGATATAAATAAATATATCATGTAAAAAAGAGAAACTAAATATAAATAAGAGATGTTAGTGACTATGAATACAATACAAGAAAAAATTGAGATATAAGGGTGAGCTAGGCATAGGTTTGAATGATTCTATGGGATCTCAAATATACTTTATCATTCATTGATTAGTGTCAAAAAAATGTTTCAAATCACTTAATACAAAGGCAAAATCATTCTTGTATCCCACTAACTTCATTTCTAAGGCATTGTGAGAGTAACTTTTTGGGGCAATACACTCCTCCAAAGTGCACCAAAAATTAAATAGTTAAAAGAGATTTCTTATGATATAAACAAGTGATCCTAGGCATTTTTTATATACCATGAGGTGCATAGAAACTAAAATTTATGTTTAGTGTTATGTAATGGCTATGAGTATTAGGGTAAACCCCTCATGCCACATAGTCTGTAACTAGAACACTACATATCTTTTTATGATAGTCACTAAGTAGTTTGAAAAGTGTCGGAACATAATTTTTAAAACAAGCAAAAATGATATAAAAAAATCAAAATATTTTAATGTATATAAATCAGTGAATTTCAACTTGAGGTCGAAACAAAGAGTTTACGTGTCAGATTTTATCTAAGGTGAAAAGACAAACTTCTTTAGTGTCATATTAAATCCAAGATAAAATAAGTTGAATCATTATGTTTTGGATTTATATCCAAGATTGAAGACTACTTTCTTTTAGTGTTAGTAATTTATAGAAATTTACACGAATCTTAAGACAAAAATCAAGCAAACAACAAAAAAGAAATGTTCTATAAAAATAACAGGTTTACCAAAATGTTTAATCTATTTTAATTTAAATGAACTCTAAACTAATAAAATTAAACTATTGAAATGGAATTATTTAGGTATACATATATGATATTAACATATATTATGCTCAAACATTTTACAAAATTAGGATTTGCTAAAAATAGTAAATAAGACTAAGGATGTGTAAGCCTCCCTTAAACATATTTAATTATGACTATATAGGTTGACTATGAATAAAAAATAGCTTTCAAAGACTTATGTATTATGTTGTGACCAAATGAAGTTACTAACTATGTGTTGGGACAAGTCCATTGGAGGAGGATAAGGATGCATTGTGGCCTTGTCTGATGACTTTGGCCACATCCAAGTTGACCATGTTCCTACTTTTTTGATTTGGGTATGTGTTATAGTATACATAGGTTTGATTATTAATTATGTGTGCCAAGTTGATGCATGAAACTCATTCAAAACACAAACACTTATTATTGTATAATAAAAAGATAGGGATAAAATGTAAAAGGGGGTAATAGGGTTAGGTGAATAGCCAAGCTACCCTCACAAAACCCTATGTAATTTGAGTGCTACCTCCATATCCCAAATGGGCCTCAGGCCAATGTTTCTCTCTCCTAGGGTGATTGTGTGATTTTTTATTGTGAAACTATATGACTATTATTAGAATAATGATTAAAATATTTAAAAATGGATGCCCTTGATCTATAAAAAAATATATTTAGACTTGGCCTATGATTATCAGAATGCAATAGAATTAAAATTGGAAGAAATAGTTCTCTTTTACTTAGTGTGTAGTAGAATTTCTAAGTGATTTCTAAATGTATTTCAATAAGCCTTCATGTGATTTTATAGGGGAATATTTGGAATATTTATACTAACTAGCCTCACAAAATGTGTGGGAGAGCTGTTATGAAAAATATTAACTTGAAAATGTAATTATTAGATGGTGGGGACTAAGACCACACTAGTGGATAAGATCACTATGAGGCCATGTCTAACCTAGCACATACTTATCCAAAGAGATAAGATACTATAGGGATACATCTGATAGGAGACTATAGATTGAATAGGGATAACTTTAGTTTAAATGGGGATGTTTATATGATATTTTATGTGTTTTCAAGATTATGAAGGATCTATTATATATTGTGAGTTAACAAAATGGAAAATAGACCAAGCAGGGTAAATATGTCAAAATTAATCATTGTCAAACACTTAATGACTAATTTTATTTTTCTAGATGTAGAAGTATTCATAATTAAGCGAATGTAATATCTTTTCAATTGTATGAAATATCATGTTGCAATGTAATGAAGTTTTTGATACCTTTATTTGAAGTGATGTAGGATTGGGTTCATAAGAGATATTTGTGTTAGTTTTTCAAAACATCTAAGCCTAGGAATAGTGTGTGAGAAAACAAATGGAAATTAACAAAGGATAAATAACTTCCAACTACAAAAGATAGTTAATGACAAGACAAAAATAATATCTCAACATTCCCAAAAAGAATATATTTTTCAAAAGTAATTAATGTTCAAAAGGGTAAACTATTTGGAAACTAAATGATGGTGCATGACATCCTCGAAGTCAAATAAATAAAAAATTCATAAAACCACAAAATTTCCATGGGTCAAATCAAAACATCTATTTGAATTTAATAAAAACATGTAGAAGTGTAAAAAGTAGGTTGACAGATAGACACAAACAAGGCCAATTTTTTGGTTGAATTTATATAAAAGGAAAGATACTAATGTAACTCATTTTTTAAATTTAAATGAATGATAAAATTTCTATTATACTCAACAATAAATTTTGTGAATTGGTGACTATATTGATCAAAATTATTCATAGTGCATCTCACAAAAACAAGTAAAAGACATTATGGCCATGCAATAGAAATTTTTTCCTTTGAAAAATGATCATAAGGAAGAAATTCTAATCAGATTGACATTACAACAATCTATATGGATAGATGTCAAGCCCTTTGACCTCACTGATGTGGCATAAAAGAGAGTCATTTTCTTAGTCACAAGGAGTTGCACTTGAATAAGGATTAATTGCACTTCCTAATAGATTGTGAGGGTCAAATTCCAATATTTGATACAATTTCCTACCTTTTTCCAACACAAAGAATTGATAATGACCCTCAGAAGATACAATGAAAAAGCCATTTATTTTTCAAAATAATGTTGATTCACATCAATGCCAATACCATTGCATAAGTCACAAGATTACTAGTAAGGGGGAAATCATGCCATGTATATAAGATAAATAACCCCAATCTACTTATAAATTTAGGAATGATATGGAAAAACAACCAAACTAGGTCTCATTGATCAACTTACTAATGAACCATTCTGAGTTCTTATAGAGTGCATCATGCATCAATACTAGTAGATAATAAAAGTTGTAAAGTAGGTCATGAAGGGTGTAATTGGTATTTTGAAATGAATGGTGAGGATGGGGGAGTAATTAATTAGACTAAATACCTTGAAATAGAGCTTACAAAAAATCTTGAAAAATTATTGGCCATAACAACTCAATCATTTCAATACCAATTTCTACTACTTTTGCTTTATTTCCCACAATGGATGTCTCGTAAAGGATCTATTATTTTAGATGTCGATTATTGGTCAGCTAATGTCTTCCCAAATCTGATATTGCATAGATATGGAAAATACAATATCCAAGTATGAAAGTTCACATGATAGTGGTTATACATTCAAAACATGATAGCAACACATCCACACAAGCCCAATGATGTTCTAAAATATCTTAGGCATATTAAAACCATTGAAAAGTTACACAATGGAGTGTAGATAAAAATACATGATTAAAAAAAACACCTATATTTCCTCTCCCCTTCTTATTAACATCCACATGGCACAATTAGAAGTGATTATGTAAAATAACTTGGTTTCTAGGAGCATCCAACTGCTATTATCCATGTTGTGAGGAGTTGAGCAAACATAAGTCCAACGACAGGCCAAAATTCAAGTATAATAATAAAGAATAGCATAAACACAAGATCAAGCCAAATTGTAGGATCAAACACAACCGTTGAATTCCTCCTTAAAAGCAACTCCAAAAAAATGAAAAGCATTAGGTACAAACTCATCATAACCTAAAAAATAGACCTATAGATCAACACATTGGTTAAGTGACCCTTGAATGCTCACCATCAAAACTAAATAAGATATACATCCATTACGAGTTACACTCAAAGAGGTGTTTAATGTGTTTCTTAAAGATATCAAGGATGACATGTATGATGAGGAAGAAGAGAAAGAATTTTTCTTTTGGAAATAAGTTCAAACATGTTAGATTCAAAACAAATTCCTTTCATTCTGGTCATATAAATTTTTCCAACTACATAATCCATTTTAGTGGATACACTAGCACAATAGGAGAAAAATTATAGAGTGAAACCTCTATTTTAGGAAGAGGCATCAATATCAAAGTTAAAATCACAAACAACCATAGCTAAAAATCAGCCAAGCATAGAGGGATAAATGACACAAGGGGCCCAAGGCACATATAAATCCTCATGGGATCCTCTTATCATGGATATTAGTGAATAATAATCTATTACCTTTAGGCCACTAGTAATAAAACCTCATATGTGAAGAGATACTTGACCTCAGCCTAGCCTCACAGAGTGAATGGAAGCATTCATAATTCCATAGGCTATAGTTGGGGAAACACATTTAAAATGGGTAGGAAGAGATACCTGTGCCATGAAACCACAAATTAAAATATTGTTTCCTCAATCTACATGACAAAAATATTTCATTCCCAAGTACTAAGTTGCACATTTCACCATTACCACTCCATCATCTTCTTTGTAAATCATATCCCCATATTCACCCTATTTCCCTTTCATTACAAAAAGAAATCCTTATAGTTTAGAATATACCAAGTCTTTAGATCAAGGTATGCAACAAGTATAGGTACATCATGATCAAACTCCTAGGTAAGAGCACCTAAATCAACCACAATCACTGGCCCAAATAAAAGAACAACCAACACAAGACATTGCTAGGTTAAAGATAAAGGAATAAAAATTAGTTGAGGAGAAGGGTCAAAAAAGAAAGGATGCCTTAATCGATTAGAAAAAATAGGAATAATAAAAAATTACACAAGAAAATAAAATTAAAATAAGGTAGAGAGAGAGATAGAACTACCAAAAAAGTCAAGAAGAAATACCATGCAAACCTACACAAGTAATAGGAACAAAATAAGAAGGCAAAAAAAGAACAAGAAGCAAAAGATGTAGTTAATAAATCTATGAATGCCAAGGAATAACAATAAAATAAGATATGATATGGGTTTTTTAAATTTATCCAAGTAGTCATGGTCCAAGCTCAAATAATAGAAATGTAAAAAAATCTAGGATAACAACAATAATAGTAAGGAGATGGATTAATGCAGGTTATAAAAGATGAATAAAAAATGCAACCATATATAAATTTTATGGGTTTATGATAAGAATAAGAGGAAGCTCCAAAAGTTAGGATAAGTATATTATATATCTGTGGATGGATTTCCAAGATATAGTATAATAACACACCACTTTTACTCTTTTGGTTTTATACATTATACAACCACCTATGATATATATAGCTTCCTCAACCCAACTTATCATACTTACTTCATCCCAATAAGTCACTCTAGATGATTTATAACTATCATTTGATAAATAAATATATGGTGTTTTTACTTTCAAAACATCCATTACATATAAGGTAGATGAGATCAAACAAGAGAATGCCCAATTGTGTAAGGAAAATATTGAGCTACCGAGCATTTTTAAAAATACCACAAGATGATTGATGATACCTACCAAACATTGTTATTATAGATTATTAATAATCAATTCATGTCATAAAAAAATCAATTCTCTAATCTTATCACCAAGGTAAAATAAAAATGGGCCACATTATAATGACTACAGGAAATAAAAGCTCAAGTACACAAACTCTGTAGTGAAACTCATACAATATTCATGTTGTTATAGAAATATGATTAATTTTTGGATGTAGTTTCACTTCAATATAGGTATCTTTCAAATAAGATGCTTGATTGAAAAAACTAGATCCAAAATGCATGTCAAGACATCACGTTAGATTTAACTCAAGTATACAAGTCAAAGGTGATCAAGGAAATCCAAGTATCAGTAGTTGGCATGGAAAACACTTTGCATGAATCATTGGTATTAATAGATAATGTCATGAAAATAATGCAAAATTTATAGCTAGAGATGTTGCATGAAACATTTTTTAGAGTGCAAACACAACATTATGTTTATTTAATTGATTAGATCATGCAAAACACAACACCAAAATTTGTTGCACATCAGTAATAATTTCATCCTTAGGTGATTATGATGTCCAAGGCATCATGTAAAGTTAAGATCTCATGTGCACATTGCTCAACATGGATAGGGATCTATTGGAATATTATAAAAACTATAATAAAGATTTGACCAACCTTAACACTTTAATCCAAGACATCATTATAGAATTAAAATACATCCCACCTATAAAGTTCATAAATATTATTTGTATGAATAAGGATCCTCATATCATGAAAACTCCACTACAAAAATAGCTTGGTTCAATAATAAATTTTGCATCATCATCATCAACTTCATTAATAATTATCTAGTTTTCTCATGCCACTCCTTATGCAGCCTCATGGGCTATGCCTCCTCCTTCATAGTAAGGTGTTGTAGCCTTCATATATTTAATACATTTTAACTACAACAAAATTTTTCGTACAAGAAAGATTTTAAAATGATGTTATGTAGGTTTAAAAACCATAAAGGGTGGCCTTGTGGTTATGTAAACCTATTAAAAACCTATAAAGTGTTATAGGTCAGTATGCTACTTAGTTAAAAACCTAAAAGCACGGATAATTAGTGCACAAGAAGTGAAAATAGGTAAATAACACTTCAATCAAAACTACAACAAATGCTTCTTGACCATCAGATCAACACAACTCAAAGAAACTCCAACCATATTCAAAAGTTTATCTCAATCACTTATACTCTATCAACATCTTTGTCTCAGGATGAGACAACTATTTAAGTCTATGAAGGTGTTAGTAGGAAGAGGAAAAGTATGATTTTCATATATTTTTTCTAATTTTAAACTTGTGAAAAGTATACACTTGGCATATTTTGAATATAAATTGGGTTCATGTAGGTTGATGAAACACATGGAAGTTTAAATGGGTACCAAAAATACTTCATCATAATAAATGAAAGGTCAAGAATACAAAGATTCATTATCTCTTCATAATTTATATATCCTACATTTTTAAAACAAAATAGTTAGACAACTTTAGGGAACATTTTGAATCCCTATCATTCTATTAAACATCTCTTAAACCTTATATAAAACTATCTTCATTTGAGTATATCTTCCTTGCAAACAAATGTATTCTCGTATAATGTTTAATCTTGAATTCATAAAATAATAAGGATGATAATAAGTGCATATACACCTATTATGAATAAGAATAAAGTTTTATGTATGACATTTCACTAAGTTTATATTTAATTCTATCAATAATTTAATGTATTACTTTAGTGTCCCATCACAACATTAGTATACTATATCACATAGCATGTCTTGATGAAAGTTTTTGGGGACCACTTTTAACATGTTATAGGGATGTTCTTGGTAAGAGAATACACTAGACTACCTTTTTCATCTCTTAGAATTTCCCCTACACCTACAGGTCCCTTGTTGCTTTTAGAGGCTCAATAAAAAAATAGATTTATAAAGCCCTTGATAGGAGCTTCCCATATAGATGCACTCCTCTTAATTATATTATTAGTATTGATTTTTTCATTTCTCAATAGATTCCATCTTTAAAAAAAATGTCTTTTTGCCCCCACATACTTCTTTTTTGGCATTGGAACCTTTTAAAGAAAAACACTTCTCATAAAATGGCCTCAATCTAATTTATGATTGTGTCCCAAAAATTTCTATTATTATTTATAATTATATTTTTTTATTCTTTTCAAATATTTTAAAGGTTTGATGAAGGACTCATGTTCCATAAATTTTGAACATGTTCACCTTTTCTTTCTCCAATTTTTGTATCATATTGATTGAATTAGTTGGAGAAGTCAAAATATAATTCATTAATTTCAAGAACCAGTTCCATATTCTCCAAAAAAAATGGAGGAGAAGATGATTGGTGTAGATACCTAAATTTGGCACAAGCCTTGTTTTATAATGTATTTTAATTACTTTACTTATATGGGTCTTATCTGATAATTAACTACTTAGTGACACATGTTTTTTACATTTTCCTCTTTTAACTTGTGATTTTATATGACTTTGTGGTCCCTGTTCCTACCCATGTTACTTGAGTCATGTTTAAAAATAGATATGTCTAACCCCTTTGTATTTTAAGGTTATTCTTATCGCAGGAAAAGATTGACCATCGATCTTGACCCCTTTTGGTTGGTCCCAAACCTTAATATTTTGAATCCCATTTTGACATGTTTCCATTTTTAATTATTGTTTTTGATGCCTTTAATGTTATTTGGGTATGCTTTATGTGCCACTAGGTTTTTAATTAAAATTTTAAAAGGTTACAATATATAAAAAATTTATAAGAGACATTTATGATAAGTATTCTTATATGTAATCAGAAATGCATCATGTCTATAAATAATTCATAGCTCAGAGAAGATAGAGCATACCTATACTTCTGAATAGGAATATATTTGTTAAGTAGAAGCATGACTAATATGGGGATTCACTAGACCTGATTAGGGGATCACTTATCATAATACACCATGCTAGGAAGAGTTCCAAATCCTACAGTCTAACACAATCACACAACAACCCTAAAAGAGTCTTAGGTTTAATGTTCATTATATTCTAATAACAAGAAAGTAAATCTAACATAGTGCACACCATAATTTGTGGCATAAAGTGGGGGTTAGAAACAAAAAAACTAAACTAAACATGCATCAAAGACATATACTCACATCAATGTATATAGAATCTTAATGCATGGAAGAGAACCATAACTACATTATCTATCTACTCTTACAAAGGAGAAATAAAGTTAGGAATACTTACCTTTGAAGATGAACCCACCGAGCCTCAATCCCTCCCTTGAAAAAGGTGTTTCACAAGATATTATTGTGGTATGTAATGATAACAAAGACAAATCAGCTCTAGGCTACATAACCTATCTATGTATCCAAAAGACTTCTCCATAAGGCAAGTTTGTATCTCTAAAAAAAGTATATAACCCTAAGATTTATTCCTCAAGTAGAATGGTCAATGATTATATGTTTATTCATACTTATTATTCTTCAATTATATATTATTAAATGGTTGGAAATGAACTTGTATATATAAGTGAATCTTTCCCTAAATCCTTCTGAATATGTTAGATATATAAGGTTGACTCAGTTGAAGCTGTATGTTTTCAGGAGGTAAATCACAAGGTCCTGAGCTAGGTTGGCCAAAGGGATAATGAAATCCAAGTGAAAAATATCCCTAAACAATATAGGGTCAACCCTATCAACCTTGTATAGTAATTAGAGGTTGAAAACTGTACATGGTCAACCTAGTACAATCAACTGGTGAAATGTGGTCAAGGCAAGAACAAGAAGGATAAAGCATGACAAATGAATGGAATGGGTAAGATTGATAAGAATAAGCTTAGGGTAAATGGTTTTAGGAGACAAGTGTGTAGATGGTAAGTGTAAAAAGGGACAATAATCTTACGAATCACTAATGGTTTGCCCACCCCTTTCTTGATGCACTCCTTAAGGTGTGCACTCAGAGAGATTGGAACTTGATGGGTTCCTACAAGATATAAAATGTTAGCAATCAATAAAATTTAAAAATATTATGTGTATACATATGCCCTATTTTAAGCTCATCACATGTCATGTAAGTGCAACATGAGATGGTGCTTTGAGAAATAAAACATGATAACACATGATGTTGCTGCTAAGTAAAGTGTAGTAAGCAGAAAATAAGATAAAAGAAAGGATATAATTGAAAAAAACATACCTTTACTTACCTTAATGCTGTAGATAAAGAAGTAGACTACAAGTAAAAGTGAAGGCATCCAATGTGAAGAACACTAGGTGAACCTGTAGAAGTTAGTGCAAAAAATAGCCAAAAATAGAAACTTTTGGAAAATAGGTATATGATAGTGAAAAAGATTATTTACCTCATCATGAATCCAATGAGTATTATGGTTTGTAAAATGGATGAATAGAAACAAAGATATAGGCAAAAGAAGGAATCTATAAAAAAATAATTGAAAGTTTTGAATTTTGAAAAGTGTTTTTAAATAGGGGAAAGAGAAGTCATTTGGTTATTTTGACTTGTGAAGGAGAGAAAAAGATCTCTTGAGACTAAATGAGTTAGGATGGCAAGGACATGACAAGCTAGATGAGGGGGAACTCTAGGGGTAGAAACGGGTGCACTACAGGCATGCAACTATGAATCTTAAGCCAGTTTTTGAGTAATGTAATGAATTAAGTGTATTTTTAAAAAACTTTAATTTTTAGCATTTTTAAATGTCAGAATGAAGAGAAATTAGATTCTATAGGTAGGAAAAACCAATTAGGCAAATGGGTTGGAAGGAATTAGGGAGAAAACTAATAGAAGACACTTTTTTAAGAAAATGCAATGGGTTGGTAGTGAAAAATAGCTGGGTTGACCTAGTCGACCCAATAGACTAAAAATGTCGAAAATCCACACTGTCAACCTAGTAGGTATGTGTCGATCCTGTATGTTTTACATACTACTAACCTAGTAAAGTTTTCCAACTGATCCAAAAATCCCAAAATGACAATATAGTACTAGAAAGGGGAAAAGAAGAGGGTTGACTTAGATTATTAAGTCAACCAAGTCAAAAATAGGGGAATTTTGGTCAAACTAGGTTGACCAAATAACCAAAATGGTATGAAAATGCATGTAAAAGGTCAAATGAAGGCTAGAATGGCTTGAAATGACCAAGGGTAAAAAAGATTGATTAGGTTAAAAATAGGTAAAAATGAATGACTTAAAGTGATTTAGGCTTATTTTTGATTAAAATTATAAAAATAATATATTGTGATTATACATGACATGGAATATCTAATACATCTTTTATTATTTCTTGATTGCAAGGATGACCCATATTTTAGAGATTAGTAGATGCATCATGGCTACCAGATCTACTAGAGCATCTAAATATAGGAGACATAAATAGGTTGGTAGCTATAGGCCTAGGAGGGATAGCTAACTTGCGTAGGATTCCCTTGAGCATAGATCTGTTAGTCATGTTCCTTGGATGTTGGGAATGATTAAATAACACCTTAAGATGGGAGGTGTATGGGGACATTGTAGAGGTATTTATCACTCTAGAGGATGTGCATGCCATCCTAAGGATCTCAATAACAAGAACACCAATGCTTATAGGTATACTAGATAGCTTGGAGGAGAGGAGATCCTTAGCCATGTGGGATATAGGCTCGAACATGATATTGGTGGGTAGGAGAGTTAATATGTTTGACATATATGCATCATAGATTCTAGATATTTGGAAGGCTATGATAGGACTTGTGACATAGTGAGTGCTATGTCACAAGTCAAATTACAAGGTACCACTATTCATGGTAGCCTTGAGTAGGATGATCCCAGAGGAGGGAGTACTATATGATCTCATCTATATCATCTAGGTCTAACTCATACATGATCTATATGAGGTACTATTTAGAGGGTAGAAGTTGATAAGACTGATCTTATTAATGATGGCTTGGATATATGAGAGGTTTCCCATGTATCATTCGATTAGGTTACCCCATGTAGTTGATAATAGGTCACCTCGAGTGTGGCGATGGAGAGAGGACTAGGTAACATGGGTTGTGCCCCATGTGCTAGTGCTACAGATGGTGAGATGTGTAGACATAGTGTGGAAACCATATGGGCACATAATGACTACATGGTTGAGTTAGGACATGGTTGCACTAATTATAATGAGAATATAGGTGGTTGGAAACTACACTTGGTAGAGAAAGCCACATTTTATGGCACAAGTATCAAGATAGATGGGCTTACCTCATATAGTGACACCAATATTGGTGCTTGAGTAGTGGGCTAGGTATGTGAGAGAACCATAAGGGAGGAGGGGACTAGGGCCACTAGTGATGAGGTTAATACTTAGACCATATTATGAATGATCATAGACTATATGAGCATGATAGGGAGCAGAGTAGGAGGAGAGGGGTGTAGAGGTAGTGGCACCAGAGATACCACCACCAAATTCATAGCGAGATGAGTAATGACCATTGAGGACACAACATTGATGGAGGTAAGAGGAGTAAGAAAGATTAGAGAATATCACCATCCTTAATGATCTAGTAGGTGAGCCAAAGGAGAGCTAGATGATAGAGAGGCCACTTAGGCATAGGCTAAGGCATATGTGATCCATGGTAGTTATATTTGAGATGAGGATGTGACCTATAGAGGTGCTAGGAGGCCACATAGATGGAGAGACTATGCTAGGAAATTGTGTATATGGTGAGACCATAGTGGTCAAGACACAAATAGGTAATAAATATGATTAAATTATTGCTTAAGTATTTAGTTTTAAAATATAGACTAGAGATAAATAGATATTATGAGATATAATGGTGATCTAAATATCTATCTAGGTGAGATTTTATAGGTGTAGCTTAGGATGAGGAGGATAGATAGGGGTACCTTATGAGGGGAGCACTCCATGATGTCCTAGATGAGACTATGAAGTTATATGACCATACTGCCTTAGAGAGCCCCAATGTAACATCTACTACAGCTCAGGTGAGCTAGTTTGGATTAGCTAGAGAGGTAGTGAGTTAGATATGAGCATAGAGAGAAAGGATACAACCACTAGAAAAGATGGGTGTAGGTGAGATATGGGCATAGTAGGCCCTAGTAGAGGAGAGATATATGCATCTAGCTATAGTGATGTAGATGACACAAGCATATACAATGACCCTGATCCATATGACACAGGTCCAAGAGTAGGAGAGGGTGACACACATGGTGAACTTAGCCCAATTGGTATAGGTATAGGCATAGGTGGCATATTTAGAGGGACATTTAGATGGATTTGGATCTCATATGGCCTCTTTATAGCATAATATTTAGAGTAAGATCAAGGCCTCGATAGGCAGTGTGGTTAGGCCACAAGATAGATAAGATGGAGCCCAACCATAGAGATGGAGCATTATATATGTGGTTATACTTGTGTTAAAACTCATGATATGTGTGTGTGTGTGTGTGTGTGTGTGTGTGTGTGTGTGTGTGTGTGTATCATTTTGGCATATTGACATTAATTGTGTATGTTGTCATCATTATGGTTGTGGTTATGAATTCTTTGAATATATTTCTTTATAGCATATGTATTTAGCTATTTGTTGTATATTATATAGGAAATATATGAGATGTGGTTTCTTTTCTAGCATTATGTAGAACACATGCATGGTTAAAAAGAAATATCCAAAAATACTTGGTAAAATATAATAAATCAAAAATGTTCTACACACTATTTCAAGTTGAAAAATGTGTAATAACAAGAAAATGACTAATTATAAAGAACCAAGGGATGCTAAAACAAGATGGTAAAAAGGAATTTGTTTTTAAACCAAAGTGAAAGATTTTTGCACCAAATTAAAACAAGTAAAATCATACTAGATCATGTTGGGAAGTATAAAAACAATGTAATAAAATGGAATGTATGTAAAAGGGTACAAATGGTATAAAAAAAAATTAATTAAGTCAATAAAATATACTAAATCATGTTGGGAAGTATTAGTGAAAAAAAAAATTGGAAAAAGCTTGGTCTTAAATTTATCACATTAATTCAAGTTGGGAAGTATGAAAAATTTAAGAAATGGTTGTATTCTTACATGCACTTGGAAAATAAGAAGATAAAAGCAAAAGAGAAATGAAGTAAGCATAAAACACATAAATAAAGATGGAAATCATGTCAATAATGTGTAAATTCATAATCAATCATATATTATCTCATATTTGACACATGTAATTTTGTTTATGACTTATATTATTGGTAAATTTTGTGAGGAATGTCGAGTCCTATCCACAGTCTTTTACTGAAAATCAAAAAGAGAACACCACTAGGGTGGAAAAATTGAGACAATCAGGTAATAAAGGATATGGGTAATAGGAAGGGAAAATGTTGTAATTTATGAAAAATGATGGGCCTTATCCATGGTCTTATAATGCAACTCACAAATGAAATCCCAAGGGGAGTGATTAGTAAATGAGACAATATTTCTCAAGAGTAAATATGAGGGATATAAAGAATAAAAAAGGGAATGTAAAATTCAAGACTTAGGCATCTTATGAGAAGACCTTAGGAGACAAGAGGCATACTAAGGACATGAGAAGACACTAAGTGACTAGTGACCATCAATGTACAAAGAAAACCTATTCACTATAGACACAAAGCTTTGTAGGTGAATAAACATGTTACTAAGATCAATTCATGAAGGTAGATTGGTACAAGAAAAGGTAAAATTGACCTACCTTCCTATTATGTGTTCCCCATTCTTTAGGACCCCTTACAGAGCCATCAATCTACTATGAAGATTGGGTACTTATGTGAGAAAGTAGGAAGCACTAAAATATTTTTTTATTCTCCTCTTCTAATTTACTAGCTTACTACACCCCAAAGGACCTCGGCTCTACCATGAGGCCAACTATGGAGTTTGATCTTTGATTAGAATAAGGATATGTGCTTTGAATCATGTATTTTAGTGTGATTTGACTTTTAAGAATATTTTTGCCTTTTATATCATTGCCTTTTATAGAATGATTTGGATTTTAATTTTTCTATGGATTTTTAAGATTCCTCCTCTATATAGATTTGGAATGACCAATCATGAGAGATGTAGTGATACACATGAATGCAAATTAGGTTAAGGCTAAAGGAAGCTAAGTAACTAAAGACAAAAACTGACTAAGACACTTAGGCTTAACAATGAACTAACATGTGATCTCAATTCTCAAATACGTATATGCTTAGTTTTCAAAAAAGGAATAAGGGAAAAAGGATATCCAACATGGACTGGTATAAGGAAAGTATAATGAGATGCATTTTTTGCTAATTGATCACATAGTAAAGGGTGAAAAGGACCAAAGGGAACAAGGTTTGTATAAGCAAGTCATATTGAAAATTATCTATGAAAAATAAAGATAAGAGAGCAAACAATCATGAAGATACAAGAAGAGAGTTTTTAGAAAAACTTGAAAAATAAAGTGAAGGCACTGATAAACAAATATAATCATATGTAAATATAAATGACAATATAAGCAAGATATAATACCAAAGGTAAAATAATTGTCTAATAAAAATTTGAATTTAACACAACATTAAATGAAATAACACATAGATAAATATAACAGTGGATCACACATCCAATCAAAATGTAAATGTAAAGGTGCCATGAATGTGGTCATAAATATTGATAAATTTACCCATACATATTATATAAGACATTAGATAAATATATAAAAATCTAGATATGAACTACTGCTAATGTCTCATGAATCTTCAATAAAAACTAGGAAAAGACTTCTCTTCTAATCTCCTGAACTAAAAAAGTAGGAATGCTCAACAAATCATGCTAAGGAGGGAAATCAGGTAAGGGATGCTTGGCAGAATGCATGGGAGCAAGCTCTATGTGAGATTCAGGAATCACCAGTGGAAAAGGATCCATGGGTGAGGGACTCATCGATGGAGAAGGATCCACAAGTGAGGGAAGGTTCATAGGTGAAGAAATCATGGGTGGAGGCATAGAAGGTGACAAAGGGACCATAGGAGGGGATGGAACCACTAGAGGTGGAGCCATGGGAGAAGAAAGAGAAGCTTTATTAGGGGGATGACCTATGGGAGGAATGGAGGAAGGTCTAAGAATAGCTATAAGGTGATCTTTAAGGTGTTGTTGAAGGATGCAACAATGATTAGTGTGATGGGTACCACATTAGGGCCACAAATAATACACCTCACCATACTTAGGTATATATTTAGGTAAAAACTTCAAGGGAGACATAAATTTATTTGAGTAAAGAGAAGAAGGACACAAAGTATCAATATATTATCACATCTTACAATAATGGGTAGAATAATGATTATCTATTCCATGGAAGCAACATATATGATTGTGAGTGGTCTTAGGAGAAACACTCATAGAAGGAGGTGTAATAGGAGTGGAGGAAGTCAGAGAAGAATCATCAGCCCATTTGGTGGGAAATGGAGCCATCTTAGGTAAATGAAGCAAACCATTACCAAGGGAAGGTAGTGATGGAGGAGGAATGGAACTATGCTCAATGGAAGGAGCAATGGGATGAGAATCAAGGGTAGGCTCAGCAAGAGTAGGAGTGGGAATAGGCTCAACTATAGTAGGATCAAGAATGATTTCAAATATAGTGGGAGTAGGAATGGGATATGATAAGGGCCTAATCTCAAGAGTAAACCAACTATGGTGATCAGGGTACCTAACAAAGTGGTAAGGCCTAATCATAACACAATCATGAGCATACTCCTATAAGGATCCTAAAAAAATGGAGGTGTTGGTGTCATCTCTACCCTATGATAAAGAGGAAAAATGCTAAAATTAGGAACTATAAATGAAGGAAGATAGAAAGATACATGAGAAGACTCAAGTAAATAAGAATGATAATGAATAATCTTAGCATCATGGGCCTGTACAAGACTACCTAAGAAAGGATCATCTAGGGAATAACCATCATCATAATTTGGGGTATGAAGATCAATAACAAAATTAGGGATGACCTTATCATCCAATGGAGTGTGGTGAATAGAATGAGGAGTCTTGGTTAAGACTATGAGAATATAATCATAAGGAGGCTTGCGAGAATGAGGCTACAAGGAAGTAGGAAATTATACGATGAGGTGAGACAAGAGATCAAAAGTTTTAATATTTAGGTTAATCTCATCAAGCTCATCATCATCAAAATATAAGAGGTTAGGAGTAATGTTCTAAATGAGTTTGATATGCCTATTATAACCTCAAGTTAAATTAATGGGAAAATTAAGACGAGGAGACTCATAAAATGGAATGCTGGGCAAAGGTTCAAGAGTAGGAATATTAAAAACACCAATGTCTTAGAATTATTAAAAATTCCAAGGGTTGGTGTCATCTTGAATCCTATAAATGGCTCCATTATAAGGGAATTTAATGCATTTGTAGGTGAAAGAAGCAATGACTCTTATAAAGTGAGTCCATGACCTACCAAGTAAGATGTTATAGGAAAGGGGAAAGTTAAAGATCATCACCTTCACATAGACAATGATAGGTGAGATAGTAATGGGAAGCCACACACAACCTAGATGAGTCATTTTCCTTCTATCATATCCTTGGTAGGTGCTACGTGTAGAATTGAGATTGCATTATGAATATCCAAGGGTCTTAATGAGGTTGAGAGAGGCAATATAGGTACCAAAACCCTCATCAATAAATGTATGATTAACTTGGATATCACCTATTTGAACACTAATAAATAAGGGAGGATTATCCACACAAAGCAAAATCTCATCGGGAATCATAGAAGCTAAAGGAAATTTTAAGGAAAGATAAGTGTCCATAGTTTCATCAATGTTGATAGACATCTCTTCACATTTTTGTAATATACTATCCTTGGATCTAGAAAAGATTGCTTCCCATCCTACTAGGGGAGGATGAGGGAAATTGATCTCGAATAATAGGTACATAAGATAGTTTCTATGATGTGGAGAAGTCCTCATAATCTCAATGAACAAAATTTGGGATGACAAATTGGTGAGCTCCACAATGGGATCCCATTAATCATAACCCATAAGAAGGTTGTTAGATATAGGTGCATAATGATTAAGGAGGTCCCCAGAAGGAGGAGTTGAGGTACATTGGAATTTATGTTGATAAGAATAAGAAGAAGGTCTAGAAAAGGGTTATAAATCATGTTGTGATGATGAAGTAGCTAGTTTAATTTGATTTTGACAAATGGGAGAAGTGTTAGTATAAATTTGAGTATCATTAGTTTTAGAAGATGATAGAAGAGTCATTAAAATAGAATATGAAGTGTTATCTAAGGGAGAATCAGAAATTAGATCATCAAAAGTAATAAGGTCATCTTGCCCCAACTCATTATAATGAGTTGGAGAAGCATCCTAGATAACATGATATGTTCTAGATGAAGGAGGAGTGTAGATAGGTTGGGAATCAATAAAACCAACCACCCTTTGCATATTAGTCATGTTAACAAACTTCTCTTCAGAAGTGGGTTCAACAAGACTTTTTACATTATTGGTGGAAGGGGTGGGTTTGTCTTGATTATCTTAGATAGGTTGATGATTAGGAAGAGGGTTTTTGTATATAGTTAAATGAGCATTGGCTTAGTTCAAGGCTTGAGTTTTATCATGCGATTTATAGTCCTTAAAAAAATTTCATAAGCTCATTGACACTTTTGAATGATACAATCATCATCAAAATTAGAACCCAAAATAAAGTCCATGCCTAAATTAAGAAATTATCTATATGTCTCATAAGAATGACCCCAACTAGTGTGAAACCAACAAAAAATTTTAGGATCATACCATGATTTTATAGGATGGGTAGGGTTAAGGTCTCATGGAAGAGGCTTAGGTAGATGCTTAAGAAATTTAGCTGAGGATAAAGGTTTATGAAATTTAATATTATTTGGTGAAGATAAGTGAGTATTTATATATTGTTGAGAAGGGAGATATGGTTTTAATGAAGGGGTAGGAATGATAACTTGAAAATTGTGAATGGTGTCATAAGAATCTATAACACTATCATTAGTAACATTGTGATTTTTATTCTTAAGTAAGAGATGAGGACCTGTATAAGGTTGGGGTGGCTCAAATTGATGCATACAAAAATCTTGTCATTTAGCTTGGTCAATATCCTCCTCCAATGTACATGGAGAGAGAGTGCAGACTTGATATTGAAGTTTAGGAAAAAGGGCATTGGTAAAGAGATGGAAAAGATTGTCATCAGCCATGTTATGTTCACATTTATTTAACAATTTTTTTGACATTTTAACAAAGGCTTGAGCAATTTCATTTTCAAATTATTTGTAATTTACGAAGTGGGCCAAAGTGTTTTTGGGAAGATCACTAGTAATGGAATGAGTTCTAAGTTGGTTGTACCAATCCAAGGCATCACCTATGAGAGTTTTGGCTAAGAGTTTGATAGCAGCAAAGGTGTTCAATTTGACCCAATCCTTACAAAGATTTACAAATATTTTAAGATGAAGGGTGGGATTGGTTGATCTAATATAAGAAATTTTAGGTGTGATACCTCCTATATCAATGTTAGCAATTTGAGTAGTGAGAGGTTCATTTTGGAGATGCTTAATGGTTTTGTTGATTAAAGGAGGTTGAGGAATTATATTTATTTGAGAATCTTGAAGGGGAGGAGGGGGAACATTCTAGTTATGTGTGCCCCACACCATTGGTTGAGGATGAGATTGAAGATGAAGAAGGTGGTTTGGCATTCTCATCATTTGTTTTGTCTTATGAGCTTGAAAGGTATTCATTTGATTGAGTGTTTGTAAAAATAGTTGATGTGTTTGATTAGCATTATTAGAAGCATTAGGGTTGGTATTAGTGGATTGGGTACAACTATTGGTGTTGATAGGAGCTTGGGAGGAATGATGAGAATGTGAAACACTAGTGGAAAATTTTTCTTGTGTAGTAAAAGATGGACTAGTGAATGGTTGAGAAGAAGAAGCACTAGTATCATGATTACCTTGGGTAGCAAATGATGCACTAGTGGAAGGATTAAGGATAATGGATCTTATAAGAGGCCCACTAGATGTATAACCTACCATGTTAGTGGATATACTAGGCATGGAGGTGGAAGAAGTTAGAGAAGAAAAGGTCATGGTATGAGAAGGGGTCATAATATAAGGAAGAGGCTAAGATTCAAATAAAGTGGTACCCCCAAATCAAGTTGATAATGTAGGAGTAGGTGAATGAGGCTCTTTAACTTGACCACTAATCATAAGATTGTAAATAGTAAAAGTCTCTTTTCTTTAATGTTGAGAAAATTCAAAGATAAAGAAGATAATTTTGGGGGTATACTCTAATTCAAGTTGGTATTCTAATGAGAAGAGAGGATTATGTTATGAATAGGTATTAGGAGGGGTCCCATAGTTCATTGTGTGTGTGGTAATATGAACATTACTAGCATCCAAGAGAAGAACCCTACTCTATCTATGGGAGACCCTATGAGGGTTAGTAAAATTCATCACATCTATTGACTAAAACTCATTATTATCATCAATAAAAAAATCCATGATGAAGGGGAGGAAAGAGAGATGAGAAAGCAAAGAAATAAGAAATGATAGAAATAGTACAGAGTTGACTAGGTCAACTTAGCACAAAAATAGGGTCAATTGGATCGATCCAACATAGTGAATAGAGGCAAGAAAGGGAAAATAAGGTCTAAAAATAGTATAAGGATGACTGGGTTGATCTAGTACAGTGAAAAAGGGTGAGAAAAAGGTATAGGGTTGACTAGGTTGACCTAATACAATAGAAAGGGAAAATTAAGAAGCTTATAATGATTTGTGAATTGAAGCAAGATAAATTTTTTGAGTAACTTGAAAATAAATAACTAAAGGGATATAAGTAATTAATTGGATCAATTATATCCAATCCAATTGAACACATAATAAAAACCTTACACCAACGCTAGCTAATGCAAGTTTTTGAAATACAAATTACAATTGAGTAAAGAGCAAGAAATCAACTTGGAAAGTAAATAGATAACTAATTGGTCAACATGAATGTTTATTATATTATAAGATATGATTTTAAATGTGATGGGAAGTTGGTTGTAAGCAAAGAACAAGAAGGCAATCTAAGGATGGTTTCAAGTAGTCTAGGCTGAAAGGGATTTGTAATGGTAATGATATAGGCTTAGTATTGGGGCCTACACCCTCACTTCACATGATACAGTGCTAAGGGTGTTGGATGCTTAGTTAGAATATACCATTAACCACACTTTATACTTGAATAGAACATCAAGTCAACTTCCCCCTTGGTGATGAAATCCAAGAAGGTTAGCCTTGGGTAGACAAATGTTAAAATGTTTGTTTAGATTTTCTGATTTGGTCATGTGTGCATAAAATATAAAATAGGGAAACTAAATGTTTAATTGAAAATCCCCTAATTAGACTGTGTGATCTATTCGAATCATGCAAGCAACAAAAAAAGAAAGTGTGAATTAATTACTAGCATATAAGGTTAACTTCAACTTTGAAACAAGGTATTAGTCAATAATGTATGCACAAAATATAGGGAAAGGTTGATAGGGTCAAACCTGTACTATGAAAATAAGGTCTAAAAATGAACATGGTCGGTAGAGTTAACCTAGTTATCTAAATAGCACATAAAACACAAAGTTGGGTTGGTAGGATCGATCCAACTAACTCTGTAGGGGTAGTATTAAAGACTAAAAACTGTAAAAGGAAAGATTGTAAAGAAAGAGATAAAGAGATAAAAAGGAACCTTGGTAGATCAAATATGTAGAGAATGAAGGTTATTTTTTAATAACCTTGATATATTATTATAAATTTTGCTAACTGGGTCAACTAGGTTGATTAATATTTACAAAAGCCTTTTGTTGAGTGCCCAAAAATGTACAAGGTCAACTAGGTTAACCTAGTATGTTAAACAAGATGTCTAAAAAAGTATAGGGTTGACTAGATCGACCTAGTAGTTTGAACTAGAAGCCTATGCACATAAGTTAGAATTGGGTTGATGCAACCAACACAATATGGAAAATGTTTGATAAGAATAATGATGAAAGAATGAAATAAGGTGAAAAAATCTTGCAAGGGTTAGTTGATGTTGGGTTTAATAGAATTTATGCAATTAGAAATGCATCATGTTTGTAAATTAATCCTGACTTAAAGAAGATAGATCATTCCTACACTTTAGATTGGAAATACATTTGTTAAGTGGGAGCATGACCAATATAGGGATCCACTAGACCTGATTACGGGATCACTTGTCATAATACACTATGATAAGAAAGGTTATAAATCCTAAAGTCTAACACAATCATGCAACAACCCTAAAAGAGTCCTATGTTTAATTTTCACTCTATTCTAATAACAAGAAAGTAAATCTAATCTAGTGCACACCAAATCTTGTTGCATAAAGTGAGAGTTAGAAACCAAACAAACTAAACTAAACATGCATAGAAGACATATACTCACATCAATGTATATATAATCCTAATGCATGAGAAAGAAGCATAACTGCATTATCTATCTACTCTTACAAAGAAAAAATAAATTTAGAAATACTTACCTTTGAAGATGAACCCACTGAGCTTCAATCTCTCCCTTGGCCAAGGTGCTTTGCAAGATATTGTTGTGGTATGTAAGGATAAAAAATACAAATCAACTCTAGGCTACACAACCTATCTATGCATCTAAAAGACTTTTCCACAAGACAAGATCTATATCCAAATAAAGTATGAAACCATAAGCTTTATTCCTCAAGTAGAATGGTCAATAGGTAGATGTTCATTTGAACTTATTTTTATTCACTTCTTTATTCTCAAATGGTTAGAAATTAACTTGTATATATAAGTGGATCTTACCCTAAATCCTTTCAAATATGTGAACTATACAAGGTCAACTCAGTCAACCTTGTATGTTTTTGAGAGGTAAATCACTAGGTCCCGAGCTAGGTTGGTTAAAGGTATAATGAAACTCCAACTGAAAAATATCCCTAAATAGTATAGGGTTGACCCTGTCAACCTTGTACAATAATTAGAGGCTTAAAAATATACAAGGTTGAGCCAATCGACCTAGTACAATCCACTGGTGAAAGGCGTCAAAGTAAGAACAATGAGGATAAAGCATGACAAATGACTGGAATGAGTAAGATTGAGAAGAATAAGCTTAAGGTAAATGGTTTTAAGAGACAAGTGTGTAGATAGCAAGTGGATAATAGGGATAAAAATCTTAGGAAACACCAATGGCGTACCTACCCCTTTCTTGGTGCACCTCTTAAGGTGTGCACTCAAAGAGATTAATACTAGATGGGTTCCTGTAAGATACAAAGTGTCAGTAATCAATACAGGTTAAAAATATTGTGTATACAATTCTCACATCACAAGAGTTATAGAAAAGTTAAATATTACTTGAATTGAATCACTAAAGCTACATCTGAAGTATTACTAAATTTTTCATGTTTGTGCCATAGGTGAAATAGGAAAACAAGCATCTAGTTTTAAATTCATCACTTCACACACACACACATAAGTGATATAATTACATTTGAGTTTTATCCCTCTTCAGAGCATTAGAAATGTAATGAAGTGCTTGATATTTCAATGGGGATTAACCAATGTTATTCTAACTCAATCCCTATCACTCAATTTCTCCCTATTTGATATCTTAAGTTCTTATGTAGGAAACTACGGTTTGATATTTCAGGTGCATGTGTGTACATTAAAAATTTTGATAAGGCATGAAAGGACATTTTTTATGCAAGAAAAAAGTCATAGAAATAATAAAAATTTCACTATTACATGGTAAATATTAACCCATAGGGGTCAAGATTGGTAGCTAATATTGACTGATTATATTCATTTCTAACCTAGATAAGAAACATTAATTAATTTAAAAATGTCTTAAAATTATAGGGTCAAGATTAATAGTTAATATTATTTTCTTCTATCCAATTCTATCACAGAATAAAAATAACTATCAAAATCCTTAAATGAGCACTATAGAATTACATCACACAACTTTAAATCATAAAACTAGTTTGTATAGATCATGGAATTGCAAAATATAACCTTAGTATGTTTTTATCATCTTGTATTTATTTAATACAACTTTTTCAAACTTGCATGTTGAATTGTAGTTATCAAAACCATATTTTTTCCTTATTTTACCAATCCACAGTTAGCTTATATTATATTAGTTTCAAACTAATAAAAGGTTTATTATCACATGAATCCAATTTTAGATAAAACATATTGGTAAACTCATAATTTTTATTTGAATATTGCTTATTAACTTTCTAAGTTTTGGTTTATATATGGGGGTGTGTTTTAGGAATAACTCTTATTCCTTTATTTCTTCATCTCTTAGATTTTATATTTTCTAGAAATGTTATATCCTATGATTAATCTAGTGAATGGATTAATGATAATAATTATATGATTAAAAATTATAATGATATATATACGTAATATGATTGTGAATTAAATTATTATAATTACACTTTTGAGGAAGCATATAGTAAGGAAGAGTAAGAATACACCATTTCTGAAATAGAAGAGCCTAACTCCTCTAATCCTTGTTTAGTTTCTTCTCTTAATCATTTATTAGAACAAGAGGAAGATAGTAATAACTTGTATATCCCTATCCATCCCATATTCAATGAATTAAAATATTAATATTCTTTATTTTATAATACACCTTGCTTATCTTTACACTTTGAACTATAATTCATTACATTCAATGTTACAAAACAAAGATATATAAGAATAAAAACCAATGCATAAAGCAAAGTTCTGATTACACTACTCTTACATAGATACTTATCAAAATGCATGATATAAAATAAAAATAATATGAATGATATAAAATAAAAATGTGATTCTCCTTTTCTATCTCTCAAAAATTTAAATGATACAAAAGTAAAATGTGATTCTTCTTTCTACATAATTCTAGTAATAATAAAATAGAATTTGATAATACTTTTCTCTCTCTAGACAATGCAAATTATACAAAATTAGAATATGATTCTCATTTTATTCTCTAGATAATGCTAATGATACCAATGTAGAATGTGATTATCATTTTCTTTCTCTAGACAATACAAACGATACAAATGTAAAATGCGATTCTTCTTTTCTCTCTCTATACAATGCAAATGATATAAAAATTTAATGTGTTTCTCATTTTATCTCTCTCTATAATACAAATGATATAAAAGTAGATTGTGATTATAATTTTACCTCTCTAGAAATATGTGCTAAAATAGTGCACTTGTGATCACCTTTTTTACACACTTAGCTCATGACCTAATATAGGGCCTTTTGACCACTTTCTTGAAAGAAATGATGACTAGATCATCCCAAGTCATAGAACCTCAGGTGTTGACAAAAATAATATCACAATAGTAGATATATGTAAAATAAAAGGTTGTAAATTGATATGCAAAACAAATCAACAAATATCATATATCACATCTAAAATTATTATATATTATTATAAATGAGAAGTTTTGCATATACAGGCAAGGACAAATAAGGAGTAAAGCATCTTAACCAAAGTGGGATAAATCCACAATAAAAAAGATAAAAAACACCTAGTAAACATGAGTAACTTACTCTAACACCCCCCTTAAATGAATCTAGGGGCTAAAAATAGACAAAAAAAAAGAGGCATATCCATAGTATGAGTCTTAATAATAAGGATTGATTAGGTACTCATGTACAATATATCCATGAAGTGGAAAAAGAGAGAAAACCCATAGGAAACAAAACCCCCCCCCAAAAAAATAATGTAAAATAAGGAAATAAAGATTTAATGTAGAATCTTCCTAAGGATAACTACCATCAATATTGAATATATCGATAATCCAAGTCAGGCTCATAAGATGACTAGTGTCAATGTCGATATCTTCAGCTAAAAGACTATTGAAGCTTCATTCACATCGAACAATGTTTATTCCTTTTTCCAAAGGAATAACATGAATGGCGTACTCAAAGTTTTCACATTTAATAATGCTAGATGAAGGAGGAATTAATAAAAATATCTATGAATCACATATAAATTTAAAGTGTGGCATAAGTCTAGCAAGATCATGCATAATAATTGGATGTAATGCCATGAATGTGAAATGAATAGAAGAAATACATGGAACATTCACTGAAGAAATATCCATGGGAAGTGGAACATAATTCTCAAAAATTTTACTCTCATTGGAACTAGTAGAGTCCTCCAAAGTGATAATATGTGATGGCTCAACATCTTACATAGGAACAAAGGTAGGTTATGTAAATATACATCCCAAGTTTAGTAGAAACTCATCCCATAAAGGTGGATCAATAAAAAGAAAATAAATGTCCATCAAGAATGTGTCATCCCAAGAAACTATAATAGGAGAGAGTACATCATCATAAGATGAAACATCATTTATAGGAGGATAAGAAGATGGAGAAGCATCATATATGTTATTGTTAAAAGATAAATCCTCACTAATAGGAGGAGAAGGAAGTGAAACATGAGGTGAAGTAAGAGAGGGTTTAAAAAATACAAAAGGCTCAATATTCTCCTCAAATAAAGTTGAAATAACATCCCAATCTTATTTTGGTGATGTGTCATCCATAATATAAATGTGCAAGTTGTCTGAAACATTGAAGGGAATCAAGTGAAGATCCTCATCTTGCATAGATGCAATACATGCAATATCTTCCTCATTTGTGAAGTTGGGAAGGTCACCAAGTACCATTCTCCAAAAACCTTTTAGTTGAAGGTGTATCTTAATTTTTATTTCCAAGTAGTGTAATTTGAGGTTTTGAGGGGATCCATTATCAAAATACAAGGAAGTATTTGAGAAAAATAAAGAATTATCCCCTCCAAATTAACAACTCCTGATTCAAGGAATGATAAGGAACGAATAAACCCCCCAAAATGTGTAAGCCCCACAAAATTTGGCACTTTATAATTGAGTGTGTTTTATAATATAAATGACCTTAATGGATGGATAATCAAAATAAATACACCTTTGATAAAAAAAATAACGCAATTTTGAGTCATGGTTTAAAAGGTATAGTCTTTACAAGTTTTTCGTTATTAAATGGGTCAAATAAGTAAACATTGCACAAAAAGTAAATGTAATAAGGAAAAAAAAATGTTTTAAGACTTCATGAATCCAGTAAAAAGCCTCAAAAAATATATTTACAACAATTTATTTGGTATAAACTAAGCACAGGTTGTTAAAAATGGGTGAAAGCCAGCTTCAAAAAGACTCTTTCCTAGATCTAAAAAAACTAGTTGATCAGGCCCTGTTTTGAAATCCCAAAAGGTAGTACATCATAATGCACAATTTTACTTAATATTATATTCTAAAATTATGCTAAAAATAATATACTCTCCAAAATATTTGTACAACCTATTCCAAAATTCTTAAAACTAGTATGAGATGAAATATGGGATTGTTATCTAACCATACCATGTTTCAGATCTGAAAAAAAGATTTGTATTGCTTATGGTGAGATAAAACCATATAGGTGGTAGGTATATGCCAACAAAGCAACAAGTAAGTTTTTCACTATAAGGTATGTATGGCCCAATCTTGGGCAATTATAATAAATTATAGAGGACATAAAATTTAGATTTTTATGCCCCTATGATTTTGCATTTTGATTTTCATGCATGTACGACTTAAAACCATAAAAAAATATGCATAAATTATTTTAAAACAAACTTAAACATGGGTCTATCAAAATAAGTACATAATGGTACAACCTAGGATTTGTATGGCATGGTAAATGGCCAAACAAAATAGAGATCATAGTTTTATACAAAAAACCTCCTCTCAACCAAGAAGAAAGTTTTATAGATGAGCAGATCCTTGCGGAAACAAACTTGAAAATGGATGGATACAACACATATTGAAATGATACCCTAAAATTAATAATGACTAAATCATTCTAAGCCATATAATTTCAAGTTTTGATAGCAAATAACTTGTAAAATAAAGGGTTGCAAATTGATATGTAGAAAAAAATAACAAATATCATATATTACATCCAAAATTATTTTATATTGTTAAAAATGATAAGCCTTGCATATATAGACAAGGACAAACAAATATCAAAACAACCTAACCAATGTAAAATAAATCCAAATTCAAAAAAAGATAAAAATCACCTAGTAAACACGAGTAAAGTAATACAACATTTCCTTCACTTTATACATGGAGGAATCACTCTTCTAATATGAATATTGATCCCAAAATGTCTCTATTTTTTATGCAAATAGTCCAAGCCCACACTTAGACTATTATTAATTCTCAACATAGTTATTTTTCCTCATTGGATAACATCACCCCATTGGATGAGAACACCTTGCTTTATTATCTAAACCAACCACAGTTATCTTCCCACCAAATAAAGGTTCTTTTAAAAAACTAAAATTTATTACAAGGTTAGCCTATGATTTTTATAATCCCAATTCGAAGGAATTCCAAAAATGATACTATAAAATCACATTTAAAACCACTTTTCACACAAGAGGATTTCACATTGACAAAGACCATAATTTTGGTTGCACATTGAAATAAAATTCCCCATTTCTACTAATTTTTATTACATACAATCCTAGTTGCCTTGAGCTAAAGTATGAATACACTTCCAAGGTCATAATTCATGGTTTTAACACTTAATCACACTAGGATTACATCAACATCTAGGATTTTGAACCAATTTCACACACACCACCATAGCATGGGAGAATTAAATAGAGTTTGATCCCTCTTTGGAGTATTGATATGTAGGCAACACTCAACACAAGGGGTGTTGAGGTCAAGCAAAAATTCAACCACTAACCTATTTTTATTACATGATTTCATCCATCTCCATATGTCATAAAACTAGGGTTTTAAGAAAATAAAGAGCTACATAGTGGTCTTTGCATCAGATTAGAAGTACCTATAGAGTTCATACAATAAATAGGAAAAGCAACACATAACTCAAAAATATCATATCTATGTTATCTGTTAGAAAATAATAACTTATCCAGACAAGATTACCCCTACTATTTTCTAATTACAACATTTTTGTCCAAGAATCCTTGTAGATCCTATTCTAGGTCCACACATAGTTAACATAGTCCTTCTATCAATCTTAGAACTATAAATAATGTGCATCTTAGTTTTAAAGCTAAGTTTATATTTCTCTTTTGCACTTTCCATATTTAGTATAATTTTTGATATAATAATTTTTAAATTTATTTTTATACTTTATTGCATATATATGTAGCAATTTGATTTTCCACATTAGTTTATCCTATTAGGTAATCTATTTTCTTAGTTTGTCAAAATCTCATAAAACATATTGGCGGACCTGCTTATTGTTGAACATTGCTAAAAAACCTAATTATGCATTGGTTTTTTCCTTCTATCTTTCAAACTTCCTATTAGGGTTTCACATTTATGATTTTCATATGCATCATGATTACAATGACATAAACTATTTATCATTTTTAATGCAAATTGTTTTGGTGTCATTTACATGTTATTTCCATTTCATAAGGCACATATTTAAGTTGCATATAAATCCATGGATGCATCATCTAATAAAATAACACAAATAAAATCCATCATAAGTAAAAAACCTTATAATAAACCTCTGTCTGATGCTTATTGTTGCTTGGTTCACTTTCACTCACTACCTATTACTACTAGATGTTAGTGAACACATATGGTTCTTTTTATCCCTTTTACTCCTTGACCTTTAAAAAATTTCAACTACCATCTTTCCCCTACTATTTTACCTTGGTTATAGTAGACCCTACATTTCATGTTATTATCATAAAAAATGTTAGGAAGTATAACATGATAGTCAAAACCAAGGATAAAATATTCTTGGTCAACTTAGTATTACCTCAACCAATGTTTCCATTTTAGAGTTAAAAAATAAAATATGTACAAGGACGTTGTATACAACATTGTGTGATACCATTATACCTATAAATACTAAACCAAATTATGTTGCATTTATCATTAACATATTATGTTGGATGAAATAATATATATCTTTTGAAAAATAATATTTACCACCTCAACACATCATCAATCAGTATTTACCATTATACATTCAGCTCAGAATTGATGATATGGGTGTTGAGCGGTACTTAGTGGATAATGGTCTAGGACTGAATATTATTATAATATGAAAATTATAGGTTTTGATAATATCCCTTGCAAGGTATTAGGTTAGATAACACTAAATCTTATATTAGAACCTATAATTATTGCTACCACATGTCAAGTCATGCATAATGATCTCAATTACAATATTTTGTGTAGAAGGACATGGATTCATGATATGCAATTTATTCCTTTTAATTTACATGCATATTTAAAGTTTAACTACTAGGGATACATATGTACATTCCCTATGGATCATGAACCATTTAAGTATGCTCAAGTCAATAAATCTACACAAAATTATGTACCTCATATGGATTTATCTACATAGATAGTAGTAAAACCTACTATTCACAACTCAATCATGATTCTTATATTTACATTGAGATCACCTTTATCTAATAATATAAGTGACAAATAATATGATTTTGGACTAAAATATTTACAAAATATGGGTTACAAAGGACATGGACTAGGAAATAATGAATAGGGCATTCTTTACCCTATTAGGCATATGCTCACAAAGGGAGGCAAGGCCTTGGTTACATAAATCATTCACATAGATCCAACTTAGTTACACCTGCACACTAACATATATATTTTTAAAATTCTATTCAATAAGTCAACAACTAAATTATTCATGTATCCACATTATCAGTTATATTTCCATAATTTATTGATGATATCATTACACCAAATTTTTTAACAATGGAAGAATTATCTAATGATGATTATTTGCTCAAATAATTAGGAGCATATGAGGATATCCCTCCCTTATATCCTAAGAATATGTTTCCTCATTCTATAAGTGCTCATGCATATTTTGGTGAGATTGATGTTCCTCCAAATGATGTCCTAGATGATGGATTTGACACAATTCATAATACACATTATACCGAAGATAGGTCCATGCTTATAAATGAAGATATAGATCCATGAATAGTACTTATGATCATAACACTTAAAAATGAGGATGATTAATCAATAATTAAAAAATTACATGGTTTTAATTATCTATTTTCTTGGGCATATTCTGATATGCTAGGCATTAATCCTTCATTTTTAGTACAATGGATTACACTTTACCCAGATGTAAAACTAGTCAAGCAAAAAATATATGCAAAAATCATTCCAAAGTTGTGTTACTAGTTAAATAGGATATTTAAATATTAGTTGATGTAGGATTCATTTAACCCATGGCCTACCCAAAATGGGTATCTAATATCATTCTTGTCATAAAGTCTTATGGATAAATTCAATGTTGTTCATATTCTAAATATTTAAATAAGGCTTGTCATAAAGATGAATTTCCACTACTAAACATCAAATTGATTATGGATTCCACTGATATATATGAGATGATATCATTCATGGATTGATTTTTTAATTACAATCAAACCAAAATTACCAAAGAGTATCAATAGAAAACATCCTTCATTACACCATGAAGCACCTTTTGTTATATAGTGATACCTTTTGGATTGAAAAATGTAGGGGCTACATATCAACGAGCCATGACAAATATCTTCCATGACCTCATTTAAAATATAGTATGGGATTATGTGGATGATCTATTATAAAAATACAAATAGTGAAAAAATCATGCAATTGATTTATGATAGATATTTGAATGGTTATAATAGTATAATGTATGATTAAATATAAATAAATGCATGTGTGGTGTGATGTTAGGGAAATTATTAGGGTTTATTATATCAAAATGATTTATTGAGGTTGATTTAAAGATATTAAAATTTATAATTGATATACATCCTCCTCAAGGATAGAAGAAAACATGATCTTTACAAGATAAAATTCAAGAAATACATCACTTTGTAGCTCAACTAGTAGATAAGACATAACACTTCACCAAATTACTCAAAAAATATAGAGTTAGAATCGGATACAAAATGTTGAGATATTTTTGAGGCACTCAAGCAACATTTTTTTAATACACATATCCTCATACCTCTGATGTTAGATATACCACTTCTATTATACATTTATGTTATAGATCACAAGCTAGGCACTTTATTGGCACAATATGATGATGATAATAATAAAGAGTGAGCCATATACTATATCAATAATAAACTTGTTGACTATGATCACAATTATACTATAATGGAAAAAATATGTTTAGCTCTTATATTTTCCATGATAAAACTTTGACACTACATGATAAATAATGAAACTTGAGTTATTACCAAAGTCGATCCATTAAAGTTTCTCTTGTCAAAGCCTCAATTTTTTAGGATGTATATCCTAATGGGTAATGTTAATAATGGAATTATATTTAAATATCATACCTCAAAAATTTATAAAAGGCTAAATTATCATAGACTAGTTAGTCATCACTCCAATATAGGATATATAACCACTCAGGGATACTTTCAAAGATGATTTCATAGCATATAATATAACTAAGAATATATGGATAATATTTTTTAATGACTCCAAATGCACATCAATCACTAGTGTAGGACATGTTCTTCTCTTTCCACAAGAACACCATATACTTTTTGCATACATATTGGGATTCTTTTGTATAAATAATATCGTAGAATATGAGGCATTAATTTTAGGTTTATACACAACTTGAACTCTACAAATAAAATCCATTAAGATTTATCGGGATTCAATTTATTTGTTAATAAAGTTAATGATGTTTATCATACAAAAGAGGAATATTTAATCCCATATAGAAATATGGTATAGTGTTTACATACACATTTTGACAAATTTTTGATAAAAAAATATCCCACAAAGGATAATCGTTATGTAGATATAATGGATAGAACAACATCATTAATACCAATTAACATAAATGATGATCAAATAATATTCCATATATAATGTCTAAAAACACCATCTATCTTAGACATAGATCTTTTAGCTTTATCAATTTTGGTAACTACATGTAGTGCAAAGGCCTCAGAATGGTTTACACATATCCATAATTTTTTAAATAAATTAATTACACTAGATACATTTACTATAAATTACTCACATAAATTATAAAGAGACACTCTTTGTTATGTGACCATCAAATAAGATTTATTCAAACTATCATTTAAGGGACACTTACTTCAATACCTCAACACTAACAAGGCTAAGCTAAACATATACATGATAGTGAATGTGGTGATCATTTGAACAAAAAATTAATGTCACACAAGTTAATATGATAAGGGTACTATTGGCTTACTAGGGAACATGAATATCACAAATATTCCAAGTTGTGTGATAAATGTCAATGATATATTAATCTCCTTCATGTTTCTTCACAACCTATTGTTTCACCCTGGCCATTCACATTTTGGGGGTTTGATTTGATCAAAAAAATAAATATAGAATCAGTAGGTGGACATAAATTTATTATTATAGTTACAATAAATTTAATTAAATAGGTGGAAGCTTTACCCCTACATTCAACTACAAGAGAGGACATTTACCATTTTTTGATGACACACATCATCTCCCACTTTCATCTCCCTTCAACAATAACATAAATAATGGATCATCTTTCAAAAATAAAATTGTTAAAAAGTTATTGCTAAGTATAAGATTTGGCACACATTTTCTACTCCTTATTAACCCTAGACTAATAGACAAGTAGAAGCTACCAATAAAAATATTAATAATATCTTGATCAAAATGGTTACTAAATTTGGCAATGATTTGCATAATTGATTAGTCTATCTACTATTGGCTTACTACATGAGTATACACACACCCACTAGGGTTACTTCATATTCATTAGTTTATTGAATAAAATAAATTATTTCAATAGAATTTTAAATTCCATATTTATGTGTATCTCTCAAAGGGTTCATTAAAAATGAACAATATAGATAAAAATGCCAACATGAGTTAGATAAATTGGATCATGCCCGCATACAAGCACCTGAACATCTCAAAGTATATCAGAAATGCATTAAAACAGCTTACAAAAAACACATTCAAGGTAGAGAGTTTGAGGTTGGTGACTTGTTTCTAAATCATAATCTAAGGAATGTCAATGCAAAAGAGGAAATAAAAGGAAAGTCCAAGCCCAATTGGCTAGGTCTATATGTGGTTATAGAAAATTTCAACACAAAATTTTCTCATCTAGCTTCACTGGAAGGAAAAAAATCAAGAACCCATTGAACATTATGCATATACAATGGTTTTATAATTAAACATTTTATAACATAACTTACATTTATTTTCAGCTTATATATGCCAAAATACAAAAATAGTAAAATATTCTAAAATTAGGACCTACGCATGCTTATGTTCAGCTCATCATATATCAATTAATCTATCCATAGGCATTCAATATTTAGTTTTATCTAGTATATATCATATATTCTTCATAACTATTCATGAGTGAGTGTAGAGCATACGATTTCCATCCCAAGACCTAGTTACAGGTTAATTCATTGTCATAGACTCATAAATTATATTTAAACATGTCAGTATGTGTGTTTTTATGGGTATGAGGACATTTGAACATGTCCTTGTGACTCAAATCCTTTATTCTATGTTTATATGTGTGTGAGTGACAATTGAACAAGTGCCTTGTATGTGGCCCCTTGGACTTATATTGTGTGTTTGTGTGTTTTATGTGTACTCTTTGTTTGTGTGTATTTTGGCCATGAACCTTGTTTGATTTTTTACTAAGTTTTTGATGTCATGATGGACATAATGCATCCCCTAAACCCTTTTTATGCCCTAATGGATATCATGCATCCCTTCTTGATTTGATATATTTCATCTCTTTATCTCAATTTAGATCAATTATTTGTGTTCTTCACTGCTAATATCTATCTTTTAAATTTCACTATATATGCTTGTTTTCACATTCATCTCACATTGCTCTTTTTATCAGTTAATACATATGATGATACCATGATTCTCCATGTTATCACTATCACTCATATTTAAATATTTTTACATAACATATTTTTCTTAAATTTTAATTTTGAGATATGTTATTATGTAGGCTCAACAACTCATCTCAAAAGAGGGGCCATTCATAGTGGTTTTTCATAGAGACTAAGAATTTAAAAATAGTGCACAAACTAAATCTTGTAGTCCTCACATAGTGAATCATAAATCACACCTATAAAGCACTCAGAAAGTGAGTTTATATAAGATTTATCCATTCAGATAGGAGTGCCCCCATTATTGTCCAAATAGGGTGTTATTATCCTAGAACACAAAAAATAGTCATTTCTAGAATCCATTAGAGTCTCAGATAATTTAGTATAGTTTGTAATAGGTTTATAGTCTTAGTTTCTAGAAATTACTCATATTTTCTCAATTCAGGGGAATCATGTACAACATGTGTTTCCATTAATGCAAGTTTTTACTTGTAATCTCTATTGTATTACTCAGTCTCAAAATCTATATACACAAGATTTTAGGTTGGGGGCATGTGTGAGGCACAAGGATTCTTTATTGCTCAATTTTACACTTGTTTCACATATGGAATGGTAATTCTTGTCATTATCCATGATGTATACACCAAACCCATATTATAATAACTTTTTGCACAAGTTTTGCACTAAAAATAAACCTTATTTTGTTTGCAATGGTTATTTCACCTTTTTGCACTAGTTTTGCACCAGAATAATCTATTAAGAATCATACAGGGATTCTAAATTACATCACTACTTTGGGTATGTGATGATGTAGTCAAGCATATCTTGAGTTCTTAAGCACACCCTCCTAATCAATGATAATTAGGGCATGCACAATCCAATCCAAGCTTTTCAATGTAAATGAAACATCCAAGGGGTATACCTTCTATAGTCACCAATTTTATTTTTATCATTTTTGCATTAGAAACATAATTTTTCATGTACCCAGTTAGGTGTAATTCTATTCCCTTAAACTTAGTATGTCTAGGGATATGTGTGGCTGAATTATGTCTTACAAAACTTTCATGTTATCTTATTGAATATTTCTATGTTCGTAATATGGTCAGCCTATAGAATAACCATGGATAAATAAAGTATATATAGGAGGTAGTGGTTAGTCTTTTATCATTAAATTTAAATTCTAATCTTATTGCATTATTTTTAAGGTTGCCCCTCAAAGCGGCTCAGTAATAATTATCAAGTCTTCTACTTTTTTGTTGATTATTGTTGTGGATTTGATTATTTTGCTCTTAATTCTACAATATATTATTTAATTATTATGAAAATATTTTATGCTATTTGGGTTTTATACACAAGCACACTAAGAAAATAAAATATTTTGAATGAAATATCATAATATCCATTCATTAGTATATGCAAAATTATGAAAATATTACTATTTATAAATGTGCAATAAATATAGGAAGACACTAGGAAATTAAGGTATACAAGGGAACGTGTCTTATGATAGTGAATAGGCTTTAAGATCTACTCACTCTATGTTTTGACAATTTTTACCTCTTGGACGCTTACATCAGGTTCTCAACACTAGCATTGATGCAAATGTATGGGTTGACCATAAGTTTCTAGTCTAGAATATGCATCGTAATGAACCCAAATATTTCCTAAAGTTGTGCTATTATTTGTATATTTGTTTGGTCCTTTGGCATGCATCAGAGTGTGCACTAAGGTTGGATAATAAGTTAAACCTTGGATCTATTACCCTTTTCCTCCTATAAATTTTGTATAAATGGGTTAGCACATGAGTCAAGATAACTCTAATTGTTACTAAGTGATACCTACATATCCATATACTCTGAAGAGGGCCTCAGACTTGCATGTAGTTCTCCCTCCTAGTTATGTGTGTGAAACGGTGGTTGTGAAACTATATGCTCTTTCTTATATTGCAACCCTTTATATAAGCAATGCAAGTGAAAATTGACCTTTTGACTTCTTAAAATATTTAGTTTAATTAGTATAATGTCATTCAATATCTTAGAATATAAATTATTTTTTAATTTATAAACTTTAATGGTAATACTTGATGATATGAACTATACCATAGCTTTTAATATATAGGGATCTCTTGGTTTTAAGTTAGGACCTAGTAGTGTACAAAAACATGATAATAGAATAAACATATGGGGTTGAATAAATGGTCACAATGTAAAAATTATAGAAGATGATCAAAATATTTGTACCAAATATGGGTATTTACATCCTCCCCCCCACCCCTATGCCCTTTTAATTTAGCAGTGTATGCAACTAAAATTACTAGTTTAAAAGAAAAGAAAAATGCATACCTTGGTGTGCACAATACACCTTATCTTTGTTTAATCTCTCTTTGAACCTTTTACTTGTAACCAAAAGCACTTCACAAAGTAATAATTGTATATAACCTATAAATGAGTAATAATAGAAAGTAAAATAAATAAAGAGCATGGATAAAAGACAACTATGTCATGTAATGATGGCTCTAGAGTGTTGCCTCCACCATGGAGATTGGAGAAGTGAAAGGGGACTTGAGACCTCATCTATATTTTGTCTCGAAAGATGAATGTGTTCCCAAGTGGTCAATTGGGTTGCACCATGGCATTGTTGTATCTAGTGTGGTGAGAATCGGGGGGGGGTGATCATGCCCCCAACACGGTATAATAAGAGTGGAGCTTTAGCCATCAGAAGTGTCACATCTTAATTAACACAACTCAAGTGCAAACACACACACACATTGGTGTATGATGAATGATTTAATCAAGTTTATCATATACTTTGGTGAGATTGGATGATTTAATCACTCTAATCTACAAATATAACCATCCGCTATAAATGTATAAGGCTCAAAGATAGTATATAAAATCCCATCTTAGGTATGATAACAATTTGTAATGTGAAAAAAATACATGATATAGTAACAATCCATAGTAATTTGGTGAATATAGAAGTTATATCCATGTCTAGGTACATAGAAGGAATGAACTTTTGTTCATACCCCCTACTATATATGGTGTAAATAAAAGTATTATGTGTAGATCAATGTATTTTGCTTAACATAAGCATCATTATTGTGTAATCTATGTGTAGTGACATGCCTCTATGATATACCCCAATTGATTATTTTTGAGGTGAGGGGTTAAAATATGGTAGTCACCTTATCACAAAAGGATGATGTGTTATGATTTATATAGTTCGAGTGTGTATGATTTGATTATGGATCAATGGTGTGCTTTAGTAATTTTGTAAGATGTAATATAATATTAATTTAATAATATTCATAAATTTGAATAATTCTTGGGTATGATAAAATAATTTATGGGATTTGGTTTTTTTACAAAAATTGACTAAATTGGTATAATATAGAAGAGCTCGTTGTTTGGATCCTAATGCAACTTGTACAATAAATGCTCATGATATGTGCTTTTGAAGTGTTTGTATAAGTTTACATTGGGAATTTGGAATAAAAATTTCATTTCATTTTTATTTTGAATCTTTTATAATTTTGAGCTTTGGATATAATTTTACAATGCTGCATGAGAGAGATCCAAAACCATTACGATTTGACATACTTTGGAGATCCCTAGTTAGCTACAATTTCAATGAGTTGGTAAGTGTATTTACTTGTGATTCATGTAGTAATTATAAATTTTTAAAATTTTGATGATTTTAGGAAAAAATGATTTTTCATGGGATGTGATTCGAACAACAATTCAGATGACAATTCGGGTGATGGGTCCACCCCAATTGATGGCAGAACTTCTGGGAGCCATAACTTTTGCATCGTAGCTCCAATTGACTCACCATTTGAACAGTTGGAAAGCTAATAATGAGGGAAACATCATGAGATGGCATGGAGCTCTGATAAATGAAGTTTGACCCCCTAAAACCAAATGTAAGTGTCCCAAATTTTAATTTTAGTAGTGCAGTCTAAAAATACTAAGTTTCTAAAAATAATAATTCCTCAAATTTTGTATTGTTGTAAATCATGGAAGTCAAACCAATTCATCTCCCTCAATATTGGTGACCTTCCACATCCTCCCCACACCTTCAAAACATGTATAAATGAAGATGTAACCTAAAATGGAAAATCAAACATCTCTTCTCAGAGATAGGCATAAGTTTGGGTCTACAATTTTGATCAATAAAACATCTCTTTTCAAAGATAACATTATTTGAATTGTGTTGTTCTTATTTTTGAATTGTCTTTCAACCAAAGCTTTCAAGTTTTGGATCAAGATGATCGACACTTTCATCATATTTTTGAATGGTATCATTGACACCTTGATGGTAGTGTCCAAATTTAGATGGAACTATCCAATTTGTGTCTTGAACCAATGGTAACATCCAAAATTGCCATCCATTTATATTTTTTACTATAAAATTGACTTTTTATTGCTCAAATGTAATGATGAACACTTGTTTTTTGTCATTTTTATTTTCATAAGGTCATGGATATATGGGATTTATTACATGGGAGTCATTTTTCCACTATGGTCGAGTTATGCCTGGATGTGGTTGATTGGGTTATGCTTGATTAGGATAGATTAGGTCATGTGGCCCAATTGTTCTAGATTATATATAATGTCCACCTTATCATGGTAATAGTGAAGAGGTGAAATTAGGATACCTATAATTTTTGGATCCTGATAAGGGAGTGATAGTGACTTTAGAGGATGTTTATCATATTTTTTAGTTATCAACTAGGGGTGAGATATCACAAGTTGCTAGGGATAGTAGCCATGGTTATTGTTATTAATAAAATTTAAAACCTTGAGGAGGTTGTTCAATCCTCCTCACTTAAGTGATATCATAAGAACTCTTCAAAGTTTTTAGGTGACCTTATAGCTGAAGATAACCTCTAGATAGGGCTAGCTCCCTTAATGCATCACTTAAGAACTATAAACTAATCTACTACTTGCAAGGGAAAAGGGAGAGATAATTGAAATAAAACTAAACTAAGGAGGTGATGCACCAAATTTTTTGACCATTACCACACATTTATAGATTCACATTGAGCATGAAGCTAACCTATTCATACATTACTCCTAACCTACTCCTCACACATCAATATTTCAATACAAAGGTGGTAGATGATGATTATGAAAGGAAGATTGATTTTTAAGAGGTATAAAAGACACTAATGGAAGAGTGCCTCACTTAACCTTCATAAGAATATTTAAACACTCCATATGACCTACAAGAGAGAGTTCAAACTACATATAGGTGTGAGAATGAGATAAATATTAGTGTAGGTTTTTATTTTTCCCTATTTTTTAATTAGGGAAATTGTATTTCTTGTGCATACATGGAGTTTTCCTACATTTGTGGGATAGACTAGCTTATGTGGAGATGTGTGTCATAAATGTGTCATAAGAATGTCATAAGTAACTCTCTTGATGGGAGTTACTTCTCTATTCTTAGCACCTTGTCACCACCTTTCATGGAGAAGTTACTGTCTATTCTTGGGATGCCTTGGCCACCTTTTGTGGAGGAGTTACTTACGTTCTCTCCTATATGTATTCTTCACTTTGGCCATCTCATGTTAATCAGATTTTGGTTTTCTCCATTTTGTCTTATGAAATTTATCTTCTTGTGCAATTTCAAATTGCTTTATCATTTATGTGGTGTGCACTTGCTTCATCTCGTGTGATCACGTCTCCATTGCATTTGCATTATCCAAATTCTAGAAACAACTCTGATATGGTATCAGAGCAAGCCCAGTATTTGTGTGTTTGGTTATGCTATTAGTTTATTTTGAAATAAAGAGGAGTGAAGTTCTCTTTATTTTTTTATTTCTAGATCTGATCTAAAATAAAAAAACTTTCAATATTATTTTTGGTATCTTTTCCTTGGGATCCTTGGCCTTTGGGTGTCTTGGTTGTCTTCTCTTCAGTCTTTACAGGCATAACAACAACTTCAGGTACTAGTTTTGCTTCAACTCAGGTGCCATTATTGTGTTCAGGGAGTAGAGGGAGGAACAACATCAGCCACGCCAAGCATCAGCCACTCCAAGTAGCAAAGGTCTTCTCTACAGCAAGGCGCCAAGCAGCCGTACGACATCCAGCGTCTAGCAAAATTAGGACTATCTTTTTCTAAAAATGGCACATTTTTATGGTCTTTTTCTACCCAAACCTATTGTGCATTGAAGTCTATAGATTCAATAACCTTTTCTTGCCTATCAAATCAGAACTGCATCATTTTTCTTGGTGAGAGAATTTTGCCAGCTATTTTTTTTGAAAATGGCACTTTTTTCATGTTTGGTATCCCATGTGGACCCTTAGATGCTTGGCCAATAGTTCATTCTATCTTCAAATTTAATTTTTTTAGTTAAAATTTACTTGTTAAAAAAAATCATTCAATTTGACTAAATATTAAGGTTTTTAGACAGTTTGATAATTTGGGGGTTTACATTTAAACTTGTATCTTCGCCTATCGAAGACGAAGGGTGAGGCCTGGGTTGGTAGGAGGCCAATTCCCCCTAAAAAAACCTCCTTTGGATTTCTCACTCCATGCAAAATCTAATGAGTGGTTGGAAGGCCACTTTCTCTCTCAAAACAAACATTTTTTTAATGTTTTAGTGCTTTTTTTACAAAAACACTAGTTTACAGGGAAATTAAACCTTTAATATCTTGCAAAACATAGCTCAGATTTGGGTGCCATTTTTTAAAAAAGTGTTTGTAATTCAAATTTCCATAGTGTAGGCTTATTATTTGTCAAAAATTCACTAGTTTATAAAGTGCTTAAAATTTGGGTCTCTCAAGACGCATTTTCGACTGAGTCCGATGTCTTGTTTGCTTATAGTCTTGCACTAATTGCTCTAAGACGCATTTTCAGATGAGCCTGATGTCTTTTGAGCATGCACTTGCATATTTTGGGGGCTCAATATTTTAGGGGGGTGTGATTGCTTTTCACAACTTGCAAATATTTGCTTTCATTCTCCTTTCTGCATAAATTCACAACTTGCAATCAACACAACTTCACCTAAATTCAGCTTAAAATGGATTATTTTTAACTTAAACCCCTAACACCCTTCAACTATCATGGATGGAAGGTTAAAATGTCAATCATTCTTAGAAGCAAAGGGTTGTATAGGATCACCATGGGTACTGAAGTAGAACCCAACACTGATGCTGAAAAGGTCAAGTGGTACAACAATAGTGATGAAGCTTATGGATTACTGAGCTTGTCTATGTCTCCAAAACTTCTCTTCCATCTAGAAACCTCCAAGACTCTCAAAGACATATGGGACACCTTAGAACTCTTATTTGGGAAGCTTGATGAGATGAGAGGACATGAGCTTGAAAACAAACTCATAAGTCTAAGTCCTAGCAACTTTGACACCCTACAAGACTTCTTCACTAAGTTTAAGGCCCTTATATTGAAATTAAAAGAATGCAGGATAAAGAAGAAAGATGATCAACTCATCCTTTATATTCTCACAAAGTTAGGTCCAAACTATTCCATTTTTGTCTCCACTTTCCATGCAACAAAAAGTGCCCTTGGCACTACATGGAAAATGCCTTCTTTGGATTCATTCATTGCCGACTTGACTAGGGAGCAAGATAAGCTAACTCAAATGGGCACAATGAAGTCTACTCAACTCCAAGCTTTGATAGCTAGAAATGGTAAGGTTAAGACTTCAACAAAGAAGAAGAAGAAAAAGAACAAGAACCAGGAGAAAAAGAAAGAAAACAACAATCCTGCCAAAAATAACACTGAGTCTTCCTCCTCCAATGCTAAACCTAAGAAGGAGAAGGTTAAGTGTGCCTATTGTAAAAAGACATGGCATGATGAACACAAATACATGAAGAAACAAATAGATCACCTAACTCATCTTCTGGAGAAACACAACATAGGTGTTCCTGAGTCCATCAAGCAGAATTCATCTACCCAAGATTCTACCAAGGCAAAAGGAAAGGGTAAGGAGAAAGAAAAGGGCAAGGCCCTTGTAGCTACTACAGCTTCTACATCATCATGGGTCATTGATTCAGGTGCTTCTCACCACATGGGCTCTTCACTAGTTGAGTTTTCATCTTTAGAGCCTTGTAACATGACTTCAATTAGTTTGGGTGATGACACATCAATTTCTGTTACAGGGAGAGGGTCAATTGAAATGGAAGGAGGAACATTCAATAATGTTCTAAGTGTTCCTTCTCTTTCAGCCAATCTCTTATTAGTGTACCAAATCACTCACATTGGTCAGGGCATGAGAGTTGAGTTTTCACCAGATTTAGTGGCTATTAGGGAATTACATAGTGATACTACAGTGGTAGTGGGTAGGGCAGATCACTAAGCAAGGTTATACAACTTCTCACATTTTGCACCTGATTCTTCTCCAACAACATTGTTGACTCATTCAAATGGAGTTAGCAAATTATGGCATGAGCGGTTTGGCCACCTTAACTACCGCTACCTTGAACAACTTTGCAAACATGACATGGTCATTGGCTTGCCTCGTGTCTAATTCTCAAAAGGACTTTGTGAGGGGTGCTCCCTTGGGAAGCATCCTGAAGCAAAATTTGACAAAGGCAAAGCTTGGAGGGCTTCACAACCTTTGGAGTTAGTCCACAGTGATGTATGTATCAGGACCCTTTCCCAAACCGTCTTTCACAAGGGCCAAGTACATCCTCACTTTCATTGATGATTTCTCTAGGTACACTTAGATATATTTTCTCAAACAAAAGTCTGAAGTGTTTGAAAATTTTCTAGACTTCAAGGCTCTTGTTGAGAAATAGAGTGAGAAATCCATCAAGGTTCTTTAAATTGATAATGGAGGGGAGTATGTCAGCAACAGGTTTGAGCAATTTTGCACCACAGAGGGGATTGATTTGCAGTGCATAGTCACTTACAGTCCTTCACAGAATGGGGTTGCTAAACGCAAAACTAGGTTCTTGAAAGAGATGGGTAGCTGTATGATTCACTCCAAATCCTTAGCACCACAGTACTAGGTTAAAGCCATCAATTATGCTTGCTACATTCAAAACATGGTTACTCACAAAGCTTTGAAAGGGACAACATCCTTTGAAGCTTGGCATAAAAGGAAACCTAATGTTGAGCACTGCAAGGTTTTCGGATCCCTAGCCATGGCCCACATTTTGAAGAAGAAATGCAAAGCTATGGAATATCAGTCCAAGCCTTGCATCTTTTTAGGATATCCAGATGGTATTAAGGGGTATCACCTTCTAGATCCAGTCACTCATGAGTTTTTCATTGAGAGAAGTGTCCATTTTTAGGAGAGTCCTAGAGACTCAACACTCAACACTTCTTCTCCCTCATCAGATTTACTTCTTCATGATGACTCCTCATCAGATTTAGATCAGCCATAGTAGGGTCTTGAGCTAGAGACATATTCTTCTTTGAGTTTAGATAGCAAGGATAGTGATGCAGGGTCATCCACCTCTAGTCAGTTAGAGGATGAGGAGTTAGCACCTAACTCGCCCACTTCTAGGCCACTTTGGGCTAGACAGACACTTGAGAGTGCTGGCACCTAGGCAGGAGATCCCATAGATGATAGACATATAAGGGGGGATTTTTAGAGAGATCCACATGCCTTCTTTGCTTCAATTTTAGATCCATAAACTTTTTGAGAGGAATCTAGGGTACCTGAGTGGGATAGTGCTATGGAGGAAGAATATTCTTCCTTAATAAAAAATCACCCTTGGGATTTGACTTCACTTCCTAAGGGAAGAAAGATGGTTTGATGTAGGTGGATATATTGGACCAAGTTTGTAGCAGATGGGTCAGTTGATAAGTACAAGGCATGATTGGTCACCAAGGGTTTCTCATAGGTGGTTCGCATTGAATACTCAGAGACCTTTGCACCCATTGCAAAGATGACTTCTATCCGACTCACCTTGGCTATTGCCACAACACATGGTTGGGATGTGCACCAAATGGATGTGAAGAGTGCCTTTCTTCATGGAGACCTAAAGGAGGAGATCTACATGGAGTAGCCACCAAGATTTGTTCAGGATTCTTCCTTAGTATGCAGACTTAAGAAATCTATCTATGACCTTAAATAGGCCCCTCAAGCTTGGTATGCCAAGATGGATTCATTCCTTCTCATAGTGGGTTTCACTAGGTGCCATTCTAATCCCAATGTCTACTTCTTGCGGTAGGATGATTCGCTCATAATTTTGGTTTTATATGTTGATAACCTTTTGATCATCAAGAGTTCTTCATCAGCTATTGCAGTAGTGAAGGCATCTCTCCAAGATAGATTTGACATGATAGACTTGGGTTTGTTACACTACTTCCTTGGCATCAAGATCTCACAGTTAGATTCAGGGATTTCTCTTGCACAGCCTAAGTATGCTCTTGACTTATTAGCTCAGTTTCACATGACTAATTGCAATCCATCTCCAACTACCTTTCTATCAAGAGTCAAGCTTGAGGCTGATTTTTCTTCACCATTGGTTGATGCCACTCGGTATCGACAACTTGTTGGTAGTCTCATCTAGTTGACTCACACCAGGCTTGACATATCATTTACAGTGGGACTTGTCTCTAGATTCATGCAGGGACCTCATGAGCTACATTGGAAAGTAGCTAAGAGGATCTTACATTACATACAAGTTTCACATAGATATGGGATTCATTACAGATTTGGCATAGAGGTTGACTTAGTTGGATATACATATTCAAACTGGGCTAGCAATTCACAAACTCTCAAATCCACTTTTGGTTACAGTTTCTCTCTAGGTTCTAGTCATATCAGTTGGTCTAACAAGAAGTGGAATGCTATTGCTATATCATCCACAGAAGTAGAGTACAAGAGAGCTATTAATGTAGCTACTGAGGCTATTTGGCTTCAAGGGATTCTTTCTAAGTTTGGCATTCCTATCAGGCAGCCCACTATCATTTATTGTGATAACCAGAGTACCATTCAGATTTGTAGGAATCTAGTTCAGCACAAGTGGACCAAGCACATAGAGATTCACATGCATTTCATTTGGAAGCTTATTCATAGTCAGGTCATTGACTTGATATTTTTCCAATCTTCAAAGTAGGTTGCAGACATCTTCACCAAACCTTTCACTGAGATCAAGTTCATTCATCTACGAGCTCTTCTTAGGGTGCAGTCCACACTTGCAATAGCATCTTATTCAAGGGGGGCCCACTAGCCTCTTCCTTTCTTTTATGTCTCTCTTTTGGGGGGGGGGGAGTTTTTTCCTACACTTTTTATCCTTTTCTCTATCTTATGGGAGATTGCATTTGTACATGGGTACCTCATCAGGCCTAGTTGCCGGGACCCATTTTATATTTCCACACTGCCCACCTAAGCTATGCTTATGGGAGGGTATTAGTGTAGGTTTTTATTTTTCTCTATTTTTTAATTAGGGAAATTGCATTTCTTGTGCATACATGGAGTTTTCCTACATTTGTGGGATAGGCTAGCTTATGTGGAGATGTGTGTCATAGATGTGTCATAAGTGTCATAAGAATGTCATAAGTAACTCCCTTGATGAGAGTTACTTCTCTATTCTTAACACCTTGTCACCACCTTTCATGGAGGAGTTACAGTCTATTCTTGGGGTGCCTTGGCCACCTTTTGTGGAGGAGTTACTTATGTTCCCTCCTATATGTATTCTTCACTTTGGCCATCTCATGTTAATCAGATTTTGGTTTTCTTCACTTTGTCTTGTGAAATTTATCTTCTTGTGTAATTTCAAATTGCTTTAGCATCTATGTGGTGTGCACTTGCTTCATCTTGTGTGATCATGTCTCCATTGCATTCACATTATCTGGATTCTAGCAACAACTCTGATAATAACATGTCAAGGAGAACTAAATCAACACTAGACAAGATCAATCATTCATGAACAAAAACTAGAACATAGTTATAAGATAAGGTAAAAATATCTTTTCTATTGTTTCAATGGGCTAAAAGGAGTAGGGACTTTCCATACTTAAGTGGAAGATCTATTTACTAGCCAAATCAAGCTATACATATAGAAGAGAATGAGAAGGAGAGAGAAGATGGGCATATGAGATATCTATGACAAGTGTCATACCATGAAGAATCAAGTTACAAATAATAAAAATTATAAAAGATAGTCATGAGACTCTCCTCAATGTATGTCATCTTGGAATGATATTCTTCTTCATAAAGGTGGAGGACAAGATCATCATTGTCTTCTATGACTCATACACCTTCCTTGAAACTACCCATTAAGAGTGATTATGAAGTGACAAGTCATATTATTGGAGTCTAACTACTTGGATTACATTTTAATTCTATTGAGTATCTCTATCCAGTCATCTTTCCACCTTCATTCTATAATTTCCTTTATAACTCTCACATTTGCTCTCTAGGAAGGCCTATTCCTTGTAGCCCTATATTTACACAAAAATACTTGGTTTGAGTGATATAAAATTATTATAATTAAAATTAAAGCATATTTTATTATCTTTTATCCCCTTTCATCTTCACTTAAAATTTTAGGGTTCAACTTCTAATATAGACCCACTTTATTAACACCCATCTTTCCTAATTAGGCTTAATTAGTCCTAAATCAAGCCTATAATACTGGATACCATACATTAAAGATCCAAAAAATTCACATTGAATAATTTTATATGTCAAATTTTCATGGGTTAAAACTCAATTTATGCCAAATTTCAATTTTCTAACCCTAGTTTGCAAAAACACAGTCCTGAGTAGGCTGAGAGCAAAGAAAAATGGATGGAGAGAGTTTTAAGGTGATTAAAGGAAAATAAAAATATGTTTTAGGTCTCCTAAAATTCCCCTCAACCCATATAAGATTCATTTATGCATGATCAACCTTCAAATCCCTGTAACATGCCAATTTCCATAATTTTGTGTGCATTTTGGACTATCAAGTGGGCTATTCATGTTATTTTGATATTTTAAATAATTATTTGATCTTATTAAAATTATTCCATGTTAATTAATGACTCTAAATCACCCATATATTCATTAAAACCCAAAACCCAATGAAAATCATTGTACACTTTCTCCAATTCTTGAAAACATGGTTGTAAAAGAGCTCTTTAGTAGGATTGAAGGTCTTCCTTGGGCTTGATATTTATTAGCGATAAAAAAATAGTATAATATCAAATTATAATTAATTTTATACCCAATATATACCATATAACCATCTCATTAAGTATTTCATCCTTAATTTTCATCTTCAAACATCAACTTTCTTGCAAGGTTATCTCTCTTAGGTTGAGAATATAGACCTACATGTCTACAGACCTATAGGTTTGCATTATCTATCCTTTAGTCCATTGATGATATGTGATTTGTATTAATATAATATTTATCATCTAATTCAACTTTTTATATCATTTTTAAATCTCAAAAAATATTTGAAACACTTTAAGTGTTTCCATACACCTAGTCCTACTTGTAAGCACTAGACTCATATGTTTTAGGTATGTGACTTACTAATGCATTCCAAAATGATATTATGAGTTTGCTACATTGGTAAACCTTATATTAGGGTATAAAATGTCCAAATTTAATCACTATAATGAACATTTCACCTGTAATAATTCTCAAAACCCTCAATGGAATTTGTTTATAAGACTATCTTTCTTGACCTTGAAGGTTATAGATACACATTTGGACTGTATAAGCATTGAGTTATACACAAAAATATGAATATTTTATCTAATTTTAATGGAATATATAATTTTAAGGTCATCCAAAAATATTCATTTTGCCCTTCAATCCTGCTTTAAAACTTGCATACTTCTCTCAAGCTTTATGTGCAGGCCTGTGTGTAAGCATGTTCGGTTTAAGGCTTGTTTAAGTGACTTGAAACCCTATATTTATTTTTTAGGTACTATAAGAATTAATATGAGTATTTATAATCATATTAATTAATGAATAATCATCTTAATTCATGACACCAACTTGCAAAGACCATTAGAGACTTGTGAGCTTCTTTGACAATTCTTCTCAACATGAATTTATCAAGATTGCTTATATACACCCTTGAAATATGATTGAAAATTATGAAAATGATTTTTTTTATGAACATGGGAGGAATTAAATATAATTAATTTTAAAAAAAATGTATACTATAGATTATCAGGCCTCATATGACCCTAATAAGGTTTGCAACTAGGTTTCTTATGCAAAACATGCAGGTAGTCTTCATCTTGTCCTATCTTGAAGGCAATGGCAGTTTTAATATCACTTTAATATCCATTAAATGTATTTATAAGTCCATATAACATATTAACATGATAAATAATTCCTCATAACACATCAAGGTGCTTTTACACAACCAAATTCTTATAAATAAGCCCAAAACTACCACTTCCAGGCCATTTTCTATACCTTCTCATCTTCACACGTGACATTGATGATGTAAAGTGATGTGAGAGGTATATTTAGACCCATGAAGATGTAAAAAAACTAAAAAATTTCATGCATTAATATTTTTAACTCATTGATATAGGAAAACCCCTGCTTGTGGGGTTTTATGAGGGTTTTAGGCTGCTTAACTTGTTAATGATGGTTCATAAATCATATCCATTAAATAATAAAAATAATGTATATAATTTTAAGTTTATAAGTTCACATATCCACCCAAAATATAACTATATCCAACTCTCCTTCCTCTTCATGAAATGAACACCTGGAAATGACCTTCACTAGCTTGTAAAGGGCTCGATGGAGAAATGGAGTGGGTCTTCAATCTGTTTGGACCTGTAATGCATTAAAAAGCATATATTTTAATTGAATAAGGTAATAATATTATTAAAAAAAATTAAAATTATTCATGTGAAATATCATTCACTTTTCAAGCTCATAAACCTTCTTGAAACTACCTCTTTATGAAAGGATGAAATTGAAACTTGCATTATAACTGCCAAAATGATCTTATATGACCATGTTCATCCATATACCATGTTTAATGTGATTTTTTAAGCATTAAAATTTGTATGTTAAACTTTACATAACTTGGTTAGTCACTTTTAGGAACAATACCTCATAGTTTGGATTAAAAGCATAGGAGACCTTAAAAAATACCATAAAACATTGAATTTTATCATGGAAATACATGTTATGACCTAAACCAACACCTTCAAGGGATATCAACAAAGTTAAACAAGTTTAGATAACAAGTTTTTAATATCACTCACCTATGGTAGCCAATACTGGCTAATAGTTATACTCATCACTCCGATATATATTTCAATAGGTAAGGAGCCATATATATATATATATATATATATATATATATATATATATATATATATATATATATTCGAGTAATAGGATATGAATATATATTATTATTATAGATGGTGTTATATGACTGAAAAATTTTATTTGTCCTATTAGCTTCATTTGTAGTGATAGAGGGTGGCACTATGGCAATTTCATATCACATGTATCAATTTTTTTGAAATATTAAGGAGGAAGGTGCCAAGTATTTATGGGGTCACATAGTTTTGGACCATTTTTATATAAACCTTACAAATTTTGTTTGGAGAGTCATGGTGGAAGTATTAGAGCTAGTACCTTGTTACACATTCAAGCTTATGAGTATATTATAGTAGTGTGGCCAGTTGGTGGATTCATAATAGGGTGAGATCACCCTTAGACATTTTCAAACTAATGGGTACTCCCTCATGACATATTAAAAACCATAATGGAGTATCATACTATTTTAGATTGATTGACCTTAGATCATATTACATGGTGTCTGCATAGGACATTTTTTGGGTATCCTAATGATGGGAATGAACTATAAAGGATGCAAGTTAACATGTGGTTGGTTGATCATTGTATCAGTATTTGAGTTTTTTAGGTATGATCATGTACTTTAATAGTTTGGTATGGATTATGGGGTGTCATGGTATTTATATCAATGACATTGGAAAATCAAGAGTGGGCATATGCCTAATTATATACCAACATCGACACCTTCAGACCTATCCCCTTGACCAGGTAACAAGAGAGATATTTCAATTCCCTTGGCTATAGGAGATGATGAAACAAGAACATATGCCTATATGAAATTGTGTATATGGGCCTAATATCCATTATTATTTCTAGTTATAGTTTCCCCACCTAATTCTATACATGTGGCATAGGGAGGTGCAAGATAAGATGAAAGTGGTGGGGGCCCTGTGGGACCATAACCCATAGATTAGGTGACCATTATAGCCAAATGTAAGTACAATGATTTGATTTGTATTAGATTTAAATATTATTTTATATAGTGAAATTACTTAATTTATATTTTGTTTTAAGTGGTATAGGTAACTATGTTAAGGTGTGGAGCCTAAAAGCTTCACCAAGGAGCAAATTTGATAGTTGCAGGTTTACACAATCACCGGTGTCAATCAAGAGCGACCGACGTCAGTCAGGAGCAGTTCAAGAGACACTAGTGTCGGTAGGGATTGGCCGACGTCAGTCACAGGCAATTAGGTAGGAACTGGCGTCGGTTACCTGTGCATCCAAAGAGCTATTTTTGTGGACAGAACCGAGTGTTTGCATGATGAGATTAAGTCATAGTCTTAAGTCTGCGTCTCTATTATTAGTAAGACTATTTTAGAGCCCTTGTTTAAGAGGCATAACTATTGGTTGTAAATGCATGCTCAAGTTTCCTAATTCTATATGTAGGATTAGATCTTCTTAGCTTATTGTTGTAGTGTATGTTGAAAGAACAGTACATAATTGTACATGTGAATCAATCCAGGTTGTTGGAGTTGATTGTACTTGAGAGAGAGAGCTCTTGAGGGAAAGAGATCTAGAGAGAGATCTATACATCTGAGAGAGGTGTGGAAGAAAGAGTTTCTTCAATTGTATTCCTTCTGTAAAGAGTTTAATACAAGTTTTCAGGGTGGTTTCTTGTATCTCTTATTCTTTGCTATTTATCATTCTAGTTACTTATCTATCTGATTTAATTTCGTGGTTTATTGCTTTCATAAGTGTAATCAAATTGTTGGTTGATCCCCAAAAAGTGGTATCAGAGCCTTGGTTGTAGGTTTAGAGCTTGATATCCATCATTTGGTATCAAAGCTTAGGTTCACTAACAGGTGTTTCAAATCTATGTAGTGTGTATTGATTACAGGTTACTCACAGGAGTTTCTACAGGGATTTCTATTTGAGTGGGAGAAGCAATGGCAGAAGAAAGTAAATTGAGAATGGAGAAGTTCAATGGCAAAAATTATCAACATTGGAGAATGCAGATAGAGGACTATCTGTATCAGAAAGATCTATACTTATCGTTAGGTGGGATTGCAAAGAAACCCACAGACATGGATGATGAAGAATGGGAAGTTATTGATAGAAAGGCTCTAGGGTCTATAAGACTGAGTCTGGCATCTACTGTGATATCTAATTTATCACAGGCAAAGTCTACAGTAGAGTTAATGACTACTTTAGCAAATTTGTATGAAAAACCCTCAGCTTCTAATAAGGTATATCTTATGAAGCAGTTATTTAATTTGCGTATGCAGGAAGGTGGATCTGTATCTAATTATCTGAATGATTTCCATGGAATTGTAAATTAATTAAGTTTAGTCAATATAGTGTTTGATGATGAAATTAAAGCTCTTTTAATATTATGTTCTTTGCCTAAAATCTGGCATAGCTTAGTAATGGCAGTTAGTAAAACTGCATCTGCTTCAAATATTTTAAAAGTAGAGGATGTTGTTAGTGTTATCTTAAATGAGGAAATTCACAGGAAAAGCACAGAGAAAACATCAGGGAATGCTTTAAGTTTTGAGAGTAGGGGAAGGCAAAAAGAGAAGAGCAACAAAGGGAGATCAAGATCTAAGTCTAAGGTGAGAGGTAGATCCAAATCCAGAAATGGCAAGAAGCCAAAATGTTGGAATTGTGGAAAGATGGGGCACATAAGCAGAGATTGCTGGTCAAAGCCTAAGAAGGACAATCAGCATGAAGGAAAAGAAGAAGCAAAGGTTGTAGGTATTACACAAGATGCTTTAATATTCTCTTTGCATAATAATATAGAATCTTGGGTTTTAGATTCTGGTGCATCTTTTCATGCTACCCCTAATAGGGAATATTTTAGTGACTATGTCCATGGAGATTTTGGAATAGTGTATTTAGGGGATGATGAGCCTTGTAAAATTATTGGCAAAGGTAAAGTGCAGCTGAAAATGTAGAATGGCAACACATGGGTGTTGAGAGATGTTATGCATGTTCCTAGCTTGAAGAGAAATTTGATTTCTGTAGGAAAGTTAGGGGATGAGGGTTGTACAGTAACTCTCACAGCTGAATCTTGGAAGGTGACCAAGGGTGCACTTGTAATGGCCAGAGGTAAGAGAGTAGGTACTCTCTATTTATGTAATTGTGTTACTAACAATTCTCCTTCTATATTATCTACTTCAGATGTGGATGCAAAATTGTGGCACTCAAGGCTTGGCCACATGAGTGAGAAGGGAATGTCAATTCTTAAGTCTAAAGGTAAGCTTTCAGATTTGAAAAGCATAGATCTAGATTTTTGTGAGCATTGTGTTTTTGAAAAACAAAAGAGAGTGAGTTTTCTCAAGACTGGGTCAACAAAGAAGAAGCATAAGTTGCAGCTTGTTCACACAGACGTGTGGAGACTGGCTCAGGTTGCTTCTATTGGAGGATCATAGTACTATGTTTTGTTCATAGATGATGCTACAAGAAAGGTATGGATCTATTGTATTAAGAAGAAATCTAATGTATTTGAGACTTTTAAGATTTGGAAAGTTATGGTTGAGAATGAAATAGGCAAAATATTGAAGTCCCTGAGATCTGACAATGGTGGTGAGTTTTGCAGCTATAAGTTCAACTGGTATTGTTATATGCATGGAATCTATAGGCAAAGGATGGTTCCAAGGACACCTCAGTAGAATGGAATTGCTGAAAGAATGAATAGAACAATCATGGAACGTGCAAGGTGTATGAGATTGCATGCTGGTTTGCCCTTAGAGTTTTGGGCAAAAGCTGTTGACACTGCAGTGTACCTAATTAACAGAGGACCCTCTACAGCTCTGGATGGTGGAATTTCAGAAGAGGCATGGATAGGTAAAAAGGTAGATCTCTCATTTCTCAAAGTTTTTGGTTGTGAAGCCTTTGTGCACATTGATAAGGAAAATAGAAAGAAGCTGGATGCTAAGTCTATGAGGTGCACATTTATTGTCTATGGCTCTGATGATTTTAGTTTTAGATTTTAGAATCTAGGAACTAATAAGATAATTAGGAGCTGTGATGTTATTTTCAATGAAAAAGTGATGTATAGTGATCAACTGAAGAAGTTGAATCAATCTGGGCAGAGCAATGGAGAATTGGATGAGGTGACAGTCCAATATGAGCTCACGAGAAAAATAATTAATCACAGAAAGGAAAACATAGAGACTGACGTCAGACAGGAAAGAACCGATGTTGGCAAAACAAAAATTGATGTCGGTCATACAGGGACCGATGTCGGCAAGATAGGAACTGACGTCGGTTAGGCAAAACTGACATCGGCCAGTTACAGGCTTGGAAGTGATCGAGGTCGGTCACTGTTAGAGAATTTGGGTGGACAACGTGTTGTGAACGAGTCTCAAACGCCCATCAGGAGGTCAAAAAGGGTAAGTAAACCTCCAATAAGATATTCTCCTTCATTATTCTATTTATTGCTAATTAATGGTGGAGAACCAGAGAGTTTTCAAGAAGCAATACAGGTGGAGTCCAAGAATCAGTGGGAGCGTGGCATGGTTGAGGAAATGGAGTCCTTAAAAGAGAACCAAACATGGGATTTGGTTGAGTTGCTAGCTGGTAAGAGGACACTGAAGAACAGATGGACCTATAGGTTGAAAGAAGGTGAGAATGGTCAGATGAGATATAAGGCCAGGTTGATAGTGAAAGGATTTTCACAAAAGCCAGGTATTGATTTTGGTGAGATTTTTTCTCCTGTTATTAAAATGACTTCTATACGGACTGTACTGTCTTTAGTTTCTATTGAGGATTTGCATCTTGAGTAGCTTGATGTTAAGACAGTGTTTCTTCATGGAGATTTGGATGAGGAAATATATATGGAATAACCAAAAGGATTTGAGGTCAAAGGTAAGGAGAAGTTAGTGTGCAAATTGAAGAAAAGCTTGTATGGCCTCAAGCAAGCTCCTAGACAGTGGTATTTGAGATTTGACATGTTTATGATTGAGCATGGCTACAGTAGGTGTCAATCTGACCATTGTGTGTATTTTAAGAGATTGAATAATGGTAGATATATTATTCTATTTTTGTATGTAGATGATATGCTGGTTGTAAGATCACACATGCAGGATATATCTGAGCTTAA